>LFJQ01000032.1:1200000-1800000 GCA_001182835.1 Oropetium thomaeum
ACTCCTCCGCCTTCTCTTCCTCTCTTCGATCGCCATCGCCGCCGCATGCTAATCGAGTGGTCTCGGCGCTGATGTTCTTTTTTTTTTTCTCGGTGCCCCACACGCAGTACGCGGCGCTGCGGGACGCATCGCCCACCGGGAGGCTGCGGCTGCGGGACCTCCCCGCCGCCATCTCCAGTCTCCGCGGCGCCGGCGCCGGCTCGGCCAAGGGGGACGCCGAGAAGGAGAACAGCGCTCCAGATCCGTCCCCGTCACCGGGGCTCACTGACGAGGAGTGGGCGTCAGTGCTCAAGGCCGTTGTACGCACCGACGAGAGGCCGCACCAGGACGCCAGCTTCGAGCTCTTCCTCCGCGTCTACGCCGAAATGCAGCTGCGCCTCAAGGCCACAAGCGGCGCCGCGGCGGGGAAGAAGGCTGGCAGCATCGTGCGATCCTCGTCGTCCTCCGCCGCTGCGTTCCTGACGGCGGCCACCACCACGCTGCTTCACACCATCAGCGAGTCTGAGAAAGCCTCCTACGTCGGCCACATCAACGCCTACCTCGCCGAAGACCCCTTTCTCAAGCAGGCGCTCCCCATCGATCCGGCCACTGATCATCTCTTCAACCTCACCAAGGATGGTGTGTTACTATGGTGGGTTCCAGATTCCGTACGTGATTCGTTTTGATCCAGCTGTATTGCTGCGGTCTGATCTGAGTGAGTTTTTTCGTCCAGCAAGCTCATCAACTTGGCCGTTCCGGGCACCATCGACGAGCGCGCCATCAACACCAAGAAGGTACTCAATCTATGGGAGAAGAACGAGAACCACACGCTCTGCCTCAACTCTGCCAAGGCGATCGGCTGCACCGTCGTCAACATCGGCACACAGGACCTCGCCGAGGGGAGGGTAATGATTTCCCCTGATTCTCTATGATTACGGACTTTCCGGCATCAGATTCAAAGTAAAGCTGTCGTGAATATTTCATTCCGTTCCCCTTTAGTTGTGTACGTGGGCTCTTTCAGAGGTTGCTGTGAGGACATCTAGTGTGAAGTCCATGTGATGTGCTGGACCATAAAGCATTACATATCGCGTGTCTTTACGATTTTTTAGTTTCATTTCATATCCGTACTTCAGGCCTGCTGGTGGTTGCCACTTGATCACTATGGAGCAATCATCTCCATTAAAGTTAAGAGTGGTAACCTATACTTTGGAGTTCATGTGCCTTTTCGTTGTTCCACTGCTTACTATGGTTTGATGTCCCTGTTCCTTTTTGCTATTCCACTTGCTTACCAATTTGAGGTAGTTCGAACTTGCTTTCAGCCTACCATTAAGAATCAGTCAAGCCATATTGATGACACCTTGATACAATCGGGGTGCCACGAATGGTTTACTGTCCTGTAGTCACCCTTATACTGCCTTATACCTTTCTGGTCTTTTAAGTGGGGGCCCTTTAATTTAATGCCTCTTTGTTCATCGAATCTTCATTTTACATCCAGTATATGGCCTCTGGTTACAGCATGTACTGTATTGCTTTTGCTTACATTACTCTTCTTATATGTTCACGCATTCATACCAGTTTCCTATTTTTCCTGCAGCCACATCTAGTTCTGGGCTTAATTTCTCAGATAATCAAGGTAAGTTCCCATCTTCTATTACTGTTTCCTTGACAGATGACTGATTTTTTTTCTTCTGTATATAATGTTGTGTTTGCTCCGTTCAAAAAAATCATTGTGCTAATGTCACAACAATAACCAGATACAACTGTTGGCGGATGTTAACCTGAAAAGCACACCTCAGTTGGTTGAATTGGTTGAGGACAGCAAGGTAATTTGTTATCTCTTTGTTGACACCTTTTTTTCTTTTTGTCTGTGTGACTGCTTCATATGGGAAAATAACTCACTGCCTACTTCTAATTGATTTTGGTCATTGCAGGAGATGGAGGAGCTTATGAGCTTGTCACCTGAAAAGATTCTACTAAGGTGGATGAATTTTCAACTGAAGAAAGGAGGTTTCCAAAGAACTGTAACAAACTTTTCGTCAGATATCAAAGTATGCACATTTGATTTGAGTCCAGTCCTATTTCTTTAATTGTTATCAAAATTACATTGGGTTCGATTAACATCTGCCACAATATTTCCTAATCTATTAGATATTGTGCTCAGTAATTATATATTATAATTTTTAGACATTTCTTGTCTCACAGTTTCCTGATCATGTTATTTTTGGTTTCTGAAGAAATTCTGTTCTATAGTAGAATGCTGTGATAAATGAGCATGAATCTTTATATCAATATTCCTTTTTTGTTTCAACCTCAGCCCGGTATTAGTTATCATTCTAATTTTTACCTTTACTAAATTTAAAATGCAGGACAGTGAGGCGTATGCTTGTTTGTTGAATGTATTGGCACCTGAATGCAGTGTCAAACCATCGGCAATGTCAGTAAAAGACCTCATTCAGCGAGCAAGATTAGTCCTTGAGCATGCAGACAGGATGGGCTGCAAAAGATATTTGACCCCGAAAGACATAGTTGATGGTTTACCAAATCTGAATCTTGCCTTTGTGGCTCATATTTTCCAGAAAAGGTGTGCACTGAAGTTATAAATTGTAAAATAGTCATGTTCCAGTTGTTTATTTTATTAGTTAGGGACAATGCTGTAGTTAGCATTTGATAATTATATTCATTGCGGTTTAATTTTGTGTGGCCCTTGCCAGTTACTACAGTGAAAATTGGGGAACAATTATTATCTTGTTGAAGCTAATCGTGTCATAATCTTGCTAACTAGAGAATTATTATCTTTCTCCTCATCAGTTATCACCCACTAATAAGAACTTATTGGTTGTGTGCTTAGGAAAATTTCAACCATTTGGAAATTTTATCTTATGGAACCTAGTTTGTAATGGTGATCTCTTTGTTTCACCTTTTAACCCATAAGGGAAATTAGTAAGCCACAATACAATATTTGCTCTATTTGATTGAAACCAATTGCATTTTTGTAACTGACTTGAACTTGATGTAAAATGTGCCTCAGCATTCTGTATATTGGCAAATAGTTGTGGTCGGACCCATACAATTAGTTACATGTCTTGATGAAACTGTCTGAGCTTATGGTGAATATGAGAATGGAATTCTTTGATGTTATGTTTTTCATCACGTGAACTTTGTGTGTTTAAAGAAAAATAAATCTATGGTGTCTCCATTTACTATGTTTATCAATGTTGCATGTTTGCTTTTGAAGGGGTAACCTGATTAAAAAATGAAAATGACTAGTGCTGATAGTAGTCTGCTCATATATGTGCCGCTAACCTGTGTGAGGGGTTTGTATAAGTTGTATGCCATTTTTGTTTCCTAAGTGTATTAAAATTATGGACCTTCTATTGCAGAAATGGATTGTCCAAACAAATGAAACAAGTTTCCTTTGTGGATGGACTCTCAGATGATGCTCAAGTTTCCAGAGAAGAAAGGTCATTCCGGCTGTGGATTAACAGCCTTGGTATTTCTAATTATATCAACAATGTATTTGAAGACCTTAGAAATGGGTAAGCAATACTTCTAGTACTCTAGCTTAATCTGTTGAGAATAAACATGACTCTCTATGTGATACATCTTTGTGAATGATAGATGGGTGCTCCTTGAAGTGATCGACAAGATTGCACCTGGATCAGTTAATTGGAAAATGGCAAATCGCCCTCCAATAAAATTACCATTCAGGAAAGTAGAAAATTGCAACCAAGTTCTGAAGATTGGAAAAGAACTAAAATTTTCATTGGTGAATATTGCTGGAAACGATATTGTGCAAGGAAACAAGAAACTGATTTTAGGTAAGTAGTATTTCAATGTGTTGTCCATAGAATTATGTGCCCTTTGGTGTTGAAAGAAAATGCTACTTAGCTTAATCCCTTTGTTTCAAAATTGTTGTAGTTAGGAGAACAGTTCTAGTTCAGAAATGAACTAAAGTTGTTATCCTAAGAACAAAGGGAGTATTTATAAATGCT
Organism: Oropetium thomaeum; assembly: GCA_001182835.1. NCBI lineage: Eukaryota > Viridiplantae > Streptophyta > Magnoliopsida > Poales > Poaceae > Oropetium > Oropetium thomaeum. Next base: position 1,203,972 of record LFJQ01000032.1, read on the forward strand.
TATACAGGCTTCATGATAGAATAGCCTGTAACTTGACACATGGATGCAAACATACAAAGGGGCACGTTTGCTCATGTAGAGATAGGATTCATGATTAAGCAGTTTATTAACTTGCCAATTTCCTTAACCAAAGCTTCAATTTAAAAATGCGGTTGAACCCCTTTCAGACTCTCTAATTCCAGTCGTTAAATGTGGAATGTAATTTGACCTTTGGAAGGATTCTTTATATCCAATGCTTGTTTAGTAGATTTATAGAATATGAATTTTTTTTCTTGCAACTTATAACTGAACCATATGATGTATTTATCCCAGCTTTCCTATGGCAATTGATGCGATACAATATTCTTCAACTTCTGAAGAATCTTAGATTTCATTCAAATGGAAAAGAAATCACAGATAACGATATATTGGCATGGGCCAATAAAAAAGTTAAAGATTCTGGAAATCACAACTCTCGTATGGAAAGCTTCAAGGTTTGTACCATCAAATATAACTTCTGTACTTCACAAAAAAAAAGAAAGAATATATTTCCTGTTGTAGGAATAATATTTAATATAGATATAGGATGATATTTTACAACTTCATGATCTTTGCAATGGTACTCACCTAATTTTCTCTTTAATATATTTGCGTCACACACTCATTAGTACTTTTAAGGTGGTTTGTTATTCTTATTTAAATTATTTGCGGGATCTAAGTATTTTGAAGCATATTCTAAGTGGTCGTAAGGTGGAAAACTTGGAACTACTCTGACATGATCAAAATACTTCCTCCGTTTGGCAAAAGTACTCTCTACGGAGAGAGTACTGCTTTATCATAGAAGAGATTAGAACATTTACATTAATTCAAGTTAACTGCTGTCGTGAATCAGGTTTAGTACACTTTTACTCTGCTACATTATGTTATATTATAGTGATACAACTGTTAAGTAATACTGACAGTATATTATTACACTACTACCATTCAAAATCCAGCAAGATACAAAAAGATCATAATACTTTCCTTCAAAGTTTCAACTACAACTTATATTTTTCTCAAATTTGTTACCTGGCTTAATGCATCATTCACCAATTACAGGATAGAAGCCTTTCAAGTGGTACCTTTTTCCTTAATTTACTTAGTGCCGTGGAGCCTCGAGTTGTGAACTGGAGCCTTGTAACCAAAGGGGAAAAAGGTTCATCTCTTACTCTATTAATATTCTTATATCCTCAATCTATTTTCTCCGCTTTTTGGTATGGAAATTTGAATCTCCATCTCATACTAAAAAATGAAACACCTGTCTACCAAAATTGCATAGGCCTTTTTTCGGAATTACATTCTGTTATCATGTTCCTAGCATTCCTCTTCTCAAGCACAGTAAACAACCTTTCTTGTTCGTTTTTTAATTTTTACTACTCAGTGTAACCACAATCTTATGTCAAATCCCTAGATCTACTAGTGAGTGTAGCCATATATACTGTTTGCAGTACAAATTTGTCATATTGTGTTTCCTGTAAATTTTACATTATTTTTGTACAGATGAAGAGAAACAAATGAATGCTTCATACATCATTTCTGTGGCGAGAAAGCTTGGTTGCTCCATCTTCTTATTACCTGAAGACATATTGGAGGTAAGAAATTTGACGAAATAAACTTTATCAGCCATCTTTTTTCGTATAATTATGTTATTCTACACGCATTTAGATATCCACGGACATTCAGAACTGCAGCTTATATTGATGACATAACAACTCATTTTTGTCAACACAACCTCAACAAATATTTGCTTCCTATCTGTGACAGGTGAACCAAAAGATGATGCTAACTCTGACAGCGAGCATTATGTACTGGTATCTGAAAAGGCCAACCTCATATTCATTGGACTCAGAAAATGGGAGTTTATGTGAGACAAGTTCTTCCTCAACTTCAGATGACTCGGCGTCTGAATCATCGATGGATGAAAATGGATCTAGATAGAAGGTGCAGGATCATGATCTGACTGGTCTTTCAAAGCTTGGGATTCTTGATTCTTTGCAGTAGTTTTAAGAGCAAACGGATTCAAGTGGGTGGGGAAAGAGAATGGTAAGGGGTCAGGGTATTCATTTGTGAGGTTTTGTAGTGTGAAAATATGATTGATTAATCCTGTAAATATTATGGCAGGTAGCCTCTATCAGTAATATCATAGTGACAGTGGATTATCTTGAATCCACGTTTTCTTTTGTTCTTGGTCACTTTTGCTTTGCAAGATACTAGTTTGAGCCTAGGTATAGATTTAGTCATATCAGGTTGGAGTGAGGGGTAAATCTGTGCCAGTTTTAGGAACATGTTAATTCAAAAATGAAAGAATTTTAATAGCAATTGAGGTCTCTATAAGATAAGATTCTGATTTGAGGCTTAATTTTTTAAACCATTCATTTGATTGCATTCTTTTTTTTTAGTCTCCTACCATTTCCCGCATCAACCAGTTTTTCTGGTATCATCACCATTCATACACTGTCGATATTACAGTTGTTGTATCCATCCTTAAAGCCATCTGATTCTCATGCTCGCTGCAGAGCCGTCTAACTGCGACAACCTTTCCCAAAGATGCTGACTGGCGCATGGTAGTCCTAGTCTATTTTCTTTTGTGCAATTCTTTCAGCACGTTTGATTTTATACTCTTTTTTATTAGTAAAGTGCATAACAGTTACCTAAACTTGTTGAGGTATACCACATAGGTCTGACACCCTAAACTTGTCAAGATATGTCATTTAGTTCTCTAATTTCCTAATTAGTTTATCATGATCTAAATAATTTTAGTTAGCATTAATATGCCTACTTGATATCTCTATCGTGACCATATATCACTCTTAATCATAGAATGAAAATAAAAAAAATATATTATTGAGATTTTTTTCTATTTTGCTATGGTGTTTAATTTTAAAAATTTTAATTTGTTTTTTTTAAGACGGTGTTAACTTCGATAGCATGGTAAAAATACAAAGGGGAATTCTCTTTCTCATGACTGAAATTCGGTCGGGTTTCAAGCGACGATGGAGCACAGAGAGTGATAGCTGAGCACGGGCAATGTGCAGTGGATGGTGGCGCGGCAGCGAAGGTGCTGCTGTGTCGTGGAAGGCGGTTATCACCTGTGGTGGCAGTGGTCGCCGACTCAGAGGGTTGGGGTGTGTTCCGTGCTGCATTGCCTATAGACATAGCTTCGGGGCGTTAGCGGCACGCAACGATCGGTGGACGGAGGTAGCCGTCGATTGAAGCTTCAAAGAGTCCCTAATGCAAATGATGAGTTTATATACTTAGTAGTGATTCAGAGTGATATATGGTCATGATAGAGACATTAGATAGGTATATTAATTTTAAAATTATTTGGATTGTGAGTAAACTAAGTAGCAAGTTAGATGACCTAAATGACACATTGAAACAATTTTAGGGACTTAAATAGATTATGATAAAACATATAGTAAGTTTGAGATCTAGATGACACATATTGACAAGTTTAGTGTGCTAGATCTGCGTTTTGGGAGTTGAAGTACATAAGTGATATACTTTGACAAGTTTAAGTACTGACCGTGCATTTTACTCTATTTTTTATCAGGATTTTCTAAACTATTATGAGAAGGTCTTCAATAATTTTTATCGTATACATCATAACAAGTTAGTGCGTACTTTTAAATGACAAAAAAACTACGAAATCTAGAACAGAAGGAGCAATATTATTACTAAGCTAGATTATCACAAAGGAACAAAGGTCTTCAATACGAGTTTTTTTACTGTGCACAAAACTACTCGTAAATACTTCTGGTATTTAAAATCCGATAATCGAGATTATTTATCCTCCAACCTTCACACTATCAATATTTTTAGGTAGTATCCATAATGCTAGAATATTTTTGGGACAAAAAAAATAGATGATAACGATACAATAAGAATGGTGGCACGATGGACGGCAATGGGCAAGGATACGTGGGGTGGGCGATGGATGACGGTGGTGTGAAAAAGACAACAAGATGATATGTTGTGATTTAGTGCAAGGTGTCAATTATAAAACTACATCCTTAAGTCCTCTACATCTATATGATGGAGAGGTTTTGCCCTGTGAAAATTTGAGATTCTTATAAGAGTAAATTTCATAAGACCCTATGTTTTATGATCATATTGTCACAAAACCTCTGGTATTGCGGGTAGTGTCACATAACCCCATGTTTTATGGTATTTCTATTTCAAAAAACCCTAGCATCAATACATCTCAATATGTTTGGCTATCAGTTATTTTCTTTTGAGTAAAGTGCATTGTAGGTTCCTAAACTATTTAATATATATCATCTAGGTCCACAAACTCTCAAACTCACCATCTGGGCCCCTAAACTATTTTTACTATGTCAAGTGAGGTCCAATTCTATTTTTACTGCATCAAATTAGGTCATTTTTTCAAAAAAAATCATTTAAGAAAAAAAAAAGCTAAAGCGTCTCTAGCCGGGTGGTTAGGATGTTCAAGTGGCACTTCTCAGGTCCTAGGTTCGATCCCTCACAACGCGAATTTCTAATTGAGGTTGAAAAAATCTTCCTGTAATAATCCGTATCAAATCACAGAGTAAAGACCAACTTAAACTCACATCGATCACGGATCCCAAGATCCTTGTTATAAGGATAGAGTAAAGAAAGTTTCAAGAATTTTTTGACCTACGTAAGAATGTCTTTTTTCTTAACAAAATACCCGAACGGCGGAGCTGTCTTACACCCGCGTGTGGAGTTTTTTTAAAATTTTAACTAATCATGTATGTTATGCATTGAGGACAAAAACTACGTTTTCTCAGTGTCATACTACCAATATCGAGTTGCAGTGTTTGTCGACAAAAACTAACTTTTTAAAAGTATCGTACAACAATTTTCCTTTCTGAAATGATCATAATATCTTTCTGACTTCAAAATAGGATTTAGATCTCACTTAACACAGCAAAAATAGTTTAGGGATCCAAATGATCAATTTAAGAGTTTATGGACCTAAATGATACAGGATGAATCGTTTAGAGACCTGTAGTGTATTTTACTCTCTTTTTTAAATCGTGCATGGTAAACATCAGTTAATGTTCTAATGCCGTAATGATATAGCTATCCATTTATTAACACTAAATGAAGGTTGAATTGAATCCGTATTAACATTAGAGAATGTTGAATCTGTGGTACTCCTTCTGTTCACGTCTCAATTGATTCAATCAAATTTCAAATCAACGAACTTTATTATGACGTGTCCATCTCTATGTGCCACCGCTACGTGCCACATCAGATTATTTTTAGATATATTCATAAGTTTCGAGAAGGATGTATTGATAGTGCGGATTTTTAGAACATAAGTACCATAAAATTAAGACAAACTTCTCAACAAAATTTTTGTCTATAACATGGGTGGCGATCTTCGCGGCTACCTCTAGACCTTTCTTCTCTTCGTTGATTTAAGCTGACGTCGAAATGGATACACCGCACAACCCGACCGAGACCGAGACCGATGATGCAGAGGGTGGCAACAGGAGTGTTGTTTCTGTTTCTTTCCCACCAGATATGTTGTTTGCGCTTTCTCCCTTTTTGGCTTGGCGGACAACGAGGACGACAATAACGGTTGAGATCTAGACACATGCGTTGATGAGGACATCACACCCATAGATACGCACAATCTTTCTTCTGTTGTTAGACATAAAGATCCAGTTATTAGAGCTTACGCCTGACAACTTAATTTAGAGGTAAGTTTGTTCCGTAGAACTCCATTACGCATTCTCGAGGATAGCTTACTACCTAATGATTTTATTATGATTAAAAATCATGGAGAGGATAGAGGAACGATGGGAGAGCATATAGGAGTCGTCCAAGGACGTCCAAACCAAGTCCTGAGTTCCAGCCCACATCGACTTCGAATCCAATTCGGAGTCCAGGAATAGCCTGTACTAAAATGGACGTCCAGGTCGCATACGACCTCCGTTTTAGGTGATCTACCGGTTCATGGAAAGAGAACGAAATTGTCTTTCCAACGGGACTGGTCCAACGTCCAAATTCCTCCAAAGTCCATGGGAATCATCGAAACATTGAACGCTCCTAAATCTGTCAGGGTGCTGCGACACCGACTTTGGGCCGGTTGGCCTTGTACCGAGTTAGAGTCCATTAGGATTGTTTCCAGGGGACTTGCACGTCCCCAATACCTTTATATCCAGCCGTCACCCCACCATTAGGGTTTGGATTTTGCTTAGATTATTCCTGTTAAAAACAACGTCGTCGTTTCATCGGTTCGTGAGACCCAACTTTGTGAGTTTAATCTTCATCTGCAATTTAGTTGTTTTCTACTTCATTCTTGCTTGTGTTCTTCAATTCACCGACAAAGACTAGCCTTCTCGACAAGGTCATCCGTGTTCACGCGAGTAATAACCAGAGGAGACGTGGTGCTGCGATTGCGGGGATCGAAACATGTTGTTCGGAAGCCGAATCGATTTGTGTCGCGACTCCGCCCAAATCGTTGATTATCAGAACCTATAGAAAGATCGGAACTCCGTTCCCATCATGCGTAGTATCGTTGCTCAGTATTATTTAGTTTCATGCACCTAATCAGTTGTCACATTCCAAAATTCACATTTTAAAATATGAATCATTTTTCAACGACAAACCTCCAATTCTCGAATTTTAGTCATTTTATTTAAAGCTAAACGTTAAAATAATTAAATTTTTTATAGTTATTAATTATTTAGTATTAAAATATTATAAAATATGCTTGTTCAAAAGACTTAATAGTTCAATTAAAAAAGTTTCAAATTAAATTTTAATTTGCTATGAAAATCTAAAAAGAAAACATAAAGGTAAATTTGATTGGTTATGAAATACAATCTTTTTTATAAGGAAAACTTGCTAATGTATTAATATGTTCTTTTAATGACCATGACAATAAACGTTAGCAACATCATGACACGAGGTGGTGATACTTCATTCCATATATCTCACACATGTATCTCAATCCAGTGTCAACCATATCCATCCCACCAACCATGAATGTGCAAAAGGAAAGATTTTATTAAATATCGAGATTCAACCTTCTTTTATTAGTTTTTCCTTCCAAAATACATCCCTCTTTCCAGCTCTCACCCCTCCCACCTCCCCTATAAATACCAGGGGTCTCTCCACATCCTTCCACACCCCTCAAACCCTAACCACGTCGTCAGGCCGCCGCCGCCGCCGCGCCCCCCTCGTGTCCAGACCCACAGCTGCCGATTGGCATGCCCGTTGCTAGCGATCCGTCCAGTCAAATTCCGTGTAATTTTATCAGAAGATGGGCCTTGAAGTGCTCTACAACATATCCAAAATTCGCTGCTATCGGAGCCTCCATGCCTCCGGTGGCAGCTGTTCAGAGTTCCAGGCAGATTTTGCACGTATGTTGGTAACTCCATCTCGTTTTCTCCCTATTATGAAGTCTTCTTGATGTGATTCCTGATCCACGGTGTGTTCTAGGAAGTTTCCTTCGGCTCCACCAAAGGACGTGCTCAATCATCAAGGATGGCACCAAGAACGCGTTTTCTCACCAGCTACCTCTGCAGGACCTTTAGCAGATCCAACCGCTTGATATCCTTTTCAGGTGCAGTTCAGAAAAAATTATTAAGTCCCAATCGTGTTCCATATATCAATGCACTTTTTTCTACAATTTCATATTGATATTTGCTGTCAATATGCGGGAACGCGCACACCTTTATCTTAATGTCTCTGTAGGACAGAAACCATACCTTATACATTCGTCATTGTTTACCGTTGCATCCGAGAACATCCGAACAAACCACTCATATCTCTAACCATGAATTTACAACGCACCTTGTTTCACAAAATAATTAAGGATGATGACGTTGCACACCTGGTCGTCGTCATCATCCGGTCTCCACCGTCATCGCAATGCCGAGTATTCTTTACTCTTTTAAAAACTATTTGGTGAGCCCTTCTTATCCAATATCACATATCTCTCTCAATTATCATTATCGTTGTATGGTAAATCTTAGGTTTGTTTGTCGGTAGCATACACAGATAAGTACTCAAGTTTCGGAACGACGGAGTTCAAGACCAAGAGTTATGATCATCGAGCAACAATATTATTGAGGCAAGTGTCCGTGATCATCTTGCACCTATTCTTTCTTTTCCTATAAATTGATTGCATGCTGGAGTCAGTATGCGGGAACTCCTATGATAGGGTTTACTAAAATTGTTTGATTATCCTTGTTGCCTGAAACTTGGGTATAAATTGGGAAGACTTGCTTAGTTTGCTGTGTTAATTGAGATGGGCTTATGTTTATGGTAATTAATCTCGGTGCATATATTATTGGACGATGGTTACGGATAAGATGGTTTGGATGATGATGATGATGATGCTAATGGAAGGAATCTATGCAAGTGAGAATGATGGTGGGTGCCGTTGGCACGGATTGGGTTTGACGGAATGCTTGCTTAGGGCTTAAGGAATCAACCGGGGAGCCGCCAACTAGGATATATAACAGTGCCACCACAAACTGGAAATGGAATAGGCTTGACTGATTAATTAGGTGCTCTTCCAATCTCGTATAAGCCAAATGGCAGAGCGGGGAATAGTAGTTATTGAGTTATCTTTGGATTCGAACGACGCAAGAGGGGGTCCTTCGGAAAGAATAGCTACCGAAGGGCCGTTCTAGGGACAGGTACCCCACGGTCGCTCGTTAGCGAGCAGGCACCGGAAGTGTCATCCTGGGACAGGTGGTTGAAGGTCGTTCTCATCCGGTGAAACCTTAGCGGGCGTGCGCGTACTAGAAGACCCTTCGGAAAGCCTCGTAGTGAAAATCTGCACACACATAAGGAAGTGTAAATGTGAGTCGCAGTCACAGCATACAAGGGTGATCACGACCTGTGGATAAAGTGATGCCACCTCTGAAGAGCGTACAACTGTCATGACAGCCGTGTTCACGATTACGAGCGGCCTGGATCCTCACCTGAATAGTTAGATAGCTCGGAATATTGGTTTGGATTGGGATACATAACACCTATGATATGTTTGGGATTGGGTTGCCCTTTTGAAAGTGCATCTAGGCCCTTAGTGGGTTTTGGTGAAAAATGACAACAAAATTAAAGAGCTAATGATCTCTACAAGATGATGTGCAGAAAAAGGATCACAAAAAGGAGAAAAATAATATGATCATCTCAAGAGGCCCCTAACTTTCAAAAAGGGAGAAAAGAACAAAAAGATGATACTTGAAAGGTTTATCTAGTCTTGTGTTTTGGTTCTTTTCTTTATAGGAGTGTCGTACTATCAAGAGGGATGCAAAATCAAGTGGAAGTGTCGCAAAAATGCTCAAATCTCTGCTCAGTTTATTTCAGTCCAGAGAGGTGCTCATCGGACGGTCCGGTCACGGACCGGAGTGTCCGGTGGCCTTTAAAAAGGGGATTCCAGAGAGGATGTCATCGGACAGTCCGGTCTGGTACCGGATGGTCCGATGGGCTTTTCCCAGCAAAAGAACCGTTCCAGAGAAGGTGTCATCGGAGGGTCCTGTCCGTCACCGGACAGTCCGGTGACCCTCGACCCAGTCAGCAACGGCTCCCTTGGGGGACTTTGGGTATAAATACCCCTTCGTCTCCAACGGTCCCCTTACGCCTAAAAACAGCTGAAAACACTCTCTTGAGTCAAAAACTCCATTCCTCACTCCCCCAAGTCTTCCACAAGCAAGATTAAGCTAGGGATTGAGTGAAATCGAGCTAGCAACACCTTGAGCCTCTCCATTCCACTCTTTTGAGCATTTGTGAGGCACTAAGCTTGAAGTTGCATTTGTTACTCTTGGGGCTTTTGCTCCTAGACGACTAGGCGTCCCCGTGGAGCTCTCAACTCGTGTGAGAAGCCCCGGGAAGTTTGTATTACCCCTCCCGCAAGGGAAAATCTAGTGGAGCAACTCAAACTCGATCTTCGTGGTCGTTTGAGCGAGATAAAGGGTTGAAAGAGACCCGGTCCTTTGTGGACCTCTCAACGGAGACGTAAAGTTCTTTGTGAGCTTGAACTTCGGAAGAAAAATCACCTGTCTTCGTGTACCTCTTTATTCACATAAGTTTTCTCACACTTATATTGGCCATTTACATTTCCGCATCGATCTACTTGTGTACTAGGTTCTAGCTTAGATCCATACTTCTGCGCTGTTCTTAAGCTCTTTATAAAGCTTTCTATTCAAGTAGATTTCTGATATTCTGCTCAGCTTTTAAACTATTGGCGAAATCGTTTTCTGACCGGAGTGTCCGGTAAGTAACCGGAGTTTCCGGTACCGGAGGTTCCGGTACGGTACCGGAGGGTCCGGTAATTTAACAAATTTCGAGACTTAATTTGCAGGATATTTAAGTTGGCCTATTCACCCCCCCCCCCCTCTAGGCCACTTTCACCTTTCATCTAGTAATAGGTTGCTAATCTATAAACTTAACCTCTAATTGCTGCAAACTGCTTTCTAGCTTTTCTTATATTGGTCAATCATGTCATACTTTCGCACACTTGCAGAGTATAACATGTACTCACACTTACTATCCACAAAGTATATATTGCTCAATAAATGAAGATGAGGAGTTGAAAAAGACAAATATGGTTAAAGAGAAACTAGGCATGTGGTCTTTCGGTCGACTTCCTTTGAAGATGAAGGATGCCTACACATAACCAAAGCTTCGCTACTCTGATGTATCATTTTTGTTTGATTATTTTTATAATTACTTATTTGATTATATAGACATATTGTTTCTTTTATCACATATATTGTCCTGTATGCGTGAAAACTTGATCCTGAGCACACATACAAATGAGCTCAGTTTTGGTCCTTAAAACCAAGTGTAACACCAGTTCATCCAAAAACTTAAACTGATAGGGAAAAGGAGGGAAAATCCACTTATACTTCAACACTCCCCCGGCCCTCACGTGCAGCCTCCCACAGGGGCATAAACGTGGGTTTTTGAAGCGGAGGACTTAAATCGTGAAAAATTGCCTCTGGCAAGATTCGAACTCAAGACCTCTGGCTCCGATATTATAATGAGTTTCATACACCTAATTAGTTCATCCAAAATCTTAAGCGGATGAGAAAAGGAGGATAATCTACTTATACTTCAACAGGCATCCCACTCGTCATGGAGGACATGGGTTTGACGTGTCTGCGACATGTGTGACTGCTTTTCATGTTACGGCTATAGGAGTGGCGGTGGCTGCAGACACACCAGTCTACACTTGTATCCAATCTGTTCTTCTCTAATGGAGATCCGTTTTGATGGCAACAGGATTGTGGTCATGGCTATTGTTGGCCACCAACACCATTGGCATCGGACCAAAGTACAAAGCTCACTTTTTTTTCGATGTTGAGGACAATGATGTCTGAGGACGCTATCAACATCGGTGATGTTGTTCAACTTTCTTCATCAAAATGATTTTAGTGGTCTATGCCTTAACCGCAAGATGCAATTCGTCTTTTGATCGGTAAAGGCTCTGGGTGAAGCTCCATTACATTTACCATGATGATAGTGTACCATGAAGAAGACAAAAGACTTTATCTTGTCCATGGGACACTTAATAAACGTGTATAGATCTGTAGGAATTAGAAAATATAATTTTTTCTCTGGACACTACAAAATTGTGATATTTGTTTACAACACATTCAAATATGAAAATAGATGATGTTTGAAAAAAAAAAAGAATTTCTCAATGCATAAAATGTCTCATAACTCGAAATTTGATAAAAAAAAAATAGTATCGTGTACCCTAGTAGGCTAGGACTGTGTTTTTATTTGATTTTCTTTTTATTGTTTTCATATGTTTTATAGGAAAATATATTTATTTTTACAATCAAACTACACAAACATCCAGATAAAAATCCATAAAGATTCACATGTACAGTGAGCACACCATTTTATCTGCATGTCAAATTCAACTTGTAATTCATTTTAAAAATAAAAAAATTAAAATTGTATATTTTCCTAGTTTTTAGCCTTTTCTTTATCAGTGTGCTTGATGTACTTCTGATGTGGGCTGATTTTATCAAAGATTGTATTGGCTGGAACTTTTTTGAAAGTGAAGGCCGTGAAGCTGTAGCTTGTTTAAAAGCAAAGGGTGGCACTGTACTATCTTTTCCGTTATCTGAGTTCTCAATAAACAAAACCATGTTAACCAGATTACCAAACCGATCAGGCCAGTTTGTAAAGCTGAGTCAATTTTGATGGACGCGTACCCTTCTCTTGTTGGTCCCCTCGCTGCGGCAGCTGAAGCCGTGCAATCCGACCCAACCCAAGCCGACGACAAGCGGAGGTGTGAAAAGGCTGACAACGGCTAGTTTTTTCCATAGTACGACCCCACTTGGGCACTCGCCACTCATCGCTGCGCTCTTCACGGAGGGAGGAGCTAGCAGCCTAGCAGCTCGCCGTGTCGGCTCGGCTCTGATGTGGATCGTCGTGGCACCACCCATCAAACACCGCAGCCGCCGCGGAGGGGAAGGTTGTAATAGTCGGGTCGTGTTTCCCTAAGAAAAAGTGGGTCGTGTTAACGAGCGGACTAGACGATGTTAAACTTGATCGTCGTGCGTACCGCAATGCCGTTGGAAGACGCCCCACTCACTCACTTACTCACTAATTAAGTGGAACCGACCGTGTGATTATTGCTTCGCCACCAACAGATCTTAAACTACCCATGTCCTCAACAGATCATGGCTAAGTGTAGTACTAATAGCTAGCTAGCTAGTGAGTACTACCGCTGCTGGAAAGGAAAGGAAAAGGAAGGAAAGGAAAAGAAAGGAAAGGAGGCGTCCAACGGTCCAGCTAAACAGGAAGAAATTAAGTAAGCAAATTAAATTACTTTCGAGTTAAGCCCCAGAGCGCTTGGAAATTTCTGACTGACGTAGATCTGAACTGCTTTTGATACATGCATATAACCGAACCTGCCAAACGTTTTCTACTAGTAGTAGTAGCATATCAGACCTAAAGTTATTAGTATTTCCATATTTATTTCCCTACAATCAAAGGGATCACTTCAACTGTTCTAGCGTAAGCCAAATGAACTTAAAACTCACAAGATTTATTTATTTATTTGCAGGTTTTAGGAGCTTTGATTTTGTAATAAGAATCTTCTCCCATTATCTGAGGGCGCATTTCTGGAGCGTGTCGTCTGAACCGGAAACCTGCCCGTTTGTTCCTGTCTGAACCTCACTCGCCACGGAGGAGGCTGATGAGTTCCCTGTTGTTCGCCGACACTAGAGAAACTGCGCCTGCAGCGCCTTGCACGGCCCTCGAGGTCCCCGATTACAGTAACCAGAACCTTTTATTTTTTTTCTTTCTAGTTTGGCGATCGAGTGCTGTTGGTGTCGGGGAACGAGCACGGCTAGAAAATTCCACCTTCAGCTAATGATCCCCTTTTTTTTCCCCTCACACAGTCCCCAAACCCCACCCCCCCCCCCCAGTCAGTCAGCCCACTCGCGCCTACCTCGAACGAACGCCATGCCGCTCCGCCACCACCTCGCCCTCCTCCTCCTCCTCATGCTGCTGCTCACCGCCGCCACCGACGCGCTCACGCCGGACGGGCAGGCGCTGCTGGCGTTCAAGGCCGCGGTGGTGCGGGACCCCGACGGCGCGCTGGCCAACTGGAACGCCGGCGACGCGGACCCGTGCGCGTGGAACGGCGTCGCCTGCTCCGCCGACGCGGCCCGCCGCGTCGTCGCGCTCTCGCTCCCGCGGAAGCGCCTCATCGCCACGCTGCCCGCGGCGCCCGCGCTCCCCTCCTCGCTGCGCCACCTCAACCTCCGCAGCAACCGCCTCTTCGGCCCCATCCCGGGCCAGCTCCTTGCCGGGGCACCCGCGCTGCAGAGCCTCGTGCTCTACGGCAACGCGCTCGACGGGCCCATCCCCGGGGACGAGCTCGCCGGCCTCGCGTACCTACAGATCCTCGACCTCTCATCCAACGCCCTCAACGGCTCCATCCCGCCGTCGATCCTCAAATGCCGGCGCCTCCGGACCCTCGCGCTCGCAAGAAACAACCTCACCGGCCCGCTCCCGGCGGGGCTGGGCCTGGACCTGGCCGCGCTGGAGCGGCTCGATTTGTCCTACAACCGCTTCTCCGGCTCCCTACCGGAGGACCTCGGGAACCTGTCCAGGCTCCAGGGGACGCTTGACCTCTCGCACAACGGCTTCTCCGGGCCCATTCCGGCGAGCCTCGGACGGTTGCCGGAGAAGGTGTACATCGATCTCACCTACAACAACCTGTCCGGCCCCATCCCGCAGAACGGGGCGTTGGAGAACCGGGGCCCCACGGCGTTCGGCGGTAACCCGGGCCTCTGCGGGCCGCCGCTCAAGAACCCCTGCTCGCCTGACGCCGTGCCGTCGTCCAGCCCGTTCGTGCCCAAGGACGGGGACTCGTCGGCTGCAGGTGGCGGCGGCAAAGGGAAGAGGTTGGGGAAGATCGCCATTGTGGCCATCGTGCTGAGCGATGCGGTGGGGATCTTGATCATTGCGCTATTGTTCTTCTACTGCTACTGGAGGGCGGTGTCTTCATCCAAAGACAAGGCTGCCGTTGGCTCCAAAGGCTCGATATGTGGCAACGATTGTGGCTGCTTCAGCCGGGACGAGTCCCCCGAGACTCCATTGGAGCAGTACGACCTTGTGGCGTTGGACCAGCAGGTCAGGTTCGATCTCGATGAGCTGCTCAAGGCATCAGCGTTTGTGCTGGGGAAGAGTGGGATAGGAATCGTGTACAAGGTTGTTCTTGAGGACGGACTTACCATGGCAGTCAGGCGCCTTGGGGAAGGTGGATTGCAGAGGTTTAAGGAATTTCAGACAGAGGTTGAGGCAATCGGCAAGGTCCGCCATCCCAACATTGTTACCTTGAGGGCCTACTACTGGTCTTTCGATGAGAAGTTGCTCATCTACGATTACATTCCTAATGGCAGCCTCCCTGCAGCAATTCATGGTAAGTACCTTTTTTCTTTTGTGTAACTCAAACCAAGGGAGATCCGAACAAGGTTGTGCAATAACTACAGTGGGATGCTAATTTGGTACATTTTCACTGTCCTTCTTTGAAGCAAGTATGTTAGGAAATTCTGTTGGAGTCTTGGTACTACCAACTTCTTTAATTTGTTAGGCTATGATTAATTATTAGTTTTTCAATATGAGTTTGGTACGATTTGGATTCTACTAGTTGTCAAGATTGACTTTTTTAATGAACCTACTCTTGTGAATTATTGTTTTATTATTCAGATGTTTGAGCTTCTTCAGATAATGTTTGCAAGCTGACATAGACTAGTACTTGAATTATTGTGTTTGCTGACGCCTGTCTCTCTTAAACTGCTGTGGATTTCAGGTAAACCTGGGACAATGACCTTCATGCCATTGCCATGGGAAGCCCGGTTGAATATCATGAAAGGAGTTGCCAAGGGGATGTCTTTCTTGCATGAATTCAGCCCGAAAAAGTATGTTCATGGGGACTTGAGGCCGAACAATGTGCTCCTTGGAGCAAACATGGAGCCATACATTTCTGATTTTGGGCTTGGGCGACTCGCAAACATCGCCGGAGGGTCACCTTATGTGGAATCAGATCGAGTTGGTTTAGAAAAGGGTCAGAGCCAGCAATCAGACGCCTCAGTGAGTCCTCTCATGAGCAAAGGGTCATGCTATCAAGCACCAGAAGCGCTAAAAACGTTGAAACCATCACAGAAATGGGATGTCTACTCTTACGGAGTGGTCTTGCTTGAACTGATCACCGGCAGGTCGCCTGCCGTGCTCCTGGACACCCTACAAATGGACCTCGTCCAGTGGGTTCAGCTCTGCATCGAGGAGAAGAAGCCATCCGCCGACGTGCTGGACCCGTTCCTCGCCCGAGACTCGGAACGAGAGGACGAGATGATTGCAGTGCTGAAGGTGGCTCTGGCCTGTGTCCAGGTGAACCCCGAGCGGAGACCGTCGATGAGGCATGTCGCAGAAACCCTGGAGCGCCTCAATGGTTCAAGCTAGGGAAAGCGAATGGTGGTGTTGAGGTTTTGGAGGGGTTCTGATGGTTGTACAGCTCGATTGTGTGGGATGAGGCTTATTAGTAGACTGTAAAGCCACATTTGTTTGTGTGTAACTCTATCACTTCTCTAGTTGGGTCTTGTGATGTTGGACCTAGTGATACTTGTATGCTTGCTCTCTATTGTGAGTGAAAAACAGAGCATTTTCCTTACCAAACCAGATCGTTATCTGGAATATTATTATTGTGAGATAGAGAGAACATATATCTGGTCCATGATTAGGGACCGCATCACTGAGTTGTACTCCTACTCTTGTTAGCTTTAGATTACTTCCATGCCATGAACATGGGCGTGTCCTGGAGAAAGCGGCACGGTACACGTCTGGTACTCTTTTGGCATGAGAATTGAGGAGCAGCAGTGTGATGTGGTCGCACAAGAAATGTGATGCAGTTGCACAATCATTTCTTGGCTGGTGAAGGCAGTTAGTAGTACTAGGGCTCTTCAGTTTACATGATCTGCTAGTTTGGCAGAAGCAGGGAGCTGCTCAGACAGCAGTGTGATTGTACTCTCTCTGGTTGCAAATTTATGATCGGTTCAATCATCCTATCATCGTCATTCCATAACGGCATAACCCAACTGATTCTACTGAACTGAGGCAGTGTGGCGTGGGAACGGTTGATGCGAATTTATGTTGATCTGAGCTCTGGGGTCGTACTTGTACCAGAAGAGGAGACCGTGTGGCCGGGCGTATCAGGTCCGTGGCCTGCATCACACGCTTATTAAATCATCGAGTCTCGGGCCGTTGGTTGTTGTATGCTAACAGAAGTGTTTTTTTTTTGTTCTTTTTTTTAGCCATGTACCAGTACAATGCGTCTTGATGGGGTTGCCCACAAACTCAGTTTGACTGACGACAAAACATGGTGAACTGTTTGATTTTTACTACACTCTCAGTAACATCCGGTTTTGCAAAAGGCAAGTCATGATGGGATCTTTGTACTAGGACAAATGACGAGAGTCGCTAGCAGCCCGGACTGATTGGATGTTAAAACATTGTTGCGGAACACATGAGCACGTCATTGCAATGGCCAGGCATCTGTGGGAGCTTCAATGAAACTTAAACACAACACACACACACACACACACATGTTTTAGAGCCTGGACCTGGGCCATGTGTACTAGCGGTAGCGCAGGCCAACGAAAAGGGTGAAAACACCATTCAAAAAAGAAAAGGGTGAAAAACGACAGCAGTTTTACTAACTACTCCACACTGACACAGCTTGTCGTTTGCGCGGTAAACTCATCGTGTCGGTTGCAGTAACTTTTTACTTGGGAGCAGAGCAGTCCACGCTGTATACAGAAAAAAGAAAAAACAGTTTCTGTGACGGAAGACCAGTCAAGGCCCTTTATAACAGCATCGTGGAACTGGATCGGTCAAAGCTTTTCACTCGAGCAGAGTTCTTCACAGCACCGTGGGCCGCGGCTGAAGCCTGAGCAATGACGCAGCATTGCAGCAGCGGCTGCATGCCTGCATCTCAAAAGTTCGCACCCAGGTCCAACAGCTCACACGGCGCGCCTGCTCGTCCTCCGTCAGCACTCAGCAGCGTGTGGCGGCTTGTATTTCTGGAAAGTGCCAGTGCCTGACTGCCTGCCGCTCAAATGGCCTCAACATTAAAAAACTAACATTATCTGAAAGAGAAAAATTTGAACTAAGGGGGTGTTTGGCGACCCGGGGCAAAAGTGCAAAAGGGCTAAACTTTTAGCCGTGTCAGGGGCAGACCGCTAAAACTTTAGCGCCCCCTCCCCCGGACGGAGCCCCGCCCACCCCCCCCCCCACCCCCCCAGTTGCCGGAAGCAAAACGACGGCCGGCGCTGCGCGTCCTCGCACACACCCCCCCCCCCCCCCCCGCCCCGCTGCCCCGTCCTGCCGGCCGGAAGCCCGGCGCCCCGCGGCCGCCGCCCCCCCCCGGGCGGAAGCGAGACGACGGCGGCCCCCCCACCCCCCCCCAACCCCCCGGTCGGAAGTGAGACGGCGGCGCCCACCCCCACCCCTCCCCCCCCTCCCCCCGGGCCGGAAGCGACGACGGCGCCCCCCCCCCCTCGCGGCGGAGGGAGCCGACGCCCCCCCCCCCCCCCCCCCCCCGTGAAAAAACCAATCCCTCCGGGGTTGGGCGGCGCGTCGTCTCGCTTTCGACCGTCGGGGGGGGGGGGGGGGGCGGGCGGCGCCGGCGCTCAGCCGCCGACCTGGGCGGGGCGGGGGCCGTGTCGAGGTCTCGTCGGCGCTCGGACGCGGGGGCCCCGGGGGGGGGGGGCGGTGTTTCCATCGGCGGCGGGTTCTCTCTGCCGCGCTCGGGGGGCGGGGGGCGCCTGCCTCGCTCGCGGGTCGTCGGGCGCGGGATGGAGCTTTAGCCTTTTGCGTGCGCGTCCGTTTGGAGAGTTTTGCTGCAAATGGGCTAAAGTTTTTGCACATTTGCTCTTTTGCCCCCGTAGCCAAACACCCACTAAATTAAGAAAGCTTTTAGTTGAGACATAATTTAATAGGATTTTGGTCATAGAACACGACTCAGTTAAAAAATTGCTTGTATATGACTTATTATTAGACGCCTATAGCTTAACAATTGCTATAGAGAAACACCATGGTAATTGTGTTTCTGGACCGCATGCTTACTCGCATGTTCAAAACTTCAAATGTCTAAGATTTTCCATGTTTGTCATCTTGCCGTTGTCGGAGATGAAAAATAAACAAAGGGGCTGAAGCAACAGAGAATAGTCTTTTTTTTTTCTTCAAGAAAAGGAAAGGGAATAGTCTCACGGCTTGAGTTTGCACTTCGTTGGCATTTAAGCATAGTAGCCTAATTGGCACGCTCTACCACGCCTGTAAATCATTAAGAAGTTAAGGACAATGTATGTAGTGTATACGAATAATTTGTTGTGTCTCGAAACATTTTTAGCATCGAAAAATAATTCTTGTTGTGAAATATTTTTAAGGTTTGGGAGCATTTGGTTTCCATTATGAGAACAATTAAGTTTTATTGTTCAAACAATTGACTTTAGTATTGGAACATTTAATAGTCCTAGAAAATTGATTTTTATTATTGAAACAATTGACTTTTAGTATTGGACATTTAATTTCAGTTCTAAAACAATTCATTTCTATTATTTAACCAATTGACTTTTAGTATTGAAACATTTAATTGTCAATGCTAAAATAATTGATTTTCACAACTAAATAAATATATTTCCACTATGAAACAATGCATTTCTCTACGGAAACATTTGATTTTGACATAACAGTATAACAAAAATTCCAAAATTCAACTTTTCAGTTTAAAATAATATATCAATGTGATATTTTATTTTGTTGGATTAAAATTCTAAGAAATATGGATTTAAACCGAATCACTGCTTGAGAGGACAATCGATTTTAAGGTTAAATCCTACTTCAACTCTAGAGTATAAATTACTGTCCTGCGTCTTTAACATAGCAGTAGGCATAGAAATAGTAAGAATACAGATGTCATCACCAAAATCATCCATATCCTTCAAAATTCTCCCACCGTAAGGGATTCCTACACAATTCAACTCTCTCTCTCTCTCAAACATAACACTGGATTGATAACCCCGTACGATGCTGAGGAATTTAAGTGTAATTTTAAAATAGAAAGTAAATGATATGACAAGTACAACAATCACTACCGGATTCGTCTCCTTTGCCGTGTGCCTGAGACACTCGGCGAAGCTCCGAAAATACTCGACAAAACCTTTGCCGAGCGCGGCCGTCGGCAAAGAACACTCGGCAAAGATTTTACTGGGAAAGGTGCCTTTGCCGAGTGTCAAACGTCGGCCACTCAGCAAAGGTTTTGCTCATTATTATGGTAAATACGCTCGGTAAACTTGTTGTAGACCTGAAGATTTTTTCTGTTTATTACGTTCCAACCAATTAAATATCACATATTTGACAAACAACATAGATATCACAAATATTTATCACCAAACATCACATATATCACCAAATAGCACGTATATCACAAACACATCACATATCTCACAAAACATCTCATATTTCTCAACATACATCAAGATCTCACACAAAACACAATAGTTTCACAAATATCATCAGAAACATCAGAACATAAGTCATTCATAAACGTATTTGCCAAGTGCGACAAATGAAAGAAGAAAACATACAGAAACAATCACCAAACTGACTACGGCAACGGTTGGGGGTGATAAGGCCGAACATTTGGCGGTGGCGAGGCTCCGAATGGAGGAGTCCTCACGTTCGATGTTGGAGACGCTCCAAGATGATGGGCACATCATTCGGTGCCGCCGGTTGATTCTGGACAAAAATTACGTTTATGAGACAAAATTATAATTGCTTTAAAAATGACTTGTTTAAGTGAGAGTGCATGTTTTGGTAACGAGTTCTTAATTTTTTATATTAGTAACCATTCATACTTACAGGAGTAGTTGGCGGCACAAACTGTGGTGATTGGACCCGTTTGGATGCCAACAGATTGCAAAAACTGAAACTTCTGCTCCCGTTGGGCTGCCAAGCTCGCTTCCATATCCTGTCGTAACCTTGCTTCCATTTCCTCCCAGAGCCTCCTCTCTTCTTGCACCTAGGCTTATAATATGATCTCACCATTGTTACAAGTTATTTCAATGTATGTACAATCAATGGACAATGAATAAAACAGAAAAAACCTGAAGTGCCTCCATCTGATGCTGCAAACTGCTCGGTCGTGGGCGTATAGCCGGGCTCGAGCTGGTGCTCCTTGCTCGAATTTTTGAGAGAGTAGGGGTACTAGTACTGTCGATGACGACATCGCCAAACCAGTAGCGCCCATGCTTCTTGCCTCCTCCTGCCCTCATGACGACTTCGCCATCAAAGTCCTGGGTGGTCGGACCATAATCTTCTCCATGAACTGCCTTCGTCATTGATGTCTACTCGCTGCGGCGACTGTGAACACTTGCGTTGCTGTATGCTCGGGCGGGTCCTCTAGGTTGTAGTGGACATCGAACGTCGCCTTCCCCTTGCGAGATATAGCATATGCCTGGAACAGGGAGCAAGGCTCACCATCATGTGACGACGACTGCGAGAAAAACAGGGAGCTGATTAGAAACTATGCAGGATTGAGCGTTAGAATAAATAAATGAATTCACGTACCCATCTCTCCGTATGCATCAAGGTTTAGGTTGCCTTGTTGGTGTGGTGCACCTGGCATCATCAAACGCCGCTCCCGACAAGCGTTGTACCTCTTCTCCCAGTCCTCGGCGCACCACCTGTCCACCATCTGTGTCCAACACTACAGATGCTGCGCGCACCACCATAGAGGCACCTACACGTCATATATGAAGATCAAATTAAGCGTATTTATTCTAGATATTGATGTTTTATGTTTAATGTTTGATGTTTACCTCAAGGTATTACTCGCGAGTCAGCGTCATGGTTCTTGCTTGAGATTTTGTCACCTTCACTTTAAGGAAGTCCGCATGGTAAGTGACGATGGCCTGGATGTGTGCCTCATAATGCATGTCCTTCACGAGTTTGTAACAGGCTTTGTTTGCGAAGCTAGCTGCCCTGTCCTTATATCCTCCATGCGTCTGAAAAAATCCTGCATGTAGACTTGATGTGTCAGCTCATGATTTTAAAATTGTGACATGAATGAGATATTGAGCAATTCAATAAGATGAAGACTTGACAAAGCTCGGCCGTCACCCGATCCGCCTTGTTGCCGTATAACCTGCCATCCCGATCTCTGGAATCGGAAACGGCCACGTAGTGGTCAAACGTGTACGCTGGCTGCCACACTCCTCCGTACTGAACCAGGCTAGGAAAGTGTTTCCTGACAGAAGACCCAGGATGCCATTGACATGCCGTCTGTGTTCACCTTCTACTACTATCTTCCAGTTCCTGTCGAAATAATTAAGAGAAGATATTATTTTGTATTGTGATTTTCAACATATGAAATGAAGAAGTAGTGATAAAATTTAAAGTTACTTACCTTTCCCCACTGAGACGAATCATCGGGTGTTCTCTCCGGAGGTATCGGTCGCTGAGGGAGGCTTGAGGGACCTCGTTGGTAGATACTCAACGAACCCACTGACCCCCCTTCCTCAAACGACGGCACCACCTCCTCCCCGTCGTCCTCCTGCTCCTCCTCAGGCGACGCCATTGCCTCCTCCTCCCTCTGTGGTACCTCCTCCTCTGCCTCAGGTGATGGCTCCTTCCTACAGCGACTTCTTTGATAAAGCGACGCTATGTTCCTCATACCGCACACCATCTTTGTCCAATCACCTGCAATTTAAAAGAGGAAATAGGTAAGCAACATTTTAAGAAAGATATGTAAACAAACAAAATAGAATTACAAAATAATATAATATTACATGTACTAGAAGTAATCATCATAGTCGGGTTTAGTTGGATCATAAGTCTCATCGTCGCTATCCTCCATGTCGATATATGCAACATTATTGGAAGGAGCAATGTTGTCTTCTTTGTCTTTGCCTAAACTTAAACGTTCAAGTAATGATAAGTCTTGCACATCTTGCACCTCATCTCAATCTTCGTCGTGAAGAACCCTTTTATAGTCTACTTCCATTCCGATCGCTTTAGTTAAGTCTATCGCAAAACTCCCTTCTAGCCCCTCTTCTTGAAAGAACTCTCCGTCATATGTGTTTGGGTCAAGGTTGTAGTCTTCATCGTTTGGGACAAGTACTTTACCATGTGGCGACACTTTGTATACAATATCCCAACCATTAAGACGGTTGTCGGTTTGGCACGGGTATGAGAGATAATAAACTTGCGTAGCCTGTTGAGCCACAATATATACATCATCTCCTGATAAGACGGAATCCCGACGAATTTCCACTAGCCCAAAATAGGGCTCCGTCTCGTTACTTCAGGATCAAACCAATGGCATTTGAATATGATAGGATTAAGAGGTTTGCAACCTTGAAACTTCAGCTCGTATATTTCGTCAATTATTCCATAATACTCGACCCCATCCATCCCGGGTGTAAAAACTCCGGAATTTGTGGTTCGTCGATTGGGCCGACTGTGCTCGTATCTTGTTGTGTGAAAGCAATAACCATTGACATCATAGCTGGTAAATGACCTGACCCTATAGGCAAATCCATTGGCAACCTGTCTCACGTCGGCACTCATAGACGCATCGGTTTGGCCCTGCAAGCATAAGCATTATACAGTATTTTGACAAAAGAGGATTTTGTAAAGTGAATCTAAGTACGAATGGATTATGTTGTTTGAACCAAGAAATGAAATCAGGCATTTCATTTCCCGCACCGTGTTTAAGTAGGGCCTCAGATTCCTGCGGGGTAGGTTCCCTAGATTCATGCCAGAACTGATGATGAAATTCCCTACACAAACGAGAAACAAGGGGTTTAGATACAAAATAGGGCACGCCAGAATACTTGAGAACAAGTTCATTGAGAAGTTACCGCATGTACGGCTCTACTTCACATAGGTTGTTCAACACATATAGCATGATAGTGCGCCACTTTTCATGTTTCAAGGTCTTGGGATTCGCATCACTTGCACTTCCTAATTGCCCACAGAAAAGGCTGAGGTTCGATTTATTTTCGCCAGCATTATAACGAGGGAGTGGATTATGCAAGCTAAGCAGCTTGTCACCATAGTATGTTGTTGTGAAGTTTGAGACCTCCTCCAGAATATATGCCTCTGCAATAGAAGCCTCAATTTTGGCTTTATTTTTACATTTAGTTCAAAGAACCTTTAAGCATCTCTCAACAAGATATCACCAACGGGCCTGCATGGCCCCCCCATTCTTGCCTCATACGGGAGGTGCAAAATCAAATGTTGCATCAAAAGGAAGAATCCTGGCGGAAAGATTTTCTTCAATTTACAGAGCAACACAGGTGTGATTCTTTTTAGGTCTGCAACCACAGTCTGAGGTAAATCCTTGGCGCAAATCTGGAGGAAGAATAGCTTAACTCTGCCAGCACTTGCCACACATGTTCTGGGACATAGCCTCAAACCATCGCCGGAAGAAGCCGCTCAATCCATATGTGGAAGTCATGACTCTTCATCCCATTGATTTGCATAGTTGATACGTTCACTCCCCTCCTTAGATTCGCTGCATACCCATCAGGAAACATTAAGGTTTGGAACCATTCTAATACCTCCTTCCTTTGGGGCTTCGTCAAAACAAATTTGGCCTTAGGCCTTCTCCATGTCTTGCCGCGACTAGGAGGCTTCATCTCTAGGTTTGGTCTATCGCATAACATTGCCAGATCCACTCTAGCCTTAACGTTGTCCTTGGTCTTATCAGAATATCCATTATTGTTGACCAAAGTGCCTCAGCAACATTCTTTTCAGTGTGCATTACATCAATGTTATGTGGAAGAAGAAGGTTATTAAAATAGGGAAGCCTTAACAAGCCCGACTTATGAGTCCACATATGTTCCTCACCATATCCCACAAAACCACCTTCTTGACAATTCACCACGAGAGCATCTATCTGAGCACGAACCGCAAGACCCATGTTCATCTGCGGTGCAGCGTTAGTAACTACGACACCTTTCGTAAAGTTCTTGATGTCTCGTCTGAATGGATGGTGAAGAGGGAGGAATTGGCGATGTTTGTCAAATGATGAAAACTTACCACCCTTCTTCAACCAAATGAACCATAGACCTTCCTTGCATATTGGGCATGAAAACTTGCCATGAACACACCAGGCACAGAAAATCTCATATGCCGGGAAGTCGTGCAGAGAGTAGTGGTACCAGAAGTGCATTTTGAAGTTTCTCCTTGTACCTCGATCGTATGTCCATACCCCCTCCTCCCAAGCATGGATCAATTCATCAATCATAGGCTCCATAAACACACCCATATTACTCCCTGGGTGTTCAGGAATTATCAACGATAAGAACATGTTCAGTCGTTGAAAGACGACGCCCGGGGGGAGATTAAGGGGGGATAACAAAAGTGGGCCAACATGTGTATCGTGCAGCCATCATTCCATAAGGATTGAACCCATCTGTTGCCAATGCAACACATATTACGAGCCCCTAATGCTTTGTCACAATGAATCCCATCAAAGTGGGTCGATGCTTCACCGTCCGATGGATGCACCATCTTGTCAGGATTGAATGCCATTATGTGTCCAATGCTATCCAATTGAGAAACGTTTGTATGACCGTGAAGTGGTTTCTGAGCAGCTGTCAACATGTCTAAGAATACCTTTGCGGTTGTCTCTGGCTCCTCCTCCATATGACCTTTAGTGAAGTTTGCTTCTCGATAGTCATTTAATATGTCTTCTACGCCGGCGTCAGAATCATAATCATCAACGCGTGGTCTCACTACCTCCTCTCTGATACGATCAGCTTCACCATGATAGATCCATCTGGTGTAGTCAGGCATAAATCCGTTCTTACAAAGATGTTTGCCCATGACATCTTTTTTCTTTGTCGACGCCTATTTGCACATTTGCTGCAGGGACACCAAGTGGCACTCAATCCTTTAGCATTGGCAAATGCTAGTTTCAAGAAAGCATCGGTCTTCTGAATCCATTCATCCGTCCACGAACTCTGACTTGTGCGGCCCGTGTACATCCACTCACGGTCACCCATCCTTTAATATTTATATCAACGAATAATGTAACCATATACTACATCTAGACGTTATTTCAACTATGAAATAGGTGAGGATAGGTCCTAATCCCACCCGAGGATGCGTAGATGAAGTGATTTTCCATGCTCTACTCCTATCCAAGACAGAATTTCGACAGCACCTCTCCGCTGTTCTCCAAATACATGTCTTTGTAAGGAGAATGTGGATCCGGAGAACAACAGGAAGATGATGCCGAAATTCTACCTCGGATCAGAGCAAACCATGGAAACAAACCCCATTTATGCATTCTCTGGCTGTCCAAAAATCGTGGACAATTCGAACCAGATACGATTATAGATATGCAAATATCTACATATTCCAATAGTATCTTTTTCGAAGGGGAGATGTCTAATAGGTTACGTTACCTAAGAACATGACACGGAATATATGATTTTATCTTGGGTGGCGGTGGAGATAATTTAACTCGACCGACGGAGTGTTGTCTACAAATAAAATACTAGTGTCAATCGGACATTTCGACAGCACCTTCCCAATAAGGTAAGGTTTTAGGAACCTACAGCAACCAAACGGCACGATGACCGACAACAACATGACACAACAGTTGCATATAATGAAAAAAATCACGATACCTTTGCGGCGGATGGGCTGGAACAAAGACAACAGCGGAGCGGGGCGGGGACGGGTCGGCGGAGCGGGGAAGAGGCGACAAGGAACAGGAACGAGGCATCAGGCGTGCGCGGCGGTGGCGCGGCACGTGGGCGGCGCGGGCGCGGGCGATGGGGGCGGCCAGTGGGCGGAGTGTGAGCTACTTCGATACAAAGTGAAAAGAACGGCTTCTTTTAGTCCTGCTGCACAATCTTTACAGAGTTCCAGATCCATTTGTCGAGTGCCGTAGATCTGGCATGGCAAAGGCCCCAGATCTATGTGCTGAAGGCTCTTTGCCAAGTGCTAGTCATCAGCACTTGGCAAAGGACACCGTTGCCGAGTGCTTTTTCAAATGCACTCGGTAAAGTATATTTTCCTCTGGGCATTAAAAAAATTTAAAATTATCTAGTAAATTTGAAAAATTACCAATTTTCACCAGACATAATCTATCTTATGTGTTGACTACAAAAAAAAAATTATGACTTCAAATTTAAAATTTTCAATTATGTAACACCGAATCTTTCTGAATTCTTTTTAAACATATGAATCTTTCAGTCGTATGTTTTGTTTTCTGAACACCGTACGTGACAACTTGCACAAAACTTTTTAAACTATTTATCACAAATTTCACGTATGATATTATGATATACTACCAAATTTCATGATTTTTGGACTTTATTTTTTTAATTTTAATACTATATGCTAACAAGTTCACGGTAATGTTTCTTATAAGTGATGTTCGAAATTTGCATTACTCGCTGAGATTTTAACTTTACTCTAATATTAGAAGTATAAATATCATTTTTCTATTATTTTTATTCCATTATTAAAATTAATTACAGTTCAAATTTGATATATTCAAAACAATTCAATTAAATTAAATTAACTGGTCAAATATAGCAAACAGAGTAAAATGTTGCCAATTTGAATAGAGATTATAAAGTACTGTATTTACACTAAAAAAATATCGAAGCATGAAAAAAAAAACTGTTTTGTCGAGTGCTATGGTAAACACTCGGCAACAATCTTCTTTGTCGAGTGTCCGAAATCGGGAGGCAACAGCTGGTACCGGAGGCGGGGTTTCGTCGAGTGTTGCGCAGTATACTAACAGTACTCCATCAACACTCGGCAAAACTTTGTCTTTGTCGAGTGTCACCGCATAAACACTCGGCAAAGACACCGTTTACCAAGTGTTAATGTGTTACCGAGTGCTTTTGTTGGGGCACTCGTCAAATACTCTCTGTACCGAGTGCTCGAGGAATTACACTCGGCAGAGACTTATACACTCGGCAAAGATCCGGTTTCTGATAGTGAATTTGCAAATTGGGTCTAAGAGGTCATTCATTTTGTAAATGCTCATATAAGTCACATATTGTGTTTAAGTGATGGGTATAAGGTCAAAATTGAACTTTGTAGCGGAATAATGTGCATTGACATCCATACCACTTTTCACGTGGATAAGTCTTTACACAAATACAAATGCATCAATTATATATAGTTGGTTCTCTCTTCAGATGGATGCACCATACCATTTTTTATTTACAAAGACTCATTTATATATGAAAAGCTATATTATTCACATGACCAACTTCTATTATACTATTTATAGACATTCAACTAACATACAATCTTGTGCTTAAAAGGGGACCACCAACAGCCGCCGCCACAAGTCGAATGATTGCTATAGTCGTTCGTGTGTCATTAGATATGATGGGATCGTTGCAACAATAATAGATGATGTATTTAAAAGGAGAATGTTTTTATAAAGATCCAATATAATAGTATTATTCATCAAAGGAGGGAGTTGTTTTGAACGGTTGACCATTTTTTGAGATGACGTGGACGATATATCAAGCCACATAGGCTATTTTTAACTTTATATGTAGTAAACTTAAACACATTGAGGGACTCGTATGATCATTTTACAAGATTGGCGACCTATTTACACCCACCTTATAAGTTGTTATATCTATCATGTTATTTATTCTTTAAACTAACATAAAATATGGATAGAAAAAGAGTAACTATTGTTTTCACATGAGGGCCAAATTTAGTTTTGATCATCCGGCAACGTCCTTCAACTATGTTTGTAGCTTTTATTTAATCCATGGCTTAGTGGTAAGTGGTTTGATTCATTTTGTAAAGGTCATGGGCTTACACTATTAGAAAACATCTCCTGTAGGTACGCTTTATTTACCATGTTGATAAGGTTTTTTTTCTACCTAACAAAAAAAAGAGAGACATTTTCATAAAGCGTGTCTAAACCGTATCTGCACGTGTCGTATTAGAGCATGGTAGATATGATGTTTGAAAACGTATCTAGCAAATCTGAGATGTTCTATATATAAAGGCATGTGTGCATACCTAAGCTGTTATAGATACATTTTATAATGTGTTAATAAATTAGATCTAATTTTATAGATACGTTTCTATCACACATCAAAAATATATCTGTAAAATGAGATATTTATTCATATTTTTCCAAGTAGTAGGAATCAAACCGTGACCTCTTCATGTCATGAGAAATCCTTTAACCATTTTACCTCACACACATGTCTGAAAATATATGAACCTGAATTCTTTTATGTTTCTATTTTTTGAAACATTTTAACTAACCTGTCTAGAATTATCAATACGTATAAGAACATATCTATATGGGACCAAATACGGTTAAAGCATGTCTAATATCATCGTATTTTTTGAAATATCAATTGCAAGTTAAGAAACGTGAATATGAATGTTAGATATGATCGAAGCGTGTCTATATATCGTATCACTTTGAGACATTTTTAATAGCATGTCAAGAAGCATATTTAGTTTGACATGCAACGTATTTATGTGAACACACTTTAACGTCGTGTTGAAAACATCTCTATGTTGATACGTTTGTAAGATCATGACAAAAAGCGTATTTAGATCTTGATGCATTAACGTTTAAAAAACATATCAATGTAACCGTGTTTATGGGGCTTTTTTCTTGTAGTGTCAATTCTTCAAATTTGACGTAATTTTACACTATTTACCAAGAATTAAAGAATGTGTGTGAAATCTTTTAGGCATGGTAGATTCTCTCGTGATCACCAAAATGACCCATGTGCCTCAAAATTCTCTGATTGCAAGTATTGCACTCTTGAATATATACCTACAGCTACAATGCAGTGTATAGCCTCACGATAGGGGCAGATCATCACTGCTGACGCGCCCTGATGCGGGGGTTGCTTGACTGTTCTGGGTGCAAAGGAACGTGTTGACGTGAAAACGCGCCGTTAAACATAAGCATACCCCTGTCTGAAGTCCGCAGGTCAAGACTGCGAAAACCGAAACCTTCGGTTTCTGAAATTGGAACTTCCTATTTTTCTGGGAAAGCCAAGGATTGCCGCTCCAGGAGGAGTTATTGACGGCTATTAAGTATCAAAAATATTGTTAACGTATCTCAGAAATTAAATAAGGACTTGTATTTCATGCATGCATGTTAGTTTAAAATAATATAATTTCATATATACTTGAAAAGTTTGTGCATGCAGATAATTATCATAGGAATGATGCATAATTCGGCCATGTAGCGAAGAAACACAACTCTGACTAATTACAGGATGCCACGTAGGTAAGCACATGGGTTCATGGATCCACCAGACGTGTCAAACACCGAGAAAATCATCAGACACCCCATACCCACGCTCAGGGCTCACGAGACAGACGACCTACCAAAGTTTAACCCGATCCTAGAGATCGGCCGATCTCAAGTGGTCCCACTCGGGCTCTCCTTTGGCATGGTATGAGTACCGCCTTTCCAAGGTCGGTGGCGCGAACGGTGGAAAATCGTCCAAAGGAGGAGGAAGCTCACATGCCCAAGTCTTCTCCACCTATAAATAGGACCCATCTCCCTCACTTTCAAAACACATAAAAAAGAGTTCCACCTACAAACACACTCTTATTTCAGTATTAATGGAGTTAGGATATAGTCTAGAGCTTTTCTAACTCTCTAGTCTCTAGTAGTTTGTCCATAGGAATAGGCATCAGTCTAATAGTCTCTCTTATTTCTTTTGTAAGACTTAGTGATATTTCAATAGAATATATTTTTATGTAATATTTCTCATGTGGCTTGAGTACTTTAGTTTATTCTTATGATAGCCATATGTGTATACTTAGATTATGTGCCAGCTTACAAGTGATAGTAATAAGTATTAGTATATATGTAGTTATATTTATGTGTCACATGCTTAGTATAGTTGATCACTGATTTGATATTGGTTCATTGTCCTCATCAGAGTATGCTGTAGTCGAAAGACGGAGGTCCGCGGGGTGGCTTAGAGTAATATTTAAAAATGTAAGCATGATGCTTAGATTATTAAATATCCTTAAATGTCGTGCGACAACCGAAGCTAGGGGTAGGCGGCTAGAAGTGACAACCTTATTTGTTCTTTGTAAGCGGTTAGAGGTGTATAATTTTCAGAGTCTTTCCCCTGGATTGGGAGTAAACCGTTGCCCCGATATGTCTTGGTCATGATCCCTTGCTACCATAGGACATGTATGTATACTAGTATCTATATCTATATATATATATATATGTATTTATATAGAAATACAATGATTGTCTAGTTTAGTCTTAGATTAATTTCTACTTTATTAAGATAATTATAATTGTAGGTTCTCCTTCTTCGTGTCACACTACCTATATAATTTTTATATTTATCCTTGCATGAGTATATAATACTTTAGTATGAATAACATAATGCCATAATTCATATACATCATCCTTTTTAAACATCTTCCCTGTGGAATAAATACGATACCCTGGAATACTCTAAGATAAAATGCTACAGCAGTACTCGGTACACTTGCGCTCTTTTCAGTAAACGTTACAATACCAATATAATTATTTCTGACACCATTGCTAAGGATTACCACCTAGGCAAAACTTAGTGATGATGTAAGAAATGACCCCGTCGAAAGCAGTGTGCCATGTGTTTCCCTAGGTCAGGAGGCCACCTATGGCCCCTTCTAGCGCCGCCGGGACGCGAGAAGAACAAAATTATGATTAGCAAAAGGATTAGAGTTGACGTCCGTAAATCGGTCGTGATCCCTTTATATTTAGGAAAAAGTCTATTCTACACCCCTCAACTATCACGAAAGTCCAAGTTTCACCCTCCAATTACAAAACCGGGTATCTTGAGTCCCTCAACTGTAAAAACCTTTTGTTTTTCTCCTTGAACAGTTTTGAAGATGGTTTGGGCTGATATGGCATCCACGTGATAGGGGGTCTACATATCAGTGTCAACGTCATCGTCTTCTTCCTCCAACCCTCTCTCCCCTTTGTCTCCTCTCTCTCTAGCTCGCTCTTGCTGCAGCCCCTCCAACCGCAGCGCGGCACCTTTGCCTTGGCCTCGCCCTCGCCGCAGGCATCCCCAGCACTATGGACAACCCCGCGCAACACCACCTCTCACCGCAGCTCCCCGACCCCGCTCTACGTCGTTCTACCCGCAGGCGTGTCTCCCGTCCCCATACGGCCGATCCCCACGCCCAGCGAGGGCCATCACGCGCGCTCGCAGTCCCAGCCTCTCTTCTTCTCGCTCGAGTCGCTCCCTCCACCGCCACCCTATGCCGATCTGCCCACCGCGCCGCCGCTCCGCCTGCCACCCTAGAAGGCGGGCCACAGCCGCTCGCACAACGACATCCCCTTTGGCTTCTCGCAGCTCAACGCACCGCAGCCGCCGCCGTCATGGGTCAAGCGAGAGGCCACTACGCCGCCGGAAGCATGCAGATCGGACGGTGATGACGCTGCCCTCTATGACCTCGTCAATGCCTACATGGACCTGGACAGCCTCAACCCGCTCACTCCTCTGAAGATCGCCACGACTTCCGCGACAGCCCGCTAGCGGCATGCACGCAGGGAGCGCCGCGGAGAGCAGCGAGAACGAGGCTGAGAGCCAGTCTACGTCGGCGGAGAGGAAGGACACTGACGCCAAGTTACGACATTGTCGCAGCTTGTCCATTGATAGCTTCATGGGGAAGCTCAACTTCGCCGCCGATGATGAGACGTCCAAGATGTCGCTGCCGTCTCCTAGTGGCAGCTTTGCACGTAGAGCGGGAGTGGCTCCCTTGAAGGTTGGTGCCGTCTCCCAGCGGCAGCCTTGCGTGGAGCAGGAGCACAACGCAGAGCAATAACGAGCTAGAGAGAAAGGAGACAAAGGGGAGAGAGAGGAGGATGAAGAAGACGATGACGTGGACATTGACATTTAGACCTCTTGCCACGTGGATGCTACATCAGCCCAAAACCACCTTCAAAACCATCCAAGGGGAAAAAACAAACGGTTTTGACAATTAAGGGATTTAAGATATCCGGTTTTTTAATTGGAGGGTGAAACTTGGACTTTTATAATATTTGAGGAGTATAGAATAGACTTTTTCCTTATATTTATAGGGGGTGGTCTTGTCCCTCTATAAGTTGAGATCCGAACCGAATCGTGCGAAATACTAGTTTTCGAGTCGGTTACGACAAAACTGGAACCTCCGGTTTGAACTAGTACAAATCAGGGAAAACTGGAGGCTCCGGTGTCCCAAACCAGAATGTCCAGTTTTGCACACTGGACCATCTTCAAATCGTCATAATTTCTTCGATTGGCCCTCAAACTAGGCGATCCATATTTCCGTTTTGATCGTCTCGACGATGGCTAGCCATGGACGCTTCAAGTCTTTGTTTCTTTGATTCAAACTTAGCCAAAAAGCTAAATAGTTTTGAACATAGCCTGCAAAATGTGTCTAAACACCAAACTTGTGAAATAAACATTGTTAGCTCAAATCCAAATATTTTTGCACATTTTGAACTGCGAAAACTAGAGGTTCTAGTTTTCCTATAATCCCAATTTTGGTTGTCATCATATGTCCTATTTTTGAAGCAAAGCTTGCATGCTGAAAAACAATTTTATAATCAAAATTGTCTCAGGGCAGTGTTTTCGGCATAATTCATCGACCGTATTATCTCTAAGGGCGATACTTTCTCATATCAGCATATATGATTTAAAGATTCTACCAAACAGTGGATGGTGTTTTTTCAAGTATCTATCATTCAAAGGTCTAGCCAAACGCTCACCTTTCAGTGTCTCAACCATGTACGAATTGCCAAAATAACTGACAACTTTGTATGGACCCGTCCCAACTTGGAGACCACTTGCCAAACTTAGTACTTTTTGACCCAAAAGTCAAAATCGTTTTTCACACGAGATCCCCTACTTGAAACAATTTTTCCTTGACTCTTTTCTTATAAGCGCTACAAGTGTAGCTTTGTCTTGCTCCGTCTCTTTTAGAGCTTTTAATTGCTTATCGGTTACCTCATCTATATTGTCTATCTTCCAGTGATGATAATCAACAACCGATAGCTCATTTTGTTTGGTCAACCTGTAAGCATTCAAATTGACCCCACTCCTGCCCATATACTAGCTCAAAAGGAGTAACTTTAGTGGCACCATGTCTAGAGATCCTATGAGCCCATAAAGTTTTCGACAAAACCTCAAGCCATTTTCTAGGATTATCTTCTACCTTCTTCTTTATCAATTTAATCAAGATCTAATTGATATATTTTGCTTGAGCATAGTAAGGTGACGAACTAAGCAATTTAATACCATGGTAAATTCTCTAACTTGACTAGAAACAAAAGAAGTACCTCGATCTATAGTTAAAGTTTGAGGAATACCGAATCTATGAAATAATATGCTCAGTTATAAAACTTATTACCTCCATATGTGTCATATTCTTGAGAGGCACCGCTTCGGTCCACTTGATGAAGTAATTTGTAGCAACCAACACTAAACGATGTCCTTTTAGAGGAGGATATATCTGCCCAATGAAATCCAGTCCCCATTCTCGAAATGGCGAAGGCTTGATAATGGGTGCATCATAGCAGCCGGCACTAGATCATCATCAAACTTTTGACACTCTTTACAACCCTTGTAGGAACGAAAGTAATCGGTTATCATAATTGGCCAATAAAAACCAGCTCTCCTCAAAAGTCACTTCATCTTAGAAGCCAATTATTGTGTACCACAAATGCCTTCATGAACCTCTCGCATGGCCACTCTGGCCTGATCTGCATTCAAACACTTAAGGACCAAATCCTCACCAGTTTAGCGATACAAATCATCATTAAGCAAAATAAACTTGAACGCCCACGATGAACCTTCCTATCAACTTTCTGACTTGGATCACGTAAATAAGCAATAATAGGTGCCCTCAAGTCATCTAGAACGGTTGTATTTCTAACAGGATCAGAAATTATCAATTTTGAGTTTTATTGGGAAAACCAAAACCTCTGAAATCCAAAACAGGAACCTCCTGTTTCAAAATCAGAACCTCCGGTTGGACAAATCAGGGGAAACTTAGCCATCTTCAAATCGTCATTATTTCTTCAGTCGGTCTTCAAACAAGGCGATTTATATGTCCATTTTGATCGTCTCAACGATGACTACGTCATGGAAGCTTCAAATATGCTGATTGACTGCATCTTCTAGTCGTTCCAAACCATTCTTTGTTTCTTTGATGAAAACTTAACCAAAATGCTAAATAGTTATGAACATAGCCTGCAAAATTTGTCTAAACACCAAACTTGTGACATTAATATTGTTAGCTCAAATCTAAACATTTGCACATTTTGAACTACCAAAACCGGAGGTTCCGGTTTTCCTGTCATGCTAATTTTGATTGTCAATAGAACGGCTACCAGATTGTGAATTGCTGGAGCTCATACTCGATCTTGTCAAGGTCCATGACCGTCAATAGCACCGGCTCCTTGGTCGTGCGTTCTCCGACCCTTAGACAAGATTGGTTTCTTTAATCACAATGCAGCTCTGCCCATAAGAAATAATGGCAGCAGAGAGTGCCCAGGTGCCCAAAGGCATTACCACAGCACCAACGGGCAACGGTTGTACAGAGAGGGAAAGGCCGGGAGCGGTGGCGCGGCTTCTTCTTCCTCCTCCTCATCGACAGTGCCGACACTTCTTGCTTTTTCCTAGCCTAGTCGCAACTCCTTTCTTTTGAACCCAACTATGGCAGGAGCTAGCTGCGTGCATGCCTAAAATATCAGAAAATAGTGCGGCAAATACGCAGTCATGCTCGTGATTTTGCCGCCGAGATGGTGGGGTTCGAAGAAATGGGAGTGTGAATCTGGTTGCCACATATGGCGAGACTTTAGTGAACCTTGGAGAGTGCGAACAGGTTAGGACCGGAAATTCAGAACTGTTTGAGAGCGTTTTTATCTAATGGAATTCAATAATAATAATGCAGATAACTGTTGAAGTTGCTCTTAGGGCATCCGCAATGCTTGTTACCCACTTCGGTCTTAGTTGTGGGGTCTAGTGTCAGTCGGTAACAACTATTTCATCGTGCACAATGGCTACTAAAGATAAGGTCTACCCACGCGATTAAAAAAATGTCAGCACCCAACCGTCTCTATTCCTCCCGCGATATCCCCAATCCTCACGTCATTCTCTTCGCCGCCACCCACATATCCTCTGATTCCTTCCAATCCTGAGCACCGGAGGAGGTGGAGCACCCACCACAGGTCGTCAACGTAGACCGGCAGCTGCTGCGCTTGTGACAGACCCGCCCCAAAACTAGGGATGGTCCATCTCGCCAGGATTCAGTTGGGCGATGCTCGGCGAAACGAGCATACACATGGTACAACATAGGTAGTATAAACAGAAATATTTACAGGATGAGAGAATTAATACAACATGATTCCATAAATTAAGATTAAGTCTTACAACATCAGAGTACGTGTAAAGGTTTTGAAATCACAAGTTACAACGGAAGCAACAAACGCAGTACAGACTCCGACTCTCAGAGGTTAAGAAAAATCATGCGCCTTGCCCATTGGCACCATGCTACTAGCCACACAACGTTCATTACGGCGAATCACAGTGTTCCCACTGGAAGCTCCCGATCTCCGGACGCGGCTCTTCCCACTAGTAGTTACCATCGCAAACAAACGCGTTGGCGCTTGAAAACCACGTATTCGTAAAGCGTGAGCTTCTAAGAAGCTCAGCAAGACTGATCAGTCAAATTGGCTAGCTACAGCCGACACCTAGACATGCAGGCTGACTCAGGATAGGGTACCTTGCGAAAGGACTCGCATGACACGGACCCGCCCAGAAAACCTCGTCTCGGGGCGGATCCGGTCAGTCATTGAGCCAGGATCCTGTTGGGCAACGCTCGGCGAAGCGAGCGTACACACGATACAACACGGCAGGAATAAACAGCAATGATTTACAAGGAGAGAGAACTTAATACATCATTGGTTCATAGTTTGAAACTTAAGTCTTACAGTGAATCAGAGTACGCAAAAAAAAGTTTTGAAAATAACAGCGAAAGACTTCATCGATTACAGACTCGGACGCTCAGACTTAAGCAAAAGTATGCACCGTGCCCACGGGCGTCATGCTACTAGCCACTTCAATGCTCACTGCGGCGACTCGGACAACTCCCACTAGAGGTTCCCGATCTCGGGTAGAGACTCCTCCCAATGAAAGCTACCAGCTTGGTCCTGCATGTCAGCGCCTGAAAAACCACATATCGCTAACGCGTGAGCTTCTAAGAAGCTCAACAAGACTTACCCGTCAACGTGGCTGACTACAGCCGACTCCTAGACATGCTGGCTGACTCGAGTGGGTTTACTTGCAAAAACGGACTCGCAAGCCTATCCTACTCTTGGTCAAATTTTAGCACCAGATTAAGTGATTAAAATATAAATTTAGTTCGTTCTGAACTAATCAAACATAACAGAAGCAACAATAGCAATAGTAATAATCATAATTCGTTCTCATTGTTTCTCATCCTATTTACTAGAATATGATGCGTTTCATGAGCATGCTCACTAACTGGGAGCGACAGCGGTTCGAAATGATTTTATACCCTGCAGGGAAAAACCTGATCGTACGACACGTGCGTGTTCCAGACTCGCGCGTGGCAACCGTTCACACCAGCTCCTGCAACGTCAATTCCAGCCTATGCATGCCTTAGCAGCGCCGCATCCCACCAGACAACACGTCCCAGACGGTTTCTGTGGAGTTCCCACGCTGCCCACCCCAGATCTCCTCCTAGTCAGACACCGTAGGGTAGGTTCGACATTGCAATCACTAGGCTACATAGGTTTACTGGGGCCCATAACACCCAGCATACGACCAGTGCATTCAACACTCGATCAGTCTCGGACCACACGGATCAGACAAGTCTACGGTCACCCTGGACCCTGTCCAGTCGCCGACCTAATTGGTATCCTGTCTGACTCTCAAACTTTTATCTTTCCTTAATTAACTCATCATCAGGTGTCATAATGTATCAAATGATTGTTTCATCCAATAACCTACCTTTCGCGAGCAGCGTCCACTCTGCTCGACTTCTACCGGCAATACCTGCTAAGCATAGCATACTAAGGAGTAACTATACCAGCTACCAATAGGGTTTCCTATGGGAAAAAATGCAACTATGGTTTCAATCAACTCCTAGCACTTAATGCACAAACAAGACACAATTAGTTATAAAAGGAAAATTTTAAATAACAGTTGTGCACTGGAGCTTGCCTGGTTCTCCGGAGCTGTTGAAGACTTCTTCTGCGGAGGTCGAGGCAACTGGATCTGCAGCTACTTCGTGCGCTTCAGGATCTACATAATGTAGTATGATTAAGATAAGTTTAATTAAAAAGGAACTCATTGCTTTTACCAATAGCGATCTAGGGTTTTGATCGGCGACGCCTAGAATTAGGGTTAACCCTAATTACTCGACGCCGTCGATTAAATCCAAATTCTTAACTGTTGAATGAGGTTCAAGGAAATCTATTCAATTCTCATGAGGTGAATTTTAGTTGGCATGTTCCACAACTTCAACCTTAGTTAAGGTTAACTCGACATTTTACATCGGTTAAACATTATTTAATTTCTTCGACTATTAAACTAGGGTTAAAATGAAAATTTTAATTCCACCTCAAGATTATTTTTAGTTGATATAGATTTCTGAAATAAGCATTTTGAGCTTTGGGTGGGACCTAGATGAATTTTTTAGATTTTATAAAAATTCATCAAAGTTCCTGTTTTTAAATTTTATAAAATCAGAAAGCCATAGTAAACCTTAGAATAAATTTATGAAATTTTACGTGGGAATTCATGAGCACCAAAGATAAATCTTTGCTTTTGGGTCTAACCTTTTGACTGACTTTTACAATGTACTTTAGAAAATAGTATTTTAACTAGCCTGATTGAAGTGATTCAATAGGGTTACATACAACTTCGTGGTCCTAAAATATTCATAAAATTCCAGGAGATGTGTGTGACCATGGTATATTTGTGGATCAAAGATCAGCCCTAGAACTGCTCTAGAATGCAATTTAAAATTCAAAAACAGAATAGAGTGTTCTAATTAATTCTGCAAATCTTTGGTCATTTGCTAAAAAGTTCTTTAACAGAAAATTAGTTCAGTGTTCAAGGAGTCAAATAAAATTAGGTTTGGTATTTTTAGAATTTTTCATGATTTGTTACATGCCTAACAATCTCTGGCTAATTAAAGGAAATCAGGAAAATCAATGGAACAGTGGCAGAACAGGGGCGGCACGGCAGGGGCAGTGCTCCGGTGAGCTCCTCACCGGAGAAGAAGGCTAGGGTAAGAAAGGAGTAGTCGTGGAGCTTCACCTCGAGTCTATGCACCGATTTGTGGAGGATGGAGGCCACGGGGAAGAGGGAAACAAGGTCAGCGACGTGGAGGTCGAGGCGGCCACAATGGCGGTCGACGAGGTGGCGCACGGCATTTTTCGTCAATGACGGTGTGCTGTGGTTGGAACCATGTCAAATCGATGCGCAAGAGTGAGATGAGCTAGCCTATGAAAGGAATCGAAGAAACATTATACCGTGGTGGCGAATTTTGGGAATTGGTGGCCGGCGGCGGTGTCTTCGGCCCAGGGGGAAGGCGGCGGCGTTCCGGTGAAACTAGGGCACCGCCAGCGGGCTTGGTGGTCGGAGAGCTTCAGGGGATGGAGGGGAACCTAGGAGGCACAGTGGTGCGGCTTGGAACTCGCCGGAGTGATCTGTCGACGAGCGAGCGGCACTGGCGGCAATGGCGGCGGCGCACTGAACAGGGACGAAGGATGCTTTGCGCTGCGCGGTGAAGTAAGGAGGAAAAGGGGGAGAAGGAGAAGTGATGTGCCGTTTTATAGGAGCTCGGAGTAGGGAACATAGGGGGGGGGGGAAGGAGGAGTATGGCTGACGTGGCCGGCCATGCCGGGCGGTGCTCGGGAGGCGCGCGTGGGCGGCGGGGCAGTGAGGGAGAGAGCGAGAGAGAGCTGAGGGAGAGTGAGAGAGAGAGGAGGAGGAAATGCGGACGCCGGCAAGGGAGTGAATTGCGACGTGTGCCACAGAGTTCGTGTCGGGCGGGGCGGTGTCCTGCGGCACGCCGCTCGGTCGGGTAGGCGGTGGGCACTGTAGCCCGTCCGACAACACTCCTTTTCTTTTTTTTTTTTTGATTATTTTGCTATTAGTCAAACCTGAATATAATTCAATTAAATGGCGCACTTTCCGAGCTCAACAGTTTTTGAAAATTTTTGTGCAGGCTCAGGAATTTATTTGGAGAACTTTTAATTTAGGGTTCAAGTCATGATTTGGTCTCTAAAAATTCTTGAATTTCTAAGTTGATTATAGTTTGTGTGAATTTTTAAGAGGTTTAAACCTTATCCAAAAATTTTGAATAAATTCTCGAAATTCTATTTTGAAGTGTATTTAATTGTTATGTAAAAATATGGCTAGGGTTTTGTGGAAATTTGGACGGCCACGAATTAGGGTTTGGATTTAATTCCTGTTAACAGGATTTCGACACTGTTAGTTGAATTTTTCCGACTTTGCTATAGTGTTCTGTTGTTTGTCAAACTTTTCATAGTGTTCCTTTAAAGCATTTTTAACAATATTTCTTTTTATTTTCAAGATTGAATCTGCTTTTAAGCGATTGAAATTATGGATTAGGGTTTACAGTTGTCGATTTTGTCCTCGTGACACCTGGGGTGTCACATCGCACTACCTGAATCTATTCTGGTCAAGTTTTAACTCAGGTTAAGTGATTAGAATCGTAACTTTAGTTTGCACTGATTTAGTCAATCATAAATAGAAGCAACAGACATTAATAATCATCATAAATCAGATATCATCGTCCAAGCTCAACATCTTAATTAAAATGTGGTGCGTTTCACAAGCAAACTCATAGCTGAGAGCGACAGCAATTCGAACCAATTTAGACCTACAGGGATAACCTAATCATACGACACGTGCGCGTCCCAGACCGCACGTGGCAACCGTTCACACCAGATCCTGCAACGTCAATTCCCTACTACGCTACCTTAGCAGTGCCGCATCCCACCAGAACAGACGTCCCGGACGGTTTCGGTGGAGTTCCCACAACTGCCCGCCCTGATCGCCTCCAAATCAGACACCGTAGGGTAGGTCCGACTTTGCAATCACTAGGCTACGTAGGTTCACTGGGCCCCATTATACCCAGCATATGATCAGTACATTCAATGCTGATCAGGCTTGGACCACACGGTTACCCTGGACTCGGTCCAGTCGCCAACTTACTTTTCCCCTGTCTGATCCTCCAGTTTTATCCTTTAATCATACTTAGCCATAGTT
This sequence comes from Oropetium thomaeum, assembly GCA_001182835.1. Lineage (NCBI taxonomy): Eukaryota > Viridiplantae > Streptophyta > Magnoliopsida > Poales > Poaceae > Oropetium > Oropetium thomaeum. The sequence goes on from LFJQ01000032.1 coordinate 1,244,837, forward strand.
CTTGCATGTGTCATGAGGTAGTTTCACTCAACTCCTAGCAGTCACGAGCCGCGTCCACTCTGCTCAACTTCTACTGGTAAGTATATATAAGCATAGCATGCTACCTCGGGAGACCTATACCAATATACCGATAGGGTACCTAAGGAGACAGATGCAACTAGGGTTTCAATCAATTCCTGAAAAACCTAATGCACAATCACGACACATAGTGATAAAAGGAAAACTTTAAAACCTGGTTATGCACCGGGGCTTGACTTGGTCTACTGCTTGGATGGTGAGAGCTTCATCGGTGAATACGGCCTTCAGATCTGCAGCTACTTCGTTCACTTCGACGTCTAGGTTAAGGTAATATGGTATTTTCATCGTAGATAATATTGTGTTTTCATCATAGATAAAATGATGTTTTCATCATTACTTCTAGGTATTCAGAGTTAACCCTAGTCGAGGTGGGTTTGACTTAAAACCTAAATGTTTGGACTACGGTATTTTAATAAAAGCAATTATTCACATAATGATCATGGACTAAAGTGAAACTTTAGATCCTACCAAGAGATTATTTTTAGTTGATAGTGCTCTCTGAAACATGAATTTTGGAGTTTGGTTGAGGTTAAACTGAATTTTTCTATATTTTATAAAAATTCAGTAAATTTTCTGTTAATCAAACTTATAAAATCAGAAATAACTATTAAAACTCATGGTAAAATCATGAAAGTGGACATATTCACTAGTAAGAACCTAAACTAAAGTTTTGATCAAGGGTTATGATTTTTAGTTGGCATGCATAATGTATTTTAGATAATAACAAATTAAAATGGCAGTTCTGGGTGTAATTATTGATATGCATGGAACTTTGTTTAGGTTAAATCCTGAGAAAATTACAGTGGATCAGACATGCCATGACGCACCTTAGGTTCAAGTTTCAGCCCCAGAAGACCTCTAGAACTCCAGTGAAAATTTAAAGAAAAAGATTAACCTATTTATTTAGGAATTTTCATGAACCTTTTTGAAAAAGTGTTTCAGCAGTTAGTTAGAGTATTTTACAAGAATTCCAAGAAATTTTGGTTCATCATTTTTAGAGCTAGCAACGATTTATTATGCATTTTACAAATTCGGCCAGAAAATAGCTATCCGATTTCCACCTTTAGTTATTTTATCATCAAATTGACACGATACTGGAATACACCTTAATTTAATAGATGGTCGTGCTAACCTGTTAATTATGTTTAAGAGAGTTACTCCTATTATTGTTAACCCTAGAAAATAATGATCTTATATACTCACTAATTAAACCCGAAGCTCAGTTAAGATTAACAACACTTACTTAAGTATTTAAATGGATGACTATTTACTCATTCTTTAGTTTGAATAATAACTTATGAATTGCTGATATTTTTCATAAAGTCAAAAATACTTTATTTAACTATTAAGCAATAATGGTATTCATGTAAATGGGTAGTTGTCTAACTAACTTAACTATCCTACCAGTATGTAACCAATTTCATATTAGTGTTATAAATTAGATTAGCAAGGAATTTATTTATAACTTTTCATAAAATATCCAGGATTTTTGTTAAACCAGGAATTTATTATATAATTACCAAGTAAAATAGCCTTTGAGTTAATGATAAAAATTAAATGTTATAAGCATCTATGCTTAATATTTTTACTGCAAACTACAAATCAGTAAAAATCCATAGCAATTGGAATTACCTTTTTTTTCTAATTGTATCACCATTTTGTATGCATTATTGAGGTTTTAGCTATTTAAATAAAGCCCAAAGTAAGTACTTTTCAAACATATGAGTTTTACATTTTTCCTAGCAACTAAATTTTCCATTGAGTTCAGAACATTTGAAATCATATTTTCCTGAATTATTTCCGATTTTCTACGAATTATTGAAGTTTCTACCCATTTTTAAACACAAGAAAAAAAAGAATAGGGATGAACACTAACAACTAGGGCAGCTGCCCTAGCTCCTACGAGCGGCGGCCACAGCTTTGCCGGCGACGGGAGACCGCGGGAAGGGCACCACGGGCTTGAGCACGACGCGGGGAATCCCGGGAGCACCACAACGGCCGACGGCGACCATCGGGAATGGCGGCGCGGCAAGCGACGGCGTGAGCTCGGCTCCGGTCATGGCGCGGCGGCGCTGCGGAGCTCGAGAGCTTTCACGACCACATCGCACGCGCTCTACGCATCGCCGTGAAGCTCGGCAGCACCATAACGAGGTCGAGTGCTCATCGGAAATAGTGCGGCGATGCGGTGGCGCTCGAAGGAGGTCCGGCGACCTCTAGACGATGCTACGGACGACGGGGACCTCAGCCTCCTCTCTCTGCAGCTTCGTCTTGTCTCTCTGATGCTCGGCGTCGAGGATCAAGGCCATGAGGTAATATGCGGCGTGCTCCGCGACGGCGGCCAGAACAGGGGAGCTCAACGTGACGGTGTTCCCGACGAGATGAACATCAATCAAAGCAACTGAATGCTTTGTAAGCTGCACGAGAGCACGAGCAACATGAATGACAAGCCCGCAAGGATTTGAATCGACCAGAATAGGGGTCTCATCATTGAACTGCTCGGTCTGATGCGAAACGGCAGCGGCGAGAGCTCAAATCTCATGAAACCTGGCGAACTCCGGCAGGTGTTGGCCATGTGCGATTGAGTGAGGTTAGGGAGGGTCCCGGTGCAGTGAATTGCAGTGGATTGGATGGAGTTTGAGAGGGGAGTGCCTGGCCTGCGCGCTCGGCGGAAAAGAAGAACCAGAGGAAAGGGAGAGAAAGAAGAACAGCGGTGAGCGGTGTGTGTCGTCCGCTGCGACAGAGAACAGAGAGAGAGGTGCTGCTGCTGCTTTTATCGCGTGCCCACCGTCCTCTTTGCGTGCGGGAGTGAGCAGAGACGGAGAGCTGTGGTGGCGATTGGCGCGCGCGGCGGCGATGGCGTGCGCCAGAGGAGAGAGAGAGGGAGCGGGAGAGGAAAGAAAAGAGAGAGGGAGAGCAGGATTCCCGCCGGAGATGGGACAGGATGGGGGTGGCAGCGTCTGCCACGGCCTATGCCGCTGCGGCGTGCCGGTTGGCCGCCGCGGCGATGCGGCAGGCGCGGCTGAAATTCCAAATTTGTTTTTGAATTTGGCAATATTTCAAATCTCCTCTGTAAATTCAACTGAAATCCATACTTCCTGAGTCGGAAAAATTTGCAAATTTTTGTGGGAACTCAGGGAATTATTTGGACCAACTTGTGTTAAAGGAATAAGGCTGGTTCTGCTTCTAAAAATTTGTGAATTTTTTAATTCAAATCAACTTTTTTTGAATTTATAGGGGCTTTAAATCTTATCTAAAAATCCTGGTAAAATTTTCAAAATTTTATTTTTACGTGAACTTAATTGCCATGTAAAAATATTAGTGGGTTTATATTGGGTTTTTGATGGTTTTATCTAGGTTCAATGGGATTAATACCTGTTATGCTAGCAAATTTGGTACTGAGGTCAAAATCTCTTGATTCCCTAAAAGTACTCAAAAGTTTATCCAAATTTTTATGGTTGTTAATGGGATTGCTTAAAACAATAATTCTTATTAGCTCAAGTGGAAATTTACTTTCTGAGTGTGAAATTTTGCGCGATGAACTCTAAGTGACATTTGGGGTGTCACAGCGCTGGAGCTCGGCCGCCTGGAGTACACATCAGCGTTGTTCATGAGCCGGATGTGCCCGTAGGGCAGCTGCAGCTTTGAGGAGGTGCGCACCGGCGAGTTCGTCCGGGACGTCGCAGTGCTCAAGGGGACGGAGCAGCTCACCGGCTAATGGCCTCGGCCAAGGACACTGATTGGGCGAGCACCACGTTGACCGCCCCTGTTTCTGGATCATCACGGGTCTAGATGGTAAGTCCGGCCACCTCGTTCGTGAATGAGTTAGCTTGTATGTGACTAAGCAATTGCAAAACAATTTGATTAACTAGAAATTAGAATAATGCATAGATCCACGTACATGGACAGTTACAGAAACTGAAAACTAAACTAGCTAAGAACAAGACAAACTAATTAATTTGAGAACAAGGCACACTAATTAATTTTTTTCGCTGTGGAGGACCAAACTTTTGCCACACATGCTCTATCAGATCTTGCTTGAGCCGGTGATGGGTACCTCGATCACGAATTTCCATGTCTTTTTTCTAACACTTGTATAATTCTGTGGACCGGGCCTTTGCCTAGTCCTGTCATTTAAGGTGAATTTTTTACTTGTACATATATGTTTCTATCTGATATGCCATAAGAGTCTCTCTCATCCTCAACTATTATATTGTGCAAAACCACAAATACATACATAATATCTCCTAGTTCTGCCCTTTTCCAAATCCGTGCAGGATGTCATATGATGGTCCAACGTTTCTGCAAAACTCCAAAAGCTCACTCTACATCTTTCCTTGCACTTTCTTGTTGCTGGGCATATCTTACATGCTTATCAATTTTTGGCCTATTTATTGTTTTGACAAACGCTGCCCACTTTAGATAAATTCTATCAGTTAGATAATATCCCATGTTGTAGACTGTCCTATTAACTGTAAACTCAATAGCTGGTACCCGTCTTTGTAGTACCTATGTAAATAGTGCTGACTGATCTAACACATTAATATCATTGTTTGATCCAGCAGCAGCAAAAAATGCATGCCAAATCCATAAATACTTAGAGGCCACAACTTCAAGCATGATTGTGGCTACTCCGTGGTCACACGTACAAATTGACCTTTCCATGCAACCGGGCAATTTTGCCACTCCCAATGCATACAGTCCAGACTATCCAACATTCCAGGAAATCCATGTGCCTCTCCAAATTGAAGTAAACTTTCAATATCTTGTGCAGTAGGCCTGCGAAGGTGTTGCTCACCAAATATTTGTCTCACTCCTTGAACAAAATTAATCATGCATTCCATTCTTGTGCTTTCTGCAACCCCAAAAGTTTCATCCATAAGATTAGCTGGTGTACAATACGCCAGCATTCGAATTGCAGCTGTGCATTTTTGCAAGGGGGATAGTCCCACCTTTCTAGTTGCATCTTGTCTAAGGCGAAAATATGGGGACCAAACGCCTAGGGCTTCAACAATTTGCAAAAATAGATGCTTCCTCATACGAAATTGTGACACCCCGCCTTAACCCTAGCTAATCAAATTAATAAAAAGTCCATGGTGTAAAATAAAGAATTAGAGAATTTCACCTATTTAACAAAAATAGAAGATATTAATGAATGACCTCTAATTCGCCATATTAAAATGAGTTATTAAGACTTCTTGTCGTTTTAAACTTGCAAATCTATTAATTGAAATTAAGTGGAAGAAGAGCACGGAAACCCTTCTTGTAAAATGGACGAAAGCAAATTAATGGGTGAATGGGGTCGAACCTTCATCATTAGCCCTAACTAAAATCCTAATTGTCGAAGGATGAAGGGATAATGAGGCTAGGAATGTACAAGAGAAATAAAAATTTCAAGTAACAGTTTAAATTTCAATTTTAAATCTCTTTATCCTTCTAGCCGTCCCCTCTTTCTAGTGAAGTTGCCAATTGAAATTCGAATTTAATCACTTTGCTTTGAGTAACTAATTTCCAAATTCACCAAATTAATTTTTCCTTCCTCCCCTTTCTTTTCCCTCCCTGCTCTCTGCTGGCGTCGGCCGGACACTGCTCCCTGCCGCGCCGTCCTTCCTACCGAAGTGCAGAGCCGCCCATTCACCGAGCCGAGTGACAGGACAAAGCAGCGTTGCGCGACATGCGCTTTAAATGAATTCCGCGCGCGCCGCTGCTGCGCCGTCCGGCCACCCACTCCTTGTACGGGCGTCGTCCGGCCACCATCATCATCGGAGCACCCGCACGCCAAGACCGCTCCGTGCGCCTCCCACCCTCCTATTTCTCCCCTCACGGCTCCCTTTCTCCGTTTTCCACTCCATTTCTCTTACTCCTTTCCTCCCGGAGCACCGACGCGCCACCATCGCCACCGACGAGCCGCCATCGCCGCCTCCCATCAATTCCTCGTCGCCGGTGGGTCCTTCTTCGATTCCTTCCGCCGGTGAGACCCTCGCAAGGTCCGTTTCCTGTTTCAATTGACCGCGGCGACTTTGGTGGAGCAGGGACGACGGAACCGCCGCGCCATTGCCGGAGCTCGTCCGCGCCACCACCTCGCCGTCGACAACCCCCTTCCGGCCGATTTCTCGCCCCCTCGCCGTGCCCGGCGGCACCACCAGCCTTTGCTACAGCTCACGGTGCCAGCCATTGATCCTCCCCGACCACCAAGTTCTCGGGACACCGCCGCCGCCATCGCCGAAAGCGGTCCTCCGTTGCCGGCATAGCTCCGGTGAGCCCCGCCGCCCCTTCTTGGTCGTGGTCATTCCCCGTGGCACGCTGAGCACGCTGGACGCCACGACGGTCGCCACCGGTGATCCTCCGGCGAGAACCGCCGACGAGCGCCGTCGGGATGCTGCCCTTGCGCCGCTCCCCTGTTCTATGCGGCTGACAAGCAGGCCCGGTTCCTTCTCCATTTATTCAAATTCAAGAGAATGCCCTAGAACTTGTAAAATCCGCCAAAAATAGAATACTGCTTCAAAAATAACAAACGAAATTTGTTAGAAACCTCATGAAAAGGACTAAACTTCTATTAAAGCACTTTTTAGAAAACCACCAAAAAATTTTAGAAACAATTAGAATACTATTTTCTGTTTTTGAATCTTAATTTAGATTCTAGAACAGTGCTAAGGCTAATATTTGACCTACAACTGCATCATGACAGTAGACACCTTCTGAAATTTTAAGGGGATTTTAGGACCACAAAGTTACATATAACACTTTAACAATACTCCAATCTGTCTAGTAAAATACCATTTTCTAAAGTGCACTGTAGAAGTCATCAAAAAGATTAGACCCCTTGTTCTGATTTGGCTTTACTTCTGGAGTTCCAGAAATCTTCTGGTGTTGGAACTGTGCCAGAAGTATGTCATGGCATGCAGAACACCTTGTTCTGCTTTTGCTTTACTTATAGAGTATCAGAACAGCCGGAACTGTGCCAGAAGTATGTCATGGCATGCAGAACCCCTTGTTCTGCTTTTGCTTTACTTCTGGAGTACCAGAACAGCCGGAACTGTGCCAAAAGTATGCCATGGCATGCAGAACCCCTTGTTCTGCTTTTGCTTTACTTCTGGAGTACCAGAACAGCCGGAACTGTGTCAGAACTCTTCGGCAGCGGCTGGTAAGGTGGACGCGCAACGGCTATTCCGCTCGCCAGAGATGCACAGACGATAGTTACGAAATTAATAGTAGTAGAGATTCCAAGGTTCACTTATAGTTTCTGATTTTATAAGATCTAATGACAGAAACTTTGATGAATTTTATAAAATTTAGAAAATTCATCTAGGCCTCAGCCAAAGTTCAAAATGCATATTTCAGAGAGTACTATCAACCAAAAATTATCTTGAGGTATAATTAAAAGTTTTATTTTTAACCTAAGTTAATAGCCGTAGTTATTTAATAATTATTAACCTAGGGAAAAATGTCGAATCAATATTAACCCAGGGTTGAAACTTTTAATTTGAGGACATGCCAACTAAAAGACATCTCCTGTAAAGAAATCGAGAAGTTTCATTTGAACCACCATTTTCCTTACAAATTGCATTTTCATCATATAGGAACCGACCCGGAGTTTCCGACAGAGAACGTGAATCCGGAGGAGGCACTCGCAGGAGCTAACTTCTCTCTTTAGTGTGCTGACTTTTCTACAGACCAAGGCAAGCCCCAGTGCACACCTATGTTTTACAAATTTTTTGTTTACCACTATGTGTGTAGGGTTGCTTGTGCATTAAGTTTCAAGAAAATTGCCGTGAAAACTTAGTTGCATGACTTGGTAGGTTTTTCTATGGGTTATTTTTGTAGAGCCCTCGATAGAATGCTATGCTTTAAGGATAGGAACCCGGTAGAATACGGGTAGCATGGAGACTACTCGTGTTTAATCAAAAAAGGAAAAATTCGAGGAATATGTTTGATCTTTAATGTGATTAAAATTTGAGAAAAACCTTGTCGGGTGCGGTTGCATTGGTCAAGTTTGAGTTGTGCACCAAGTGCATACTGGTAAATGGGACCAGGAAACCGACGTAGCTCATTGTGCTTTGTTGGACAATTGGCCATCCCTTTTTTGGGTGAATGAACCGGCAAGGTGGATGAATTCGCATTTGTTTTTTTTTTCTTGGGCTCGTGCTAGTGGGAAAGGCTTGGGCCGTACAGGGATGCAGGGCATCGCTTGGAGGACCATGTCCTTGGAGGGATGGATGTTGGGCCAACTCTGTCACGATATTGCGAAAGGTAGCCATGTGCGACTCATTCGAGTGCGCCCGTGTCGTGTCATTCGGGTTTCTCCTGCAGGATGTAAATCAATTATAATTACCGTTCCTCATGGTTAAGAGTGTCACTTGCTCCTTTCTGCCGCAACGATATGTAAATAATAGATTTATGATGAAAGTGGTTGTTTTCACCCTGATTGGTTATGTTGAACTCTTGATTGTTTAGCAAAGCGGCACACTTAGTAAATTCATAGCGACTCCCGTTAACTTGGCTAAAATTAGAATAGACTATTAGCGCTGTTTTTGCAATACCCGATCAACTTCTATCAATACTCCCTGCATTCTAAAAGTCGGTCATTAGATGGCCACGTTGACGGGTAAGTCTTGCTGAGTATTAGTTACTCAGGCTTTGTGGATTAATGTTTTGCAGGTGATGCTTCTAACTTTGGTTCGTTTGATTGTGGTGGTTGGGAAGGGGAAACACCCTCGGAGTGGACCTTCGAGTGGGTTCCCGCTTCTCCGACCTATGAAGATTAAACACCCTTGGGCTGGCGTGCTTAATTGTCTTGTCGAGTTGTAATTATTAGCTTCCGCTGTCTTTCATTTATTTTCAAACTACGCTTCCGCACTTAAATGATTTGAACCAATGATGTAATATTAAGAATTTGTGTACCCCTTTAAGTCATGTTTTGCGTGTCCTTGTTAAATTATTGTACTGTATGGTCGCTTGCTTCGTCAAGTGACACCCTAAAGTGATCCTGGATGAGCAACCGTACGATTTTATCGGACAGGGTTGCGACAGAAATCTCCTACGAAACTGATCATCATTGAAGAAAGGTTTGTCTGGAAAATATTTACAAAACAATCTTTGATGGTCATCTTCATGATCTCTATTTTGGTACCTTCACTTGTAACCACCGTGCCGGCAGGAGCTACCAGGCAGTTGTGCTTCAAACTCTACTTCAAGATGTGCTTCAAGGTCAGCTTCAATCTCAGCCTCAGAAGGGTCATTAATTCCCACATCATATCTTCAAGCTTTTCACTACTAATGGAACCATCTGAATGATTGGATTGATCTTGTGAATCACAAGACATTTTTTGAAATCTGGATGGAGTGTGAGGTGTAGCTCAAGGAAGAAAAAGCTGAAAATGAGAATGAGTGAGTGGTGTCTTCCTGAACAACTGCTATTTGTAGATGGATGCACCCCATCGGTTAGTCCTGAACTCTTTCTTGCTCTTTGTTAGTATTCCAACGACTAGTAAAGTAGTTCTAAAAAACAGAAAGTAAAGTAGCTTTACTTTTTGGTACAAGAGCAAGTACGAATTTGAAAGTAATACTTTCTGGTACAACAGGCACAAAAATCTCAAATTACTGTTGAACACAATACAAGTAGAGGTTACAGCTACCACAATCTAGTAAGTACAGATAGTACAATATAGTACGGATGAAAAGTACTACAATACAATAGAGATTACAAGTACTTATTCATCAGTAGTTTCAGTAAGTTCTTTGGCAATCTGGTCCAGGATAGCTTCATGCCTCTTTAGTTGTACTTCACTGTATTTGAAGTGTCAATCTGCAACAGTTTTATATATGCATTATACTTATCCATCTTGGTTTGTTCTTTTCTTGCTTGTGCTTATTTTGTTGTTGCTTCTGCAGCTTTGATTGTTGCTGCTGCTTTGATTGAAGTGGCCTCATGATAAAGAACCATGTTCTGTGTTGGCTGGTTCCCTAAAGGTGACGAGGCAATACCTTTTCCCTTTTCTTTTAGCTTTGCTTTTGCTTTCTTCTTCCCCTCGGGGCGCTTTTCTTTGCTCAGATGTTCGACCTTTGTGTCTTGGTTTGATGATGAAGTATATGCTCTTAATTCAGAAATTTTAGTCCTCTTATTCTTGCTTTCTTCTTCTTGGATGACTTTGCGCCATTTAGGCTGATCCTTTAGGACCCTCCACAAGTACTCAAAAATGAAAGGCTTCTTCTGGTTTTGTTCTTTGTACCACTTGTGAGCTTTCTCCATCACACATATCATTTGATTGTCCACTGCAATAGGTAGTTCTAACTTTGGAATAAAGTCCACTGAACTTTGCAACATCCCTCTTAATACCACTCCAATGCGTCTTGCATTGCAATACAGTCCTTTTGCTGGTACTTGGCCTATCACTATTGAAGTCCACAGCTACAACCTTCTAATAGTATTCAGACTTCTGATCTGTTCCTTTGATGGCATCAACAGAGTTGCGAACCAAGCATCAACTAGATCTTTATTTTCATCTTCGATCCAATTGCGGTGTGTACCTTTCCTTCCTTCCTCCTCACTACTATTACTTGAATCTTGAACACTAATTGGTTGTTGTTGCTGTGCTGCAAGGCATGGGGAGCCTGAACCTGATCCATGAGATGAAGTGTTCGCTGCAGCTCCAAACACTTGATTTGGTGAGTGCATTCAACTATCCTGGGATCCAATTTCTTGAAATCTGATTGGTGCTGATTGTATCCAAGTCCCTTACTGTTGAGCACCATGAAATCCTGGGGGAGAATAGTCGTAGGGATGAAAACTACTTGTGGCACCAAATGGATGGAAGTTCTGGAACTAGGTGCTAGGTATTAGGAGAACTGAGGTTGAGAGAAAGAAGTGGCGATTTGCATAGGAGGGAAGCTTTCGCCAGATCCGAAAAAGCTTTGATTTTGGGTGAAAATCTTTGGTTGGATCCATTTTGTGCAAGCGTAGAGATGGTTTGAGGTGTTTGTATCTATTTTTGTAGGAGCTTGGATAGTAATGGCTTGGAGGCAACAATGGAGCAGGGTCATGGGCGGAAGGAGCAAAGGACAGAAAAAGGAGGCTGAAAACAGTTACTCAATAGCATTTTTTATTTATTTACTGTATAAATATAATAAAAAATCTGTATTGTTATGGCAATAGTAGTACTATCTGATTGGAGTTATTACCGACTCTTATAGTGCTTGCTATCGACTTTTGCATTATATTTATTTTCTTATTACCCGCTTTATTTTCCCATTGCGGATGCCCTTAGGTACGTTTGGTTTTCTGTATCTCGTAGAAAGTAGGTGTTTCCAACCGATGACTCCGTTCGCTCGGTATAAAACTGTACTAGCAGACCAAAGCCAGACTCTGCCACCTACCACTACGAAACAGAGAGGAGACTGAGGGGCCCCTGAGAGAAGCAGCCGGGGACGATGGCGGCGGTGGCGACAGGGGCAGCTAGCGGCGGCGGAGGCAGCGGCGTGGTGAAGCACATCCTGCTGGCCAAGTTCAGGGACGAGGTGAGGCCGGAGCGGCTGGACCAGCTCATCCGCGGTTACGCCGCCCTCGTCAACGTCGTCCCGTCCATGAAGGCCTTCCACTGGTACATGATCATCATCCCCCACCCGCCTACCTCTTCTGCGCGGATTGTCGTCCATGCCTATCCTCTTCTGCGCTGCGCTGGTCGTGGCTTAGCGAGCGGCGTCTCCGTTACGCCCGCAAGATGCTCGAGGAATTGGGCGCCTGCTAACTCGTCATGATTGATTTGTATAATCTAAGATTTCTTTGATCCATAGATCGGGTGCTGCTTTCAAGCTAGTAAAAAAAAATAACGTGTTTAGGTCAACATTTACTCAGTGATCACTTTTAATACTTAGCGTCACTACCTTTTCTTTTCAGTAGAGATAGTTTTGATAATCATTAATCAATAATGACACAGAAGGGGAAAAAAATACAGATCATGATGCCTCTAGACTAGGAATAGCGATTGTGGGTCATTTGTTGACTTTGTTAAAGGTTCTGCTATGTTTCTTAGCATCTTACTAGGTTACATTTGTTAAAGGTTTTTTGGTTTCAAGTCTTCTTTTTTGTTACATTTTTTAAGGTGTATTTTTTCCCCCAAGTCTCCTCTCTGTTCACATGGCTTTTTGCTGATCTGTTAGGCTCACAATAGGAGTTTACTCCTCATCGTTTAATAGGGGGTCATGTCACATTTTTTTTAGGAAGTACTATATGAAAGGGACTAATGAGAGAGAGATCAAAGTGATTTATTTATTCCAAACAATGTGTATACTCCCTCTTTTTAAATTTTTTTTTAAAATATAGTCACAATTAACTGTAATCATCAACTTTTTGACCATTTATCTTATTTAGAAAAGTATGAGAAGTATTGTATGTTTTGTTATGATTCGATTTATCACTAAATATCGAAACATGACTTTTTATTTGACATATTTGAAATTTTTTTTAATAAGACGAATATTTAAAGTTATTGGTCAAAGTGAACTGTGGTTATATTTAAAAAGCGGAGGAAAAATTATGTACGGACAAACTCAACCATCTAATAAATGACTTGTCGCTTATGTGGCATTTGAAAACAACAAAAAGAGATTAGGCTTACGACATTCAGCTCCATAGATGCTCTGGATCTGTCGCGCTTTCTTTTTGGAATAAAATGTGTACGTAGTCCTACTCTAGTCATTTATGCTCAAGTCTGTCATGTCACTGGGAATAGTTCTCTGTTGATTATCAATGATTTACATATTCTGCAACAAGTCTAACGAAGAGATGTTCCGGGTGTATCGATTTTCCATATCGTAGCAACCGTGCACACGTCCGTCTGTCAATGTTACCAATTCGACTGCATCTGTCAGATCATGTGGCCATGTGGGTCAGTAATAGGGATGGCAACGGGTCGGATTCGGATTGGGTTTTGGTGAAAAATGACGCCTGCGCTCACACCACGGGTGAAAAATGGCGTGCGCACCTGCACCCGTGGGTGGAAAATGACATCCGCACCCGCGTCCGTTGGGTTCGAATGTCCGTCGGGTTCTGACATACTCCCTCCATTCTTTTTTGTGTGTCACCATTGACTTTAACTAATAACTTTTACCATTTATATTATTTTCAAAACATATGAGAAATATTAAATGTTTTGTTAAGATTTGATTTAATATTAAAGGTTTTTGAATCTTAAGTTTTCGATCAAAGTCAACGACGACAAGTAAAAAAGAACGGTATGAAACAATATTTTTAAATAAATATATAAAATAATTAACACAAAAACATATTTATGTATTGATTAATAGAATATTAACCTCTTATTTTTAATATTAACATTTATTTATCTCTTATTTATATTAATAAGTAATAATATTTAAAGGATAAAGTTTTACTTACATAGATTCGGGTCGGATGCGGGTGGCACCCGTGGATGAAAAATGCCACCGCACCCATACGCGTTAGGTACTGTACCCATTGGGTTTCGGATCTACGGGTAAAATTATCGTCCCTAGTCAGTAAATGGAAGGAGCTTTTCTTTCGTGTAATGTTCCTACTCTGTTGCTTCTTGCTGCCAGTTTCCATATGCTGTCCATGATTTGCAGGGGAACTGATGTAAGCATAGAAAACATGCATCAAGGGTTCACGCATGTCTTTGAGTCCACATTTGAAAGCACAGAAGGAATCAAGGAGTACATTGAGCACCCAGAACATGTCAAGTTTGCAAATGAGTTCCTGCCTGCACTAGAGAAGACCATCATAATCGACTACAAACCCACTGCTGTGAACTAATGCTTTGCCGAGAAGAACCTGAAGAACCTGGGAGACCATTTCACATTCTCATGTCTGAACTTCATATATTTTTGTTGTACAAGTACAACACTATATGCAGAATAAACTAGTAGTACACTAGTACTTGGTTCTTCTGTTGACAATGAACTTTGAGTTTTTATATAATTGCAGTTGTAACAACTTTGCACATGTTCTGCCCATGCCAGAACTGTTCCAAAAGAAATGTTTGTATTTTGACAATAATCTTTTCTTCGGCTGCATGATCTGATTTTGCAGTGTTTTGGTACCTCGATCTTTCATTAACTTGCAAGCTGCTGAATGAGAATCAACATGATAATTCAACCTCAATGCTCTCCTTCAGCATGTTTGCCAAATAGTTTAAGCTCGAGTCGGAAACATGATTCAAACAGCCTGCAAGTTCAAAAGTTCAGAGCAATTTTTCTTTTAGAATGCCGAACTCCTACAAACATAAAGATTTGGCAAATGATGATATATGAGGGACATTGATGAATTGACCTTAGGACTAAATGATTGCACTTGCACATGGATTCAAACAGAAAAAACCCCTAGTACTCCTACAAACACAATTACACATAATGAACAGAACATGCCATTAACACTGTTGTGTCACTGAAATGCTGAACTAGTTATCTGAATCAGCAAGATTGGGCCATCGACATATTCTCCTAAGCATATGCCACTGGGTAAATGCAGGCTCAAATGGATTGCTGTAGAGTAATCATGGATCACATTTTACTTTCATCAGACCGATTTTACAATGAACCATTTATTTTCGAACTTTCTTGCTTGAATGATGTTTAGCCAAAAGGAAATGAATATTCAAGAATCAACTTGAGACATATCGGTGATCTTAAGTTGGAGCTACCACAAGGACTGTATCTACATTCAATGAATTTAGCACCATAAGTTTCAGGTTCCTTCTTAACTCAAGACAGCTGAACAACGGTGAAATGTTCATTTAATTAGTATATATATCCACACAATGATTGGCAAGCTCAATTTCAATGCTTTAAAAATAAGAATTTTTCATGTTGCCATTTAGCAGTTACTACATCCCCGACCTTGGGTTCCATATACCAAAATAAAAAGCTTTCTATCTTGAGCCAATAGTTAATCAACAGCAATAGCTTTAGCTCAGCAGGAAATGTAGGGTAACTGAACTAATTGTTAAACAAATAGAAACATGGCGAGCATAAATTATCATATGTTGCTGTTGTGACGATGCCTTCTAGAGGATCGCAGTGAAGAATTGAGAAACAACCAAGACTGAGAATCGGAACTAAGAATGCATCGTGGCACTGGATTGCTCTCGTCGCTGATGGCCAATGAAGCCAACTGATGACTTTGGCTACTTAGGTGCTAGGACTAACTGAACTAACAAAATGGACCAACAACTCTGCTTTTCTGCTAACAAACCAACTGCAGACTCCAATCAGCCACTTTTCTGTTGCTGGACTAGACGGCGTTCACATTTGTGGCCTACAAATGACTCACCTTTTCATAAAAGAGGGCAATTTAGAAGTTTGAGGACCCGTTCGTGGCGTCCAAGGGCTTGTTAGTAAGGTCTATGGAGACCGCCCACCTATATTTGGAGACTGCTGTGTTCGTCATTCTAGTCAAAGTACCAAAAGAGATCGGATCCCGATTCAATACTTCTGAGATTTACGGGTTGTTCTTTGCTGAGAGCTTCTTCACTCAATTACCAAGATTCAATCGACTTTCTTTTTCCAATCGCTGCCCGATGCGTTCCTTATTAAAGCCCTGCTATACGTGCAAGGATAGGTGGAAGGCACATGCTTCACTGTACGACGTAAAGGACCCCCTTCCCTACTTCAATGGAAAAGGGGGAATCGCCCTTTCACAGCCGCCCCTCCTAAAATCAACTTATACCTATCCTTTCACCTAAGATGATCACTAACGAAGACAGATAATTGCATATATAGGAGGAGGAAACGAACCAACCTGGGGCCCCACAAAAGGGAATGAGAGAAGTGAACTTGAGATAAACTCAGACTGAAACCGGAGAGATCCCTGAAATTGGTGATGAGACAACAGATAGTGATCCTTCAATTGTTGATGGGAATCCAAATTAACCTATTACTATGAAAAACAAACATTATTGAGTAATTATCAACCACGCGTTACCACCCAATAGCAAGGACCATGCCAATACAAAAACATTAATTCAGAAAAACACTGATGTGATACGCCATTTAACAACTTTCCAAAGGCACAAAGGTCAGATTACCATACTTAGCTGTGGTCAGGTTAACTCAATGGATGGGTTCAACTGATATTTGTTTTGTTCAAATAAGATGGATTGAAGAACCTCATGGAATAAGGCGAATGCCACATATCAATGTTTTAAGTTGATATTTCATTCAGCAACATTGTTGGAGACAGTGGAGTCCTTACGGATCTTAGTAATAAGGATCAATATATATATTTGAATGTTAGTAAGAGGCAAAAGCAGCACATGAATAGATGTCAGACAATAGAAAACTACCTGGAGGTTTCTAATAACCATTTTGGGCCCTGATCATTCTATCATCATGAAAGGTAATAGATCTTCAGTTTCCACCTCAAGAGCAAGATGTGATTCTGTGTGCCTCAAATAATGACTACAGGGAAATTGTAAAGATCTCTAGTTTTCATGTTGGGTAGGGTGCATCAATCAGGGAACAAATGTGCCGGATTATTTCAGCTGAAGAATTTGGTCGCGATGCAGTTATTGCTTTCTGAGACATGTCTGCCATCAATTTCCTGTCACCTGCAAACAAAATGGCCGATGAATAGAAATTAAGACAACCACCAGTTGTCACATTAAATGTTTTAACTGTATGGTTAATTATAATTCTAATTCAGAATAGGCATGCTTTGCAATATATCCAGCATGGTTTCACACAAGTTTACAATAAGTCAGAACCTTGTAAGATACCCATATAGACATGCTATCAATAAAATGACAGACCTAGTCCAGCCGTGTGGAAGCTCCCACACAAGGTGGGTTCTGGGAAAGGACTATACAAGGCAAAGCCTTATACCCCTGCAAATTAATGCAGAGAGAGCTCTTGGCACAAGTGTGGTGACATAACCACTGTGCCAGGACTGTCCTTCATAGACATGCTATCAGCTATCGATAATGAAAATAATCATTGCAAGTCAAAATCACAACAGATGAAAGTAATTAAAGCTGATGGAAGTTGTTAAAGTTCTACAGCTACAAAGGACTATAAGAGAACTTTAACTACAGGTGCTCTCTCCAGTCCATATATTGTGTAAAATTGCAGTTTTGTACCAGATTATGAGCGGTAGAGTAATAAGTAAATTTAAATTGATGGTGGATATTCCTTTCCCAAGAGTAGCATGATAACTAAATTCATATGCTCCGTACCGAAAACATTTTCAATTGTAGATGTGAGACTGCTAGAATCGAGTTCATCTTCAGTTATGACCTTTGCTCCCATGACATCAGCCATAATATATGCATTTTTTGTTTGATGGTCATCCACAACAGTTGGTACTGGTATCTGAAAGATATACAAGTTCAAACAAGATTAAACAACTGAACCTAGCAAGCAGAAAATCAACAAAGAAAAATGGTAAAATTAAAATATACTAGCAAGCTAGCCGAGTACTAATTATCAAACCATTACAGTAACTTCAAGCAAGCTGAATTTAGATCAAGAGAATAGCAGACTTCACGAAACAAGAAGTTGTGGTTTGTTACATTCAAAATAGGCCCAACAGGCCAGCACAGCCCTAGGGCTGCCACCTGCCTTTGATGGATTCCTTCAGACTAGGAAGTTGACATGTGATAGTTAGGAAAGATAGGATCAGATTATAAGATCCCATCTATAGGTTTTCTTAGAGATTAAGTAAGACGATTGCTTAGGATTGCCTATGAATCTAAAACAACAGATTATTAATATTCACGTGTCCACATTTGTGATCCCTTTCTTTTTGCAGTTACCATTTTTCAGGATCCAAGCATGGTATTCCCACAGATAAGTTCTGATCATAAAATAGGCTAATTGTTTCAAAATATGCTAGCAACTATTCATAAAATTCATTATTCAAACAAAAAAAGGTTCATAAGATCCACTCATTTCCCCAGATAAAGGTTAAGTATGATTGTTGAAAACAAATGAAATTGCATCCACAAAAGACAAGAAAAATGGAATTACATAAGAATAACTACAGGATATATATAATACCAGAATTGATGGTTTCCCGGTGACCAATATCTCAGTGCATGTCATTGCACCAGCTCGAGAAACAACAATATCGGCAGCAGCATATGCCAGTTCCAGTTCATGCAGAAATCTTCACAAGGATAAATTAAATGTCAGTAAAATGAAGAAAATGTAATATAAAATGGCACCTTATAATCTGTGAGAATCACCCAAGTATATAGAAACTTGAGTAGATCAGCGATGTTGGATCAAGGTATGCAACCTAGAACATCCAACTGCAGATTAAAAAACTATATAAAAAGAGCGTGAAATATTCCAAATGGAGTTTTGAGAATGAATCAAAACAAGAACTTTGAGCTTACTTTTGAAAGAAAAAGGACTCTACATGTATAATCTGGTTTAAATATCTCTCATCAAAGCTCATCTAGTAAACAATAACAATCTCATTGGATTACTCTCGAAAATGCGTAAAGCTTAGAGTGCCTTCATCATAAAGAAAAATGAGAGAAACATGACATAAACTAACCCTTGAGTTGCCGGCTAGGTGAATCTATAAGCCTAAAATAAGGACTAATTGATTAGTACAACCATAATTTAGGATACTTGACCATCACAAGTTCTCAGCAATTTCAATAATTTTCCAAAATATGCAATAAGATACATGAAGGACGATGTCAGAACAAAAGGGACTAATGAATCAGACTAACTACTAAGGTAGTTAGCTAATGAATCAAACTAACTGTTAAGACAGTTTGCTTAATAGTTAGCTATCATATTTTGCAGTGGAATGAAGAGACAGGACAATAGTATGAAGAGAACTCACGGGGTAAGAAAGAGACGGCGATGGCCCCTGACAAGGCTCTCCATCTCGCTGAAACTTTCCGGCCCCGTCTGCCATATAAGGTACCTATCCTTCCTCTTCCTCAGCATCTCGTAGTACATGTTGAGCACGGCCACATTCATCTCGGGCGATCCCTCCGCTCCCCCAAGCACAAGCACGACCTGCGCTGCCTCCTCGGGTATCAACGCCGCCCTTGGGAAGAACCGTGCCAGCGCCGCAGCCTTGGAGACCCGGCACTTGCGGATGGACATGCGGACGGGGTTGCCGTAGACGGCGCATTTGCGCTTGGGCAGCAGGCGGACGGGTGCGTTGAAGGCGAGGAAGACGTGGAGAGCGAAGGGCGCGAGGAGGCGGGTGGCGGGCGCTGGCGTTGCGTCTTGGTCCTGGATCACGAAGGGGAGGCCAAGGAGGAGAGCGGCGAGGCAGGCGGGCAGCGCGGCGGAGCCGCCCGTGGCGACGAGGACGTGAGGGTCAAAGCGGCGGAGGTGGAGCGCGGCGGCAAGGAGCGCGTGCGGGAGGCAGCGCGGAACGGGAGCGAATGGGTAGGAGGCCGCGGTGGCGGCGGTGGCCTCGAGCGACGGGGCGGGCGCGCCGAGGATGAGGGAGCGGGAGCCCGGCAGCGAGGCGTGAAGCTCGTCGGCGAGCGCGATCGCGGAGTAGACGCGGCCGCCAGGGGCGCCGCACGCGAAGGCGATGCGGAGGGTGTTGGCGGGATCAGCGTCGGGGTCGGGGGTGGCCGGGGTGGGGGTCGAATGCGACAGGCAGCAGCGACGGAGGCGTGGGCGGAGGTTTGGTGTTCGGGTGTTGCGGAGACGGAGGAAGCGGGGTGTCATGGGAGCAGACGAGACAACCGCGGCCGCCATTTTGCTTCTCGCTATGGCGCCGGAGTAGGAGGCAGATCGGTCGGGGCCAGGGAGGACGGCCTGAAGAGTTGAAGAAATGGTCAACGACAGCAACACAAATTGCAATTTCGCCCTGAGGAGCGGCCAGGACGACGGCCTGATATAACCAGCTCTTTAGCACGAACTGGTCCGACCGCACCAGCTCTCCCGTACCTTGTTTCTCTCTGGTTCCCCCATTCTTTTCTCCTTGGAGTTCAGCTTTGCCATGGCCAATCTCTGTCGCGTGGTGCTCATAGAGACCCATGGGAGTGGCCTCCAGGTCTCGAAGCTCGCCGCGTTGTCAGGCCTACTCGGCCTCCCTGACGAGTAGCTTCGGCTGGACAGGTTTTGGAGGCCCTTGCTGGTCTTCTCCGGCGTGGATCCAAGCAGCGATTCCAAGTCACCCGCAGTCAGTTACTCCTTGCCCTCATCCTGGCCATTACTACCGCAGCCGCGCTCTGCATCCATTGCGTCGCCGCGCCGACACGGTGGCCGACTCGTACGACGCGATCCGTGACTTCGTGGATGCCGGCTTCTGCGCGTCGCGCCTGCGGTCTGGACCGAACATGGCCGTGGCCGTCAACGCATTGGCGCGGGACGCGCTGGAGGCGTTCGAGATCCTGTACGGCGCGGGCATCATCCGACGCTGCGGCTGCGGCGGCGTGCGCGGCGCGACGGAGCTGGACCACCGCGCTCGCTGCTGCCGTTCACAGGGCTCGCCTGCTGCCGCGGAGAGGATGGCCGGCTCGAAGCGTGGGTTTCGGCTAGGGGTATTTTGGTCTCTCCCATCCTTCCTCCACGTCATTCAGCGCATGAATCTCTACCATTGTAATGGACCTACTACTCCGATTTTAACGCGCTCTCTTATAATTAACCCATATTTTTCAATTAGCTCCTTATAATTACGGTAAAAAATATTCTTCGCTCATATCTGACGCCTCATATTGTTAACAGACATCCTTCACTCAGACCGTAAGGCTACAAATTACTGGATCCTCCCTTAACCACGTATTCCAACGTCTTAAAGCTCTGTTTGGTTGAGTTTTTTTAGAGGTGTAGCTTTTAAAAATCTAAAATGTAACCAAAGGAAGTACCTCCTCCGAAGGGCTGTTTGGTAGGACTACTTTTGTCGGCCTTCGAATCGAATACTTCTTCCCAATCTTTTATATGAAACATACGACCATACACCTCGTCTCCGTTCTCTCCAATCCTAACGAATCAATCCCCAATCCCCAGCACGCGCCTCGTCGGATTCGAGGGACCTGCGGGAGCTCGGCGGCGAGCGGCGCTACGGGAGCTCAAGGGAGGCGCGGAGCTGCGGGAGCTCGACTGGAGGCGAGGCGTTGCGGGAGCTCGAGGGAGGCGCGGCGAGCGGTGCTGCGAGAGCTTGGCGCGAGCTCGGCAAGCGGCGCTGTGGGAGCTCGAGGGAGGCGTGAGGAGCGGTGCTGTGAGAGCTCGACGGGAGCCCGACAAGCGGCGCTGCGGGAGCTCGAGGGAGGCGCGGCGAGCGGTGCTGCGAGAGCTTGGCGGGAGCTCGGCAAGCGGCTCGACGAGAGCTCGGCGGGCACGGCAAGAGGTGCTGCGGGAGGATGGCGAGCTGCTCCACTTTTCCTCAGGTACAGGACGCACCACCTGTCTCTCTTGCTGCCTTGTGAAGTGCTCCGAACGCTTGCTTGTACTCCCGCGCGTAGTTCTTTTCTATTGCTGCTAGCTTGGTAGGGGCGCGTCAGTGTTGTGTTGTTTCGGCTCTGTTCTACTAAAGGAATTACGTGTGATGAGATGTCAACCTGCGGGGTGGATTGGATTGAGCTCACTCCCGCGCGCGCGAGCGCCTGGCCGCCAAAACGCCGTGTTTTTCAGTTTCGCAGATTACTGGTTCGCCCTTCAGGGTGTGATTAGTAGGGTAGATGGCCTTGAGCCTGGCTGAGAGTCGGAGACAGGCTCCCGCGAGCCAGTATTGCGTATGCAGGTTTGGGTGATTGGTTGGCTGTATTTGGGTTAGTCAGGACGAGCTTCGTTTTTGTTTGGTTGGCTGCAGCTCTTGTGATTGTAGTTACCTTAACTGAATCCGGTGAGGTTACCTCAAAAAATTAAGGTCGGCAGCTCGACGCCGATAGACTCCAGCACCTCCTGCTGCACTGCGGCAGGTCACCTGCATCTTCTCGAATTTCTTCTCGCTATACACGGCCACAATGTCCCTCGTCAGATGAGGAATGAAGGTGAGAGTTAGTTTGGGGAAGGAATCAAAGCGGTAGTTACCTCAAGGTGTTGACCCACTTCAGGAATCAACTAACACGAAGGAAGGAGTGGAGATTACAGAGAGAGGAGCAGCAACATCCGTCCGGCAAGCACTCACCTCGTGGCACGGAAGCCAACCATCCTGTGCGCCAAGCTCCTCGAAGAGAAGAAAACAGTGCTTAGTGCAGAGGACTAGCACCGCCACCAGCCACTCCTTGCCACCGTCCGCCCTCCGCAGAAGCGAGCGCACAGCAGCTCCGCCACCTCGTCCGCCCCTTTCGCCATAGCGCCTGCGCATTTGCTGTAGCTGACCGTGGGGTCCCTCAACTGTGACGGTGTCACCCATAATGGGGAAGGCAATAACAAGCGAGGGTGATAGAAACTTCGGTCGCACGCGACACTCGACGGCGGTGGTGAAGAAGGGGACAGTAGACGGGAGTAGTAAGTTATATTAAACAAGTAATATGGTTCTTCTTTTGTGGGTCATGGAACTTGTATCTTTTACTATATTATAGATAAATTTACTTCTATCTTTATCTTGTACATATGCTTCAATAACTTTTTGGTCCGCTTCAATATTTGGCCAACGGTTGGTTGTCTGAAACGTTTGCTTCAATATTGTTTGCTTTTTTTGAAAAATGTCTGATAAGGCAGATTGGAGCGATTTCTATTTGAAGCATTTGATTGATATATGCAAAGGAGAAATAGAAGGTGCAAATAGGTCAAATGGAATTTTCACTAGAATAGGTTGGAAGAACCTTGAATCAAAGTTTCAAGAAAAGTCCGATGACAAGCGAACAAGGAGACAATTTAAGAATAAGTTGGACAATACGAAAAAGGAATATACATGTTTCATGCAGTTCAAGAATAGTGCAACTGGTCTTGGCTGGAATGAGACGAAGCAAACAGTCGAGTGCTCCAACGAATGGTGGGATGAACACGTCACTGTAAGTTTTACACGATCAATATTTTGGTTTGTACATTATGAAGATGTGAATTTTGCTAATTTTTGTTCAATTAATTTCAGAGATGCAACAATTCAGAACAAGGAATGAAATGTAACCATGTGAGGTTCAGGAAGCGAGGCCCAAAACACCTTGATTATCTACATATATTGTTTTGATAAGTTACATGTGACAGGGGCTAATGCATCTTGTCCGGAAGATATATCAACCAGCGAGTCGAGCGATGACAAGATGGACGAAGCAGCACCTGATGCTGTCAAGATGTCTGATTTGAATAAACCACAAAAAGTTAACAAAAAACGGAAAGGAACTAGTTCTAGCACCGAATCTAAGGATGAGAAGAGCCCATTCCTTCGGTTGTACAAGAAAACATGTTTGCGAATTGAAACTGCAGGAGAAAAGATATCCTCAAGTGTTGAAGCAGCCACAACTCCGCACACTAATGCAGTTTCTACCATTGTCGAGGCCATGAAGATGGTCAAAGATAGTGGAGTACAAGAAAAAAGAACGCTTATGCACATAGCTATAAAATTGATCATGAAGCCTAAGTTTTAGAGAGATCCTTAGCTCCTTGGAAACAAATGAAGGAAGACTCGATTTACTTGAATGGGAGCATAGCAACTGATCATGTCATGTATTGCAACCATTATTTGTGTCCTTATATTTCAGCCACTCGTTTGATTCCTTGTGACGAGTACTATGTTGAGAACAATGATATGTCTTTAAATGCTTGCTGTTTATGTGTGATTGTTGCAATTGATGATATGTCCCTTAATGTTTGTTATTTATATGTGATTGTTTAAAATAATAATTTATCTTGTTTTGTGTAGATGAAAGATAACAATTCAAGATTTGGACAAAAAAGGTCAACATGGTCAGGTATAACACTTGACACATTATTTTTGCTTGTATTGTTATTCACTATGCTGATTTGATTTAACACAGGAAAATATTATCTTGTTGACTTCGGGTATCCAAAACGAGCAAGGTACCTTGCTCCTTTCAAAGGAAGCGCATACCATATTCTAGAATTCTCTCAATGTTTGGTCATCCTCCTCAAGGAAAGTATGAGCTATTCAATTTCTTACATTCATCCCTTCGAAATATCATTGAGCGGGCTTTTGGTGTAACAAAAGTGGCGTATATTGATTACCAAGTTTCGATACTCGTACACAGCGACAAATTATAATTGCTTGTATGGCTTTACATAACTTTATTCGTGCCAGCAAATTACAATATAATAAATTTGATAAATGGGATGTTGATGATGACTGCCTCGGCCAACCGACAGAAGTTGTGCAAGAAACACAAGTAGAGGAGAGTCCTATTGGCGAGAACGAGGATAGCATGAATGCCATTTGTGATAGGATAGCAGGTGCTTTGTTTTTAGCTAGAGGGAAATAATGATATATATCTTATTTTTTATAAAGTGTAGTTATTAATTATTAACAATATGTTAATGATGGATGCTAATTTTAAAAAATTTATTTATTAAATATAACGTCAAATTTATATGAATCAGTGGATAATACGGTGATTGTTTTACATATAAACAGTCTCTCAAACATTTCAGGAGCATTACAAACATTTTGCTCTGAAAGCTAGAGTCACAGTTATTTCAACCAAATGACTTTTAGCTTTCTCCACATCTCACAGTCCACATCTGCTTTTTCCATAGCCATAATCCACAGCTAAAATTTCTACAGCTACACCAAATAGGACTTAAGACTTTTAGTAGATTTGTAATTATAACTTTCCTTTATCTCATTTCAAACGCGCCGCCTTCACTTCGACCATGGACCGCCCGCCTTCAATTCGACCATGTCACCCCCGACCAGGGCACCTAGCCACCAGACGACAACTAGGCCGCCACCGCCGCACCTTCAAGCTCTGGACACCGAGCTCCTGCCCTGCCCACCGCATCTGACGCAGCATTCGGCAGCCGCACCCCAGCCCCTGCCGCCTTTACGGCCCACAGCAACTACCAGGCCGCCACCACCGTCGCGCCTGGACGCCAAGTGCCCGCTCAGCCCGACTACCATAGGATAACTCGGTCGTCGCCGTTGTCACCATGGAACGCACCAACGCCCACCCCGCCCGACAGCCGCAGGCGCAGCATTCGGCCCGGTCACCATCGACGCGGCATCCGACGGCCGCACCCCCTTGCCTCTATGGCCCACGGCGCCGCCCCAAGCGCCGCCGTCGCCGCCGCCGCACCTTCAAGCTCTGGACACCGAGCTCCTACCCTACCCGCCGCATATGACGTGGCATTCACGGCCGCACCCTGCCGCCTCTACGGCCCACAGCGGCTACCTGGCCGCCGCCGTCATCACGCCTAGACGGCAAGCTCCCACCCCGCCAGACTGCATTCTCGCCCTCAAGCTACGCCTGGATGCCGAGCTCCCACCCCACCAGACCGCCTTCTAACCCTCAAGCTACGCCTGGACGCCGACCTCCCACCCGGCCAGACCGCCTTCTCTCCGTCAATCTAGACCCGACGGTCGTGCGGCGCCCATCGGCAGGTGCCTTCACGGCCCATGACCGCCCGGCCACCGCCTGCGCCAAGGCCACCGTGACTCCTGACCACTGCCGATGCTGAGGCCCACCGTGACCGCCAGACCAACGCCGACGCTGACGCCCGCCAACTTCAATTGAAGCATTGCATTCTCAATCCCTCCTAGAGAGCTAGCATCCATTGAAGGTTTGCATGCTTAATTTAGTCATGTTTATTTGTTCATGGTATGCATGTTAATTTGGTGATTGTAATCATTAATTTGTGTCTGA
The DNA here is from genome assembly GCA_001182835.1 of Oropetium thomaeum. NCBI lineage: Eukaryota > Viridiplantae > Streptophyta > Magnoliopsida > Poales > Poaceae > Oropetium > Oropetium thomaeum. The sequence goes on from LFJQ01000032.1 coordinate 1,270,624, forward strand.
ATTGGCTTTGTGGTCAATTATCTAATAGATGGACGCAAGAGCAACCCAAACTCCACTAAATGATCGAACAAACATTGTTGGTATGATTTTTTTTTTCTTACTATATGTCTGTATTCATGTATTGCGTGCAACTTAGTTATTTGAGTATTCGGTCAAGTGTAGATATTCAAAATAGTATTGAAGCTATGAATCAAACAAAAGAAGATGATGAACAAAGAAGAAGAGAACAAAGGGCTGCATATCAACGGGAATATCGTGCAAGGAAAAGAGCTGTAGCCGAAACAGGTGAATATATTCCTCTCCTCTCCCTTCACATGGTATACTAACATCAGGAAATTGTTGATTTACCGAAATGAAAATGTTGACCCAGATGATCCCAATCACAATAAGAATAAATATGGTGTGATGGTAATGATCCTCAAAAATGTTTTGATAGAAATGTAATTGTATATGCTAAAGGTCGTGGCCCATGTTACATTAAAGCTTATCATGGCTGCTATGATCCATTAACATATCCCTTGTTTAACCCAAATGGTGAAACTGGGTGGGACAAGTTTATGCCGTAAAATAATGTGAATACTGGAAATTTGGATACGCTAGGTTTGTGATGTATTAATTTCCATGTTACTATTAGTATCTATGTTTCCATGTTACTTGGAAGAAGGTGACTTCCTAAATAGGGTGGCCGAGGCAGCACAATCCCCCAAATTTGTGTCACCTAGGGAATATTATTGTTTCAGGCTTCAATGTAGGAAGGCACTCTTTAATATCATCTTGTTTGGTGCACGTCTTTTTCAGCAATGGGCTGTCGACATGTATATCAAAATGGAGTCTTTGAGGCTTGACTGGTACTCTAACCCAGAACACCAAAAACTCATCTGAGCTGAGCTTTACCAGGTAATCTAATACCTTACTCAGTTGTTAAATCTCTACTACATTGCAAAGTTCTAAGTGATAAATTTGCTATTTTTCTATATATAATTGTAGGGTATGGTTGATGTAATTTTTGCTGGTGAAACACAGGGTTCTCGTGTTGGAAAAAGAGTTGTGCTGCATCGAACTTTTCCAGGTGGTGATCGTGATATGATGCAAAGATTTCTTAATGCAATGACTATTGTCCAACGATTTGGCAAACCTGATTACTTCATCACAATGATCAGTAATCCACATTGGGAGGCGATAACATCCAACCTTTATCTAGGTCAGACACCACAAGATAGGCCGGAACCGGTGACACGGGTGTACAAGGAAAAGTTGGTTGACATCAAGGATTTATTAATCAAGACGAAATATTTTGGTGATGTTGCAGCCTATGTTCATGTGACTGTGTTCCAGAAGAGAGGCCTGCCACATGAGCGCATTCTTTTGATAATGAAGGCAAGTAGCAAGGCGACATGCCCGGATGACTATGATAAAGTTATTTCAGTGGAGATTCCAGACAAGGAGAAATATCCTATTTTGCATAAACTTGTCATCAAGCATATGTTGCATGGACCATGTGGGGTGTTAAATAGAAGATGTGCATGTATGGTTGATGGTGAATGCCACTTTCAATACCCGCGGCAATTTTGTCCAGCAACACAACAAGGCAAAGACTCATATCCTTTGTATGGAAGAAGTAGAGGAGCTGAATTGGATAACAGATGGGTTGTACCATATAATCCGGGTTTACTTATGCGTTATAACTGTCACATAAATGTAGAAGCTTGCTCCAGTATCAAAGTTGTGAAGTATTTCTACAAGTTGATGAAATTGATTTAAAATTGAAAACAGGGGAGAAATAAGGGCGGCGGGGGAATTCTCTGGCGTACTCGGCGGTGACGGCCTTGCCGGCGACGGGGAGCCGCGGAGAGAGTCCTCCAGCCTTGCGCGTGGTGCGGGGGACAGGTACAACACAGGCAGTAAAAAGCACGGATTACAGACAGAAGAAAAGTATTACATGAGTGTTATTATAGAGTTTAGCTCCACAGGAACAGTCTTCATAAACAGCGGAAATGATTACAACCTCAAGCAAAAGCGGAAGATAAAGATACAGACTCCGACTCAGACACTAAGCAAAAGCAAGGGCCTTGCCCAACGGCACCTTGCTACTAGCCACACACAAGCAGCGGCTACTCGAGCGGCTCCCACTAGAAACTACCCCAGCCAAGGGACGACTCCTCCCAGAGCTAGCCACCACTACCACCGGTCGCATCGAACCCACCTGAAAACCACAAGTCACAAAGCATGAGCTTCTAAGAAGCTCAGCAAGTCTGGCCCGTCAGCAAGGCTGTCTACAGCCGACATCTAGACATGCACGGCTGACTCTGGGTAGGATAGTTGCAAAAGGACACGCCGTACTAAGTAGCTTCCTACTTTCAAGTTTGAGCTCAAATTAAGTTTGAGAAAAATAACTTTAGTGTGCACTATGACTAAACAATCATGTTGACAACAGTGTTTAGTATAAACATCACAACATAATTATCATTTCGGGATCACTACAGCGGTCGGCGGCGACCACCGGAGGGAATCACGCAGCAAGGCGGCAGCTCCGAAGGAAACTAGCTCGCGGCAGCGCGGCAGTACAAGGAAATGCCTGCAACCTCGTCCTACACCTTCTACGCGCCCTGAGGATGCTCGGCAACACCACAGCGGGGTCGAAAACTCACCGGAATTCACCGGCAACGGGGCGCTTTGTGGCGAACGGCGGTGAGCTCACATTCCTGACGAGCCAAGAGGAAATACGATGAAAGGTGGTCGCCGTGAGCTGCACAAGGACCGAAAGAGCGTGTTGGACAAGGTTAACGGCGTGGAAATTGACCGGAAGGGTGTCCTCACCGTGCGGAGCTCGGTGGAGGCAATGGCGGCATGTGCGCTGAGAAGAAGAGGAAGGAGAGGCTGGGCACTGGCGCTGCGAGGGAAGGAGTGGAGTGTGGGGGAGCGGGAGGAGCTCGTGTGCTGCCTGAATATCCGACTCCTCCGCGACAGAGAGAGAGGGGGGGAAGAGAGGAGGTGCGTTGATTGGGGAACAGCAGGTGGTGGTGTGCCAGAGAAGAAGGATGGCGTGGGGAGAGAGAGAAGGGAGAGGAGAGAGCAAGATTCACTCATCGACACGATGTAATGGCGGGAAAAGGAGCTCTGCTCAGGCCTGTTGCGGCAGCCAGCCGCTGCGACGCGCCAGTTTTTTCTTTAATTTGAATTTACAATTATTTCTAAATTCTTTTCTAAATTCATTTGAAAACCTTACTTCCTTAGCTTGGAAAAATTTGAAAATTTTTGTGGGCACTCAATGAATTATGGGGAACAACTTTTGTTAAAGGAAGAAGTCCTGATTCTGCTTCTAAAAGTTTGGGGATTTTTAAATCAAATCAAGTTTGTTTGAATTTTTCAGGTTGTTAAACCTTATCTAAAAATCCTGGTAAAATCTCCAAAATTCTTTTTTGAAGTGAACTTAATTGCCATGCAAAAATATTACTATATTTATATTGGGTTTTTGATGGTTTCTGAAAGTTGTGTTGGAATTTTTACCTGCTATAAAAAGATTTTGGTACTGTGGTTCAAAAGCTCCTAATCCAACAAAATTCATCAGTAATTCACCAAAATTTTATGGGGGTTAATGGAAGTGTTTAGAACAATGTTGCTTATTAGCTCAAGTGTAAATTTTTCTTCAAAGTGCAAGAATTTAATTTTAGGGTTTGGGATTTTGTTGATGAGTTTTAAGTGAACCTAGGGTGTCATAGCCCTCCCCCCTACAAGAAATCACGTCCCGAGATTTAAGGAGGTGGTTAGGTTAGTCATGGGTACCTATGGGGCTGGGAGTAACTCAGGGTAGTGTGCTCGAAGGAACTCTGTGGACTCCCATGTGCTTCATCTTTAGAGTGATTGCTCCACAGGACCTTGTAGAACTTGAGTGTCCGCTTTCTGGTTACCCGTTCTTTTTCGTCCAGTATCTGAATTGGACGCTCTGGATAGGTTAGGTCTGGTTGCAACTCTTCCACATCTGGGATTACTTGATCCATGGGTGCCTTCAAACACTTTTTCAATTGGGAGACATGAAAAAACATTATGTATCCTAGATAACCTTTCTGGTAGTTCCACCTGGTATACCACGGATCCGCACTTTGCAGTGATGCAATATGGATTGATGTATCGGGGTGTCAACTTGCCTGTAACTCCGAACCGCTGAACTCCTTTAGTGGGCGAGACTCTTAAGTAGACGTAGTCTCCTATCTCGAAACTTAGTAGTTTACGCCTTCTATCCGTATAGCTTTTCTGTCTGGATTTGGCGGTCTTTAGGTTAGTTTGAATGACCCATACTTTCTCCTCGGCCTGCTGCACTAGGTCAGGTTCAAGTATATTTCTTTCGCCGGCTTCAGACCAATTGAGTGGTGTTCGGCAGCTACGACCATACAATGCTTTGAAAGACGACATTTGGATGCTCTCTTGGTAGCTGTTGCGAGAATTCCGCCAATGACAAATAACTATCCCAGCTTTTCCAATGCTCCAAAACACAAGCCCGGAGCATATCCTCAAGGATCTGATTTACCCTTTCGCTTTGGCCATCTGTCTGGGGGTAGTAGGCAGAACTATGGACTAATCTAGTTCCTAGCAATTCGTGGAGCTGCTTCTAAAAGCATCCTATGAACTGGGTACCTTGGTCGGAGATTACGGCCTTGGGCACTCCATGCAGACACACTATTCGATCAATGTAGAGCTGGGCATACTTCTTCATACTGTATCTGGTAGATAGAGGAATGAAATGGGCCGTCTTGGTTAACCGATGTACTATGACCTAAATAGAATCCAGCCTTTGCAAAGTCATGGGTAAGCCAACAATAAAATCCATGCTGATGTCTTCCCATTTCCAGGATGGAATTCTTAGTGGTTGTAACAAACCTGCCCCTTTCAAATGATTTGTTTTCACTTTCCGACAGGTGTCACATGAGGCCACGTACCGAGCAATCTCTCTCTTCCTTCTCGTCCACCAGAACTTCCTCAAATCCTGGTACATCTTGTTGCTGTCGGGATGAGTGGAGTATTTGGATAAGTGAGCCTCATCCATAATCTTTCTTCAGAGTTCGTAATCTTTTGGCACTACCAGTCTGTGCTTGAACCACAAAACTCCGTCTTCGTCCTCTCGAAAGCACTGCATCTTCTTTTCTTTTAGCCCTAGCCTGATCTTCTCCATGCCCTTGTCAAATTGCTGGGCTTTGGCTACCTCGTTCTTGAGTGTCGGAACTAAGGCTAGGTTGTATAGGGATCCATGAGGTAGAACTCTCAAGATTGGCTCTGGTTCTTCCGTTGTAACCCCTTGGTCTAAGAAATGGCAGTGAGCGTTCCTACTCAACACATCTGCAACTACATTGGCCTCGCCAGGATGATAGTGAATCTTTAGTTCATGATCCTTGATTAGTTCCAGCCATCTGCGTTGCCTCATGTTCAACTCACTCGGAGTGAAGATATACTTTAGACTCTTGTGGTCGGTGTAGAGGTGCACTAGATTTCCCAGCAAATAATGTCTCCACACCTTCAGAGCTAACACCACGGCTGCCAACTCCAGGTCGTGGATTGGGTAATTCTGCTCATGTTTACGAAGTTGCCTGGAAGCATAAGCAATTATCCGACATTCTTGCATCAATACGCAGCCAAGCCCAATTCCTGACGCATCACAATACACATCGAAGGGTTTGCTCAAATCCGGTTGGGCGAGTACTGGCACTGAGGTCAAGTGCTTCTTCAGAGTTTGGAAGGCCTCTTCGCACTTCTCTGTCCATTTAAACTTCTGATCCCTCTTGAGTAGCTCTGTAATAGGTTTGGCAATTTTGGAGAAGCTAGGGATGAAGCGACGATAATATCCGGCTAAGCCCAAGAAGCTACGCAATTTATGGACTGACGTGGGTGCTTTCCACTCAACAACATCTTGTACTTTCCCCGGATCAACGGAAATGCCTTCAGCTAACACTACGTGACCCAAGAATTGGACACGCTCAATCCAGAACTCACATTTGCTGAGTTTGGCATAGAGTTGATAGTCTCTGAGCCACAGCTAGTTTCTTCGGTGCCATCTTGTATGGTCTACGGGAAATTAGGGCTGTGCCTGGCTGTAGGTCGATTTGGAATTCAACATCCCTGTCCGGAGGTAAGCCAGGTAGGTCCTCTGGAAACACATCTGGGAATTCTCTCACCACTGGTATCTCGTCCAAACTTTTCTTGGTAACATGGCAGATTTGCGTGGGGGTGGATCTAGGGTGATCTAGGTTTAAAGAAACAGACCCATGAAGTGGTGAGGTTAGGCGGACTACATGTTTAGCTATATCGAGAAGGGCCTTCTGGTGTTTCATCCATTTCATACCAACGATAATATCAATACCCTGCCCGTCTAGGATTATGAATGAGGTAGGATATGTGTGCCCTTGTGACACCCCAGGTGTCGCCAGGGTTTAGTCAATATACTAAAACCCTAATCGACGATTCACTCGCCTAAAAATAACAATCAACACTGGAAGTAATAAGAAATAATATTTTAAATGCTCTAAAGAAATCACCAGGGAAACCTTGGCACACAACAGAACACTATAACTAATTCGGAGAAATTTCATCCAACAGTGTCGAAGTATTATTAACGGGAGTCAAATCCAAACCCTAACTCATGGCTATCCAAATTTCCACAAAACCCTAGCCATATTTTTACATAACAATTAACTACACATTAAAATGGAATTTTGTAAATTTTATCAGAATTTTTGGAAGGAGTTTAAACCCTTTAAAATTCCGACAAATTTGAACCAAGTTGAAAATTCACAGACTTTTAGGGGCTGAATCATGGAATGTTCTTATAAGAAAAGTTGTTCCAAATAATTCACTTAGCTTACACAAAAAGTTTCAAAAAATTTTGAACTCAGGAGCTAGGTTTTTCAATTGACTAATTAGGAATTAAAAATAGCTGTACCGTGAACAGTAGCCGTACCCACTACAGCGCTGTCCGGTACGCTTTGCCGTGCTTGCAGCCGATGCCGCGCCGCGCCCGTACTTTGCCGTAGCATCAAATCATGGCAGAGAGCTCGTCCTTCTCTTTCCCTTCCTCTCTCCTCCCTCTCCCTCCTCTCTCTGGGCGCCATTACTTCCTCCTGTGCCGCACGTCGTCTTCAAGCCAGTAGCCGTCGCCCGGGCCGCCTCCCTCACCCCATTGCTGGCCAATCCGTGGTCGCCCGGTTCTCTCTCTCCCTTGCTCCTCTTCTTCGAGCATAAAGCCACGCAGCAGCATCCTCCTCCCTTCTTCTCCCCTATTCTATCCCCTACCCCCTTGTTCCTCTGTTCTGCTGGGCGCCGCCATTGCTTTAGCCGCCGGCCGCCCTCACGCCGCTGTGTCACTCCGGCACTTCCCCAGTCCCGCTGCCTTGCCGCCTAGGCTTCCCTCCTCCTCTTGAAACTCTCCAACCACCAGGAGCTCCAGCCATGCCCTAAATTGCCCAGAACGCAGCCGCCCTGCTTTTCGGCCGAGGACCTCACCGGCGGCCACCATTCTCCAAAATTCGTCATCGTGGTACAATGCTCTTCCAATTCCTTCTACCGGCTGCTTCCTCTAGCCCTAGTGCATCCTTTTGACAAGGTTGTGGCTGCAGTTCATCGCCATCGACGAAGAAGACCTCACGCCACCACCCCGGCCGCCATTGTCGCCGCCACAAGCTCCACGTCGCCGACCACCGTGCGCTCTTCCCCGTGGGCTTGATCTTCTTCAAATCGATGCATTGGCTCACGGTGATGCTCCACGACACTTCCCTTTCCCCTCTACCCTTCTTCCCCAGCGAGAATCTCGCCGGAGCGCCGCCGTGCCCTAGCTCTGCCCTGCTCTGCCACTGTTCCATCGATTTTTCAGTTTTCCAGTAATTAGCCAGGAGTTGTCAAGTGTGTAGAAAATCATGGAAAAATACAAAAATGCCAAACCTAATTTTATTTGAATCCTTGAACCATAAACTAAATTTCTGTTAAGGCAATATTTATAAAATGACCAAAAATTTTCAGGAATAATTAAAATACTCTTTTCTGTTTTTGAATTTTAATTCAAATTTTAGAGCAGTGCTAAGGCTGAAATTTGATCTACAAGTTCCTCATGGCAGAAGCTACCTACTGAAATTTTATGGGGATTTTAGGACCACCAAAGTGTATATAATACTTTCACCATACCCCAAATCTGCCTATTAAAATACCATTTTCTAAAATACATTGTAGAGTTCAGTAAAAAGATTAGACCCCAAAAACAAAGTTGTAGATTTGGTTCCCCTGAGTAACACAATAAAATATCATAATTTTATTCCAAGGGTTACATATGGTTTCTGATTTTATAAAGTCCAATCACAGAAACTTCGATGAATTATTGTAAAATTTAGAAAATTCACCTAGGCCTCAACCAAAGCTTAAAACTCATATTTCAGAGGGTATCATCAATTAAAAATAATCTTGAGATATGTTTAAAAGTTTCATTTTTAACCCTAGGTTAATGGTCGCAATTGTGAAATGGTTAATACTCGAAGAAAAGTGTCGATCTAACCCTAATCCCCAACCATGAAACCCTAGTTAATCTTTAATAAAAGCTTTGTGACTCTTTTCATTAAACATTTCACTGCACTTTCATCATATAGGAACCGACCAGGAACTTCCACCGGTGAACGAGAATCCAGAAGAGGCACCCGCAGGAACTAACTCCTTGTTTGAGTACTCTACTCCTTGTTTGAGTACTCTGACTATTCTGCAAACCAAGGCAAGCCCCGATGCACACCTATGTTTTACAAGTTTTCCTTTTATCACTACGGATGTAGGAATTGTTTGTGCATTAAGTTCGAGGAAATTGCCATGAAAACCTAGTTGCATGACTTGGTAGGTTTCCTATGGATTACTTTGGTAGAGCCCTCGATAGAATGCGATGCTTAAGGATAGGAATCCGGTAGCATCCGAATAGTATGGAGACTACTCATGTTTATTCAAGGAAGGAAAAGTAGAGAAATATGGTTGACCTTAAGTGTGGTTAAAAATTTGAGAACCCTATCGGATGCGGTTGCATTGGTCAAGTTTGAGGTGTGTACCGAGTGCATACTGGTATATGGGACCAGGAAACCGATGTAGCTCACCGTGCTTTGTTGGACAATTGGCCATCCCTTTTTCTGGGTGAACGGACCAGTATGGTGGATGAATTCGCATTTCTGTTTTTCTTGGGCTTGTGCTAGTGGGAAAGGCTTGGGGCCGTACAGGGATGCAGGGCATCGCCTGGAGGACCATGTCCTTGGAGGGATGGATGTTGAGCCAACACTGTCACGATGTTGCAAAAGGTAGCCACGTGTGACTCAAGTTGAGTGTGCACGTGTCGTGTCATTCGGGTTTCTCCTGCAGGATGTAAATCAATTATAATTGCCACTCCTCGTGGTTAAGAGTAGCACTTGCTCCTTTCTGCCGCAACGATATGAAAATAGTGGATTATGATGAAAGTGGATAACTTTACTCTGTTTTGTTGTAATGAGTTCATGATTGTTTAGAATGGCGCACATTTAGTAAAATTCACAGTGACTACTGTTAATTTGGCTAAAATTGGAATAGAATATTAGCGCTGTTTTCGCAAGTACCGATCAACTTCCACCATACCCCTGCATCCTAGGAGTCGGTCATTAGATGACCACGTTGACGGGTAAGTCTTGCTGAGTATTAGTTGCTCAGGCTTTGTGGATTAATATTTTTTGCAGGTGATTCTTCTAACCTTGCTTCGTGTGGTTGTGGTGGTTGGGAAGGGGAGGCACCCTCGGAGTGGACCTTCGAGTGGGTCCCCGCTTCTCCGACCTATGAAGATTAAGCATCCGTGGGCTGGCGTGCTTAATTGTATCGTCGAGTTGTACTTATAGCTTCCGCTGACTCTCGTTTGTTTTCGAACTACGTTTCCGCACTTAAATTATCTGAACCAATGTTGTAATATTAAGAATTCATGTACCCCTTAAAATCATGTTTTGCGTATCCTTGTTAATTAATGTACTGTATGGTCGCTTGCTTCGCCAAGTGGCACCCTGAATGATCCTGGGTGAGCAACCGTACGATTTTATCGGACGGAGTTGCGACAACCCTCCCAGATTTAGTGGTGTCCCCCTTAAGCCATACTGTGATAAGATATTTCTCCCAGGCGATTTTATGACATAGGGTGGCTCTAGAAGAACAGTAACAAAGTTTTTACCCTTAACAGAGTTTTACTGATGAAGTTGTGTGAGGCACCAGAATCAAACAGAACGAATGCAGAATGACCGGAGAGTGAGAACATACCCGCAAGTACAGGTTCTCCTTCAGCTATCTCCTCACTCGTGGTGTAGTTTACCCGACCGGTTCTGTGGGCCTTCTGGCTCCTCTGCTGGCTCTGTCCCTAGTTGGACTGGAGGCTGCCTCCAGGCTGCTGGTGCGTAGGACACTCGCGGGCGAAGTGCCCCGGCCTCCCGCAAGTGAAGCATGGGGTCCCTGGTCCAGGTCTGGCGCCCTGCTGAGGTGGGCGAACACCTTGAGTCCTCTGTGGTGGTGGTGGTGTCGCATGGTAGCCACCCTGCAGTTGATTTTGTGAGGGCCTGTAGGGTTGTTGCGGCGGGCGGAAAGATTGCCCCTGCGTGGGTGCAGCCTTATACTTCCTACCATCTGGTGCTGTATACACCAAACTGTACTTCCGGGTGGTGCATTTGATGGGCCAACACTGAACCGCTTTTTCTCCCGTTGCTCGCTTTCCAGATACTCCTCGGCAATGAGGGCATTGATCACAAATTCATTGAAGGAGCCTCCCTGATTTAGCGACAGGTGGCCCTGGAGTGTGATATTTAGCCCTTCCATGAAGCGATGTTTCCGCTTCACATCCGTGTCCACTTCTCCAGAGCATACAGAGCGAGCTGGTTGAATACTCGGGAGTACTCATGCACAGAACGGTTGCCCTCGGTTAAGGCTATGAGATCTTTGGCCTTCCTCTGCATTAATCCTGCGGGGATATGATGGGTGCGGAACGCTTCCTCGAACTGTATCCAAGGCACCGGGGTGTTTGGCGGGAAGGTAGCAAGATAGTTCGCCCACCACACACCCGCGTGCCCTTAAAGCATTTGTGCGCGAACAAAGTCTTCTGATGCTCCGTGCAACGGAGCAGTCCAAATTTGGCCTCAACAGTGCGAAGCCAGTGATCCACCTCCGTCGGCTCACTGGTGTCTTTAAACTCAGGGGGATGGGTCGCCAAGAAGTCAACATAGGTGCTGTCTTGGTTTGGGTTCCTGGGACCTCGATGCTGATTAGCCTTCTCCATCAGCGCCCGCAGCATCTCGCTATTTTGCTTGCTGTTCTGCAACATAGCCACCATAGCCACGGCCAAGGTCGGCTCAACAGGCGGGGGTGGCGGGTTTGAGCCCTCAGCGTCTTGGCGTCCACCCCTAGTGTTCACCATGCTGAAAAGCGAAAAGGTGCCCATTAGTGTAGTTCATTCCATGATTCTGTCTTGTCATATGAAAAAGGACTTCATAAAGCAATGCACTAATAACTCATAAAAATCAACTTCATTCATCCCCAAAATTATGATAGTACATCAGTCCCACAAGCCTCCTAGACTGTCAATCGATCCAACATTACATCATGCCGATTACACTTCTGCTAAGGTAGCTTTACGAGAAAACACGACACCGACCAAGCCAACGATTACAACACACTCCTTAAGCGTACAACTAGACGAAATCGATTGCTAGGACGTCTCCGAACTACTCCTCCTCGGGTTCAGGGTCTGAAGCATCGGGGTCTGACACTTCCGACTCAGGGGCGTCATCGTCCGCGGGAGGCGGTTGCTGAGCCTCTAAAAGTCCCTCGACCTGATGCTGTAGGTGATGGTTCTCATGGACGAGATTTTCAGCCACCTGCAAGGCCTCATCCGGAATAATCTCCAGTTGGTGAATGTACCCCACATGGTATTGCAGCCATTATTCCAAGCCTGTAACTGAGCATCTTGATTGCAGAGACCTGCTCCAACTCGGCGATTTGCTGAGCTCGGGAGTCACAACGAGCATGCAGCCCGTTTTCCTGCTCTCCAAGCTCTTAATCCTTTCTTGGAGTCGGCTAGCTCCCTATGAGCACGTCCCAGCCTGGCGGTCGAACTCGGCAGTGAGAACAGTATCCTCATACAAGTTGAGCATTGCCAAGATCTGCATGAAAAGCGGAGTCACATGGTCTTTTTCTCCCTTGAGAGTCATGTTAATGGCGTTCTTCACGTTTTGGCGCCAGGTACCGTCAATCTGGTGCCGTATCGGAAACAGTGCTGATGGTTGTTCCGTTAAGTGCTCCAGATGTTCCTCACAGAGTCTCAACAGAGCTCTGTGGGCAGCAGCCTCAATGGCTTCAGCCTTGTCCGAACCGAGTGAGGTGGTGGTCCAAGTCTCCCAATCGGCTTGGTGAGGGTGAGCGGGTAGAGTAAATATGCCTGAGCAGCGAGGCTGGCCGTGCTGTCTAAACTCCCGGATCTAAAACCAAGGAGTCTCCATACAGCCTAGCGACTGCAACGTCTGGCGGAGTAGCTCAACAAATCCCCTGCGTCCCGATTCCCAGGTGACGCGGGTGGGAGTGAAGTTCTTAACTCCAAACTCCTCTGGTCCCTGCTCGATCGCATTGTCTGACATCTGCATCACAGAGATGAATAATATTTTATCAATCAGAAGCCACATGTTGACACATAGTTCAAGGCATGTAAAATCTCCCGATACGTAAAATATTTCCTATCTCTGCGTAAAAGAATAATCCAAGATTGTCACGTCTAATGGCATGAGCATGCTAATCTAGCGATGACCATTAATTACCCAAGGTGCTTTACCATCTAAGTTGACCTGTCAAGGAGACAATCTTCTCATCGAGGACAGTACTGTGAAAAGCTGAATTTTGTCGTAGAGTTCTAATCAGGACTTGTTTGTTGAATTGGGTGCCACGCATTCTCTAAGGGAGGATGGTCCAGGTTGGCTCTTTATTCCTGAAAGTGCTACGGCCATTATTGATGAAATTTTTGCTCCTCGATGGTTTTAGTATAGGTTTGAAGGATTTTAATGTTCCAAGATTTTGATAAACTGAGATATTTGAAGGCTTAATTTGTTTTACAATTTTAATATGCAATGCAATCTTACATTGGCCTATACGTCCTCATCAAAATAAACAGAATATACATTTAGGCGGTGGCAGATCGCACTCAAGTTAGACGTTTGCTACATGTTTCTTATGATATCGTGGTTAGTGTACCTGCAGAAGAAAGACATCGCAGGCAGTTGCAATATACTATATATATCCAAAGTAAAGACAACAACCCATATCATTGCCATATGGGTCGTCCCGAGTAGGCCACGTACGGGGATCATGTGTCCGACCTTCACTGCACGGCGACAGACTGCACTTTACCTCAGGCAGTAAAGGTAAGAGAGAGTTCCGCAAAACCGAAGTCGTGAGGAACAAACTCATCTCTTGGGCACTAACAGACAAGACGCCACTAGTGCGAAGGTCTGCATTCGCAACAGGTCCGTAACCCACACCTCGTATGGTAAAGGTCCGCTTTTCTCCCTAAACGGCAAGGGGGTGTACTATGTTACAGCGAACATAATACCTCCTTCCATACCATCATGGTACGGAACGCTACTGTTGCTAATGCAATAGGGATTTCTCAACATTTCACCACAGTCGAGCGGCGTACCTTACCTTGCTTACCTGAGCGTAGGTGCGTCATTACAGAAAATTAAATCTAAACTGGGTTTAGTTAGCTCCTGCACTAGGTTAGCTTTGCCACCTAATACTACTTACTCCTATTAGGACTCATACCTCACTCGCACGTAAATTTTAAAAATATGCCTTTAAATATCGTACCAATTCCCAACACAGCTCTGATACCAGCTCCAGATACTATGGGCATGTCGCGATGAGGTGACATGCTATATGTGACGGACCCGTTCCAGAAAATCCAGGACGGACCGTCTCGCCAGGATCCAGTTGGGCAATGCTCGGTGAAGCGAGCATACACATGGTACAACACAGGCAGGATAAACAATAATCTTTATTTTTTACGGGATGAGAGAATTTAATACGACATAGTTCCATAAATTAAAATTAAGTCTTACAACATCAGAGTACGGAATAAAAGTTTTGAAAACACGAGATACAGTGGAAGCATTAGATGAGGTACAGACTACGACTCTTAGAGATTAAGCAAAAGCATGAGCCTTGCCCAGTGACACCATGTTACTAGCCACACAAGGTTCATTGTGGCGAATCACAACATTCCCACTGGAAACACCAGATCTCCACACGCAGCTCTTCCCACTGGTATGTGCCACTGCAATCACACACGTCGGCGCCTGAAAACCATATATTTGCAAAGCGTGAGCTTTTAAGAAGCTCAATAAGACTGACCCATCAAATTGGCTAGCTGCAGCTGACACCTAGACATGCAGGCTGACTCAGGGTGGGGTTCTTGCAAAAGGACTCGAACTATCTGATGCTATTCTGGTCCAGTTTTAGCTTAGGTTAAGTGATCAGAATCATAACTTTATTTTGCACTGATCTAGTCAAACATAAATAAAAGCAAAAGATAATAATAATCCTTCTCAGTCATCTTCATCATAGCTCATCATCTTAATTAAGTATATCTAAGCGTAGTTTCAAGCAAACCTTAGCAATCACGAGCAGCGTCCACTCTGCTCGACTCTTACCGATAAGTATATATCTAAGCGTAGCATGCTATCTCAGGGATACCTATACCAATGCACTGATAGGGTTTCTAAGGAGACACATGCAACTAGGGTTTTAATCAATTCCAGTAAACCTAATGCACAATCGCCACATAGTGATAAAAGGAAAATTTTAAAAAACTGGTTGTGCACTGGGGCTTGCCTTGATCTCTTGTGTTGGTGATGAGAACTTCTTCGTGGATCGAGGACTCTGGATCAGCAGCTAATTCATTCACTTTGGCGTCTACATGATGCAACAAGAGTGAGATGAGTTATTATTAGGTAATGTAATATGGTGTTTCATCATAGATAAAATGGTGTTTTCATCACTACCTCCAGAGATTTAGAGTTACCCTATTCGAGGTGGGTTTGACATTAAACCTAACTATTTTGACTACGGCTTTTAATTAAAGGCAATTATTCATAATGATCATTGACTTAAGTGAAACTTTATGTTTTACTAGGAGATTATTTTAAGTTGACATTGCTCTCTGAAATAGAATTTTGGAGTTGGGTTGAGGTTAAACTGACATGTCTAGATTTTATAAAAAATCAGTAAAATTTCTATTAATTAAATCATGGACTAAAGTGAAACTTTAGATCCTACAACGAGATTATTTTTAATTGATAGTGCTCTCTGAAATATGAATTATGGAGTTTGATTGAGGTTAGGCTAAATTTGCTAGATTTTATAAAAATTCAGTAAATTTTCTGTTAATTAAAATTATAAAATCAAAAACAAATACTAAAACTTATGGTAAACTCATGAAACTTGATAGATACACCATTAAGCACCTAAACTAAAGTTGTGACTAAGGGTTTGGATTTTTAGTCAACATGCACAGTGTATTGTAGAAAATAACAAATTAAAATGATAGTTTGGAGTATAATTAATGACATGCATGGGACCTGGTTGATGTTAAATCCTGGAAAAATTACAGTATGTTCACAATTCCTTGACACAACTTTGTTTCATCTTTCAGCCCTAGAAGATCTATGAAACTCTAGTGAAAATTCAAAAACCGAAAAGATTAATATATTTATTTAGGACGTTCCATGAACCTTTTTAGAAAAATTGTTTCAGCAGTTAATTAGAGTAGTTTATGAGGATTCCAAGAAATTTTGGTTTACCATTTTTAGACTTTCCACTGATTTATTACGTATTTTACAATATAGACTAGAAATGATGAAATTGATTTAAAATTGGAAACAAGGGAGAAACTGTGGTTCAAAAGCTCCTGATCCAACAAAAGTGCTCAGTAATTCATCAAAATTTTTATGGGGATTAATGAAAGTGTTTAGAACAATCTTGCTTATTAGCTCAAGTGTAAATTTTGCTTCAAAGTAAAAGAATTTAATTTTAGGGTTTGAGATTTAGTCGATAAGTTTTAAGTGACACCTGGGTGTCATACGCTATAATTATGATGCTGACAACAAGACACATTTCTTGGACCTTCGATTTTGTGTAAGTCTAATTTTTTTATAATATACTATATAGGACACAACAGAAGATATTTCTACCTGGCTCCAAACATTACCACTATGTGTTCGAAAGATATACCACCGGTAACTCCCTCGCAACTTCCATCTATAATATATTTCCCTCTGCACATGTTTTAATTTTACGATGTATAATTTTTTTTTATTATGAATAATAGGTGCACCACTAGCTATTTTGTTATCAACTTCATGCGACATATTTGTGGTTCTTCAAGTCTAAATCCATTTTGCATTATGAGTAGCAGCATCCAAGTGTTTTTCTCTACTACTATATTATATATATATATATATGTATATATATATCTATATATATATTATATACATAAAGACAAATTTAGTTATAACCCTATTTTGAAAATAACTTTTGCAAGATGGAAACACGATGAAGACTATGTTGCTTTTAGGGATGCTTCATTACTAGGACAACGAATGCAAAGAGAATATTCCTAAATTTATAGAGGAATTTGTTAGGCGTCTAAAAAGGCATAAATCGTTTCTTGAAGTGTAAAATTTATTATTTCTCTATTTTATAAAAATAAAGATTATCATAGGAGATGTCTAAATTATAACGTGTTTGGCTCAAATACTTTTTTTTTATTTTAAACCGTGGCGTTAGCACGGGCATTATACTAGTAAAACAAAAAGGACGAAGTCCAATTACTCTGTACTAGCAATTTACCCGTGCTTTGCTACGGAATTAAAATCCACTCTTTCCATATAACCATAACATCAATAGTTACTCCTTCTATTAAAAGATATTTGATGCTATTGACATAATATACATTGATTTATTGCCATTCCGGAGAACATAAATGTATATTACTGTATTCATGAATACAAAATTGTCATGATGCAGCCCAATGCTATATTATGATGGATATTATTCGACATATATGGACAGCAACCAAATGCCACAAGTTTTATTTAACTTACTTAGGATGATTATGTAATTTAGTACATTTAATATTTCACTTTCAAGTAAAATCAGGTCGGCACACTTTTCCAATGAAAAAATCATTTAATTGATGCAAAAGAAACATATTTAGAAACCAAATTAATATGTCATATAAAATCTCTATATTACATTCTTGTAGGTACTTTGCATTGGTAGTATTGTTTTTATCGGAGCTTTCGTATAGAGTTTTTGGTTGTGATAAAACAGTTTGAAAAATTTAATTCATTAATAGGTTAGCTTTGAGCGCGAGAATTATTAATTACTTTATGTTAGCAGTTGATAGTTTCAAAATTTACTCTCAATTATAAACATTCCTAACACTCAAGTGGACCCACCTCCATTGGACTCCCTGAACCAGCCACCTGCCTCTCTACCTCCCTTTACGCTCACCAAAAGGTTGTCCGTCCTTTTGCGGTCTTCCCCCATTGTATCTCGCTACGAACAGTAAGGACCTCTGTCCATGGCGGTAACGGAAGGTCCATGGAGGCGCCTCTTCCACCTCTCAACCAACCTCTCCTTCCTCTCTACCAAATCGATGGGCCCTCCCTCTCAATCGGACCCACCAGTAGGGAGGATGAGTTGGGAGGCAACGGGGTCCCAATCACGGCGACGATGTGCTGGAGAGGCCTCTCCAATGTCTAAATCAAATTGGTGTGTTGATAAATGTCTAAATAAATCGGAGTCTTTGTTTGACATGGACTCTGACAGGTGCGTTATGATTTGCCAAATTCATGATACTCCGTGTTTCTTTTGGCTGGCAGGAGCGTTGCTTTTTTAGCCTCTAGATAGAAACGACAGGGACTTTCACTGGCAGGGCTCTCCTTCTATACGGACGAAAATCAACTGACAGGAGGGGGTGGACGGACGAAAATCAACCAGGAGGGGGAGCGAAATAGGAGGTGATGGCAACCAACAAGACGGCAACCTGCAGGAATGATATATCGACGCCATAGCGATCTTTCGATGAGAGGTGGATAACTTCAATTTTTACTAGAATGATGTTCACGATCCGACTACAACGACCAACAGGTGCTGCACCTTAACAATCGATACACCATTTCCAGTGGTTGAACAGGATCTTGTGGAGCACAATCAACCGAACCACTAGGGTAATTCCTGCAAGCAATCGAAGAACTAGCAAGAACAAGATAAGCACGCAGCTCAATTGCAAAGAATTGAAGGCTAAAGTGTGGAAACACAAAGTTGGGGTTCTAGATACAAGCAGACGTGCTGTCAGAAAGTAGCAATGGCTAAACTTTCAATCAAACAAAACTCAATCTGAAAGTGGCGGCTGTAGGGGTGAGAGGGGGAGGGGACGACTAGAAGGTGCTAGGGGTCGTCCTCAAACCCTAGGACGCACCTCTATTGGGCTCAACTCGATACAAGGCCCAAAAGCCCAAGTTTGAGTCTGCCTGGATAGATATGGACTTTTTTGTCAATTCTGGACAGCTGTGATGGAATTTCAACATGAGAATTGATCCATTTGAATGTAGACTTCTAAGATTTCCAAAATGTTCAAGAACGCCCAAATTCGATTCTGTATGAGGTCTGGGTATTCGATTCAATTTCAGCCTTTTCTGTAGTCCGAATCCAAACTGAGTAGGTCTCCTTCCGTTCCTGGACCTGATGCACGTGGGCACTTGTGGAGGATGTGGATAACACTTGTTCTGGTCCCCCAATCAACTTCCATGATCATCCATGGTTCCCGAGCACAAATGATTGTGCAGCCTCGACTGTTCAAATATATAGAATGTAAACCTAACGTGGATTGACTTCACCTTAGGTTTAATAACCTTTCATGTGGTCGTATCTGTCCCAGAGATGTCCCCATTATTAGGGGTTATCCAGATTTTACTTGGAGAGGTTTGGAGTTGGTGATTGAGCTTCCGATGAAGTTTGTGGAAGACTTCATGAGTTTGTACATGGTTTGGAGCCCTCCGTTCAAAGGGGCATCAAAAGAGAGCATCCAAGGTAGGTGGCTTATCACAGGGTAAGAAGGTGGTGCCCGGGGCAGCGGAGGACGTCCATATCTTCACTCGAGGAGTGGACCGCACCTTGGATAACATCATTCTGGGAGCAGCGGGAGGGACCTGGATTCCGACGAGAGTGGTCCAATGAGGACTAGGGAAGGTGTCATCTTCCGGTAGCGCGGCAAAAAATCCTTGAGCATTTCTATCCCTATCGCCTCTATTTGAGATTTGTTCTTGTCTATCTCGATCCTGAGTAGAATTGCATAGGATTTGCTTGGTTGTTGTCATTGCTCATCATTGATAGCTCTCGTGCTATGTATTGCCACTAGAGTAGGTTTTATCTATCACTAGATTGCATAGGGCTGACGTGTATTGCTGTTGTAGCTAGTAGTCCTAGTACCTTTTTCATGACTTCTAACTTCATCTCTCCTTAATAGTTGTGTTAGCTCTCTAGTTTGTTGCTTTACTTGCCATACCTACTAGCATGTTAGGAGTTATTTTCTTGCACTACGTGGTAGAAAAGTAGAAGAGTTTGAATTAGTGGGTGCCCAATCCGCCCTCCCTTCTCGGTCACCTGATCCTTACAAGTGGTATCAGAGCCAAATACTCAAATATAAGGCTTAACTGCCTTGAGAGGGGACCGGGAGAAATTTTACTCATCAGGGTCCGATGGCTCTTGGATGAGTCATGTATGGAGCTAACTTCGTAACACAAAATTGGAGGTTCAGGCGATTGTGCTAGTGACTCTTCTATCTTGACGCCACGTAGTGTTCCTTGTGCTAACACTTCACCATCCATTGTTGATGTGATTGCTTCTTCTTTGATGGATGAGTACTATCTAGGCTTGCTTGATAAGTATAAGAAAAATGATGAGAAACTTAGATGCATTGATGCACCTCTATGCTCTTGCAGAGAAAATCAGTTCCTGTCATGGCACACTCAAGTTGACCAATGCGAGGTTATAAAGAAAATGTTCTCCATCAAGGCCGGAGGAGAGTTCATCTCACGATTACTCTTCAGCAAGGATGATGAACTCAATTCCATATCCCTCAGTGATGGAATTGCAATGGTATTGCTTCACGGAGGGAATATCACAGAGCGCTTGAACATTAAGGAAGAGTACAAGAAGATCATTGAAGCCACATCCTTGCTCGGAGAAGACTTTTCTCATCAAGATTGAGTCTCAAGGTTCCTACACTTCCACTCTCACTCGTGAAGATGAAGATGGTGATCCGAGTGAATAAAGCTCCAACCTTAAACTCTCACAAGTCAATGATGCTTACCGTGTCTTGGTCATGGACTTTGTACGACGGACCCGCCCCAGATCATCCAGGACGGATTGTCTCGCCAGGACCCTGTTGGGCAATGCTCGGAGAAGCGAGCATACACATGGTACAACACAGGTAGAATAAACAGTAATTTTTTACAGGATGAGAGAATTTCATATATCATGATTCCATAAATTAAAATTAAGTCTTACAACATCAGAGTATGAATAGAGTTTTTGAAAACACGAAATACAGCGGAAGCATTAAACAGGGTACAGACTCCGACTCTCAGACCTTAAGCAAAAGCATGAGCCTTGCCCAGTGGAACCATGCTACTAGCCACACAAGATTCAATGCGGTGAATCACAACGTTCCCACTGGAGGTTCCCGAACTCTGGACGAGGCTCTTCCCACTGGTGGCTATCGTCATTGGTATATGCGACGGCGCCTGAAAACCACGTATTTGCAAAGTGTGAGCTTCTAAGAAGCTCAACAATACTGACCTGTCAAATTGGCTATCTACAGCCAAGACCTAGACATGCTAGCTGACTCAGGATAGGTTTACCTTGCAAAAAGGACTCGCATTTCCTGAAGCTACTCTGGTCAAGTTTTAGCACAGGTTAAGTGATTAAAATTATAACTTTAGTTTCCACTGATCTAGTCAAACATAAATACAAGCAACAGATAAAATAATGATCTAACTTATCCTCATAGCTCATCATCTTAATTAAAATGTGGTGCGTTTCACAAGCATACTTATAGGTGAGAGCGACAGTGATTCGAACCGATTTACACCTGTAGGGATAACCTAATCATACGACATGTGCGCGTCCTAGACCACACGTAGCAATGGTTCACACCAGATCCTGCAAAGTCAATTCCCTCCTACGCTACCTTAGCAATGCCGCATCCCACCAGAACACACGTCCCAAACGGTTTCTTTGGAGTTCCCACAACTGCCCATCCCAGATCGCCTCCGAATCAGACACCGTAGGGTAGGTTTGACTTTGCAATCACTAAGCTTCATAGGTTTACTGGGCCCCATTATACCCAGCATGATGCAACAAGAATGAGATGAGTTATGATTAGGTCATGTAAAATGGTGTTTTCATCATAGATAAAATGGTGCTTTCATCATAGACGAATTGCCGCCGTTGGCCACCATGGCTGTGATCAGCGTGCCAAGGGGGGTCAATTGGCGGTGGCGCCAAGCTCCGGCGATGACCAGAAGGTCACCGACAGCGAGCGGCGGCGGAGGGCATTCCTCGCTGGCGATGCACACGACGGAGGAGAGGGTTTAGAGGAAGTTCAAGATGTCGGGAAGCTTCATCGTGGCACGTAGAATTGATTTGTGGGTGATGAAGGTCACAAGGACGGCCGGAAGTTGGTCGGCGACGAGTGGCTCACGGTGGCGGCTACGGCGGTCCGTCGGCGGCGCGTCGATTTGTTCCTCACTGATGGTTTTCTGTGGTAGGAACCTTGTCAAATAAGTGTGCAAGAGTGAGATGAACTCGCCGGTGAGAGGAATTGAAGCAAGGGAGTACCGAGACGACAAATTCGAAGCTTGACGGCCGGCGGTGGTGCTCTTGGGCGGAGGAAGGAGAAGGTGTGTTCCCGGCATAAGAATGGACCGGAGGAGGCATTGGTGGTTCGGCAGCTGAAGGAGGACGAGGGCAGGCTGCCCGGCACGGTGGCAGAGCACGGGAGTCACCCGACGAGGCTGCCGACGTGCGGAGGTTCAACGGTGACAATGGCGTCGGTGCGCTCGCGCGTGGGAGAAGAAGGAATTGGGGGGCCGGGGGAGGGGGGGGATTGGGGTGTGCTTCGTCCTTCGCTTGGCTTTTGAACTAGTCTGCACGCGGGGACTTAAAAAGCTGCGCGGGGAGTGGCGTGCGAGCGCGGCGGACGGCCGACGGGGAGTGGCGCACGAGGGTGGTGGTTGCGCAGGTGGTGGCGTGCGCCAGAGGGAAAATTATAGCGCGGGAGGGAGAGAGAGAGAAGAGAGAGGGGAAAGGCGGGATTCGCACTGGCGACAGGACAAGAGAGAGCGGGAGAGAGATCGTGGAGTGATGAGGACATCACACCTATGGATACACACAATAATTCTCCCGCTGCTACAAATGAAGGTCCAATCACCAGAGCTCGCGCCCGTCAACTTAATATTGAGGTGAGCTCGTTCCTTAGCACTCCATTACGAATTCTTGAGGATAGATTACTATCTAATGATGTTATTATGATTAGGAATCATGGAGAGGTCAGAAGAATAATGGAAGACCAGGTTGGAGTCAGCCAATGACGTCCAGGCCAAGTCGGAGGTGCAGCCCACGTCGACTTCGAATCCAATTCGGAGTCCAGGAGCAGTCTCCACTAAAACGGACGTCCAGGTTGCATACGGACTCCATTTAGGAGATCCACCACTTCACGAAAAGAAGACGAGACCATCTTTCCAACGGGACCAGTCCCATGTCCAAATTCCTTCGAAGTCGACGGGAATCGTCAAAACAGTAAGCCATCCAGAATCTGTCAAGGTGCTGCGACACCGATTTTAGGCCGGATGGCCTTGTATCGAGTTAGAGTCCATTAGGGTTTCGTCCAGGGGGACTTGCACGTCCCCAAGTCCTTTATATTCAGCCATCACCCCCTCCATTACGGTCGTGTTTTGCTTAGATTATTTCTGTATACACAGATTCGCCGTTTCATCGGTTTTGAGACCCCAACTTGTGAGTTTAATCTATATCTGTAAATTTGGTTGCTTTCCACTTCATTCTTGCTTGTATTCTTTGATTCGCAGGCAAGGATTAGCCTTCTCGGCGAGGTCATCCGTGTTCGCGCGAGTGATAAACAGAGGAGACGTGGTGCTGCGATTGCAGGGTTCGGGACGTGCCGTTCGGAAGCCAGATCGATTTGTGTCGCGACTCCGCCCAAATCGTTGATTATCAGAACCTGTAGGAAGATCGGGACCCCTGTCCCCATCAAGTGGTAATCAGAGCTTCAGGTGTTTCCACAGGTTCGCCTTTGTTTACCCTAATTCCTTGTTTCGTTTCATCCTATATTCCATAAAAAAAAAGCCAAAAACAGAATCGTAGTTTTAGGTTACATCCTGTCCAAAACCGTATTTAGCCATTGCATATTTCAATTTCAGAGTCCGTAGTGTTGAGTTCGTGTCCTTAGTTATGTTTTGTTGCTGGTTTAGATCGTGTCTTGTTACGGTTTGTTTTGCTTCTGCCACCTTGTGTGAAACCCTAGCCGTCAATTTTTTTTTCCCCACCCTGATCCCACCCTGAATTTAGTTTGTTACATCACATCTGTTATTTATTTTGACCACCCACCATTAGTTTCCACCTTTTACACAGCTTCCGCCATCGAACTCCTTGTTTTTCCACGATCCGATTCATTGTCTGCCGTAATACGCATGCTGATTCGGACACCCTTCCATAAAACGGCCATAACTTTTACATACAAATTCGAAATCAGGCAAACTTTATGTGCAAAACGATCGGCACGAAATTTCGCATTTGATTTCACCCCGCTTCGCCGGGTTTGTGTGACACCCTAGGTGTCGCCAGGGCTTGAATCGACAACCTTAAAACCCTAAACGTCGAACTATATACTTACAAACAAAAATCGACATTGGTAGTAAAAATAATGTTGTCTAAAATACTCCAAGAGATCATTACGAAAATTTTGACAAACAACAAAACACAACTAGTAGGATCGAGAAATTTTGTTTAAACAGTGTCGAAGACTTTCTTCTTCTGGAAGGAATTAAACCCTAATGAGTGACCTATCAAAATTTCCATAAAACCCTAACCATGTTTTCACATAACAATTAAGTTCACTTTAAGATAGAATTTTGGGAGCTTACTCAAATTTTTGGATAAGATTTAAACCACTTTAAAATTCACACAAACTAGATTATATTTGGAAATTCAAGAATTTTTAGAAGCCAAATTATGACTTGAACTTTAAATGAAAAGTGTTCTAAATAAATCCTGAGCTTACACAAAAATTTTCAAAATTTTTCAATTGCGGGAAGTAGGGTTCTCACTTACATCCAGATCAGGCTTTTAAATAAAATCAAAAGATTTTGGAAAGAGATAGTGCCAGTTGATTTGAAGCCCGCCGCGCCGCCCGACCAACGGCAGCACGGCAGGGCCGTCGTCTCCGCCGGACGGCACGACTTTTGGCGCCATGCCTTCAAGTCGGGGATCGGCAAAATCTTTCCTCGGCATCTTCTCCCTCTCCTTCCTCTCTCATGCGCGGCAACAACCTTACTGCAACACTCCACCGCCCGCTTTGCCAAATCGCCGGCGTTGCTGAACTACCGCCCCTGTCCCCGCTCCACCGCCCTATAAAATGCATGCACACTCTTCCTCTTCCCCTTCCTTTTTCCCCCACAGCGCCTGCGCCATTCTCTCTTACTCACATCCGGTTGCCGCAGCCGCCATTGCCACCGAGAGCACGCTCACAGTGAGCTTCATGCTCCAGTCCTCCTCCATCCTCCTTTCCTCGCCTAACCTCTTCTTCTTCTCCCTGTGCAGCTAACGGTGCTCTCAGCTCTCGGGAATCTTGCTCCATTCACCGGGAACATCACCTCGCCGCCGCCACCATCGCCTTTCCCAGTGAGAACCCCTCCCCGGAATAGGAACTCGAGCTTTGTCATGTTGCCGAGACTCCCCGTAGTTTGTAGTTGGTGTAGGGCAAAGGATCGAACGGCGCCGAGCACTCTTTCACAGGGAAATCACCGCCGGAGACCTCGCCGGACCACCGCCACCACTTCCCCTATTTCGGCCGCCTTCTCCCTTTAAATTTTCTTTTTCCAATTATTGCCCTGTGTGTAAAATGCCTAGTAAATCGAGGATAAATCTAAAAATGGTAAACCCAAGTTTACAGTATCCTTGTAAAATACACGAAACATCTGCCGAAACACTTTTTCCTAAAACTCCTTGAAGCTGCCTAATGGATAGGTAGACACCTTCTGTTTTTGCCTTACATCTGTAGAACCAGAACTTCTGTCAGATGTGCGTCATGGCAAGCAGAACGCTTATGTTCTGATTTCGCCTAACATCTGAACTTCCAAAACTTTCTCAAACTAGAGCTTATGTCAGAAGTGCGTCATGGCAAGCAGAACGCTGATGTTCTGATTTCGCCTAACATCTGACTTTGCAAAGCTATTCTCAACTGGAGTATCTGTCAGATGTGCGTCAGGCTCAGCAGAACCCTAGTGTTCTGTTTTAGCTCGACATCTGGAGAATTTCAAAACATCTGGAACGGAGACTTCTGTCAGATGAGTGTTGTGGTACTCAGAATTCAATGTTCTGATTTTGCGTGGCATCTGGCGTTTCCGAACTCATCTGGAGTTGGAGTTCTGTCAGATGTATGTCACGTCACCCCGGACTTAGATAACGTCTGAAATTCTAGAGCTCATCCGGAGATGGAGCTTTTGTCAGATGTGTGTCTCGACAAACACTCCTCTTGTAAAGTTTTCCCCAGAACTTGACCTCAATAATACCCCCTTTCCTACCTATGAATATGAATAACCTCCTAACAGAATCTGATAGATTTCATAATAGGCCATGGTTGTTAAGCAAATAATCAACTTATCTAACAGCCGAAGTCAAAATAATAAATGATAGTTGAAACCACCTTATCAAAAGTAACCCCTTGATTACTCTTTAACAGAACCACCATATTTCCTTATTTAAAATAACAACTCATGTTCATATTGCATCCTGTAGACTCCGAAGCGCACGAAGTAGTTGCAGATCCCGGATCCTCGATCTCCGCCGAAGAAGTCAACGTCAACTCCGAAGAACCAGGCAAGCCCCGGTGCACAAGCCAATGTTTAAAATTTTCCTTTTATAGCTAAGTGTGTCCTGTTTGTGCATTAAGTGCTAAGAGTTGAATGAAACCTTAGCTGCATTTGTTTTCCATAGGAACCCTATCGGTAGCTGGTATAGATACCTCTTTAGTATGCTATGCTTAGCAGGTAGTCGTCGGTAGAAGTCGAGCAGAGTGGACGCTGCTCGCGAAAGGGTAGGCTATTGATTGAAACTATCACTTGAGACATTACAACACGTGATTATGGGTTGAGGAAGAACAAGATAAAAGATTGAGGGTCAGACAGGGTACCAAGTAGGTCGGCAACTAGACTGGGTCCAGGGTGACCGTAGTCCTGTCTGATCCGTGTGGTCCGAGACTGATCGAGTATTGAATGTACTGGTCGTATGCTGGGTGTTATGGGCCCCAGTAAACCTATGTAGCCTAGTAATTACAACGTTGAACCTGCCCTACGGTGTCTGACTAGGAGGAGATCTGGGGTGGGCAGCGTGGGAACTCCACAGAAACCGTCTGGGACGTGTTGTCTGGTGGGATGCGGCGCTGCTGAGGCAGGCGTAGGAGGAAATTGACGTTGCAGGAGCTGGTGTGAACGGTTGCCACGTGCGAGTCAGGGACACGCACGTGTCGTATAATAGGTTTCCCCCTATAGGGTATAAAAATCGTTTCGAACCGCTATCGCTCCCAGTTGGTGAGCATGCTCGTGAAACGCACCACATTTTTAGTAAATAAGTTGAGATTCAATGAGGATGATACTATGATGTTTACTATTACTTTGTCACTTCTATTATGCTTGATTAGTTCAGTGCTAATTAAAGTTACATTTTAATCACTTAACCTGTGCTAAAATTTGACCAAGAGTAGTACAGATTTGCGAGTCCGTTTTTGCAAGTAAACCCACCCCCATCAGCCTTCATGCCTAGAAAGTCGGCTGTAGTCAGCCATTTTTGACGGGTCAGCCTTGTTAAGCTTCTTAGAAGCTCACGCGTTAGCGATATGTGGTTTTCAGGCGTCGGCATGCAGAACCAGGACGATAGCATCCTCCAGGAGGAGTCTCACCCCGAGGTTAGGAACCTCCAGTCGGAATTGTGCGAGTCGCCGCAGTAACCTTGAAGTGGCCAGTAGCATGACGCCCCTGGGCACGGTGCATGCTTTTGCTTAAAGTAAGAGTGTCGGAGTCTGTAAACATTCGAGTCTTCCGCTGTTATGTTTTTCAAAACTTTATTTGCGCACTCTGAATCATTTGTAAGACTTAAGTTTAAATCTATGAATTAACATTGGATTAATTTCTCTCCCCTTGTAAATTATTGCTGTTTATTCCTGCCTGTGTTGTATCGTGTGTACGCTCGCTTCGCCGAGCGTTGCCTAACAGGATCCTGGCTCAACGACTGATCGGATCCGTTCCGAAAAGAGGTTTTCTGGGCAAGTCCGCGTCAGCTTGCCTCTTTTAGAATCCCAAAATTCACCTCGGAAGGTACACATGTCGGAGGCCGAACGTTCTGCCCCAACTTTCAGGCAGCTTCGGAAATTTCCATAGACCACATATTTGATCCAGTTGATCTGCAAATTTTTGTGGTTCCTATTTCTATGATTTGCTTGCTAAAAAAAATATCAAAAAAATAAAAGGAAAAAATAAAAATATTTTGGTGTCAAAAATTTCAAGTTTTTGTCAAAAATATCAAGTACTAGTAGAGAGAGTTCTATTGGTGATAGCAAAAGCATTAGCGACGGAGCATAGAATTGGTTGACATACTATATTTGGCAAGTACTTGGGCTGAATTGAGTTCCCTTTGCCTATTGATCTTTGTTGCTGTTTTTCCTATACATCATCTTTATCCACGTATTATAACTGTTATAGGACACATTTGACCAGCAACTAGGACCAATACTTTGGACACTTATTCAGTATTACTATCTGTTTTTTATCTGTGTTCCACTCACATATATATTGGCCTTCCAAGCTCCACATAACCCTTCGAACAGGCACAGATTCTTCACTCTGTAATCGCCGGATCACTTCTCCCAGGTATCTTGCTTTGTGTTCACTTAGATCTTTGCAAGAACTTGGTTTGAAACTTTCTGTTGCAGTCTAAGAATACCACAATCCTAACACAGTAGTTGGTAGGGATAACCTTTGTCTATTTTCTTCTGTGTTTTATTTTTCTTTCATCATGTCAGCAGGTGACGAATCGGCGAGCCCAACGGGCTTCAACGAGTGTGTCAGCCAAGACCAGATGAAGGGAGCAATTGACAAGGCACTGGAGGGCATCGATGAGAAGATCACTGATGCTGTGACGAAGAATTTAGGCCCTGTTCTTGACGGCCTTACCACTCAATTGGCCGCCATCGCTACGCGACTTGATGTGTTGGAGCAGCATCCACCTGCCGGCAACCACAACGACGTCGACGACACTATCTATGATACCGATGGCAACATTGAGGAGCGTGCAACTCAGGGAGCTCGCCTTCGACGTCGACTATGCCGTAACCATCATGGCATGGGAGGTAACAACAACAATCAACATGCTCGCCCTCATGATGATCCATTTGCTAAGGTCAAATTTTCCATACCGCCATTCTCTGGTTTATATGATGCTGAAAAATATCTTAATTGAGAGATGACGGTAGAGCAGAAATTTAGTTCCCATCTAGTTCCTGAACAACATAGGGTTCGATAAGCTACTAGTGAGTTTAAGGACTTTGCCATTATTTGGTGGACTGGTTTAGCTGCTGTCGGACGTTTACCTACCACTTGGGATGTTTTAAAAACAGCTATGCATGATCGTTTTGTTCCTCCTTCTTTTCAGCGAGATATGCGTCTCAAACTGCAGCGTTTAGAATAAGGTAGTAATTCCGTCCAGGATTATTATGCTGAGCTACAGAGGGGCATGATGCGTTGTGGGGTAGTTGAGGATAATGAGCATAAAATTTGTCGTTTTTATGGGGGATTGAGGCGTGAAATTCAGGATATTGTTGATTATAAAACCTTTAACAATGTCAACGAGTTGTTCCACATAGCTATGCTTGTAGAGAAGGAATTGCAGGAAAGACAGGAAGCAGCAAAGACAAGAACCAATCGCTCCTTCACGCCTAGTACGTCTACATCTACGGGAGCAACACGGTCCTCGTCAAGCTTTCGTCCACTTCCTGTACCAGCCAGCAAGCGACCGTCCACCACAGCAACGCCTCCCTCGTCACGCCCTGCGGATTTTTCTAAAATCCTCTATGTAGGGTCCAGTGAAGAATCAATCATCCAATACATCCACTGGTCGCACGACTGACATTCAGTGTCATCGCTGCCTTGGACTTGGGCACGTGCAGCGTGACTGCCCAAGCAAACGAGCCTACATTGCTACTGAGATGGAGGTTATGCGAGCACCTCCGACATAGAAAATGACGATAATGATGATGATGTTGCTGCTGCTGCGAACGGTGCTGCGGACTCCTTAGTCCTTGGCAGCGCCGACACTACCTTCCGAGCCATCGTTGTCTAGCGGGTCCTCAGTACTCAGGTAACTCAACCCGATCAGCTCCAACGCCATAACTTGTTTCAGATTGAGTTCGTGATCAAGAATAGGCGAGCACGGGTGATTATTGATGGGGGCAGCTGCAACAACTTGGTGAGCTCAGATCTGGTCAAGAAGCTTGGCTTGACAACACGACCACATCCACATACATACCATATTCAGTGGTTGAATGACTCGGGAAAAGCTAAGGTAACACAATCTTGTCGCGTTCCTTTTTCTCTTGGTGCTTATGTTGATTCTGTAAGTTGTGATGTTGTGCCTATGCAAGCATGCTCTCTTTTATTGGGTCGTCCTTGGGAACATGATAATGATGCTTTGCACCATGGTCGTAGTAACAAATACACTTTTATACATAAAGGGAAGAAAATTACTTTGTTACCTATGACACCTGCTGCAATCATTGAATCTGATAGGGAGAGAGCTGCTAATGCTAAACAACAACCTCATGCTAAATCTGAAATTCAGCAAGATATAACTTTGAAAGCTCCTGTAATGCTTGCTACAAAAACTGACCTTGCTGAAATTTATGATGGTACTGCTGTATATTATGCTTTAGTGTGCAAGGATGCTTTATTTTCTATTGATAATTTGCCTTGCACATTGCCACCTGCGGTTACTAACCTTTTGCAGGAGTTTCCAGATGTTTTTCCTAACGAGATACCGCCAGGACTGCCACCCATTCGTGGGATTGAGCATCAGATTGATCTAATTCCTGGTGCGAGCTTGCCAAACCGTGCGGCGTACCGAACCAACCCTGAGGAGGCTAAGAAAATTCAACGACAAGTCCAAGATCTTTTGGACCGCGGGTACGTACGTAAGAGCCTTAGTCCTTGTGCTGTTCCTGTTCTTTTGGTTGCTAAGAAGACGGAGGATGTTTTGGCCAAACACTTCTTTTGGCCAAAGATGAGACGAGATGTCGAGAGGTTTGTTGCTCGCTGCACTACTTGTCAAAAAGCTTAGTCTCGTTTGAATTCACATGGTTTATACATGCCTCTTCCTGTTCCTTCTATTTCTTGGGCGGATATTTCTATGGATTTTGTTTTAGGACTGCCTAGTACTAAGAGGGGGAGGGACATCGTTTTTGTTGTTGTGGATCGTTTTTCTAAGATGGCACACTTTATTCCATGTCATAAAACCGATGATGCTATTCATATTGCTGACCTCTTTTTCAAAGAGATAGTTCGTTTGCATGGTGTTTCTTCTACTATTGTTTCAGATCGTGATGCTAAGTTCTTGAGTCACTTTTGACGCACTTTATGGAATAAGCTGGGTACCAAGCTTCTGTTTTCTACAACCTGTCAACACAAACTGATGGCCAAATGAAGGTAGTGAACCGCACCTTATCCACCATGTTGCGAGCAATTCTGAAGCATAATTTGAAGATGTGGGAAGAATGTTTGCCCCATTGGAGTTCGCTTACAATCGAGCGGAACACTCCACCACAAAGGTAAGTCCTTTTCAGATAGTATATGGTTTCAACCCTCATGCTCCTATTGATATTTTACCTTTGCCTACTAGTGAGAGAGTAAATAATGATGCTCAAGAGCGTGCTGATTTTCTTGTTAAGTTGCATGCTCAAACTAAGGAAAATATTGAAAAAATAAATAAAAAATATAGGATTGCTAGTAGCAAAGGTAGGAAAGAATTAAAACTTGAACCGGGTGATTTTGTTTGGTTGCACTTGAGAAAAGATAGGTTCCCTGATTTGAGAAAGTCTAAATTGATGCCTCGAGCTGCTGGTCCTTTTAAAATTTTAGAGAAGATTAATGATAATGCATATAAGCTTGAGTTGCCACCCGAGTTTGGGGTTAGTTCCTCTTTTAACATTTCAGATTTGACGCCATACTTAGGAGAGGAGGATGATCTGGAGTTGAGGACAACTCCGCATCAAGACGGGGAGGATGATGAGGACATCACACCCATGGATACACAC
Source organism: Oropetium thomaeum (assembly GCA_001182835.1). Taxonomy (NCBI): domain Eukaryota; kingdom Viridiplantae; phylum Streptophyta; class Magnoliopsida; order Poales; family Poaceae; genus Oropetium; species Oropetium thomaeum. The sequence goes on from LFJQ01000032.1 coordinate 1,302,332, forward strand.
AATAATTCTCCCGCTGCTACAAATGAAGGTCCAATCACCAGAGCTCGCGCCCGTCAACTTAATATTGAGGTGAGCTCGTTCCTTAGCACTCCATTACGAATTCTTGAGGATAGATTACTACCTAATGATATTATTATGATTAAGAATCATGGAGAGGTCAGAGGAACGATGGAAGATCAGGTTGGAGTCAGCCAAGGACGTCCAAGCCAAGTCGGAGGCCCAGCCCACGTCGACTTCGAATCCAATTCGGAGTCCAGGAGCAGTCTCCACTACAATGGACGCCCAGGTTGCATACGAACTCCGTTTTAGGCGATCTACCACTTCACAGAAAGAGGACGAGACCATCTTTCCAACGGAACTAGTCCCATGTCCAAATTCCTTCGGTGTCGATGGGAATCGCCAAAACAGTGAGCCATCCAGAATCTATCAGGGTGTTGCGACAATGATTTTGGGCCGGATGGCCTTGTATCGAGTTAGAGTCCATTAGGGTTTCATCCAGGGGGACTTGCACGTCCCCAAGTCCTTTATATTCAGCCGTCACCCCCTCCATTAGGATCGAGTTTTGCTTAGATTATTTCTGTATACACAGATTCGCCGTTTCATTGGTTTGTGAGACCCCAACTTGTGAGTTTAATCTAAATCTGCAAATTTGGTTGCTTTCCACTTCGTTCTTGCTTGTGTTCTTCGATTCGCAGGCAAGGATTAGCCTTCTCGGCGAGGTAACCCGTGTTCGCGCGGGTGATAACCAGAGGAGACGTGGTGCTGCAATTGCAAGGTTCGGGACGTGACGTTCGGAAGCCGGATCGATTTGTGTCGCGACTCCGCCTAAATCGTTGATTATCAGAACCTGTAGGAAGATCGGAACCCCCGTCCCCATCATGGAGGATCTCCCCGTTGCGGCGCGCCGGTTGGAGCTTTCAGATCACAGTTCCAATTCCCTCTCTAAATTCATTTGGAAATCACACTTCCTGAGCTTGGAGAATTTTAAAAATATTTGTGGGCACTCATTGATTTATTTGGAACAACTTTTGTTAAAGGAAGAAGTCCTGACTGCCTCTAAAAATTTGGGAATTTTTAATTAAATTCAAGTTTGTTTGAATTTTTAAGGGGGTTAAACCTTTTCTAAAACTCCTAATAAAATCTTCAAATTTTTATTTTGAAGTGAACTTAATCGCCATGTAAAAACATTACTAGGGTTATATGGGATTTTTGATGGGTTTTGAAAGAGGTGATGGAATTTTTACCGTTAAAGAATGATTTTGGTACTGTGGTTTAAAAACTCCTGATCTGATAAAAGTGTCAAGTAATTGATCAAAATTTTTGTGGAGGTTAATGAAAGTATTTAAGACAACATTGCTTATTAGCTCAAGTGTTAATTTTGCTTCAAAGTGCAAGAATTAATTCTTAGGGTTTGGAATTTAGTCGATAAGTTTGTAGTGACACCTAGGCTGTCACAGCCCTCCCCCTTAAAAGAAATCGCGTCCCGAGATTTAAGGAAATGGTTAGGTTAGTCGTGGGTACCTATGGGGCTGGAAGTAACTTGGGGTAGTATGATCGAAGGAATTGTGCGGACTCCCATGTGGCTTCATCTTCAGAATGATTGCTCCACAGACATTGTAGAACTTGAGAATTCGCTTCCTGGTAACCCGTTCCTTCTTGTCCAATATCTGAATTGGCCGCTCTAGGTATGTTAAGTCTGGTTGCAACTCTGCCACTTCTGGGATTATTCGATCTACGGGTACCTTCAAACACTTCTTCAGTTCGGAGACGTGAAAAACGTTGTATACTCCGGATAACCTTTCCGGTAGTTCCACCTGGTATGCCACAGATCCGCACTTGGCAATGATGAGATATGGGCTGATGTATCGGGGTGCTAACTTGCCTCTAACTGCGAACCACTGAACTCCTTTTGTGGGCGAGACTCTTAGGTAGACGTAGTCTTGTATTTTGAAACTCAGTGGTCTACGCCTCCTATCCGCATAGCTCTTCTGTCTGGACTTGGCGTTTTTCAGATTAGCTTGAATGACTCGTACTTTTTCCTCGGCCTGCTGCACTAGGTCAGGCCAAAGTACAATTTTTTCGCCTGCTTTCGACCAATTAAGCGGTGTCCTGCAGCTACGATCATATAATGCCTCAAAAGGTGACATTTGGATACTCTCTTGGTAGCTGTTGTTATACGAGAATTCCGCCAATGACAAATAAATATCCCAGCTTTCCCATGCTCCAAAACACAAGATCGGAGCATTTCCTCAAGGATCTGATTAACCCTTTCCGTTTGGCCATCAGTGTGGGGATGAAAGGCAGAGCTATGGATTAATCTAGTTCCTAGCGATTCGTGGAGCTGCTTCCAAAAGCGTCCTATGAACTGGGTACCTCGATTGGAGATTATGTTCTTGGTCACTTGATGTAGACACACTATTCGATCAAGGTATAGCTGGGCATACTTCTTCATACTGTATCTGGTAGACATAGGAATGAAATGAGCGGTCTTGGTTAACCGGTCTACTATGACCCAAATAAAATCTAATCTTTGAGCAGTCATGGGTAAACCAACGATGAAGTCCATGCTGACATCTTCCCATTTCCAGGATGGAATGTTTAGAGGTTGCAACAAAGCTGCACCTTTCAAATGATCTGACTTCACTCTCCGACAGGTGTCACACTCGGCTATGTACCGAGCAATCTCTCTCTTCATTCTTGTCCCCCAAAACTTCTTCCTCAAGTCTTGATACATCTTGTTACTGCCAGGATGAACGGAGTATTTGGACAAGTGAGCCTCATCCATGATCTTTCTTCGGAGCTCGTGATCCTTGGGTACTACCAACCTGTTCTTGAACCACAAAACTCCGTCTTCGTCTTCCCGAAAGCACTGTATTTTCTTTTCTTTTAGCCCTAGCCTGATCTTTTTCATACCCTTGTCAAGTAGCTGGGCTTTGGCTACCTCGTCCTTAAGTGTTAGCACTAAGGCTAGGTTGTATAGGGATCCATGAGGTAGAATTCTCAAGGTGGGCTCTAGTTCTTCCGTTGTAACCCCTTGATCTAAGTAATGGCAGTGAGCGTTCCTACTCAATGCATCTGCAACTACATTTGGCCTTGTCGGGATGGTAGTGAATCTCCAATTCATAATCCTTGATTACCTCTAGCCATCTGCGTTGCCTCATGTTCAATTCACTCTGAGGGAAGATATACTCGAGGCTCTTGTGGCCGGTGTAGAGGTGCACTAGATTTCCCAGTAAATAATGCCTCCACACCTTCAGAGCTAACACCACGGCTGCCAACTTCAGATTGTGGGTGGGGTAATTCTGCTCATGTTTACAAAGTTGCCTGGAAGTATAAGCAATTACCTGACCTTTTTGCATCAATACGCAACAAAGCCCAATTCCTGACGCATCACAGTATACGTTGAAAGGCTTGCTCAAGTTCGGTTGGGCGAGTACCAATGATGAGGTTAAGTGTTTCTTTAGAGTTTGGAAAGCCTCTTCACACTTCTCTATCCATTTGAACTTCTGGTCCTTCTTGAGTAGCTCTGTAATAGGTTTGGCAATTTTGGAGAAGCTGGGGATGAAGCGACGATAATATCGCGCTAATCCCAAGAAGCTACGTGATGAGGACATCACACCCATGGTTACACATAATTCTTCTCCCGCTACGACAAATGAAGGACCAATCACTAGAGCTCGGGCACGACAATTGAATCTAGAGGTGAGCTCGTTCTTAAGTACGAGTTCGTATGTTACTATGGAGAATAGATTGCTACCTAATAATTATATTATGATTAGAAATCGTGGAGAGGTCAAGGAAGGCCTTGGAGACCAGCTACAAGTCGGACAAGGACATCCAAGCCAAGTAGCAGATCCAACTCACGTCGACTTCGAATCTAACTCGGAGTCTAGGAGCAGTCCGCACTAAAACGGGTGCCCAGGTCGCATACGCACTCCGTTTTAAGCGATCTACCACTTCATGGAAAGAGGACAAGATTAGCTTCCCAATGGGACAAGTTCCACATTTGAGTTTTGTTTAATTGTTAGCTTTAGCTCAAGCCATCGCACGTATTATAGCGCTACCACGTGTATTCAGAACTCCACCTTCAAGTAACACATCAGATTGCTTGCATCTCTTTCTTGCTCGTTCTTCGATTGCGCGCAGGAAACGATCTTCGTTATCAAGCTGATCTTGCGCCAGCAAGGTTGGTAACCATCGGGAGTTGGTTCAGCGATTGCATTGGTCCTCGGGCTTGCTCGTTGTAGTCGGATCGTGAGGGTCTACTTCCACCAAATTGAAATTATCTTCACTCACCGAAAGATCGGGCACTCCAGCTCTATCACTGTGTACACCAAGCGGTATTTTGGGGAGGGGGTGCACTTGACTGGCCGCCACTAAGCCGCTTCTTCTCCCGTTGCTCTTTTTCCAGGTACTCCTCGGCAATGAGAGCATTGCTTACAAATTCATTGAAGGAGCCTCCTTGATTTAACGATAGGCGGCCCTGGAGTGTGATATTCAACCCCTCCATGAAGCCATATTTCCGCTTCGCATCCGTGTCCACTTGCTCCGGAGCGTACAGAGCGAGCTGGTTGAACACTCGAGAGTATTCATGCACAGAACGGTTGCCCTGAGTTAAGGCCATGAACTCTTTGGCCTTCCTTTGCATTAAGCCTGCAGGAATGTGATAGGGGCGGAACGCTTCCTTGAACTGTGTCCAAGGCACCGGGGTGTTTGGCCAGAAGGTGGCAAGATAGTTGGCCCATCAAGCACCTGTGTGCCCTTGAAGCATTTGGGTGGCGAACAAAGTCTTCTGTTGCTTTGTGCAATGGAGCAGCCCAAATTTGGCCTCGATCCTACAAAGCCAGTGATCCGCTTCCATCGGCTCCCTGGCGTCTTTACTCAGGGGGATGCGTTGTCAGAAAATCAGCATAGGTGCTGTCCTGGTTTTGGTTTCTAGGACCTTGGTGCTGGCCAGCATTCTCCATCATAATTCGCAGCATTTCATTGGTATGCTGGCTGCTCTGCAACATGGCCGCCATAGCGGCGGCTAAGGTCGGCTCAACAGGCGGGGGTGGCGGTTTTGGAGCCCTCAGCGTCTTGGCGCCCACCCCTAGTGTTCACCATGCTGAAAAAGCGAAAAGGTGGCCGTTAGTGCAGTTCATTCCATGATTCTGTCTTGATATATGAAAAAGAATGTCATAAAGCGATGCACTGATAACTCATAGAAATCAACTTCTTTCATTCCCAAAATTATAACAATACATCAGTCCCAAGATTCCTAGACTGTCAAACAGTCCATCATTACATCATGACGGTTACACTGCTGCTACGGTAGACTTACGAGAAAACACAACACCGAACACAACAACGGTTACAACACTCTCCTTATGCGAACAACTAGATGAACTCGATTCGCCAGATTGTCCCCGAACTACTCCTCCTCGGGCTCTGGGTCTGAAGCATCGGGGTCCGACACTTCCGACTCAGGTGCATCATCGTTCGCGAGAGGCGGTTGCTGTGCCTCTAAGAGTCCCTCAACCTGATGCGTCAGGTGATGGTTCTCGTAAACAGGGTTTTTAGCCATCTGCACGGCCTCACTCTGAGGATCTCCAGCTGGTGAATGTGTTGCAGCATAATGTTGCAGACATTATCCCGGGCATGCAGCTGAGCAGTCTTGATTGCAGAGACTTGCTCCAATTCGGCAATTTGCTAAGCTCGGGAGTTGCAACGAGCACGCAGCCCATTGTTCCTGCTCTCCAATCTCTTAATCCTTTCTTGGAGTCGGGCTAGCTCCCTATGAGCACGTCCCAGAGCCTGGCGGTCGAACTCGACAGTGAGAACGGTGTCCTCATGCAAGTTGAGCATTGTCAAGCTTAGCGTGAAAAGCGGAGTCCCATGGTCTTTTTCTCCCTTGAGAGTCTTGTCAATGGCGTTCTTGACATTGTGGCGCCAGGTACTGTCGATCTGGTGCCATATCAGAAACAGTGCGGCTGTCTGTTCCGTCAAATCCTCCAGAGGTTCCTTACAGAGTCTCAACAGAGCTATGTGGGCAGCAGCCTCAATGGCCTCAGCCTTGTCCGAACCAAGTGAGGTGGTAGTCCAAGTCTTCCAATCAGCTCGGTGAGGGTGAGCGGGTAAAGTAAATATGGCTGAGCAGCGTGGTTAGCCATGATGTCTGAACTCCCGAATTTGGAACTAAGGAGACTCCGTACAGCCTAGTGACTGCAACGTTTGGCGGAGTAGCTCAACAAATCCCCTGCGTCCCGACTCTTTGGTGACGCGGGTGGGAGTGGAGTTCTCAATCCAAACTCCTCTGGTCCCTGCTCGTTCATGCTGTTAGACATCTGCATCACAGAGATGAATAATATTTTATTAATCAGAAGCCACATGTTGACACATAGTTCAAGGCATGTATAATCTCCCGACATGTAAAATATTCCCATCTCTGCGTAAAAGAGTAATCCATGATCGACATGTCTAATGGCACGAACATTGTTAATCTAGCGATGACCATTAACTACCCAAGGTGCTTTATCATCTAAGTTGACCTGTCAAGGAGACAATCTTCTCATCGAGGACAGTACTACAGAAAAAGGCTCAACTTTGATGAAGAGTTTTTATTTAGGACTCATTTGCTGAATTGGGTACCACACATTCTCTAAGGGAGGGAGGTCCAAGTTGGCTCTCTTATTCCTAAAAGGGCTATAGCCATTATTGATGGAATTTTTGCTTCTATATGGTTAGTATAAGTTTGAAGGATTTTAACGTTCAAATGTTTTGATAAACTATATATCTGTAAACTTCATTTGTTTTAGAATTTTATTATGCAATCCAATCCTGCATCAGCCTATATGTCCTCACCAAAATAAACAGAATATACGTTTAAGCGGTGGCAGATCGCACTCAAGTTAGACGTTGCTACACGTTGCTTACAATATCGTGGTTAGCATACCTACAGAAGAAGACACACAGGCAGTTGTAATATAATATATATCCAAAGTAAAACAACAACCCATATTATTGTCATATGGGTCGCCTCGAGTAGGCCACGTACGGGGATCACGTGTCCGACCTTCACGACGCGGCGACAGATTGCACTTTACCTCAGGCAGCGGAGGTATGAGAGAGTTCCGCAAAACCTAAGTCGTGAGAAACAAACTCATCTCTTGTGCACCAACGGCACAAGACGACACTGCTGCAAAGGTCTACATTCGCAACAGGTCCGTAACCCACACCTCGTACGGTAGAGATTCGCTTTTCTCCCTAAACGGTAAGGGGGTGTACTATGTTAGAACGGACATAATACCTTCTTCTATCCCACCATGATACAGAATGCTACTATTGCTAGCGCAATAGGGATTTCCCAACCTTTTACCGCAGTCGAGCGGCGTACCTTTCCTCGCTTACCTGAGTGTAGGTGCCTCGTTACAGAAATGTAAATCTAAACTGGGTTTATTAGCTCCTACACTAGGTTAGCTTTGCCACCTGATACTACTTACTCCTATTACGGCTCGTACCTCACTCGCGCGTAATTTTTGAATGTATGCCTTTAAATGTCATACCAATTCCCTACACGGCTCTGATACCAGCTGCAACGGACCCGTTTCAGATCATCCGGGATGGATCATCTCGGTAGGACTCTGTTGGGCAATGCTCGACGAAGCGAGCATACACATGGTACAACATAGACAGAATAAACAGCATTCTTTTACAGGATGAGAGAATTTAATACATCATGGTTCCATAAATTAAAATTAAGTCTTACAACATCAGAGTACGAATAGAGTTTTTGAAAATATGAAATACAGCGGAAGCATTAAACGGGGTACAGACTCCGACTCTCAGACCTTAAGCAAAAGCATGAGCCTTGCCCAGTGGCACCATGCTACTAGCCACACAAGATTCAATGCGGCGAATCACAACGTTTTCACTGGAGGTTCCCGAACTCTGGATGAGGCTCTTTTCACTGGCAGCTATCATCATTGGTATACGCGTCGGTGCCTGAAAACCACGTATTCGCAAAGCGTGAGCTACTAAGAAGCTCAACATGAATGACCCATCAAATTGGCTATCTACATCCGACACCTAGACATGCTGGGTGACTCGGGGTAGGTTTATCTTGCAAAAAGGACTTGCATTTCCTGAAGCTACTCTGGTCAAGTTTAGCTCAGGTTAATTGATTAAAATCATAACTTTAGTTTACACTGATCTAGCCAAACATAAATAGAAGCAACAGATAAAATAATCATCATAACTTAATCATCATCCTCATAGCTCATCATCTTAATTATAATATGGTGCGTTTCACAATCATACTCATAGCTGAGAGGTGGCGGCTTCACCGATTGATGGGCGATGACCGATGAGGGGTTGGCGGACACGGATTGGAGGAAGAAGCAGACACTGCTGCTATGGGCCGAATCAAAAACATGAATTGATTAAATTACAGCCCACGACAAATGCATGGACGGTTTGATCTGAGAATGAAGTGCTCATCAGACGCCTGAAATTTGTAGATGATGTGGCTTCTGACAGGGTAGAGAAATACATATTAACTACGCTTAGTGGGTTGTGTATATAAAAAATATATAGATATCTGTTATAAATTTTAATTCTGAATTAAAATTAGAACCAACATTTTTGTGTTCTTGATTGAATCTATCTGAGCATAATTAGATAAATATACGTAGCGTTATAATTTTCAAAGCAACATAACAAATGTCGTCGTGTAGTGGATTTTTTTTTTTTGTTTTTAAGAATGGGGTCGTTGTTCAAAACCTTCTTGAGCTAACATTGTTTCGTATGTTTTTTGTTAATCTGAAGTAGGAGGTGAGGAAGAACAGGGCAAGGAATCTAGAATGATGGTGTCGGAGGTGATCGGACGGGGTAGGTTGAGCAATACTCTGTCATAGGCGGCAGGCTCACTGTTGGCTTCGCTTCGTTGGGCAGCTCTGACAAAACCATGGAGGGGAGATGAGCTCGTGTGTGTTAGGCCCCAGTTTGACCTTTAGATATTTATTTCTAAAAATTACTGCAATACTATGAAATAATTTGTTCTAAATAGATCGAGTTGATAGCTTCTACTTTCATTTTGACCATGAGTTTACACACTACATGGACAATAGACTGAGATTTAAAATTAAAAATAATTAGTACTCCTTCCGTGTCAAAATATTTGATGTTTTAGGTCAATACAAAAAAACAAGAAGTGAAAATGTGTGGCACGTAGAACATGAGGAAGAGAGAGATAGAGAACATTGAAAAATGAAGGCGCCAAATATTCTTAAAAAAATAAAGATGGCTAAAGTGTCATGTGTTTAATTTTAGTTGACTTTGCATTTGTTTCGTTATGAAATGTTAAGCACCCGTAGCAACGAGTAAGAAATTCATAAACCTATGCACAACTTAGGGAGGGGCTGGAGCGTTGGCTGCCGTTAGATTTGATGTAGGCACTCTAGAGGATTATTGGCCTTTGGATATGTTAGGGGTTAACTAAGGGGTGTAGATGTAGATGTAGAAATGTATCACTTTCATGATTTTACAATGTTATGTTGATGGAGATCCGTAGGTAGAGTTTGAAATTTTTTTGCAATATACATCAATCAATAGATGGTTCTGATAAATCAATACAGGGCCTGATTTCTATCAGTGGACATCAGGCAGTGTTGTTAGCACATAACGGTACAACGACAGGACATGGTACCTGAAATCTAAGTATCAAATTGTTCTTAGCCCATGATTTTTATGAGTTGAAACTTAAGGCTGCATGGTGGAGTCATCTAGATCTAATGCGGAAGGGTCTTCCAGACAGACGATTGCACCAACATCAGCCTTGTCTACCCACGAGCGGTGTCGAATGAGATCACCGGCTCACTGTTGACTCAGTGTCTAAACACTTCCAGACAGACGATTGCCACTGCTTCCTGGTGAGGAAGATCTAAGCTCTTACGGTGTGTGCTTACACTGTTTTGCTGTGTGTGGTACTGGCTAGGACACAGAGCGCGCGGGGTGTATGTGTAGAACAGGGCGATGCATCTAGGATGATGGTGCCGGAGGTGATCGGACGGGGTAGGTTGAGCAATACTCTGTCATAGGCGGCTGGCTCACTGTTGGCTTCGCTTGGTTGGGTACTTTTGGATAAGTCAGCTCTGACACAACCATGGAGGGGAGATGAGCTCGTGTGTGCTAGGTCCAGTTTGACCTTTAGATATTTATATCTAAAAATTACTCTCATACTATGAAATAATTGGCTCTAAATAGATGGAGTTGATCCTTCTACTTTCATTTGGACCAAGAGTTTACATACTACATGGACAATAAACTGAGATTAAAATTAAAAATAATTAGTACTCCTTCTATTTCAAAATATTTGATGTTTTAGGTCCGTAAAAAAAACTAGAGGTGAAAATGCGTGGCACGTAGAACACGAGGAAGAGAGAGATAGAGAACATTGAAAAATGAGAAATACATTTAAAAATGAGTGTGCCAAATATTCTATAAAAAAATAAAGATGGCTAAAGTGTCATGTGTTCAAATTTAATTGACTTTGCATCTGTTTCGTTATGAAATCTTAAGCACCCGTAGCAACTAGTAAGAAATTAATTAACCTATGCACAACTTAGGCGGGGCTGGAGCGTTGGCTGCCGTTAGATTTGATGTAGGCACTCTAGAGGATTATTGGCCTTTGGATATGTTAGGGGTTAACTAAGGGGTGTAGATGTAGATGTAGAGAGTGTATCACTTTCATGATTTTACAACGTTATGTTGATGGAGATCCGTAGGTAGAGTTTGAAATTTTTTTACGATATCCATCAATCAATAGATGGTTCTGATAAAACAATACAGGGCCTGATTTCTGTCAGTGGACATCAGGCAGCGACAGGACATGGTACCTGAAATTTAAGTATTTAGAGTTCCTTTTTCTAATCCAAGGATCGAGACGATTCCAGTTTGGCTGAAACACAGTCGAATTCGAAAAATCAAAACATACTAGAGAACAGCTGGGTGGGTTCCGGCAAGGCAAAACTCGGAGCTTCCGCCGCGCGGTGCCAACAATCAGCCAAGGCATGCCAGCGCCTCGAGGCTGCCCTTCGTAACTCCCTTGGCGTTGGTGCAGACCGCCATTGTCTTGTTGTTCTTGCCGGCGTACTCGACCTTGACGTCGATGAGCTCGACCCCGCTGCAGGGCTGGTTCTCGGAGCAGAGCAGGCTGACGGCCTCGGGCGTGGAGGAGGTCCCGGTGATGTTGCGGAAGATGACGTCCTTGACGACGACGCTCGAGGTGCTGCTCTTCTTCCCCGGGCACACCTTCTCGGGGCAGTAGTACTGGTCGATGATGATGGGCTTGGCCACGCCCTCCATCCTGATGTTCTCGAAGGTGAGCCTGGACGCCGTGATGACGGACTCGGCGTCCTCGTACGACTTGATGCGCACGCCGTTGGTGGTGCCCTTGAGCACGCAGTCGCGGACCGTGACGTCGCTGACGTCCTTCTCGTCCTTGTACCGGCCGAGGCAGCCCACGCTGATGCCCTGCCCGGGCCCGCAGGTGATCCGGGTCACCGTGACGCCGACGTTGCCGGAGCCGACGGAGACGCAGTCGTCGCCGCTGCCGATGGTGGAGTCGGTGATGGTGACGTTCGAGGAGTCGCCCACGTGGACGCCGTCCGTGTTCTCCTGGTCGGCCGGCGCCGTGATGCTCACGTTCCGGACCGCGATGTCCTTGGACTTGTCGATGTTGATGTGGAAGAACTTGGAGTTGAGCAGCGTGATCCCCGACACGGTGCCGTTGTTCACGTAGTACAGCACCAGCGTGTTGGGCATCGCCTTGCATTCCTTGGTGTAGACGGCGGTGCCCTGGCCGTCCAGGGTGCCGGATCCGGTGATGAGGATGTTGTCGACGCGCGTCACCTCGATCCAGCTCGATTTGTACTTGGCGAGGTCGTTGGTGCCCAGCAGGTTTCCGTCGAGCTGGACGGTCACGGCGCCCTTGCACGGCCCGGTGAAGCCCAGAGGGCCGACAAGGTAGTCGCCCTTGGGGATCAGCACCGTCGAGCTGCCGGTCGCCCCGCACGCCGATGTCCACGCGTCCATCACCGCCTATAATCAATTAATCAAGGAACATCGCCTCGTTCGTCAGAAAATCATGAACGGTAACGGACGCCGTAATATATTGCCGCTTAATAATTACTAGTTATTAATTACCTTGGTTGAGTCGGTCTTGCCATCGTTGGCCGCGCCGAGCTTGGTGATGTCGAACGTCCCTTCGGCAGAGGCGCCAGCTTCAGGAGCGGCGGCGGTGGCAGCGTCGCTCTTGGCGGGCTCGGCCTTTTTCGCGGCGCACGCGGCGCATGCCACCATGAGGATGAAGAGCGCCCTGATGGCGTTGCGTGCTGAAACCATCTTCGTTTCGTTCCTTCCTTCTGCCTTCCTCCTTCCTCGCCGCTGCGGAGCAGATGTTATCGTGCAGGCGGGAGAGAGGAGGCCCCCGTTGCTATGTACAGGGAGGAATGGTCGTCTCGCCTTCGCTATTTTCAGGCAATAGGCGCTCCTGTCCTCTGGTTTGTACAGCATTTTGGACCAGCTATTTCAATCTTCTTGTTCTTTTTTTCTTTTTGCATGAATACAGTTATTAAGAAAGAATGGGCTTCCCTCTTGTACAATTACCATGTTATGTTGCGCTACATTACCGTTATAATAATGGTGTCTCCTTTCCTTTACCATCAACAGGTACAAAGGAAGAAGGCGCTGGTACCATTCAAAAAAAGAAGGCGCTCGTACCATTCCGGGTTCCCGGCTGGGCAGAGCATTTGCTCCCAATTTCAGCTCTGTGTAGCTCTGAACAATACTTGCTACGCCAAGCTTAGTCTTGATCGTGTTCCAGGCTATGTATTTTTTTAAAAAAATTTCACCAGTTCTCTTTTTATAAATAATGAGCTCCAGGTGCGAGCAAATAAGGAAGGCAGAAACACATTTAGAGAATTTTGCTGCTGGACTTCACCCGCACGTAGGTTTGGCTCCTAGACGCCCATCATTTTGAAATTGGCTATAGGATACTATGATTTATTGTTCTTGTCCCTAAAATACTATATTGTAAACAATGCACAAGGTACACAATGACTCGAGATCTTGCATATAGATTTGTGGCTCCATTCCTTATCTATGTGTTTTTCTTTAAAAAATGATTGTTTGTATGACTTCCATTTCAAAATATTTATTTCCTAGATTAAACTGAGCAGAAGTTGATTTATTTTTATCAAAAGAATCACATTGATAAAGAATGTTGTTTTGAATCTTCGTTTAAAATTTCTAGTCGTCGTGTATCTGGAGTATTATAGTGTCCTAAGGATAAAAGCATTGAATCAGTGTCCCACAATTAACCAATTTCAAAACTAAAGATTTCTAGAAACAAAATCCACGTACAAGTGATATCCACCGGCAAAATTTCTCAACAAACTAAGTCTTGCCCATGTTCCCATTTAATAAAATTACGGGAATGGCATGTGGCTAGCTTTATTGAACAATTGGTGACGATAGGTACAGTACATGTTTGACCTAAGATCATATTCCTTCCGTTTAGAAATTATAGATGTCATTGACTTTTGATGTCATCGTTTATCATTCATCTTATTAAAAGAAAGAATAGTTTAAACATGTACAACTATAAATCATGTTAGAATAATAAAATAAATTATAATAAAATATATAATACGTATCATATTTTTAAAAAAAATACAAACGAACGTTAAAGTCAAATATGTCAAAAATAAAAGAAACAAAGGTAGTATTTTCTTTGTTTTTAATAACACTACGTATTTGCAAGTACGGGAAATTTTTGTGAATGTGTAAACTGTAGAAGTAAAAATTAAATTATTTATTCGATTTTGGTAAAAAAAGGATTGTGAACATCGAGTGAAAAATTCCCTCTTTTTCGGGCGCCTCAAATTAGCCGGCAGCTTATTATATATAATGGGTAGTCGAGACGTCAAAAACTGGCTGCACGTCGGTATTTCGATAATCTCATTTTTTTTTTATTCACTTGCCAATATTTGCATACACATAGCTATTAGTTTACACATGCCGAATACTGGATCGTCCAGTGAGAGAGACAGCACTCATCAAACACTGAATCGATTTATAATTTTCCACCACCAGGAACGGTGTAACCCGCAGAATTAAACAAAATCATTCGTCAGAATTTATGTATGTTATGGACCTGAGAGCATATTCGATGATTTCGTGTACTGGCAAAACGCAGAAATCAAGTCGTTTAATTACTTGACTTACTTCCGCACTGATAGCCGGGCTGCATGGGTTTCCCGCAGTACTTGGCGATGTACACCACCTTCTCCAGGCACCACTTCTTCTCGACCTCCTTGGTGACCCTGGAGCAGAGGCACGGGACGTTGGCCTTCTTCCACACGTTGCAGCACGCGTCCGACGGAGGGATCTTGGGCTCCGCCGGGAAGGATGCGTACTGGTGGCACTCGGCGATCATCCCCTTCCGGTCTTCGTCGCAGTTCTCATCAGCCGCAGCTGCTGTAGTGGCCACCGCGAAAGCAAGAACAGCGAGCAGGAACAACACTCTGGCCATGAACTTTTCTCTATTTCTCTCTTTCTCGATCGATCGTCTACCAGATGGGAGAGATGTGCGTTTTCGGTGGGGAGATGGGTGTGTTTTTATAGTCTTTTTTGGGCAGGCACCGCACCACCACTCTCATATGGATTTCGCAGTTTCAGACCAGAGCATGCAGCTAGAATATCCTAGGATACTGAAATAAAGAAATATACCACATGATACACGTATCCTTTATTTTGCGAGAAGGATACACTTGTCTTGCGACAGGAAAAAAATTTTTTTATGTACACAAGATACATAGAACTATATATACATGTCTGCTGCAGTCCTGTATATATATATATATATATATACATGTCTGCTGCAGTCCTGTATATATATAAATTATAAGTACGTGATTCTATGCGAAACATAGATATTATAAATTATGAAAAATGCATGTCTGCCGCAGATAAAGCACCATATCTTTTTGTGAGAACCCCTCCGGTGGAGCTTTTTGCAAAAACTAGTACAAATCTTAAAGCAGAATTAATTTGATTAATTATTTTCTAATTTTAGTAGAGCCGGCTCAATTGGAGAGCCATCTCAGCCGAGCGAGTTTTCTGCGTTGGCCGTTCTGATTCCGGCAAAGATAAGCTCACAGTCCGTCCGCTCCGTCCTTTCGCACGCCGTCCACCACGGCCGAGGTTCACGGTCGACGGGTCGAGGACCAGATCCTGGACCGCCGCAGCGGCACTCCCGCCGGGCGCTGGACGTCGGCTGCAGCGTGCTCGCCATGGGGTAGTTCGGCGGCGGCGAGGAGGAGGCGGCCTGGTGCGTTGTCGGCCACGGGGTGGGATGACGACGGCCAACTTCTACGCACGGTCGCTGGAGGGCAGGGTCACTCTTCGACCTTGACGGCTTGACCAGATGCCCAGATGGCCATCATCGGGTACAAGGACATGGCCGGGTGAGGTACCTGTATGGCTTCGTCGGAATCAAGAACGGCCAAAGCAGAAAATTCATCTTCATCTGTGATGCTACTCTCTCTCTCTCTCTCTCGCTAGTGTCCTTGCCGCGCTGTCGTTTAGATGGTGATGCGCATGAACTAGAAGCCGCTACAGACCTACAGTTTAGGTCCTCTCCGACTTGGACGGTTGCGTCGTAGCCGGTAGCGCAGGTACTCCAGCGTCGTAGACACTACTATAAAAAACATCAAATATACCCCTTCATCAATGCCGCATATTTCCAAACCGATATAAATATATTTTTAATACCGGTTCCAAAGGTCCTGCCGCAAATCAATAGTTGAGCCTGAAGAACCGGTACTGAAAACGGGATATCAGTGCCGGTTCAGAACAAGAACCGGCACTGAAAGTGCCGAAAAGTATCAATACCGGTTCTTAAAGGAACCGGCACTGATATCAGTGCCGGTTCACAACAAGAATCGGCACTGAAAGTGTCGCAAAGTATCAATACCGGTTCGTAAAGGAACCGGCACTGATATCTTATCTTCAGTACCGGTTTCTGTTATGAACCGATATAGATAATGTACAGAGTATATAAACGGTGCTTCTTCCTCCTCCAAACCGAGGAGGTCATTGCTGGTCGGGGACAGGAGCTAGCTACATTGTTGCGGGTAGATAATTGAAAATCCGGAAGAAATCAACCTATCTAAAGCTGTCTACGGTTAGTGAAGCGCTCTTCCTGCTTATTTCAATGACTTTTGCTCTCTAAGCTTAGCACCCGGTTTTAAACTCTACGGTTAGTGGATTGAGCTCTCTGCTCTTAGTGCTTGCTCTGTACTCTCTAAGGTTACTTACATTGGAAGATTGATCTATATTACTCTCTAAGATTGCTCATTAATTGAAGATTGCTTTATCACGATATTGCTCAAGTTGACTGAATGGGTAGTCCTCTAATTTTTTATTAATATATATATGTCCTTCATGTATATTTTTGCTGTTCAACTTTTAGCTCGATCTCTTGCACCGTGGCCCTGATAAAATAAGGCTACAAAAGCTATAGCTGTTCAACTTTGTAATTTCAACTTATAGCTGTTCAACATTGCTGTTCAACTTTTAGCTCGATCTTATGTAATTTCCACGATGAATAATTGATCAATTATATATATGTATATGTATATATATAATTGATTTTTTTATGATGCTAATAATTCTAATGTACCAGATGGATCGATCGTGGATGTATGATGGTAGCACTCTTACTAAACGCTTCCTCGTTAGATTGGAAACTTTTTTGAAAGCCGCCACAACATACAAGAAGCCAAAAAACAAGTCTGACATTCATTATATATGTTGTCCGTGTCGTGATTGTAAAAACTTGAAGAAGTTTTCAGATATAGAAGAGATTCGTACACACTTGATTACAAGGGGTTTTATGTATGGATATTTATGTTGGACTAAACATGGTGAAGTTGAGGAGGATTTGCAAGCGAATAATCCTACTACATATTGGTCAGACATGGATAGCGAGTATGTGACAGTAGAGAGGCAAAATGATATTGATGACCTAGATGAAACGTTGCACAATGATATTGATGTCCTAGATGAAACGTTGCACGATGATGTTGATGACCTTGATGAAATGTTGCGTAATGTGGAGGATGATTTCTCTAGTGAAAGTGAATATCAAAAGCTCTTAAAGATGAAAGAAGACTATGAGACACCCATGTACTTGGGTTGCAAGAAAGAATACAACAAGTTGCATGTTGTTCTCACATTGCTGCAAATGAAGCTAAGCAACAGTTGGTCCGATAAAAGTTTTACTGTATTGTTACAATTTTTGAAGGATTTCCTTCCTACCAATGTTATGCCTCAAAGCACATATCAAGCTAAGAAGACTGTTTGTCCATTAGGACTGGAAATGGAAAAAATACATGCATGTCGGAATGACTGCATGTTATTTCGCAAAGACGATGCAAATTTGGAGGAATGTCGTGTTTGTGGTTCATCGCGCTACAAGTCCAACAGTGAACATATTGATGGAGATGATGTGGGTGAGAACAATAGGGCTAAAAGAACACCTGCTAAAGTTGCTTGGTATTTTCCAATAATACCTCGTCTAAAGCGGTTATTTGCTAACAAAGCAAATGCTGAGTTGATGCAATGGCACGAGAAAGGGCGCAAGAAAGATGGAAAGCTTCGACACCCGGCTGATGGAATTCAATGGAGGAACTTTGACAACAAATACAAGAACTTTAAAGCTGAATTAAGGAATATTAGATTGGGGTTGAGTACAGATGGGATGAATCCATTTGGAGACACAGGACACACACATAGTACTTGGCCTGTGACACTATGTATCTACAATCTTCCATCATGGCTGTGTATGAAGCGTAAGTTTGTTATGATGCCTTTGCTGATAAGCGGACCGACTCAAGTCGGTAATGACATTGATGTATATCTAAAACCATTGGTTGATGATCTTCTTGTACTATGGAACGATGGTGTACAAGTATGGGATGAGTACAAAAAAGAGATTTTTACTCTACATGCTATGTTTTTTGTAACGATCCAAGATTTGCCGGCTCTTGGTAGCATATCAGGACAGCTCACAAAAGGATACAATGGGTGCATATGGTGTATGGATGAAACTGGTGGCATATGGTTAAAAAACTGTAAGAAAGTGGTATACATGAGTCATCATAGGTTTCTACGTGCAGATCACCCATATAGAAGAAATAGAACAGCTTTTGATGGCACAATCGAGAATCGTCAAGCTCCTAAGGTTCGTGATGCGAAACAAGTATTCAAGATGGTACAAAATCTGAAAGTTGTCCTTGGAAAGGAAAAAGGAAGTACAAAGGCTCCACCTGATAGTTTGTTCAAAAAAAGATCAATATTTTGGAACCTTCCGTATTGGAAAGACTTAATGGTCCGTCATGCAATTGATGTCATGCACGTGGAGAAGAACGTATGTGAGACAGTGGTTGGTACCTTGCTTAACATACCTGGCAAGACAAAAGACACACTGAAAGCACGTTTGGACCTAGAGGATATGAAACTCAGAAAGGATCTCCATCATACAGTCCTCGAAAATGGGTCAAAGAAACTTCCAACAGCTTGCTACACCCTTAGTAAACAAGAAAAGATGAGCCTATGCGGTTGCTTGCATGGGATCAAAGTTCCAACTGGTTACTCTACCAATGTCAAGAGACTGGTGAACATGAATACACTTAAGTTCCGCTTCAAGAAGTCCCATGATTGTCACATGATGATGGTTCAACTACTGGTTGTTGCAATTAAAGGTATTCTACCAGACAAGGTCCGAGATACAATAATAAAATTTTGCTCATTTTTCAATGCAATCTCTCAAAAGGTCATTGATCCGAGGAAGCTAACAAAGTTACAGGAAGATTTGATCAACACTATGTGCAACCTCGAGACTATTTTTCCTCCTTCCTTTTTTGACTCAATGCCGCATCTTCTCACGCACATTGTTCATGAGATGAAATACCTTGATCCTGTGTTTTTGCATCAGATGTATCCGTTTGAAAGATTCATGACGGTTCTCAAAAAGTATGTTCGTAACCGAGGTCGTCCAGAAGGTTTCATGGCACAAGGCTGGGCAACAGAGGAGGTTATTGAGTTTGCTATTGACTATATGGATTTAAAATCAATTGGTTTGTCGATATCAAGACATGAGGGGCGACTAAAAGGGAAAGGAACATGAGGACACAACACAATCAATGTGAACGACTATGTTTCATTCATCCAAGCACATTTTTGCATTCTTCAACAGTCCGTAGTGGTGGGCCCATATGTCAACAAGCACGTACAAATGCTACGGACCAAAAATCCAAAAAAGTCTGGATTGCAAAGGAACACAGAGATAATTTCGGCACTTGGCTGCGATTACATATGATGGAAATAGTTCACAACGATGAGGAGAGTGCAGATGAGGTACTATTGGAAATGCTAGCTAACGGGCCGTCAACTACGATCCATACATATCAAGCGTATGACATTAACGGCTATACATTTTACACAAGGACGCAAGACACCAAAAGCTGTAACCAAAATAGCGGTGTTCGCATTGATGCTTATGATTGTGATGGGAAAAAGGAGACCTACTATGGCTTCATAGACGAGATATGGGAACTTCAGTACGGAGAAAAATTAAAGGTCCCTCTGTTTCGTTGTCAATGGGTTGTACTACCACATGGACTAAAGATCGACAAGTACGGTATGACAATCATCGATTTCAAATTTGTCGGCTATAGAGAACAACCATTTGTGCTTGCCAAAGATGTCATACAGGTCTTCTATGTTAAGGATCCAAATCCTTGTAACAAAGAGGAGCGCCATATCGTTCTACAAGGAAAAAGAAATATTGTTGGTGTCGAGGATGTTATCGATGAGGAAGACTACAATCAATTTGATGACCTACCTCCATTCGGAGAGGATATCGTCCTCCCCCTCATTGACGACAGTGAGGAACCTACGTACATACGTCGTGATCATGACGAAGCTATCATTATTAGATGAAAGAAACAAGTTTTCATGTAATATTTAACTAACTATTATACTACTTGTATCCAAAGTATGATACGAATAACAGAGTTTTGTGTGAAAATCAACGGACATAATTTATGAAAATAGATTATAAATTCAAGAGAAGCAGGTACAAGATTATTTTGTTACAATTCCACAACGAAGTAACAGACATGACAAACACATTGTTTACATATGGAAACCTACGCTCGCCGAAACAAGGCACGTGCAAGTTGATCCCGAAAAGCGTTCATACTTATCTCTTCATCTCCAAGTTGGCTACTCATACGACGTCCTGCTGAGGATGAGGCTGCTTGTGGCCTATAGTACTCATCGTTATCAAACATATCAAACGCTCTATCATGTTAAGCAGTTTGTCTAATAAAATTATGCAATGCTATGCATGCCAATATAATTTTGGTTTGCTTCTCCATTGGGTAACTCGGTAGGTAGTACAAAATCCTCCACTTCTCCTTCAGCACTCCAAATGCGCGCTCGATGACATTTCGTAGTGACGAATGCGCGAAGTTGAATACCTCTTTCTCCCCCTTAGGTCGCAGGCCCGATTGGAAACCCGGGACATGGTACTTCGTCCCCTTGTACGGTGCCAGATACCCAGGACGGTTTGGGTACCCTGAATCCACTAAGTAATACTTTCCTGCAGAATAGTTAAAAGAACGGTCATTGCAAATATGTTGGATTACGTACATATGCGTACTTGCCAAGAAAAACTAACGACTGTACCTGGAGGTGGGTGCGGAAACTTGTCTCCATATTTGTTGATTGCATCGTTAAACACTCTCATGTCATGTACCGACCCCGGCCAGCCGGCAACAACAAATGTGAATCTCATATCAAAGTCACAAACGGCCAGCACATTCTGAGATGTGTACCCATGTCTACCCGTATGCTGCACGACATTCGCTGCTGGGACTTCCACAGGTATGTGTGTTCCATCCAACGCGCCTATGCAGTCATTAAACAAAGGACTGAACCGAGGTTGCTGTAACCTTGTATACACTGTCCTGAACTGCGGATCCACAGGCTTAATAATATCTGCAGCAAGCCTATTCATAGTATGAAGAACTTTCGTGAATGTCCGACTAACTATCTCTGTTGATCGAACAAACCTATTTTTTGCTTGGCGTACCGATTGCGGTGCTCCAACCATCCATAAGAACATCCCCAAAGCCTCAACGCTGGACATTTTGCTACTCGACTTAAGGCCGTACCTCTCAACTAGCAACGTATGAAGGTTGTCAAACAAATATCTTTCCATTCTAAACATGTCGTAGCAATCTGACGGATCGTCAAGAGTTATTTGTACCCATTGTAATCCACTAAGTACCGGTTATCTCGGATCGGACTTGTTCATGTAAGTTTCATAATAATACGTACCGACCATAAATGTGGCTAACATGAGGTCATTTGTTTGTTGAGTGGCGCAAAGTATCCGCGCGTACACTTCATCTTCATCTTCGCTGTCATCACTTTCACTGGCGTTGCCTTCCGCGTTCAATGTTGCGGCATGAAACAGACTCAACTCTTGCTGCTCCTAGGAAATGTTACATATTCGTCAGCAACAATTCAAATACCAAAACCATGCGTGGTCAACACAACAAGACAACACGCTTAATAGCAGCACAACAAATGTAATATGCATTACACCACACAAACCAAATATCATCAATGGGTTCACATGTCAAACACAATGTTCCCTACGAATTCACACATCCTAAGGTAGAAATAGACTACAACAGATTCTGCAGCTCAGCTCGTCGCTTCAGCCATCCCAACCGGCCATCGTTAGTTTTCATGCCACAGAACCAGGACCTAATCCACTTATTCTCAAACAAAACAGATGCAGCAAAGAACAATGGATCGTTCTCGCCGACTCCGCACTCCTCAAGTAGCTCGTTACACCTTTTCACCGATGCATCCACATTGTTTTGCTCCATGGCCGACGTAGTGGCAGCACTGCTCGCGGAAAGTTTGTTAACAAGTTTCTCCATAAGGCCGACCATTGGGCTCTTTGTCTTCTTATGTGGCCATGCAGCTATGCTCCGGCCGCTCGATCGCTTGCGCCCGCTGCTTGTGGTCTGACTTGGAGCAAACTCAATCAGTTCTTCGTCTTCGCCACGTGCATCGTCGTCTTCCTGCTCCTCCTCCCCAGGGATGCGTGAGGTGGATCCATCCACAGTTACACCATGGAACATCTCCTCCAGCTGAGGTAGGTACACGGGAGGTCCCTGCTGCAGCTTCCTCCATTCCGATCGTCCCTGCGCGACAACATAATGTTTGTACGGCCATGCAGAATTGGAAACGATTCAACGGACGACAACGAAATGACGTACCTCCGTATGTTTCGTCCAGAAGGCATCAGGGGCGATGACAGTCCCGTTAGGTGCACGTCCCAAACCTGTCTGCTTCTGCAGCCAGCACCAGAATGTGTACAAGCCCTTCAATTGACCGATTCTGTTCTTCAGTTGAGTCCTGTCATGTCTAAGTCCAGTGGCCATGTAGTACTTATCGGCGATTATCTTGTAGCCACGGGCAGACATGGTGCCGTTCACACAGGTACCTGTCCGTATTTGCTCAACGCACAACTCGCAAAGAATTAGAGTATGCTGGACCGTCCAATTAGCCTTGTGGGTTCGCATCTATGAACGGTCAAGCAATATTGGACACATCAATGACTCCACTACAAGTATTAGAGGTGCTGGCAGATATGTTTGAAGCAATGAGGGAGCAGGAACGACTTACAGAGGATTCCGCAGCGCCGACGGGTTCGTCCATCGGTTCAGAGAACGAGCCGTAGCCGTGGTGGGGAAGCACGTCGTCCGGCGTAGGCCCTCCAATGTCATCGTTGTGGAAGCGAGGGGACGAGGGCCACGACCGCGTCGACGGTTACCTTTCCGGCTACCACCTGCGCCAACGCCTGTAACTTCGGTTGGCCGTCGGGTTGCAGAACAACTCCGCCCTCTTTCAGGCGCAGCAGTGCGTTCCATGGGACGAGGCCGCAACGTCGACGCCCGGCCACTGCCAACTCGGCCGGCATTGCGACCACGTCCAGCAGGCGACTGTAAAAAGGCGTCGTACTCGGGAAGGTGCCGGAATCCGGCAGCATCTGTGTTAAGGTCCAACCCATGCATGTCGAAGTCTGGAGGGCCCTGGATGCCGCCGTCCGCCGCCGACCAACCGCCCCAGCCGCCAGAGCTGTTCGCATCCGCCTGGGAGAAGAAATCCCTGTACGGATCGCCGCCGTCGCCGTCCATCAATACGAACCGAGTGGGCAACTGAGGCCGGCGGAGGGTTGGGCTCTGGTGCAGAGCCGGTGCTCGAAGAAGTGCGTTGCACGCCGACGGCAGGCGACGGCGGCAGCTCCGACGGGTGCGGCGGCAAATCAGGGAGTGCCTCAGCCACAGTTACGAAGGGGGAGGACGGACATTGCAGCGAATCACCGGCGCCGCCGTCCGTGAGGGGGCCCCGAGCGGGGACCGGCGGTGGCGCCCTCACTGGCGCCGGTGCGAAGACGGACGACGCGGCCCCAAGCGGCCCCGTGAGGGGCGCCGGAGCGGGGACCGTCAGTGGCGCCCTCACTGGCGCTGGGGGGACGACGGACGACGCGGCCCCAAGCGGACCCGTTAGGTGGGCCGGAGCCGGGGCCGTCGGTGCCTCATCTTTGACCGTTGTAGCCACCGGGAAGTCGCGCGACGCGGCCGCCAGATCCGGCCTCACGGATGAAGTCTCCGACTTCAAGGCCGAAGAAGGCGCCGGAAGAGATGCGGCGCGACGCGCAACGTGGGGCGGCAACGGCGGCGCAAAGGAACAACGGGGAGGGGCCTGCTGGCGGCGGCGGAGCCGGATGGGGGCACGGCGGCGGCGGGCACTCGGGTGGAGGCGCCGAGCGGATAAGGCTGCCGTCCACAACAAGGAGCGTGCGTACGAGGGCATCGATGTCCGTCACGGTCCATAGTGGGCTAACCTTCCGTTTGGCTCCCGCCCACGCTCGCGTGGCACTGTAGCTCAAGGCTCATCAATGCCGGTTCCAATAAGAACCGACACTGATACCAATATCAATGCCGGTTCCCCAACAGAACCGGTATCAATGCCGGTTCCACTTTGGAACCGGCACTGATACTTCTCTATCAATGCCGGTTCCAACTGAACCGGCATTGATATTCCTCTATCAATGCCGGTTTCGCTGGAACCGGCATTGATAGAGTAGTATCAGTGCCGGTTCTTTTTAGAACCGGCATTGATGTTATTTTTTCATCAAAAGTTATAAGACGCGCCCGCGCCCGTTCCTCACTTTCACCAAAACAAAGTCGATCACTCCGCGCCTCTTCCTGTTCCTGCCGGCAACCCTGCTGCTGTCACCCGCCGCCTCCGACGATCCTGCTCGCGGCCGCCTCCGACGCTCCCGCTCTCATCCGCTGCCTTTGCCGCACACGCCGCCGCCTCTACCACCCGCGCAGCCGCCGGCCCTGCCACCTCTGCCGCTCGCGCCCGCTGTCCCTGCTGCGCACTCTCGGCCGCCGGCGATCCTACGGCTCTCTCCCACCGCCGCCGATGCTAACGCTCGCGGCCGCCGCGTCTGCCGGTGAGATTTCTTTTTTTACCAGCACATTGGGATAAGGAGGTCGCGATCGTTGGGAAAAGGTCATCGGGCGTTTATGAGTCAATTTCGATCATTTTGAGCCCTTGTTTCACCACAGTGTATAGTGTATACTTGGACCAGATGTAAATCTGTTGCCTTGTGACCATGAGCTTTTAGGTTTCAGTGCAAAGTTTGGATTTCTTTTAGGTTCAATTGTGATGAATGGGACGATTGATTACTTTTAGGTTGTATTTAAGCAATGCTTCATCAGAAATCCATTCTAAAACCTCATTCATAGCACATGCTGCAACAGGGGGCTTATAGCCTGGAAAAACAGTACTTGTGAAGTATAATGCTTGTGAAGTATAGTGCTTGTGAAGTCCTGGATATAGCCTTGTCAAGTCCTCGATGTAAGTCCTTGTAGTATAGATTACCTCACAAACCTTTTAGTCCTCGATGTAAGTCCTCGATGTAAGTCCTTGTAGTATAGTCCACGGTTGGTAGTATAGTGTTTTGTGGCATGTCCTATTGTGAAGTTGCTCATACAAAATTAATGGTTCATACTTTTGTATAAATAAACAAACTCATGTTTCATTTGTTGTAGGAATGCCACGTAAAACACGAGTTCCCCAACCCATCGAGGGTCCAGATCATGAGCTACATGAAGCCACTGGGGATGATCGGATGGATAGGCCAAGTCAGCACCCCTTGCAACATATTGAAGCGCCAGATGGAGAGTACAGTAATGAGGATGTACATGGAAGCCCAAGTGATTACCTCAACTTCGAGCAAGGTGCAATTGCAAATGAAGGTGGTGATGGAGAGGATCAGGGGGGAAGAGGACGTGATGGTGATGAAGAGGGTCATCACAATGAGAGCCTAACCACACAAATCAAGCGTGGGCGTGGTCCGAGCAAACTCCCTGATGGGCATTTCACCATCACACATGTCCACCAAAACGGGGAACCCCTTGAACCTAAGCGTGCGGCAACTCTATGGAAGACAACAATTGGAAAGCTCGTAAGAGACCATGTGGCCATAACTTATCGATTTTGGAGGAAAGATGCAAGTGTCGATAAGTATGCAGTGCCCAATAGTGTTAAAGAGTTTCTATGGCAACAGCTGATGGACAAGTTTGAGTTCCCGACTGGATGTGACATGGAGGTAGTGAAGCAGAGGGCCCTTTCCTCATGTGCCCTTTGTTTCAAAACATTTAAGGGTACATTATACAGAAAAGTTCACTTGCAAGGTCTCACACCAGACTGGAATCAATATCCAGCAGTGAAACCTTTTTGGAATGCATTCATAAAGTATAAGGAATCGGATGAAGCTAAAGCCGTCAGTCAGAAAAACAAGACAAATGCAAAGAAGAACCTGTATCCCCATCGAACAGGATCACGGGGCTACGCAGGCAAAGAAAGCCAATTTGAAATGATGGAAGAAGAGGTAATCCGCTTGGGTGGTACTCCAGTGACGCTTAACTGGAGCCCTCGATGTAAGAGGTTTTTGTGGGCTAGAGGAGTTACTTTATCACCCGAGGGAGAATTAATCTTCAAGGACGAGCGGGATAAACATCTAGCTGAACTTTTAGCAAAAGCCAACTCTGAATCTTCGGAGGGTACTTTCAAGCCGCATAGGGATTACGATGAGCTAACCTCTGCATTGGGCAATAAGGAGCATCCGGGCGGTACAAGAGCCTTTGGTAATAAGTCTTGGAAGATTGCAATGCAATCAAACGCTGATAGCTATAGGAGAAGAAGGAACACAGATGATGATATCATGCTCATATTAGAAAATGAGAGGCGAAAGACAGCTGAGATGATACAACAGGAAATAGCCAAAGCTAGAAGCGACTGGGAAAGGCAATCAAATGCTACAAGTCAAATCGGCAATCGGAGTAGTTGTGCATCCACACCATTGGTAGAAGAGGACAATGCTCATTATGCCATTGATGACCTTAAAGAGAGTGCACCATGCAAGTTGGTTTCGTCTCTATTGGGTGACCCGATTATGGTGGGTTCTGGGTTGGCCGAGCCTGCGGATGAAGGGACTACCTTCAATGGACAGCCGATACCAAAGGGTATGCAATGGTACATTTGGACAGTGTAACCCCGGCTGGCCGTAAATTCAAACTGGAATTCCCTGGACAAACGGGTGAAGTTATGCTTAAAAAGAATGTTGGCTTGTACGTGTTGTGGCGAAAGCGTGACATCGTGTTTGGTGACTTGGACTCTGATAGTAATTCAAGCTCCCCACATTTGCCGCACGAACGAGGCCAAGATGAAATGCCGCAACAACAACCATCACCCAAGAGCCTAGACGACGCCGAGCAGGCAGATTCATCACATCAGCAGCTGTCACCCGAGAGGCTAGAGGCAACCAATGTGGCAACCTCATCACAACCGTCGCCTAAGAGGTTAGGGGTGACAAGAGCAGCAACATCGTTACAACACCAACCGTCCCCCAAGAGGTTAGCCGTACAAAAGCGACCAGTTTCCCAAATGCAACAAGGAAGACTGGGAAGGCCCACTATGTCACCACAGCAAGGCAAGAAACCTCATTCAGCACGACCTAAGAAAGCACAAGCTAAGCTATCTTATGAGAAGACCGATGAGGAACTTAATGAATCGGTGCGTGCTGATGTCACAAAGTTTTTTGAGAAGCCAACAATTCCTGAGAGGACAGAGGCCGATCGACAGAAAGAAGTTAGCTTTCTACGGACGTTGAGCAAGCCTCCTCGAGGTTCACCAACTAACTTTGCACGCATAATATATAAAAAGTCTTGTAGGCAACGGTCAAATGAGATTCTAGAGCAGAGAAGCCAAGAGCAAAATCTTCATGAATTTCTTGCCAGTGCTGGAATAACAAAAGATCAATATATGGATGAATCGAGGATCGAAGTTGCCAAGCCTACCACCCGTAAGAGTTTTGTTCTTGGTGAACCAATGGTTGATGAATTTTTGTTTGATGAAAGCACGCAAACACGGAATTTCCATAGCTGGTACATGGAACAAGCAAAAGATGGTAGAGAGATGTTTGCATTTCGATACAGACACAAAGATTTTTTACATGGTGATGGTGAGGAGTATGTCTTTTGGGATGAAGTGTATCAATTATTGCAAGGAGACGCTCTTGGAGCTTAACTCATCTGTTTGTGGGCATTATAAGTCACGTCTTTGTCTAGTTCTGAGTATATTTTGATGCACCCTATCTACCTAATCTTAATTATTTTGATTTTTTGTAGAATGATTTTAAAAATGTGTGAGGACAAGAAAATCGAAGATACTGCTATAATGGACCCATTGTGTGTCAACGAAACCATGGTATCTTCTCAGCCGAAAGAGACAGAGGAATACATATTCGGCTTTCTCTTGACATCACAAAACAAAAACAAAATTTTACTACCTTATAATTTTGGGTATGTGTTCATCACTTATAAATAATTGTTATATACACACTTCACTTTGTTTATTACTTATGAATAACCATTTGCTATGATTCTTTTGTCTTTTTGTAGTTTCCATTGGGCCCTTTTTTCCATTGACATAGCGAATAGCAAGGTCATTGTCAGTGACTCCAAAAGGAGACCACAAACAGATTGGAAGAGTCTCAAAGATGTCTTACAAAGGTAAATTCATTGTTTTGTTTTTTATTTGTTATATCATGAACACTAATTATAACTTATAAGAATATATGTACAGGGTGTATCACAGATATGTTAAGGCTAATGGGAGGTGCCTTCCATTCACAAAAGATCTCCGGTTCGAAATTGATTTGCATTGTAGGAGACAACCTGATGGAAACAATCAGTGTGGCTTCTATGTATGTCTCAATATGATTGAACCTGTTAAAGAAGCTATGTATTCGTCCATCCATCCGAAGGACTATGCAAACTTCACAGTTGACGTAAGACAAACATTAAGTTTAAACAACTTTCAATTTGCACATGTGAAAAGTGATTGACTTTGATTACTGAAATTGCAGGTAAATGATCGAACCGAAGGAATCTCACCACAAAGAATTCTAGCAGTTCAGGAACAACTTCTAGGATTTATCAATCAACATGTCATTTCAGATTCCGGTGTCTTTCATGTGTCCACAGATGGCCAACAACAATCAAAATCTATGCCACAGTCTTCTAAAAGATCTACGCCAGCATCTTCAAAATACAAGAAGCGTATTTAAGTTGCATCACTTAGTTAAAAAAAAGGTTGTGAGGCCTATGTTGTGTGAGAGTTTTTGTTGCTCCTGGTGTTTGTATGTAAGACTTTGTATATAGTACATGTGTTCATCAAAAAATGTTTCTGAGATTTATAGCTGCTACTAATTTCTGTGACTACTATATATGTTTATGTTATGATGATGATACTTTCAGATGTCAATAGTGATGCTACTGCTAATTTAAAATTTTTACTTTTATCATGGAAAAAACCATCAATACCGGTTCTTAACAACAACAGGCACTAATAGACTAGTTATCAGTGTCTGTCGTCGTTATGACCGGTACTGATGTTTAACTATCAGTACCGGTCCACAACTGGAACCGGTAGTGACGTTCAACTATCAGTACCGGTTCCAGGTACGAACCGGTACTGATACTTAACTATCAGTACCGGTTCACAACTGGAACCGGTATTGATAGTTGAACGTCAGTACCGGTTCGTACATGGAACCGGTACTGATAGTTATTTATCAGTACCGGTTCACAATGGGAACCGGTATTGATAATTTGAGTTCCAGTACCGGTTCATATTGTCAACCGATATTGATGATCTGCTTATCAGTATCGGTTGTATACCGGCATAGATAAGTCAATATTATCAGTATCGACATATTGCTGCCGACCCAAAAACCGGTATTGATGAAAGTTATGAACCGGTAGTGATGAGTCTTTTTGTAGTAGTGAGAGCCTGCGCCGGGAGCAAGGAGGAGAGGCGTAGATGGCCGCGGCTCAGCTCGGCTCAGGTTAGAAACTTAAGCGGCTCGTCTAACATAAAGAAGAATAATTAATGTAAAACGTGGATTTGTGTTAATGTTTTTAAAAAACTCCACGGGAGTAGTTCTCTCTTTTTGTAGCCCCAATATTTTACAAATTATAATAAGGAAGATTTGGCTATAGGACACAATGCAAGTGTGGCATTTGATGTGTCCTACAGCCAAAAGAATTTAATTGTGTCCCAGGCTCCCAGCAAATTTCATATTTGAATTATATGTCACAGCAAAAAAACTCCTATAATAAATATAAATAACACGTAGTGTAAATAACTTACAACTGTTATGTGTGCCTGCATACACAGCCCAAAACTGTTGTTAACTTGTGACAAATAACTTCCTCTCACCGATCTTAAAAACAAAAACAACTCTTCGCTTTCCCATAAGGCGCTGAATAACATGTCTCAGAATATTTGAATATATACACCCTGCCTTTTGTTTCTTCGAGAAAAAGAAAATACATACAAGATGTAATAAGAACTCAGATGTGTCTGAACATATAGAACCCACAAATATGTATCTCTATTTTATAAAATGGATTAACTCCCTCCATATTTAAATTATATTGTTAGCTTCTAATTAACGTTAATTTTGACCATTCATTTTGTTCCAAGAGGTTTGTTACGGTGCTTGGAATTAACAATAACCGTTCATTTGATCAGATCTAACGGTTAAGAATATGGAGATACCTACTAAAAGGTATTTAAAATGGTGGACCAGTACTAAAATGAGTAGGTTCGGTACCAATTTTCTAATATCAACAATTAAAATTTATTTAAAAAAGAGGTACCGAGAGGTACCTTCTAAGCACCATAACAAAAATCTTGTTCAAATATATTAAATTTATAGTCCAAATATCTTTAGTGGAAACAAGTTGTAACAATATATCTGATATTTTATAATTTTTTAAATAAGATAAATAATTAATATCGACATTAAAAGTCAACTATAATAACAATAACTTCTGACGTTAAAAGCCGAAGACAGTATTTGTCTTATCAATTTCAATTTAGAAGCAACAGCCGCAGCTCAAGAAGCACATCCGATCAGTCTATTTGTGTCATAGAAAATTTTTGGTCATGGGAAAAATTACAAACAGAGAAGTGCGCCTGGAGCCAAACTGTGCGGCCCCACTGTCAGCGTTGGGGGCGGTATATTCCCATTCTGGGCCCAGGAAACGTAATCAGCCCATCTAAAACTGCCGCCGCCAAACATATAGAAAGGCCGGTCACCACGTTATCTCTCTCCTTTCCCTACCCAACGCGTGAAGCAATCTAGGGTTCAGCCTTGTTCTTCCTTGATGGGCCGCAGGGAGGTGGCGATCCGGTCCAGTTCTCCGCCCGCAGCCTTCGATCGATCTGGACCACGGCTCCCGCTCGCGAGGTATAATGATCTGCTCCTGCGAGTCCCGTCCCGACCACTTAGCTCTTGCCCCCATGTCCATGTTTCTTCTTTGGTTGGGGGCTCGATTGTATTCATCCTCTGCGGATTAATTGCGAGGTTTTGGGCGTTGATTGCTTGGATCGGTCCTTGATCTTGTACAATCATGCGAGTGCGGGGTCGATTCGCGTTTTTCTTGATTGCGCATATGCGGGCGTGAGGGCGCGCGAGTTAGTTGCTTTGAGATGGTTCTGGTTGTGGCCTGTCCCGAGGCATCGTACCTACCCTGTTCTAAGTTTCTCATCTTTTCCCTGCTACTACGTCGCCGCCATGTTGCCATGTTGGGGATAACATGTGACCATAAGGAATGCCAATAGACTCAGGAATCTCTTGTTTCTTGAATTTTATTCTATCTGCTGCCTCTTTTCTATTGCCAAAACCACTTTGGAACTTGTTTTCGTGGTACTGATGAATCTATGTTTGTTATTTTCGATATACTTCAATAAACGTTTACTGCATCAGGCACGGTTAGAGTTCTTTGTCCTGAATAAATGTTTGATTGATTTGCGCCAATGATCAAGTACTCCTAACGCAGTAGAATGGAAAATTTTCATATCTTGTTGCCGGTGAGCTGGCTTGTGAGTTTGTCGTCCCTTGTGTGATAGTTTTCTTTGCAGAAAATTCAGTGCCATCTTTTTTTACTAGGTCATCTTTATTTTGCTTAGATTAGATAATATATGCTAGTATATACTAAATCATCTTTATTTTGGAACTTATTTCATTGCAAGTTCCGAGCGCAGGCTTCATACTTGGTCTTCAACCTTGATATTTCTCCTATGCTGAAAGTTCATTTTTTTCTTACTAGATCATCTCTATTCAGAAACTTATTACTTCCTTTTGAGATAAATATCTCTATCATTTTCAAGTCATGGGATTTAGAAATATAAATTTGTGATATGGGAACCATCTCTTGAACCTCAACTGTTTGCTTCAACTAGTTTGTTTTTGGTGGTAATAGCATGTTGAGATTAGGGATGGCAATTCTACCCGCAAACCCGAAACCCGACGGCTGCGGGTGCCACTCGAATATTCGCGGGTGCGGGTGCGGGTGTGATATCCCATCCGCGGATGACCCGCACCCGACCCGAATCTATCTAATTAAATCTTTATCCTTTAAATATTATTATTTATTAGTATAAATAAGAGATAAATAAATGTTAATACTAAAAATAATAGGTTAATAATCAATGCATAAGTATGTCTTTGAGTTAATTATTTCATACATTTTTTAAAAATATTGTTTCAAATACATTATGTCAAAACCCGGTGGGCACCCAAACCCGACCCGAAACCCGACGGGTGCGGGTGCCATTTTCCACCTGCGGGTGCGAGCGCGGGCGTTGTTTTTCACCCGAACCTGATCCGAACCCGACCCGTTGTTGTCCCTAGTTGCGATTATGATTTTGTCTGTAATGTGGTGACCGACTGAATTGTTTCAACGTTAGATTGTGTTTTGTAGCTTCTTTGAACCCATATGCTGTGTTCTAATCTTGACTATATATCACTTTCTACCTAACATTTTAGCTATTATACTCAGCAGGAGTGAGCCAAACAATTGTGCTGCGATGGTTAGTGACCACGACACTGAAACTATGTTCCAAGACTGTGAAATTATCCTTGGCAACGAGGAGATGGTTAACAGCAGTGAGATGGTCAAGATGGGTCATGACGGTGAAATGATCTCTGAATATAAGATGGTTGACATTCATGATAACAAGATCATTCAGGGCTGCGATATGGTTCGTGGCAGCAAGATGGATCATGGCACTGAGATGATCCACAGCAACCAAGCGGTCATCCATGGTAGTGATCCGCCTCAAGGTAGTGAGGTGGCTAATGGTAATGACACGGCCGAGGTAACGCCAACAACCATCCAGGGCGGTCAGATGGTTCATGGTAGCAGGTCTGATAATGGTAATGAAACTGCTGATGTTACACAATCAACCACCTCAAGACGAAGGAGAAAGACATCCATTGTCTGGGAGCATTTCACTAAGGAAGACCATTCTGGCGGATCCCTACGGGCTTGCTGTAATACCTGCAAAAAAACACTTGCCTACAGTTCTGGCTCAAAAAAAGCAGGCAAGAGCCATCTGAAGAGGCACATTAACGATACATGTCCTGTGTTGAATGATCATGGACCAGTATCAGCAGGAGGGACAAATAATGGTGCTCAGCGTACTGCTGTTAAACATTCCAAGAGGCGCTGCAAATATACCAGATATGCTAATGATTCATTCGATCAGGATCGCAGTTCATCATATCTGGCAAAAATGATCATTCTACATGATTATCCTCTGCATATTGCCCAACAGGCGTCATTTATATCATTTGTTCAGGACCTGCAGCCTCGTTTCAAGGTGATCTATACAGATGCGATAGAGGCAGGAGGTTTATGCTGTTTATCTGAAGGAAAGGGATAATCTGCTGATGGAGTTTGGAAATATTCCTGGAAGGATAAACCTCACTGTGGGATCGTGGGCCACTAGCCAAACTCTTGGATATGTTTCAATTGGAGGGCAATTCATTGACCAAGAATGGAAGCTGCACCGAAGAATGCTCAATTTTGTGATGATCCCTTGGCCTTCTCCAGAGAATGTAGTCAGTGAAGTTATCAGCACAAGCCTTCCTCAGTGGAATATGAAGGACAAATTGTTCACCATTACGGTCGATTATGATTCTTCCTCACATGATATACACAGCATGAATCTAAGAGATAATCTCTTGAAAAATGACATTCCGATATTTGGGGAACAGCTTTTTGTGGTCAGGTGCTATGCCCATAAACTGAATTCAGCCGCAAGTGATGTCACTGCTTCAGTTATGAGTGTCATCTATCAAATCCGTGAAAGTATAAAGTTCATAAAGTCTTGTCCTAGCCATGAGCAGAAGTTTTCTGACATTGCTCAACAACTGCAAATTCAAAGTACCAAAACTCTGTGTCTGGATAGTACAACCCAATGGAATACCACTTACCTGATGCTGCTGTCAGCTCTGGATTACAGGCAAGCATTCAGCATACTTGACTCATGTGATGATAACTACAACCAAGCACCTTCTTCGGTGGACTGGAAGAAGGCTGAGATTGCTTGCAAATATCTGAAGCTCTTGTTTGACTCCGCACAGGAATTATGGTAACAGCACAACAAACTGCAAATATCTTTTTCCATGAGGCTTGGATAATTCAACGAGAGATTTCAGGTTCCGCAGACCTGCAAGATCCAATTTTCAGTAGCATCACAAAGGACATGTGTCAGAGGTTCGACAAGTATTGGAAAGATTGCAATATCGTGCTGGCCATTGCTGTGGTGATGGATCCACGCTTCAAGATGAAGATTGTTAGAGTTCAGTTATTCGAAACTTTATGGTCTGAAGGCTGTAAAGTATATCATGGTGGTCGATGCTGCTGTGCACAAGCTTTACAAAGAGTATGTTACACAGCCATTGCCATCGACGCCTTTCCATATTCAGCAAGGTCGCACTAAAGCGCTGCCCACGGATGAGAAAAGTGTCCTAGTTAATGGACCTTCCAATGGTAATTTACTTTCAGAATTTGACGCCTACCTTACGAAGGTGAATGAGAGCCAGCTATCAAAGTCAGAGCTAGACCAATACCTCAATGAAGCCCTCGTCCCACGCGTCCCAGAGTTTGACATTTTGAACTGGTGGAAGAATAACAGCTTGAAGTACCCAACACTTTCAAGGATGGCCCGAGATGTCCTGGCCATCCCAGTGGCTACAGTCGGTAGCAGCAGCTCTATATTCGCAGATGGACCTGAAGCCAGGATGCTTGACGATTATCGGAGCTCACTGCGCCCGGAAACCATGCAGGCACTTTTTTGTGCAAAAGATTGGCTACAACATTCTACTCCTGTTCCAAAGTCACCCAGTTCGGCGTCAGCAAAGCAATGAGGATTGTGTAGGTTTTGTGATAGTATAGTGCTGGTCCTTTCTGATCTTTGTATATCCATTTGCATGTGGCATTCCGAAATGCTGGTGGCTTCCTAAACGGCACACTCAAAATGGAAGGCACCACCATTTTCGAAATGGTGGTGTTTCAAGTGTGATTCTGTCGAAGCATATGCCGAAGTGGTTGTGGTGTTTTGGTGTTTGGAGTTATACAGTTTGGCCTCGTTTTCATTAATATGAGGCACCTTTTTCTTATATTTATATTTTCAGAGTTTAAAAAAAAAAAAGAAATGGTGGTGCCTGGATAGGAGATTTTGTGCTGGCGCAATATTCCTCAAACGTAGGTAGCAACTCGGTGAAGCTCTAGCTCGATGCCTTAAGTAGGCATGATCTTATTTCCGAAATGTTGGCGCAGTTAATTGTTTGGAATTGTGTTAAGACCTGTTTTTTTTTTTTGGTCAGTTAAGACCTGCGTTTTGCCGCTACAGGTTCTATGTTACATTCATGTTCTTTAGTTTCTGCATATTAAATGAGCCAACGCATGCACACCTGATGATCCTGAAACTTGTTTATGTTTGCTATTTACGTTCCCACATAATTTCAGTTTATAAATTGTTAGTTCGATTGGAGTTCCCATGTTCTTTTACATCATGATTAGCTAAAACACAAGTCACGAAAATATGGCTGAGCTCACTTTTATATTTGATTAACATATCCATTACCATCAGGAAATGCGGTGATCATAACATTCTTTGAACTCTCGTGATGTGTCATAATATTCTGTGCACCCATATGGTATAGCGAATCATAATAATTCTGGGAAGCTCTCTGTAGCCACTATTGTTCCCCTTTCCTAACTACTTGGTGGCTCCAAACATGCTGCAATCTCAACATCTCATTTCAAACACCATGGAGCCATGTGGATTAACCACTCCTGAAATCTCTTCCTTCACGAGACCCAAATCCTTCCCACTCCAGACTTCCGTGGAGGTACACTGATTTTTCCTAACAAATGTTGTCCCTAGGACCTTCCTCAAGTCTGATATTCTGACAGACATATTCCTGCTCTTTGAGTCGAGGTTGAACAACGCGAGATATATTTCTCCTGCACCATTATTGAAGACAATAGCCTCAGTGTTTCTTGTTTGCATCCTTTTTATGCACAGCACACATATTTGACAACAGCAATACAAGCAATGACTTATCGAGTGTTTCAAATTATTTCTGGGTTCAAAAGGACTGGAGATGATTTCTACCACGGCATGCCTTTTCCAGTTATCCTTTAATAAGAGGCAATGTCCTGAGATCATGTTACTGTGGTTCATTCCAGAAAAGAATAGCAATACTAACTCAAATTGAAGTTCACAGATCACATGTAGGCAGCCCTTCAGTCAAATATGTGTAAAAAGGATTATACCTTAAGATATCAGGCAGATCCTGAAGGATATTTTCCACCTCTAGTCAAATATGCTCAGAATAGATAGTCGAATGAAATCCCAATTTTCATGATAGTAGGAGAGACTGCTAACAATTTCCTAAATGAAGACAAACTGAAAAGAGGGAACATGGAGGAGCTGCTACTTACAGGTGGAAATTGTGGAATCACAGGATTATTAAATGATACAGAAGAGTTTTACTACTTTATTACCATATACTCTGATCTGTTATATTTTCGAGCTACTATGACTAATACTCCTTAACAAGAACCTTTTCCAAGCACTTGTACTGCAAATAATATGGCTTCCTCCCACCTAATATAAACCCAGCACCCCACAGCCTTTTGCTATGTGCGGCATTTGTCAATTTTCTCCTGTCTTAAACTTTTTTACTAAACAGAGATTAAGTGTACGCTGGAAGTATAAAACTATTTGATGCAGGTATCAGCACATAGAACATTCTCCCTTCAAACAAAATCTTATTCTGATTCCACAACTCAAGCATCAAATGTAAGTTTGTGCAGTCTCTAAAATATATAATCCGAGTAACCTGTTGCCATCTCCTAATATCACCGCCAATCAATCATGATGACCTTTATTATGTAGTTAGACCAAGGACGTCATGGTGTATCAAGGAAGCAAGATTTTATTCACACACACACACACACACACACACAAAAGAAACCATAAGAAATATTGAACTCTTTTAGGTTGTGAGAACAAACTCTGTTAGGAAGTTCTCATATATTGACATAAAGAAGCAGACAACTAATAAGAGAATAACAGAAATACTAAGCAACATATATACTAATGTTTCATAAATTTATCTAATTCACAAGATCCGTTCCAGGATATATGAGATAACTACCTTTACTTCCTGTTGCAACCCATGCACGAGCTCCAGCAATTTCTGTTGCACAAAGAATTTGCAGATTCTGTAATTGTTTTAATTAACTTAGCAAAACAAAGTAACACAA
This sequence comes from Oropetium thomaeum, assembly GCA_001182835.1. Lineage (NCBI taxonomy): Eukaryota > Viridiplantae > Streptophyta > Magnoliopsida > Poales > Poaceae > Oropetium > Oropetium thomaeum. Next base: position 1,339,738 of record LFJQ01000032.1, read on the forward strand.
ATTTACCTTTTTCCTGCCTCGATTTCACTATGGCACATAATCTTGAATAGCTACTCACAAGGTTTCCATTCTCATTCAGTTCCCACATCTGCAGTAATTATGGTACTCAAGTCACCAAGCAGGTTGAAAACATGTGAGTAACGAGGCAATACGCTTGTTGTAGTTGCATCAATCCCTGATGCTCGCAAGAAAAGATCAGTTGCTGTGTGAAGCACCAGAAATGGGTGCCTTGTGTAGTTGCATCCAGCATTTGCTAGTGCCATGTAGTCGAGGATTATCATTCTTGAGTGCCCATTTACCGGGTGACTAGAGGTGTGTGTTGAGGATTATCATGATTAAGTGGCTAGTAGTGATGCAAGATCATTGTAAGCTAGAGTAGTAACTTCATAATTTCTTAGCTCTTCCATTTTGATACTGGGTACAAAGTATGGAGTACGGGGCAGGACGAGTTGACCAATCTTAGACTATAAAATACCATGGTTCCATTGTTCAACATTATTGAGGTTCATGCACCTAACCAGTTTACCTAAAAAGCTAAGTTGATGGGGAAAGAAGGGCGATCCACTTATACTTCAACACTCCCCCTCACACGCAGCCTCCCGCAGGGCATAAACGTGGGATTTTTGAAGCGGAGGACTTAAATTGTGTAAAATTATCTCTGCCAGGATTTGAACTCGAGACCTCTGGCTCTGATACCATAATGAGATTCATGCACCTAACCAGTTCACCTAAAAGACTAAGCTGATGGGGAAAGGAGGGCGATCCAATTATATACTTCAACAAACATTTCCAGTACAGAAGATGACAGGGGCTAAGGTAAAATAAAGGTTTACTGATCAGTAATTTAAGACTTGTTCGTCATCTAAGCTGCAGCGATAATCTCATGCATATTGAATATGAAAAAACTAACTTGGAAACATAAAATGTTTGATGATTGGTAAATTTTTGGACATTGTAAAAAGAGTTGCTGTAATTCTAAAAAGGAATATTCCTACCAATGCAAACGGAGAACACATTAAAAGAACTTTAAATGCAAACATATGCTTTAAGTAATATTCCAGTAGAGAAATTTAACTCAATCTTTACCTGCTGTGCATGCCACCTGCATCTCGAAGACATGGAAGACTCTGCCTCTGAGGCTGTCTGACGTTGGCTACCAGAGGCATCCAAACAAGTATCAACATTTTTAACTGAAAGATGAAATTTTGCATGGTATTCCTTGCCCATGATAATGTCATCCCTACAATTCATAAACATGATCATACTTATTTATTACTGTACTGCGACATTCATGAGTCGGGTAGAACTTACGTTTCAACTGAAGGTTTCGTTTTACCCAGGCAAAATGAGATTTTGCCATTCTTTATATTATAATTTCTGCATAAATAATCTGGTTTCCCTTCTTGTGAAAACATGTACCATCCATTAGCGTTTTCGTCATTGCAGGCAGTCAGACCAACCACCATAATATTATTCATTGCCAAGTGAACATGATATGGAGACCTAAAGTGATTAGGATATTTCTCACTGGAAGTCCTTTTACTGTATACATAAGGAAACTGAAAATATCTATTAGTGTCAGTTTACTGTAGATTTATGCATTCAAATTGAAATCCATAAATGTAACAAGCCTTAAATACAAGGTAGGTACCTCCATGTTATTTTCACTGTAGTGGTTTATCTTCAATAAAGTTGGATTGGTAATTATGCCTAATGTACTTTCATCAAGGTGTCGCAAATCTCCACCATACATTAGAGGTGACTTAGCCATTGACCAAAGTGCCATCTGTTAAGTTCCCGTTAAAACAACGACTTAAGTAAACACAACACACTGTAAACCAGAACCAAGTCCCCAAGTGCAAACCTGTGTTTTCTGTTCATCAACTGTAAGGTTACATTTCCTATAGGGGCCTTGATTTACACCTGCATCAAGGGAATAGGGATGCTACAATTGTTTACTATCATATAGAGGAACATGATAGATTCATTAAGGGGGACGAAAAGATATATATATATAAAGGAATCATCAAGATAACTCAAGGATATTGCTGGTGTAACTGAATTACATTTTCACACAACTGAATTACATGTTACATAGTTTGACAAATAAAGACCCTAGTTTAATTGTTTTTTTCATTATGGCTGCAGGAGGTCAACATTTCTATCAGTACACACTTCCTACGAATATATTATGGGACAGTTGCCTTGGTTGACTGATACAAAGTCAATGAAAATTGGAAAAAATGTACTATGCAGAAAAAAATATCTATTAATCCATTAGGATATAATGTGCCTGCCACTTACTACAACATCCTAGACAGCGCAAAGGAGCACTCAGTGTTAAGAAAATTTCATGGACCAAGGGGGGGACCACGGCCCACCCTGGCCGACATGTGGCTCCGCCAGTGCCTGCCACTGTATTTAGGGAAAATTTCCGGGAGGACACTATTTGTATGTGTATTTTGCTTTTGTGCACCCTTCATTTCGAAATTAGCTGTAGGAACCCTAGGACGCTATAACACATGAGAAGAATTCTTGTAGATATTTTTATTTGAATGCAGAAGATACATAATGATTTGAAATTTTGCATGAAGATTCGGGACTACATTGTTATCTATGTAATTTAAAGAAAACACAATTGAATTCTTTTTTGTAAAAAAATCACTTAGATAAATAACATAGCTTTGGATCCTGATGCAAAATTTCAAGTCACTGTATCTTGTACATTTAGATAAAAATGTTCACAAGAACCCTTCTCGCTTATGCAGTGTCCTAGGGCCAATATCATTGATTCGCGGTGTTGTGAAGCTAATTTTAAAACGAATGATGTCCATTTGCAAAATACACATATGAGCAGTGTCCTTCAGCAAAGTTTCCCTCATATTTATCATGTGAAGTCCGTTTTATTCGCCTGAAATATGCAGAAAGTCCACTTTAGCCCCTAATCTTTTGTTTGGTTCACTTTTTTTTCTTGAATACGCACGAGAGTTACCTATATTTGTAAACATAAAAGCTGCCCCGTACAAATCCTCACCACTGGTTCACTTCATCCCTGGTTTCTCTAAATTGGGTTGTTTATAAATCCCATATTTGTGACGAGGACCAGCTTTAGGTGCTTGTTTTTATTTGGCAAGGCTAGATGTGAGTCCACATGGCCTCATGACTACTAAGACCCACAAGACCTATGTGACTAGCCATCGTTGTTAGTGGCAGAAAAATTGATAGGGCTGGACAGTGGCAGAGGACGAAAAGAAATCAAGGTATGGCAAACTCGAACTGCTTAGATATGGACAAGACTCCACGACTACACGCATCACAGACTCGCCGTGGCGTTTGCAAACCAAGCAAATACGAATTCACTCAGCCTATCCCTGTGTGCGACACTTCTCCTCCAACTCTGATGACCACAGTGGTTCATGATGTCGATTAAGGTGTGGATGCATTCGGCCATGGCGGACTGATGGTGGAGTTGACTGGCCAGCGACACAGGGATCAGAGTTCTCGTAGAATCAAGGTATGGCGCCCACCAGACCTTGCCACACGGGTCCTCCATCATGGGGCTGGTCATCACATGCATGAGGCTTTGTGAACACATGTTCTGCTTGCAGCAGTAAACACACTACCAGGAATCCATAAGAATGGAATAAAATAATTTTTTTAATTAAAAATAGATCATTACCAGGGTCAGTAAGCCAGCCAAATGGAAGCATGTCTAAGTCAGGCCATGATCTTCCTCGTAATCCGGTGGCCCCGATCTTTTTTGCAGCGGCAAAGGAACTGTGTATAATATGAAAGGGATAATAGAAAAGGGTTGTTATATATTTGACAAGATCCATAGAAAAGATTGGAAATAATACAATAAGTATAAAACAAAACACAAAAGGAGTACAGTTCAATCTGAAAAAAAGTATACCAGTTCAAACTACCTTGAGATATCAAAATGCGAACTAACATCTTTCCATTTGTCCCAATCATCTCCTGTTATTCGGTACATGTTAACATGTTCACTAATGTTTTCAGCTAATGCAGGAGTAACTTCTGTTCCGGGTGATAGGGACAGGATGATAGGACGCTCAAGCTCTTGCAGTAGCTGCAACATGGAACTTAGTTGGTTCTGCATCTTAACTGACATCATGTTGATAAAGTGTATCTATCTCAAGGTTTGGAGTTAAATTACCTCTGAAATAGTGATGATTTCTTTCGGACTATAATCTGTGCCAAAGATACAGTCAACTTTCACTACAAAGAGAATATATTGTCCATTACGTAACCAGAATTCAAACTTGAATTTTTGGCAGCAATAGAATTGTTGACTAAAATGCAAGAGGTCTCTATTCTGTCCATAGGATCATATACATGAAATCAAGTATAAAAAGTTAACATACCAAAATCAACACCCCAATCAGAATATTGTCGGTACAGAGATCTTAAAAACGCTTTCCCAGCTCCAATATCTGTATTAACACTCATAAATCCACACCGCATCCAGGCACAAGTTCTGTGAATGAGACCTATGTCACGAGCTGTCCATTGCCTGCCATCCTCCATGTAGGGTTTTCCCTGAAAAGTATAACTACTCAAAAGACAGTGCACAAAAGAGAAAGAAAATTATACAAATATCTTCTATCCGCAGTTCAGTTTTTATTCTAGCACAATTCCCAGTTATCAAGATTCACATTTGATTCAGATAATGCTCAAATTTTACAGTATGGTAATGCTCTTCAGAGCAAAAATGGAAGTGCTGAAAATGTTTTTGGGAAACAACTTCACAGTATATTATAACACTGACATTCAAAACGATATCTTTCCAAAACCTCTAAGATGCAAAAATATTCATGACTGGTCAGTATGTATGCATAGGTCTCTTTGGTACGGGTTCAGTTTCTTGAGAAACTGATTCTAGTGTCTGATTCACTGAAACCAAAGATTCTTCTGTTTCTCCTTTGAAATATAAGAATAAGAAAGATTTATTGATTTCAGTTTTGAAATTGCAGAAGAAACCGACTGTTTGGTACAATTTCAGTTCTGACTGTTAGGTTTCTGACTTAAAATTGAAACCAGTAACCATGCCAAATGCACCCTTAACATTAACAAGGATCACAGTGACGACCATACACACTGACAACCCTTCACAGTATTAAGGACACTTAACATTTACAGTTTCTTAAATTTATTTTAACAGGGATTAATGAATATTGTTTGGCGCCCTTAGGAGAGGAAGAGAAACATGCAAGGCTTTTCTAAACTAAACTGACTATTTCTCATCTCTATAAAATATAAGTACATCAAAAGGAGGAATTGTACCGTCTTAATGTCCAAGATGGGTGTGTTAGCATTGAAAGCCTGTCTACTTATTCCCTTCATCAAATGGATGCCAAATTTCAAGCCCATTCGGTGAACTGTACTAGCAATTTGACTGAATCCTTTATCAACTTTAGATGAGGGAAATCTTTGAAGATCAGGAAATGGTCGACCCCATTCATCGATGTTATCATATCCATAAGAATCTGTGTATGCCCCATCAACATACTTCCGGTACCAAAGGTAATCAATAACTGCGTACTATCCATAAATGAGGGAGATAAATAAGAAACAATGATTAGAATAACATTTATGTTATGCTTTTAGAGTAACCAAATCAAAACATTCTAATAGGTAACCTGATATCCATGTGGCAGTAACTTCTCTGCCATGATCTGTGCATTTTGCATGTAAGCATTTTCATCAACTATCCATGAAAAGGAATCATATGAGTTCCAACCTCTTGGCGGTAATGCAGCAAGTTCTTCATTTGCTTCAGCAGTATGCCTGAAATGTACAGGAAATGGATTATTTGTCTTTAGCTATGACTACGCTTTGCCAATATAGATCAAATTACTTCTTTGTCCACCAACCCCCCAATAAGGATCATAATACTGATGGTTTAAAAATAATTTCTTCACTTGTGATCACAACAATTGAACTTTTTTCATGTTAGCAGATAGTACTATGCCGTGCTCTGCAGTACATTATTGAGCCTAAGTTACTAGGAACAGAATATTAGGAAGCAACAAAATAACACAGACGTACAAGGAAAGTATACCAACAATTGGGTTGGTTAAGGAAAGTAAACTAACTCCCCCGCAAAAAAAAAGGGAAATTATACTATGGCCAATAACCTCTTTCTCCTCATTTTCTCTTTTCCTTTTCCATTTGTCTTTTTGTCCGTTGTTTGTTTTGATTCTTGTGGATTTCATCTCTAGCCCACCCCAAATTGCTCAGGACTAAAACTTGTTGTTGTTGTTATGAACGAAATTATGTCACAATTATAATAAAGAATGTTAATTTTGATCAATGGATATCCCCCCTCTCGTAGACTTGCTGGTAGCACACGCTCAAAGCTTTTATGTGTAGATCGGGTGTGCACAAGAACAACCCCTTGTCCCCTTGGATTTAGGTGTACAAGTGAAATCTGCCAGCTCAGTTACCGTGCGTTTTCTCCTAAGATTTTTGAAACATATTAAACGAACTCGTATCTTCTCTAAAAAATACGCAGCTCTCCTGTTGATTCTTAAAAAAGAACAAACAAACAAAAAACAAACTCGTATCCCAACACCAGACATGGTTCGACGGATTCCAGTCTTGCCTTCTGCATACTCCAATACTAGGTAAGCAGAATAAGACTACTCTAGCAAATCAAAGGAATGCCCGAAACTTACGCGGAGCGCCGAAGTACAATGCCCAAGAAATCGATCATGCAACCTAAAGGAGAGGAAGATACATTTTTGGGGGAAGAAGCACCATAATTGGCATGGAGCGTGCTGGGTAGTGAGTACTGACCAGAGGAAGATGAAGAGGAGGGCGGAGCAGAGGAGGCGATGTTGCCGCGATGAAGCACCCATCCCGATCGCCAGTTCGCCGCCACCGATTGCCGAAGCAGAGCAGGGAGTGAGCTAGCAGTGATGGAGTGGCAGTGGGGTTGTTGGGATGCGGGAGTGCCGTGTGGGGGTGGCGTTGTCTATCTGTTGAGCCATGTCTCAAGGACTCGACGCCACCCTTTCCGTTCTTCTGCCACGTGACCGCCGCACTGGGAGTGAGACGGGTAGGTGCATGATCTCTGGTGCTCGGTGGCCTCGCTAGTGCAGGGCAGCTCGAGACCATGTCAAGCATATTATCCACGGTAGGGGATTACGAGAAAAGTTGCAGGTTGATTAGAAAAAGACACAACTAATACGCTACAGCGCCCCGTTGCATAAGTTCGGTTTCCCGTACCCCCGCCACCGCTAATCCTTCCCGTTGCCTCTCACAGCCACCTCATCTCGGTCGAGCTGTCTCCCACCGTCGCGCGGCCACCATCCTTGAAATCCTAACTAGAAATGGCAACTTACCTGCAAATCTAAAAACCATCGGATCTCGACGGACGTGCGTGTGATTGACATTTTTCATTCGCAGATGCCACCCACACTCGACCTGAACACCCACGGGTGTAGGTTTTATATCACACCAGCGGATGACCGGCACCGGATCTGAATTTATATAATTAAATCTTTGTTTTTCATTATTGTTATTTATCCTATATCCTATATCCTACGTAACCAAAGAATGGAAAAGATTCTTCAAGAGTCTCGGGTCCCAGCAGTGCGTGATAAATACCGTCGAAGCCTAAGACTGCGGAGAAAATTAGATGAAGTACTTCAGATATAAAGTATAAAAAAGTATTTAGAACTTCAACTATTATAATGCACCAAAACATCTGTTTTACATCTACCATCCTACAAATATATCCCTCTTCTATTATATCCTTCAAATTAAAAAAAAACTGAATTTTAACTCAATTCGAGAGTTCTCGACTCAAAATCCGACGGATTATATTCTTTTAAGTTAAATCATATGGCCCGTAACTATTTCCGAATGTTTAATTAAAAAATCTTAGCAACCCCTTAATCAAATCTATTCTAACTTCCTCCAAAGAATCCAACATTACACCCACCCCCTAATAACGCGTAGCAGAAATCTGGGATGAAAATTGCCCGGTGGCGTGATGCAACAATCGCACCGCACCGTGGAGCACCTCCTGATCAGTAGCCGCGTGTCCTGTAGCCCGTGCGGTTGCCGCAGCTTCGGAGGAGCCGAGTCTACCGCCCTTCGCTGCAGCCTGGAGCCAAATCTCTGGCGCGAGTTCAGTAGGCCTCCGGAGGTGGCGAGGTGGCTTTATCTGCCCAGCAAGTTAACCCTTGGTCCTTGGACAGTTGGATGCCACCATTCGTCAATAAGGAATCAATTCATATATTTGAAATTTTAAATGGATTTTTCTTTTAAATCACAGCTTTGTTTTTTTATTAAGCCATTGTGGTAATTAAATTTAATCTAATAAAAGGAGATACCACATGATATATTTTTTCGAATTTTGAAATTGAATATTTTTTAATGTTCCAGTAGTAAAAATCAATTGTTCCATTCAAAACAATTAATTGATTTATGTTCTTAAAAAAACTGAATTTAACTTTAAATTCTTAAATTTATTTCATGTGCACTACAGTTAAACCGATCTCAAAGGCCACGTATATGTGATTTTTGTGCCAAAATATTCCAACAGGGAAAATCAATTGATTCAGTCATGAAAACAAATTATTCCAGAGTAATAATTAATTGTTCCAGTTGAAAAAAAACACGAGTACTTAAAATATTATTGTTCAAATAAATTAACAATTTACAATAGTAAGAACAAATTATGCTATAATTTTTGACAAAATAATAAATGTTCTAAATTTAAAATAGAATATCTAGTTAGCTAAATCTATACTCTAGACCTGTAGTGTGTAGTACATACTAATGCACTACTCCGCGTAGAGGCCCACGGCCAGGACTCGCGCACATCGGCCAAGCTTCACTTGCGGCTCGGGACTCGCGGCTCCTTCGAGCACTTACGTACTAGCAGCTTCAGCGCCCAGCGCGCCCTGTCCTGGAGCCGATGAAAGCTGCGGCAAGCGTGTGGGCTACAGGACACGCGGCGGCTGATTAGGAGGTGCTCCACGGTGCGTTTGTTGCAGCATGTCACCAGGTAATTTTCTTTCGGTAATCTGTAGCCCTAATAAGGCAACACCTCACGCCGCCTCCAGTTCAAGGCCACCTGCCGCTCATCATCCTCTCGCTGGCCGCACCGCCGCCGGGACAATATTGGCTGTCGCTCCCGCTCCTACTGCCTGGCTCGCCTCCGTCGGGACGAGGCTGCCACATTGCCGTCAAGACGCCGCCGCCTGCCGTTCCGGGTGCTCTCTCACCCGTCGCGCTGCCGCTGGGATGACGCAGCCGTGCCGGGTGCGGTGCCTCCGCTGAATCCGCCACCCCCACGACATTGCTACTCCGGGTCCTCTGGCAAGCCACGCCGCGCACGGGGTTCGCTGCCTCCGCTCAATCCGCCCCCGCCACGACGCCGCCACGTTGGGTCCGATCGCCTTCTGAATTTGCCACAGCCACGACACCGTCGTGTCAGTCCTCTCACCTCTGCTGGGTCCGCCACCGGGTGCCTCCTCTCACCTCCGCTGAATCCGCCGCTGTGTGGACGCCCCCGCCGCTTGAAGATATCCAGGTTTCTGTTACTCAAATCACAATGCGTCATTGATGTATTAGTAGCAGCCTCTGCCTGACAAATTGTGATTAGTAACTCATGTCGTTCCTTTCTTTTCTTGATTTTGTGGTGTACTCCATACCATATATTCAGTATTCTCACTCTACGATGACTCTTATATGTCAGTGGCTATTGATCAGAAAATACAGGCGCAATCAGTAGCTATACATCTGGAAGTCTGTTATGAGGGAGAAAATTTTGATACTGGCAAACTTGTTTAGGTCTTCTATTTCAAAGCTAGCATACAGTCAAATTGACTCTGCTTATAGTTATATGTTACCAAATTACTCTACTTTATTAATGTAATGTTGTTTTTGAGTTTTAATTTCTGTTAACATGTGACATCACCTGAAGATTGACAAGCATGAATGCAGATGTCATTTGTAACGGATTGTTTTCATGCATGTGCGATCATTGTTTTTCTAATGAGAGGAGCTGAGAAATCAGTAAGTGTAAAATGATTTCATTTTCAGAGTTATCAAGTAATAGATCAGGTTTTAGATTTTTGGTCTGAGTACAAATGAAATGTCATATTTGTGTTTCATTACTGATAAAGTTAGGCATTTCTGTGCACAATGTAGGCACCAGTTCTATCTGAACCTAGGCTGAAACTCAGAATCTAACTGAACATAAACTGAAACTAACCATCTGAATGGCATGCAGTTTTAGAACCAAACTAAGAAATGAGATACAGAGGTATGCAATTGTTACTCACAAAAAAAGGTATGCAACTGTTGAGTTGGTATTTTAGTTGAACGAGTATATTATTTGTATTTTAGTTGAAATGGCTAAGACAGGCCCTATTTATATTTAATATCAATTATCACTTTGCAGCAAGGGAACGCACAGGGTCTTGGGCTGTTAAACGCAGCCTATATCACCCTGATCCCGAAGAAGACTGATGCTATGACGGTAAAAGATCAGTTTAGTGCATAGCTTTGCTAAGCTAGTAACAAAGATTCTTCCAAATCGGCTGGCCCCTTTTTTGGATTCTATGGTTTCAACAAAACCAGAGTGCTTTTATACGAGGAAGATACGTACATGAACAATTTTATCTAGTGCAACAAACTGTCAAAGTCTTACATCGGCAAAAGATGTCTAGCCTCTTTCTCAAACTTGATATATCAAAAGCTTTTGATTCAGTGTCATGGTCTTTTCTATTGGAAGTTGACGCGGACCCGCCCAGAAAACCCTCATTTCGGGACGGCTCCTATCAGTCGTTGATGAGTCAGGATCCTGTTGGGCAACGCTCGACGAAGCGAGCGTACACACGATACAACACAGGCAGGAATAAACAGTAATAATTTACGAGGAGAGAGAAATTAATACAACATTAATTCATAGATTGAAGCTTAAGTCTTGCAAATGATTTAGAGTGCACAAGTAGAGTTTTGAAAACGTAACAGCGGAAGACTCGATCGTTTACACACTCCGACACTCATATTTTAAGCAAAAGCATGTACCATGCCCAGGGGCGTCATGCTACTGGCTACTTCAATGTTACTGCGGCGACTCGCACAGTTCCCACTGGAGGTTCCCAACCTCGGGGTGAGGTTCCTCCCGGTGGATGCTATCGTCCTGGTTCTGCATGTCGGCACCTGAAAACCACATATCGCTAACGCGTGAGCTTCTAAGAAGCTCAACAAGGCTTATCCGCTAACATGGCTGACTACAGCCGACTCCTAAATATGAAGGCTGACTAGGGTGGGTTTACTTGCAAAAACAGACTCGTAAGCCTGTACTACCCTTGGTCAAATTTTAACACAGGTTAAGTGATTAAAATGTAACTTTAATTAGCACTGAACTAATCAGGCATAATAGAAGTAACAAAGTAATAGTAATTATTATAGCATCATCCTTATTGTATCTCAACTTATTTACTAAAATGTGACAGAGAGTTCAAGTAAACTCATAGCTAAGAGCGACAGCGATTCGAACCGATTTTTATACCTCTGCAGGATTAACCTAATCATACGACACGTGCGCGTCCCAGACCGCACGTGGCAACCGTTCACACCAGCTCCTGCAAGTCAATTCCCTCCTACGCCTGCCTTAGTAGCGCCGCATCCCACCAGACAACACATCCCAGATGGTTTCTGCGGAGTTCCCATGCTGCCCACCCCAGATCACCTCCGATTCAGACACCGTAGGTAGGTTTGACGTTGCATTTACTAGGCTACGTAGGTTTACTGGGCTCCATTATTTCCAGCATATGATTAGTACATTCAATACTTGCCCAACTGTGCCACACGGATCAGACCAGACTACGATCACCCTGATCCCCGACCAGTCGCCGACCTACATGTACCCGGTCTGACCCTCAATCTTTTATCTTTCTTACTTATTCACAACCATATGTCATGTCTCATGTGATAGTTTCATTCAATATCCTACCAATCGCGAGCAGCGTCCACTCTGCTCGACTTCTACGGCAATACCTGCTACGCATAGCATGCTAAGGGGTATCTATACCAGCTACCGTTAGGGTTTCCTATGAAAACAAATGCAACTAGGATTTTCAATCAACTCCTAGCACTTAATGCACAAACAAGACACACTGAGTTATAAAATTAAAATTTTAAATATCGGTTGTGCACCGGGGCTTGCCTGGTTCTCCGGTGTTGACGTTGACTTCGTCTGCGGAGATCGAGGAATCGGGCTCTACAGCTACTTCGTGCACTTCAGAATCTACATGATGCATTATGATTATGAGGAGTTCAATGAAATGATAACATAATGCTTTTACTAAAGAATAATCTAGGGTTTCGACGTTTAGAACTTAGGGTTAAAATGAAACTTTTAATTATACTACAATTTTATTTTTAATTGATAGTACTCTCTGAAATATGAATTTTGAAATTTGGTTGAGGTCTAGATGAATTTTATAGATTTTATAAAAATTCAACAAACTTTCTGTTATTTAAAATTGTAAAATCAGAAATAATTATTAAACCCTAGAATAAAATTATGAAAGTTTATGTAGTCACTCATGAGCATCAAAAATAAAGTTCTGTTTTTGCGTCAACTTTTTGGAGGTCTTTTATAATGTATTTTAGAAAATGTAAATTAGCTAGGCAGATTGGAGTATTTTAAAAAGGTTACATGCAACTTTGTGGTCCTAAAATCCCCATAAAATTCTAGAGTGTGTCCACTGTCATGTTGTATTTATAGATAAAAGTTTAGTCATAGCACTGCTCTATTATTTAAATTAAAATTAAAAAACAGAAAAGAGTATTCTAGTTATTTCAGGAATTCGTTGGTCGTTTTTGAAAAGGTACTTTAACAGAAAATTAGTTATTTTCATGAGGATTCTAGCAAAGTTTAGTTTGCTATTTTTGGATTCTTCTATGATTTATTTGGCATTTTACAAGACAGGACAATTTAATAGGAAATAAAAATTACCCAGCCGTCTAGGGCAGAACAGGGGCGCAGATTCCGGCGAGCTCCGGCGGCGGTTTCCCGGTGAAAGAGTGCTCGGCACCGCTCGATCCTCTGTCCTACACCATCTACAAGCTACGGGGAGTCTCGGCAACACGACAAAGCTCGAGTTTTCTCACCGGAGAGGCGCTCTCACTAAGGAGGTCGACGACGGCGGCGACGAGGAAGTGTCCCGACGAAGGGAGTACAATTCTGAAGAAAGGAAGGCGTCGTGAGCTACACAAGGGAGAGAGAGAGAAGTTAGGCAAGGAGAGGAGGGCGGAGGAGGACCAGAGCTGGGAGCTCACCGTGGGCTTGCTCTCGGCGGCAATGGAGCAACGATGGCGACCGAGCAAGAAGAAAGGAAGTGGCGCGGCAGGAAGAATAAGGAAGGAAGGGGGAAGAAGAGAAAGGTTTGCGCGCAATTTAATGGGTTGGAGCGGGGACAGGAGCGGTAGAGGCAGCACGGCAATCGTCGGGGATAGGGCGGCGCGGGCGGTGGCGTGCCACAGTGGAGAAGCTTGCCGCGCGGGGAGGAGAGAGAGAGAGAGGGAGGGGGGAGGAGAGGAAACCGAGGGGAAAAGATTTTGCCGATCTTCGACTTGAAGGCGAGGGCCAAAAGCCGTGCCGGCCGCGGGAGTGGCGCAGTCGCCCGGCCGTTGGCCATTGGGGCGGCCGGGCACTGTAGCTTCTTCTTCCTTCTCTCTTTTTTTTAAATTGCAATTCAATTCAAATCTTGGATCAAAATTCAACTGAAAGTCATGCTTCCCGAGTTCTAAAATTTTTGAAAATTTCTGTGTATTCTCAGGGATTTATTTAGAACACTTTTTATTTAAGATTCAAGTCCTGACTTGGCTTATAAGATTTCTTGAATTTCCAAGATGATTTTTGTTTGCGTGAATTTTAAAGAGGTCTAAATCTTTTCCAAAAATTCTGAATAAATTCCAAAATTCCATTTTGAAGTGAACTTAATTGCTATGTGAAAATATGACTAGGGTTTTATGGAAATTTTGATAGGTCACTCATTAGGGTTTAATTCCTTCCCGAAGAAGAAGGTCCTCGACATTGCTGGTTGAAACTTTGCGACCCCACTAGTCATGTTCTGATATTTTGTCGAAGTTTGCATAGTGTTCCTTTGGAGTATTTTAGACAACATTTCTTTTACTACCGGTGTCGATTTTACTTGTAAGTATATAGTTCAACTTTTAGGGTTTTAAGGTTGTCGATTTAAGTCCTGGCGACACCTGGGATGTCACAGCCCTCCCCCCTAAAAGAAATCGCGTCCTGAGATTTAAGGAGAGGGTTAGGGTAGGCACAGGTACCTATGGGGCTGGAAGTAGTTCGGGGTAGTGGGATCGAAGAAACTCTGCAGACTCCCATGTCGCCTCGTCTTCCGTGTGATTGCTCCACAGAACCTTGTAAAACTTGAGTGTCTGTCTCCTAGTATCTCATTCTTTTTCATCTAGTATTCGAATTGGATGCTCTGGGTATGTTAAGTTTGGTTGCAACTCTTGCGCTTCTGGAATCACTTGGTCGACGGGTTCCTTCAGACACTTCTTCAATTGGGAGACAGGGAAGACATTGTGTTCCCCCGATAATCCTTTTGGCAACTCCACTTGATATGCCACTGGTCCGCACTCCACCGTGATAGGATACGGGCCTATGTACCGGGGTGCTAACTTGCCTCTGACCCCGAACCGTTGAACTCCCTTCATTGGCGAGACTCGTAGGTAGACGTAGTCTCCTACCTCGAAACTTAGCGGTCTACGCCTTTGATCTGCATAGCTCTTCTGTCTTGACTTGGCAGCCTGCAGATTTGCTTGTATGACCCATACTTTCTCTTCGTCCTGCTGCACTAGATCTGGTCCCAATATAATTCTTTCACCTGCTTCTGACCAGTTGAGTGGCGTCCTGCAACTGCGGCCGTAAAGTGCTTCAAAAGGTGACATCTTGATGCTGGCCTGGTAGCTATTGTTGTACGAGAACTCCGCCAAGGACAGATAAGTGTCCCATCCTTTTCCATGCTCCAAGACACAAGCTCGGAGCATGTCTTCAAGTATTTGGTTTACTCTTTCAGTCTGACCATCTGTCTGGAGGTGGTAGGCTGAGCTATGGATTAGCCTGGTTCCTAGTGATTCATAGAGTTGCTTCCAAAATCGACCGATAAACTGGGTACCTCGGTCGGAGATGATTGTCTTGGGCACCCCATGAAGACACACTATTCGCTCAATGTATAATTCGGCATACTTTGTCATTCTATAATTGGTACTGACAGGTATGAAATGAGCAAACTTCGTCAGGCGATCCACGACTATCCAAATGGAGTCATGCTGTCGGACTGTTATGGGTAGCCCAACAATGAAATCCATGCTTATGTCTTCCCATTTCCATGACGGAACGCTCAAAGGTTGTGACAACCCTACACCTTTCAGATGGTCGGTCTTTACTCTTCGGCAGGTGTCACATTCCGCTATGTACCGAGCGATTTCCCTCTTCATCCTGGTCCACCAAAACTTCTTCCGCAGATCTTGGTACATCTTGTTACTGCCAGGATGAATAGAGTACTTGGATAAGTGAGCCTCATCCATGATCTTTCTTCGGAGCTCGTGATCCTTTGGTACTAGTAGTCGATTCTTGAACCACAGAACTCCGTCTTCGTCTTTCCGGAAGCACTGCATCTTCTTTTCTTGTAGCCCTAATCTGATCTTCTCCATGCCCTTATCAAGCTTCTGGGCCTTGGCTACCTCATCTCTAAGTGTTGGCACTAAGGCTAGGTTGTAGAGGGCTCCGTGAGGTAGAATTCTTACGGTTGGCTCCAGTTCTTCGGTTGCAACTCCTTGATCCAAGTAGTGACAATGGGCGTTTCTGCTCAGTGCATCTGCAACCACGTTAGCCTTGCCCGGATGATAGTGGATCTCTATTTCGTAATTGTGGATTAACTCTAGCCATCTTCGTTGCCTCATGTTCAACTCATTCTACGTGAAGATGTACTTGAGACTTTTGTGGTCGGTGTAGAGGTGTACTAGGTTTCCCAACAAGTAATGCCTCCACACCTTCAGAGCCAATACCATGGCTGCCAACTCCAAGTCGTGTGTGGGGTAATTTAGCTCATGCTTACGGAGTCGCCTTGAAGCATAAGCAATTACTCAGCCTTCTTGCATTAACACACAACCAAGTCCAATGCCCGACGCATCACAATACACGTCAAAGGGCTTGCTCAAATCCGGTTGGACGAGTACCGGTGCTGTGGTCAAGTGCTTCTTCAAAGTTTGAAAGGCTTCTTCGCACTTTTCTGTCCACTTGAACTTCTGATCCTTCTTGAGCAGCTCTGTGATAGGCTTGGCAACCTTAGAAAAGCTGGGGATGAAGCGACGATAATATCCCGCTAACCCCAAGTAACTTCGCACCTTGTGGACTGTTGTGGGTGCTTTCCAATCAACAACATCTTGCACCTTTCCTGGATCTACAGAAATACCTTTCGCGGACACTACATGACCCAGAAACTGAACACGCTCAATCCAGAATTCGCACTTGCTGAATTTGGCGTAGAGCTGATGATCTCTGAGTCTTTGTAGAACTATCTGAAGGTGCTCAGCATGCTCATCGGCTGTCTTAGAGTACACTAGGATGTCATCAATGAACACCACTACAAACTTATCCAGCTCTGGCATGAAAACTGAGTTCATGAGGTACATGAAGTACGCTGGTGCATTAGTGAGTCCAAATGACATCACCAAGTACTCATACAGCCCGTATCTGGTGGAGAAGGCCGTCTTCGGAACTTCCATGAGGCGTATCTTGATCTGATGATAACCAGACCAAAGATCGACTTTAGAGAAGACCTTTGCTCCAGCCAGCTGATCAAACAGAGTATCTTTGTGTGGCAGTGGTTATTTGTTCTTGGTAGTGACCGCGTTCAAGGGGTGGTAATTCATGCATAGTCTCAAGGATTGGTCCTTCTTCTTTACAAACAGTGCCGGACATCCCCAAGGCGACGAATTGGGCCGTATGAAGCCCTTGTCCAGCAACTCCTTCAACTGTGTCTTCAGCTCTGCCAGCTCTTTGGGTGCCATCTTGTACAGTCTGCGGGAGATCGGGGCTGTGCCTGGCTGTAGCTCAATCTGGAATTCCACATCTCTGTCCGGTGGTAAGCCAGGTAAATCTTCCGGGAATACATCTGGGAATTCCTTAACCACTGGTATCTCGTCCAGACTTTTCCCAACAACATGGCAGACTTGTTTGAGGGTAGCTCTAGGGTGATCTATGTTTATGGATATGGAACCGTGAAGTGGAGAGGTTAAGTGGACTACACGGTTAGCAATATCAAGGATGGCATTATGGTGCTTCATCCATTTCATGCCGATGATAATATCGATACCCTGCCCATCTAGGATTATGAAGGAGGTAGGATAGATGTAGCCTCCTAAATTTAGGGGTGCCTTCCTTAAGCCATAGTTTAACAATATATTGCCCCCAGGCGATTTTATGATGAATGGTGGCTCTAGGGGAACTGTGACTAGGCTTTTACCCTTGACAAAATTTTTACTGATAAAATTATGGGTGGCACCGGAATCAAATAGAACGAAGGCTGATGGGTAGAGAGCGAGAACGTACCCGCTAGCACTTCCTCTCCTTCAGCAATTCCTTCGGCCGTGGTGTGGCTCACCCGACCGGTTCTGGTGTTCTTCTGGCCTCTTTGCTGGCCCTGCCCCTGGTTTGCCTGCTGATTGCCCCTGGCCTGCTGGTTGGAGGGGCACTCGCGGGCGAAGTGTCCGGGTAGCCCGCAGGTGAAGCAAGGTGTGCCTGGTCCAGGACGGGCGCCCTGTTGAGGTGGGCGGACACCCTGGTTCCTCTGTGGTGGTGGTGGTGCACAATAGCCAGCCTGTGGCTGGTTCTGCGGGGGTCGGTAAGGCTGCTGTGGTGGGCGGAACGATGGAGCTTGCGGCGGGGTCGCCCTGTATTTCCTACCATCTGGTGCAGTGTACACCAAACGATACTTCGGTGGCAGGGCATTTGATGGCCCACCGTTGGCTCGCCTCTTCTCCCGCTGCTCTTTCTCCAGGTACTCTTCGGCGATGAGGGCGTTGCTCACAAACTCATTGAATGAGCCGCCTTGATTTAGGGCCAGATGACCCTAGAGTGTAAGGTTCAGCCCATCCATGAAGCGGTATTTCCGCTTCGTATTCGTGTCCACTTGCTCTGGGGCATAAAGAGCAAGCTGGTTGAACACACGGGAGTATTCATGCACCATGCAATTGCCTTGTGTCAGGGCCATAAACTCCTTGGCCTTCCTTGGCATAAGTCCCGCGGGGATGTGATGAGCGTGGAATGCTTCCCTGAATTGCGTCCAGGGCACCTGGGTGTTTGCCGGGAGGGTGGCCAAGTAGTTGGCCCACCAGGCTCCGGCGTGCCCTTGTAGCATCTGGGTGGCGAAGAGGGTCTTTTGGTTCTCCGTGCAACGGAGTAGCACAAACTTGGCCTCGATCGTGTGAAGCCAGTGGTCTGCCTCCATTGGTTCCCGAGCATCTCGGAACTCTGGAGGATGAGTGGCTAGGAAATCAGCATACATGCTCTCCTGGTTTTGGTTTCTTGCGCCCCGATTTGGGCCACCATTCCCCAGAATAGACCGCAGCATCTCTTGCATTTGCTGACTGCTTTGGAGCATGGCCGCCATAGCCGCGGCCAGGGTTGGCTCCGCTGGCAGGGGTGGCGGGTTGGAGCTTTCCGTGTTCTGACGTCCAGCCCTAGTGTTCACCATTCTGAAAAAAAGTGAAGAGCGGTCCCCATTAGCGCAGTTTACTCCATAACCATAGCTGGATATATGCAAAAGGATGTCAAAATGCATGGCATGGATAACTCATAAAAACAAACTCCGTTCCTTTCCAAAACAATGACAGTGCATTAGTTTCTTCAAATTCCCTAAACTGTCAAACCACCACTCTTACATCCAAAAGATTACAACGCCACTAAGATAGACTCATGAGAACACATGCCAACGCCATGACAGGCACAACGCACTCCTTAAGCGACTCATCTAGCTAAACTTGGCTCGTGAAACCATCCCTGATCTACTCCTCCTCGGGTTCTGGGTCCGAAGCATCGGGGTCCGACACCTCCGACTTAGGCGCATCATCGTTAGCGGGAGGCGGCTGCTATGCCTCTAAGACCCGCTATCTGATGCTGCAAGTGATGATTCTCATGGGCGAAGTCCTCAGCCATCTGAACTGCATTAGCCCTGAGTATCTCCAACTGGTGAATGTGTTACAACATGATGTTGCAATCATTCTCCCTAGCATGGACCTGGGCAGTCTTAATCTCAGAGACCGCCTCCAACTCAGATATGCGTGTAGCGCGGGCGTTGCAACGAGCACGTAGTGCATTGTTCCTGCTCTCCAAGCTCTTGACCTTCTCCTGGAGTTGGGCTATCTCCTCATGAGCCCACCCCAAGGCCTGACGGTCTATCTGAGCCGCGAGAACAGTATCTTCATGCAAATTGAGCATTGCCAAGCTCAATGGGAACAATGGAGTCACGTGGTCTTTCTCCTCCTTGAGGGTCCTGACTTGGGCATTCTTGACATTGCGGCGCCAAGTACTGTCAACCTGGTCCCGTATCGGGAACATTGCCGCTGGCTTGTCTGCCAAGTCCTCTATGTGCCTCTCGCATAACCTCAATAGGGCCTGATGAGCAGCTGACTCGACTGCCTCGGTATGGTCTGAGCCAAAAGTAGTGAGGGTCCAAGTATCTCCATAGGCGAACTGAGGGTGTGTGGGTAGCGAGATCATGGCCGAGCAGCGCGACAGGTTATACTGCGTAAACTCCTGAATCTAAAAACTAGGAGTCTCCGCGTAACCTAGCGACTGCAAGGTCTGCTGGAGGATCTCCACAGATCCCCTGCGTCCTAATTCCTTGGTGACGCGGGTAGGGGTGGAATCCTCAACACCGAACTCCGCGGGTCCCTGCTCGATCGCGTTATCAGCCATCTGCAACAGAGAGATGAACAATATTTTATTAATCAGAAGCCGCATGTTGACACATAGTTCAAAGCATGCTAAATCTTCCGACATGTAAAATATTCCCATCCCTGCGTAAAAGGGTGATCGAAGATTGATACTAAAGTTGCTAGTCTATTGACAACCAATCTACCCAAAGTGCTTGCCGTCTAAGCTGACCTGTCAAGGAGGCAATCTTCCCATCGAGGAAAGTACTGTAAAAGGCTCAATGGTATGCAAGGATTCTGCTCTGACTCGGTTGAGGCCACGTAATCTCTAAGGAGGAAGGTATCCAGGTTGATTTTTAAACTTCCGAATGTGTACTAGCCATTATTAGCAAAGTTTCTAGTCCTGGATGACTTAATGTAAGTTTTAAAGAATTTTACCATTTTATCATGCAAAAGCAATCCTGACTCGTCCTATGCGTCCTCACAAAAGTAAAAGAATACGCTTAGGCGGTGGCAGAATCACACTCAAGTTAGACGTTACTACACGTTCCTTACGGTACCGAGGTTAGTGTACCTATAGAAAATGGCATCACAGGCAGTAATATGAATATATCCCAAAAGTAAAGACAACAACCCATATCATTGCCATATGGGTCGCTCCGAGTAGGTCAAGTACGGGGATCACGTGTCCGACCTTTCCTGCGCGACGACAGACTGCACTTTACCTCAGGCAGCGGAGCTATGAGAGTATTCCGCAAGACCGAAGTCGTGAGGAACAAACTCATCTCTTGTGTGCCAACGACACAAGATGCCACTGTTGTGAAGGTCTGCATTCGCAACAGGTCCGTAACCCACACCTCGTACGGTAGAGGTCCGCTTTTCTCCCTAAACGGCAAGGGGGTGTATTGTGTTACAACGAACATAGTACCTCCTTCCATACCATCATGGCATAGAACACTACTGTTGCTGATGCAACAGGGATTTCTCGACCTTTCACCGCAGTCGAGTGGCGTACCTTACTTTGCTTACCTTAGCGTAGGTGCGTCGTTACAGAAATGTAAATCTAGACTGGGTTTAGTTAGCTCCTGCAATAGGTTAGCTTGCCACCTGATAACCTATTAGCTAATATGGCTCGTACCTCACTCGCACGTGATTTTCGAAAATATGCCTTAAACGTTGTACCGTTTCCCAATACGGCTCTGATGTCAAGCTGACACGGACCCGCCCAGAAAACCCTCATTTCGGGACAGCTCCTGTCAGTCGTTAATGAGCCAGGATCCTGTTGGGCAACGCTCGGCGAAGCGAGCGTACACACGATACAACACAGGCAGGAATAAACAGCAATAGTTTACAAGAAGAGAGAAATTAAGACAACATTAATTCATAGATTAAAGCTTAAGTCTTACAAATGATTCAGAGTGTGCAAATAGAGTTTTGAAAACGTAACAGTGGAAGACTCGATCGTTTACAGACTCCGACACTCATACTTTAAGCAAAAGCATGCACCGTGCCCAGGGGCGTCATGCTACTGGCCACTTCAATGTTACTGCGGCGACTCGCACAGTTCCCACTGGAGGTTCCCAACCTCGGGGTGAGACTCCTCCCGGTGGATGCTATCGTCCTGGTTCTACATGTTGGTGCCTGAAAACCACATATCGCTAACGCGTGAGCTTCTAAGAAGCTCAACAAGGCTTACCCGCCAACATGGCTGACTACAGCCGACTCCTAAACATAAAGGCTGACTAGGGTGGGTTTATTTGCAAAAACGGACTCGCAAGCCTGTACTATCCTTGATCAAATTTTAGCACAGGTTAAGTGATTAAAATATAACTTTAATTAGCACTGAACTAATCAGGCATAATAGAAGTATCAAAGTAATAGTAATCATCACAGCATCATCCTCATTATATCTCAACTTATTTACTAAAATGTGACAGAGTTCAAGTAAACTCATAGCTGAGAGCGACAGCGATTCGAACCAATTTTTATACCTCTGCAGGGTTAACCTAATCATACGACACGTGCGCGTCCCAGACGGCACGTGGCAACCGTTCACACCAGCTCCTGCAAAGTCAATTCCCTCCTACGCCTGCCTTAGCAGCGCCGCATCCCACCAGACAACACGTCCCAGACGGTTTCTGCGGAGTTCCCACGCTGCCCACCCAAGATCGCCTCCGATTCAGACACCGTAGGGTAGGTTCGACATTGCATTTACTAGGCTACGTAGGTTTACGGGGCCCCATTATTCCCAGCATGTGATTAGTGTGACACCCCAGGTGTCACCAGGGTTTAAATCAACACACTAAAACCCTAATCGGCAATTTACTCACCTAAAAGTAAAAATCAACACTAAAAATAAAAAGAAATAATGTTTGAAATGCTCTAAAGGTTCACCATGAAAATTTTGGCACACAACAGAACACTATAGCTAAGTTCGGAAAGATTCAACTAACAGTGTCGAAATCCTGGTAACAAGAATTAAATCCAAACCCTAACTCATGGGTATCCAAATTTCCACAAAACCCTAGCCATATTTTTACATAAAAATTAACTACACGTTAAAATAGAATTTTGGAAATTTTATCAAAATTTGTGGAAGAATTTTAAACCCTTTTAAAATTCTAACACTTTTGAACCAATTTGAAAATTCAGAGACTTTTAGGAGCTGAATCAGGGAATATTCCTATAAGAAAAGTTGTTCCAAATAAGTCTTTTAGCTCACACGAAAAGTTTCAAAAATGTTTGAACTGGGGAGCTAGGGTTTTCAATTGACTCAAGTGAAGGGAGTTGGAATAATTAAAAATTTGAGATTGAAAATAGCTGTACCGTGAACAGTAAGCCACCTCCGCCACAGTGCGCCGCCCGGTACGGTTTTGCCGTGGTTGCAGCCGAGACAGAGCCGCGCCATTACTCCGCCATAGCATCAAATCGTGACAAGAGATTTCCTCCTCTTCCTCTCTCCTCCCTCTCTCTTCTCTCTCTGGGCGCCATTGCTTCTTCCTGCACGTCGTCTTCACAGCATTGGCCGCCGCCCACGACGCCCTAGTCATGTTCTGATATTTTGTTGAAGTTTGCGTAGTGTTCCTTTGGAGTATTTTAGACAACATTTCTTTTACTACCAGTGTCGATTTTGCTTGTAAGTATATAGTTCGACTTTTAGGGTTTTAAGGTTGTCGATTTAAGCCCTGGCGACACCTGGGGTGTCACAGAAGTGTTATGTCACTTGGGTTTTGGGCTGTCATGGTGCAATTTGGTGTCTAATCTTCTATCAAGTTCTTCAACTCGTATTCTGCCAAATGGGGAACCTAGAGACCTCATACAACATCAGCATGGACTCCGGCAGGTGGGTCCCTTATCACCCATGCTCTTTATATTGGTTATGGATGTGCTTAACAGTTTATTTGTGAGGGCCGAGAGTGATGGACTGTTGCAACCACTTTCCCAACATATGGCTGGTCAAAGGTTACCTCTATATGCTGATGATGTTGCGCTATTTATCAAGCCGATGTATGACGAATTACAGATCACCAAGGACATTCTTAAGGTGTTTGGAGATGCTTCTGGACTGCAGACCAATATTCAAAAGAGCAGCATTATACCCATCAGGTGTGAGGATAATTCTTTGGCAACAATACAGGATGTTTTCCCATGTACTATCTCGGAATTTCCATGTACATATTTGGGGCTGCCGTTATCTAATAAAAAGCTTTTGAAATGGACTTTAATGCCATAGATTGAGAAAATTGCAGATAAGCTTCCAGGTTGGAAGGCCTCTCTCATGAATAGGGCGGGTCACGCTACGCTTGTTCGGTTTGTTCTCTCCGACATTCCAGTTTACTTACTAATTGCCATCAGCGTGCCCAAGTGGTTTATCAAAGCGGTTAACAAGATCAGGAGAGGTTTTATATGGCAGGGAAAAGAAAAGGCCAATGGTGGTTGTTGTCTAGTGGCTGGGAAAAAGGTACAGAGACCATTACATTTTGGAGTCTTAGGCATTCAGAATTTAAAGGTGATGGCGTGGGCTCTACAAATCAGGTGGCAATGGTTCAAAAAGACTAGAGCTGACTGGGCATGGACTAATCTTGAGCTTCCTCTGCATCCTAATTCACTAGCCTTATTTGCCATTGCAGTCACTACGGAGGTGGGGAATGGAAATAATACTTTGTTTTGGACTGATCGATGGTTGCATGGTTGCTTAATTGAAAATCTTGCGCCAGCTGTTTTTGCTTGTGTGTCTCCTAGAATCCGTAAGAAACGGACTATGGTGGAAGCTCTCCATAATGAGGAATGGCTACGGGACATTCAAGGACGTCTGTCTTGGGATGGTACTAGAGAATTTTTGCAATTATGGGACTGCCTCTTGGATGTTATGCTGTCCGAACAAGAGGATCGTCATATCTGGAGGCTTGATGCAAGTGGTTGTTATTCTTCCAAGTCTACCTACAAAGCTTATTTTCAGGGTGCTGTAATCTTTGAGCCTTGGCGGAGGTTATGGAAGTCCTGGGCCCCGGCCAAATGCAAAATGTTCTTATGGTTGGCCATCCGACTAGCTGCTAGGGGGCTCTCTCATCTAGAAAAATGCCCTCCGTGTGACCAAGAAGATGAGACGATTCAACATCTTTTAGAAACATGTGTGGTGGCAAGACAAGTTTGGTTCAGGTTGCTCAATCCGTTGGGCCTAGCATAATTAGTTCCTCAACCAACTGAGTGAAACTTTGCTGATTGGTGGCGCAAGATGTTGTGATGAGTTAATAAAGAGGATAAACAAGGGGTGAATTCTCTCATTATTCTTGGCGCTTGGATTATTTGGAAACTTAGGAATGCTTGTGTGTTTGAGGGAATTTCTCCCTCCACTAACAAGATTATGAGCGAGGTAGAGGATGAGCACAACATTTGGTTCTTGGCTGGTGCAAAGAAACTGAAAGGTCTTAGGATTATGTTCATAACCTAGTTTAGCTAGGTCGTGTCTGAGTAGCTCGCTATGTTGTCGTTCTTTGAACTTATGTAAAAGCCTCGATATTCGGTCCCCATATGAGTGAAGTTCTTGTTGGGGACCCCTTTTATTTCTCTCTAATACAATGAAATGCAGTTCTCCTGCATTTTCAAAAAAAAATTATCACATCATGCATGGTAGCTGCTCTTAGTATCCAGAGCGATGGGTGTAACTTCGTCTTATTAGGGTGTGTGTGGTTGAGCTTTAGCTGTAGAAAAAGCTACTGTGAGCTGTGGCTATAGAAAAAGCTGCTGTGGCGAGACGTGTTGGAGAATAGAAAAGAAGGGGTACATTTGTGTAATCGGTGGCAGTGGTTAATTTCCTCCAACTTGTAGCGGCCGCAGCAGGCAAAAGCAGGTCCGAGGCTGCTGCAGGTTTTACACTCGGTGGAAGCTGCTTTGGCTCACAGCTGCCCTCAAAAGTTTTGGTCTTTGGTTGAAAAGCTACTTTTGCAAAAGCTACAGCAGGCTGAAAAGTTGAACCAAACACCCCCTAATGTAACATGGATGAGCCATTTTCCCCCTAAAAGTGTATATTTTTCTGGATTTTTCATTTTTAAAGATTTTATTGATTTTCCCTTGGCATGTTATCCCTAGATTCGCAAACAGTAGCCCAGTGTAACACACCCCGCAGGGGAGCAACCTTCTGACGCTGTCATGGGAAAGATGGACCCGTTCGAGATTTGACAAGATACGACACCCATGAAAGAAAAAGTGTAGACACTCCCTCAGTTCCCCTTGCTTGGATTTTAGTAGATCTGGTTGCTGACGCAGGTATTGTGACCATGGCCATTTGTGAGCTCTTTGGCAGGGATGGTATGCAGGTAAAGGAGACATTGTTTGGCTTCAACGAAAGCTTATCACAGGGTTGTGCTAGGTGCTAGGATTCTAAATTTTTTTTGTCTGTACTACTTGTTTGATTAATTAGGAACACAAGATTAGATTATCTCATTCTCTTCGACTTTCCATTTGCAAGCTAGATGTATCATTGTTTATGTCAACAGTTAGTTGTTAGCGAGCTCTGTATGTTTTTGGTAATTTACTCTCTACTGTTAAGTTTTTGCCAAATCAATATGGGTAGCTAGCTCTGTTATTCAAATGAGTGATGTGGTCAAATTTGAAGGAATCATTGCAAGAGGCATTGTTTCTTTTAGATCTTGTACTTATATGCTTCGTCGAACTTCAACTTGGATTTTTTTTTAATGTACATATGTGAAATGAGTAGAAATTGCTTGCTTGTTGTTATACTCAGAAGTAGTAGTATCTTGCCCATTATGTTTTCTTAGGTTCATTTGCATCGTAATGGGTAGTTCTGTAATGATAAACCTAACTACTTTGCTTAGAATCTACAAATTTTTGACATAATTTTCAGCATGGGCAGAGAGCTCTTTTCTTTGGGCTGGTTCTTGTATTCTTTATTCTGACCCTATGTTCCAGTGATTTGATGAGTTGATTATAGTTTACTTAAAATGATGACTCTATATTCTTGAAACTATACTATCGGACAATTTGTTCAATACTTGGCATGGATAGTTACCTGTACATCAATTATTATTGCGTTAATGAGTTCATGTACTTAGCAATATAAACACTACTATTTTTCAGTGCCAATAGCATAAACCTTAACCCTATCATCTAACAACTTTTGTTACTACAACCCATGGAATTCAAGGGATTAGATTTTAAAACAATGGCTTGAAGTAATTAAGTTTTTTAGATGGTATTAGGGGTCAAATTTTTTACCAATAGCATAGAGCGAATTAGCCCTTTATGTTGTTTAGGTATTTCACTCTAATTGTTCGTATAGTGCCTTATGTCCTAGGACGAGTCTTTCCAATTTTGTGAAGTGCATTACTATACACCTTGGCCATGTCATTTGTTTTTGTTAGACTTATTCCTGTTTTAGGTGTCGTTTTCGTGAGTTGTTTAGTTGTGTCCAAGTTAGTGTGGGTTGCTATATCACAAAGTGAGTGCATTATGTAGTGATACCAGGAGATTAGTGGTGTGCGAACTCATAGAGTGCTGCATGGAGGTTAGTGTATGGATGGCCGTTGTGACGGAATGGAGCGGAGCAGTGACCAGTGTGTGAAGTGATGAGCGCTGGGGTGGTGTGCAGCGCTGAAATTTGCTCGTGTTCTGTGTTCTTTCTCTTATGTCCATGTGTGTTTTAGAGAGCAAGTGTGAGTGACAGTTGAAATATTGTTCTTAAATATTTATTGTAGTTCATTTAACAAGTTGATGTAGGCATTACTTTGAAAAATGCATTTAGGCAAACACGATATAATTTACTGTTTGCAGCTTAATTTATGGTGAGATGAGTGTTGTCTGAAGTGAAATTTATCTCTCTAACATGATTTCTTTATCTTCTTTTGTGTATATGTGAAGTTAAACTTGATTCCTTTTTCATAGCACAAACAGAATATGCAAACTAAAAAGCATTGTTGGAAGACTAAAGATAGAGCAAATGACTCAAGTTGTATATCGCTTTATAATATTGATTTCGTATATACTAAAAAAATTAGATATGTTAGGTATCAATCAAATCCTTTTTTTTTTAAAACATGGCGTTAGCACAGGCATTTGTACTAGTTAAGGCCCTGTTTGGATCCAGGTGGCTAATTGTTAGTCCCTAGCTAATTTTTAGCTGGCTAATTCTTAGCCAGCTAACAATTAGTTCTATACTTGTTTAGAGTCTCGACTAATTGTTGATATATATAACTAGTTTTGCTCTTGGCTAACAATTAACCCCTATTAGAAAGGTGGGAGGGACTAATGATTTTTCATTAGTAAGGAGTTTGGCTAATTATTAGTTTTTGAATTAGCCAGCCTGTTTGGAGATTTAGGGACTAATTTTTACACGGGTAACAATTAATCGGGTGGATCCAAACAGGACCTTAGTATAAATATTAGCTAAATAAATGTTGATGTTAAAATGAAGTTTAATAATGTATTAATTAAGATGTAAGTATGTTTTGTGTTAAATATTTATAAATTTATTTAAAATATTGTTTCATACATATTTTGTCATAACTCGACGGGCATTGAAAATACAACGGGTAAGTGCGGGTGCCATTTTCTACCCGCGGCGCGAGTGTGGTGCCATTTTCATCCCGAACCCCGCCCGCTGCTATCCCTAACCCTAACCATCACCATTGGGAATGGAGCTCGTTGGCATCATACTGTCCTGACAACCCAAGACTCATAAACTGCTTGTGATAGCCACTGCCGCATCGCTACACCACAGGCTCCTGTCCGCGCTGTTTCGGTAGTGCGCTGCCAATCGACGAGTTGTTTAGTTAAGCTCCTTGCAAGCATTCAAAGATTTTCTCGTCCTTGCTCTAGTGCTTCTCTGCTTGACTTTTGATTTTCAGGGTTCCTTAGGTATGCCACTAGCCAAAAGATCCTAAACAATCGAGAGGGACAACTATTTATGGGGCCAACCACCCCAAATAGCCATTACTCAGAAAGCATCTTGTATAGATAGTCACCATATCATATGGTGACTATACTATCCTACGGTATGATGACCCCATCGTACCATATGGTGACTGTATCCTTTGAATCATCCCTCAAAACAAATCTTCTGGAAAGTGGTACACTGAGATCACCGTATTATATGATGACCCCATCTCCAACGATCATATTCTAGCTTTGTTCAAAGTCCAGATGGTACAGTGACCCTGCCATACGTACAGCGACTTCAGCTCCACTGGACTCTGGCTCTACTTCAGCTCCTCTAGACGGTGACTCCATCATGCCATACGGTGACTCTAGCGCTAGTTACAACTTGCTCTTCTTGTTGCATTCTTGCTTCCAAGCTTCACTATCTGACTTCATCGACTTCTCAGCTGTTTCTTAGTGTTGTGGAACCTTCACACATGTTATTCACCGTCTTTACACTAGTAAGACGTAGCTAAACATCTCAATCCCTCTTAATACAACCGGTTTTTACTATGGAGTGAAGACCTAGCTAAGAAGGCTTCTCTAAGCTTAATCTCCATGCTCTATGGCTTTGATCCATCCTTCATGGGTTCATCATTGTGGTCTCATCCATATCGCCAAGGTGCACCACTCATACGATCATTGACAGAAGTGGTAGCTGCACTCAACAAATGAGATCATGTCCCCTCAATCACCAAAACATTCATAATTTTGAGGCATAATGGTCATGAAGCTAATATAATCCTGCGCTTCTTACTTTGAATTTCAATAAAGTTGGCTCTCCGGCAATCACACCAGTAGAGTCTTTTCTTGTTTCCACTTATTTTTGTGTCTTTGTCGATAGAGAAAAGCACCGTCGCGCAAAATAAATATGGGAGAGTTCTCTATATGCACAAGATCGCATCTATTCGTGAGGCCTACCACCAACAAGGCACCCGACATGACACGACGCATGAGGCCAAAACCTAGAGCCTAAAGACGCCAAGGAGGTTCGACCACACCATGGATCGCCCAAACCATGGTAGGCTCCCTCTAGCGCAAACTTTGTGCCACACGTCGGTTTGTCTGCTCACTATCGGTTTCAGCTCTTGGAGATTTTTATATCTGCAATACAATGATAAAATTAAAACAACTAAATGAACCAATGCCTTTCATACATGGCACCACCCGTAACTATCTTAGGACAACATGTTAACTACTTGTTCACTAATGAGATAGGGTATGATGATATGGTTCCTTTTCTCTATGTGCTTAGCTTCTTTGGGATGGTTTTTAAAAATAACATAAGTTTTCTCTACTCCTCAATGGTATAGATTCTTTCCAAAGCCATATGATATACATTCATGATAAACCTCATACTCATGATAAAAATAATATAAGCTTGCTTTCATAGTGAGCTTTGTCAAATTGTTGCGATCTTTTATTCGAAGATTATTATACTTCCACAGTCATGCCCACTTACACCCCATAAATATGCTATACTCCTACGTTGGAAAACAGCAATGCCATTCTTCCATTCATCTACAGATAAGCACTCCTCGTATTTGGCATATCCCTCCATGTTATCATTAGAAAGGGACATGACTATACTAAAAAAATAAGATAGAGAAATGCTTGCACACTTCAAAAATCAAAGAAAATCCTATGAGCATGATTAAGTAAAATGAAAAATTATAATGAGACATCCATGATTTCCAAAAGTTTTTTAAAGGAGAGTTTCATTCCACCTCCACTTCCATCACACATGCACATCTTGATCATGATTGTATGATTTACTTTCTAATTATGGTTCTAGTTTTTGACGTAGCAATATATGTGTAACAAGTATGCCTTCTATTTTCCTACCAAGATCCACCAAAATGCCCATCATAAGAAAAGTAGGAATAGTGGCTACATTTTTCTTTGTGAGGAATTATAGACATATTGAGAGATCCGAGTTTTATCAAAATCTTCCGATTCCTAAGTTTGATTAGCTTAGAAATAGTGATGGCTTGAATCAACGTCCTTTCATTCTTCAACTGCTAAAGTTAGCATGATAGACACTGTTGACGGCTATTAAATATCAAAAATACCATCAACATATCTCTAAAATGAATAAGGACATGCATTTCATATATGCGTGTTAGTTTAAAATAATATAGTTTCACATGTACTTAGAAAGTTTGTGCATGCAGGCATTTTATCACAGGCATAATCCGGCATGTGGCAAAGAAACACAACTTCGGCCAACCACACGACACCACGTAGGCAGCACACGGATTCATAGACCCATCAGACGTGTCAAAACACCGCAAAAATCATCATACACCCCGTACCCATGCTTAGGGCCCATAGGACAGGCACCACGCCAAAGTTGGACGTGAGTGGGGCCCAAGGGAGATCGGCCGATCTCTAGGATCGGTAGATCCTTGGGTGGCCCCACTTGGCCCCACCTTTGACGTGACGTGAGTTACCATCTCTCCATGTCGAATCTGAAGTCCGTGGCGTAAAAGAGTGGTGGAAAATCGTCCAGAAAAGAGGAGGAAACCCACATGCACAAGTCTTCTCCATCTATAAATTGGACCCCTCTTCCTCACTTCCAAAGCACACAAGAAGGAGTTTCGACCTGCAATACACTCTCATTTCAGTATTAGTGGAGTTAGAGTCTAGTCCAAGAGCTCTTCTACCTCTCTAGTAGTGTCTTCATAGGAATAGGTATGGGCAAGTAGTAGTCTATCTTATTCCTTTTGTAAGACTGTGATATTCCAATTCAATACATTTCTATGCTTTATTCCAAACATGGTTTGTGTGGTTATGTTTATTTCTATGACTGCCATGTTTGTATACTTAGATTATACTAGTCTACTAGTTATAGTCATAAGTATTGATATGTATTTAGTCATGCATATATGTCATATGCTTAGTATAGTTGATCATTGCTTTGGCATTGGTCATTGTACTCTTTAGTGTATGCTCTAGTTGAAGAACTGAGGTCCGCCGGGCGGCTTAGAGTAATATTTAAGAATGTAAGCGTGGTGGTTAGATTACTAGATATCCTTGAATGTCGTGCAACCCACGGAGCTAGGGGTAGGCGGCTTGAAGTGACAGCCTTTTTCGTCCTTTGTAATCCTCCACGTCCGGTCATAAGGTTAGAGGTGTATAATTGCCGCAGTCTTTTCCCTAGATGAGGAGTAAACCGGTGCTCTGATTTGTCTCAGCCATGATCTATTGCTAGCATAGGACATGTATGTATACTAGTATATATGTATAAGTACAGAAATAAAATAAATGGTTAGTTTAGCCACAGAATAGTCCTACTCCATCAATATAATTGATTGTACGTTCTCTTCTATATGTCACACTACCTATATATATTTTCTACGCTTACCCCTGCATGAGTATATGATACTTTAATATGCATAGTGATGACACTCCTCATACCGGGTTGTACACATATGACAAATACTAGATATAGAATAGAATATCCCTAGATTCCTAACGTCTTGTAATAGGAGTCATATCTTTATTAGTATGGAAGTCCATATCAGATTCGAATAGGTTTCTAGAAGGGTCTGATAAAATTATAAATATGTAAGTCCCCTTTCAGAGGAGGGGACATCAAATTACAGAGGAGATATTGATGCTTGCTAGTTAAGGCAATCACGAACTCGATGAGTAATAAAAAAACATCATCATCAACACTGGACGTAGGGCTGTTACCCCTGACCGGGGGCCTGAACCAGTATAAATCTTCATTTCATCTTCTTGATTAATCTTTCCCAGAAGCCTAATCCCTACGAACCTCAAATATCTGCCGATCAAATCATCGACAGAGGCGCGCCAGGTAGGGGGCTTCACAGAAGATCTGATCAAGATGTCGACGGTCAAGATGCTGGCTCAAATCGACGAGATCTGTTTCGGAAGTTTCAAATTCGTGTCCAATGAATCTGGGGTTCTGGATCCCACCGAAGATCATTGTCAAAACTTCAATTCCGACGCCAACTAAGAAAGGTATCACACTGATCCTCGAATTGAAAATATTATTGATGATGGTATCAATTGGAGCGAGATATGTGAATTCGAACGCGGATCTTCATGGTCAACAGTGGAGATCCAAACAGAAGCAGAACTATCTCTTAAGTATCACGACGGGGTCAATCCACTTATAGTGAAAGCTCAAGTCGAATCAGATCTATAACCCCACTAACCTCAATCATGACTTCCAGCAAGGTTACAAACTATTCTGGCAACCATGAAGGATCATGTGTCGCCAGATTCACCTGCAGCTCCAATTGTCAGACGAGCTCTCAGAATTGTTGGACAAGCTCTTGGAACAATCTCAGAAGATGACAAGGAAGCAGAATCATCTAACGTTGAAGTACCCCCTCAAACATATCGACAGAATCGCAATCTCGCCCCCCATGATGCTAGACATAACCCCTCAAAGAGTAGTGGAGGCCGTCAGATGGAGGATGTCAAGTGTATACTCCAAGACTACGTCAAGTCAGATGGCTAGAGAAGTTTAAACCTGGAGCTGTAGAAAGGTATGATGGCACCACCAATCTAGATGAATTCCTGCAAATTTATTCTAGTGTAATTGAGGTTGCAGGGGGTAACGATGCTGTCAAGGCTAATTACCTTCCTATAGCATTTACTGGCAGTGCTAGATCTTGGCTCATGAATCTTCCTCCCGAAACCTATGATTCCTGGAGAGAGGTTGCAAAGGCTTTTTCGGCCAAGTTTCAAGAAACATACACCCGATCCAGATCCAGAGCCCAGTTGTTCCGATGTAAACAGAAAGACAACGAGAGCTTGCACGATTATATCAAAAGATTCAACACAACACGGAATTCTATTCCTATGATAGATGATTCCGCAATCATCATGGCTTTTGCAGAAGGTGTGAAAGATGTCTATACCACTGAAAAATTGGAGGTCGAAGCCCCACATACCGTGGAAGAACTGTTTTAGATTTAGATTCCTGTGCCAAGGCCTCTGATGCACAAAAGAGTCCAGGGAAGAAAGTATCACGGGAAATCTGATAAAAAGCGCAAGCCAAAAGGGAAAGAAGTCAATGTTGTCGATACCAATAAGAAAACTACTGGCCAAAAGTTTAAGAAGTGAAATAAGGAAAGACCCAGTGATTGGAATCAGAGGGAAAGACCCGCCAATGCTGAGAAGTGGTGTCAGATGCATCACTCCACCACGCACAATTTGGAGGATTGCAAAATGTATCAAGAATTCATGAAACTCCAGAATAGCAAAACTCTAGAAGAAAAAGCGGCTCGAGGAAGAAGTCGCGGTGATTTTGATACCAACAGCATTGATATGATCTTCGGAGGTATAGCCAGAACTACTTCCAAAGGCCAGTATATGGATGGACAGAGGCACATCTCTCTAACAGAACCTTGCTTACAAAAGTTAAAGTGGTCTAGGTAGAAATCAAGTTCGGAATAGCAGGTCATCCTGAAACCTTGTCTAAATTGGATAACCTACTATTGATAGTCAAAATCCTCATATATAAGTCAAAAATGGGGAGAACAGTGGTAGATAGTGGGGCAGCAATCAATTTGCTGTTCAACGAACCGTTCAAAAAAATGGGTTTCACACATAAAGATTTGAAGCCATCCAGCACTCCATTCCATGGAATCATACTTGGTAAATTTTGCTTATGCACTTGGTCAAATAGATTTAGATGTCACCGTGGGACCACCAGAAAATGAGAGGAAAGAGAGGCTGACCTTTGAAGTTGCTGATTTTGATTCTCCATACAACTGCATCATGGGAAGACCGTTCTTGAGGAAGTTTGTGGCCGTCATCCACTTTGGGTTCTACACAATCAAGATTCTAGGTCTGCAAGGTACGATCAGCATCACAGCAAATCAATCTCAAGCAGTCAGATGTGACATGGAAGCACTCGAGATGGCTAAAAAAGCGGAAGAAGAATTTCCGAGGAATAATGTGTCATCTAAAAGAATCAAGCAAACACCTGATGTAGATGAATCCAAGAAGAAGGTGGAGAA
The DNA here is from genome assembly GCA_001182835.1 of Oropetium thomaeum. NCBI lineage: Eukaryota > Viridiplantae > Streptophyta > Magnoliopsida > Poales > Poaceae > Oropetium > Oropetium thomaeum. Next base: position 1,374,135 of record LFJQ01000032.1, read on the forward strand.
AAAAACAGGCGAAACCAAAGAAGTCATCCTCATTTCTCTATCCCATCGCAAGTAACCAAGATAGAAACCGAGTTGTCCCCTAAATAGGAAGACGCACTCGTCACCTTCTTGCGGCCTAATACAGATGTGTTTGCCTGGGAATCATCTGATATGCCTGACATCCTTAGGGAGGTGATTGGGCACAATCTTGGAATTAAACTTGGAGCAAGGCCTATCAAGCAGAAGGAGCGGAAGTAAGAAGAGCGGCAATCAAAGAAGAGGTAGAACGGCTAGTCAAAGCCAAATTCATTAGAGAAGTAGCTTATCCTGAGTGGCTTGTCAACCCGGTTTTAGTCCAAAAAACTAATGGGATCTGGCGAATGTGTAGTTTGAATATTCTGTGATAAGGCCAAGTATCCCTTGCCCCGCATAGGCCAGATTTTTTATTCTACTTCAGGATGTGAATTGTTGTCTTTTCTAGATGCATATTCTAGATACCATCAGATCCACATGAACCCAAAAGATAAGGAAGCCACCGCCTTCGTCATGCCTTTTGGTAAGTTCTGTTATATAGTTATGCCTTTTGGATTGAAAAATGCTGGTACCACGTATCAGAATTGTGTACACATAGTCTTTAGCAACCAGGTTGGTCGAAACCTGGAAGTATACTTTGATGATATCGTAGTCAACACGAAAAAGAATGAAGACTTGATAACAGATCTCAAAGAAACATTTGATAACCTGCGTAAATATCAGATGAAGTTAAACCCTAGCAAATGTGTTTTTGTAGTGTCCTCCGGAAAACTTCTGGGATATATTGTGTCAGAGCGAGGTGTTGATGCCAATCTAGTCAAAATAAAGGCAATCGAAGATCATCCCCCAGGTGTTATAAGGAAGTCCAGATATTGGTAGGGAAGATAGCATCTCTTGGCAGATTCATCTCCAAGGCAGGGGAGCGTGCAATGTAATTTTACAAATTACTAAAGAAGCTAGAAGGTTTCAAATGGGATGAACAAGCAGAGCAAGCCTTTCAAGATTTCAAGACGTATCTAAAAACAATCCCCACCCTGACCCCTCAAAAACTCAATGAAGAACTTCTGCTATACGTAGCCAAAGCTGAGGGAGTGGTGAGCACAGTATTGGTGGTTGAGCGAGAACAACTTCGTGAAATAGGGAAGAACAGAATTACTATTCAATCCCCAGTATATTTCACAAGGGAAGTATTACATGATGCAAAATTGAAATATCTCCAGGCTCAGAAGCTCATGTATGCAGTATTGTCAACTTTACGGAAACTAAAACATTACTCCTTGGGACACAAAATCAAGGTAGTATCAGATCGACCACTAGGAACCTTATTGTTCAATAAGAATGCAGTTGGACAAATCTCGCAATGGGCAGTTGAGCTCGGACAATATGATTTAGAATTCGTTCCTCGATCAGTGATAAAAAGTCAAGCCTTGGCAGATTTTATTGCAGAATGGATAGATTTGGATTCAGTCAAGAATTCAGTCACTCCAGAACATTGGATCTTATATTTTGATGGTTCATTTACTCTTAAAGGAGCCGGAGTAGAAATAGTACTTATCACGCCAGAAGGAAGTATGCTGAAATATGCTATACAGTTGTTATTTCAATCTACCAACAACGTCACAGAATATGAAGGCTCAGTTAATGGATTGAAAATTACAAAATCTTTGGGCGTAAAATGACTAGTAGCCAGGCAAATCTAGAAAGAATATCAATGTTCAGATGAAATAATGGCGGCATACTTGGCAGAAGTCCGCAAATTAGAAGCAACATTTACTGGTTTTGGAATCCAGTACATTCCTCAGTTGGATAACAGAGATGCAGATCACCTGGCCTGGATTGCATCATCTAGATCTCCAGCTCCACCAGATGTGTTCCTTGATAAGTTACAACAGCCATCCATATCGACAACACTAGGGCCAGAGCAAGCTGTGTCAGAAGAGACGCGTATCATGATCTTAGATCAAGAACAATCGTGTTGGACGACACCAATCAAATCCTTTCTTCAAAATCAACCCATACCAGATGATGACGAATAAACTATCCAGCTAGGTCGACAAACCCGATCTTATCATATGATTGGAAATTTATTATACCGACGGTCTGCCAATGGAGTTCTATTGAAATGCGTACCGAGAGAGGAAGGAATCAAACTTCTGCATGATATTCATGGAGGAATGTGGTGCGCACGCTGCACAAAGATCATTGGTGAGCAAAGCTTTTCGATATGGATTTTGTTGGCCAACAGCAAAATTAGATGCTCTTCAGATAGTCAAGACTTGTGAAAAATGCCAGATGTTTCAGAAACAAACGACACGACCGGCTAATACAATGAACACTATTCCATTATCATGGCCATTCGCAGTATCGGTCATTGATATTTTGGGCCCGTTCCCAAAGGGCACACATGGGTATCGTTTTCTCATCGTGGCTATTGACATGTTCACTAAATGGATCGAGACAGAACCAGTTGTCGAAACAACCCAAGAGTCAATCATTAAGTTCTTTGTCACCAGATTCGGCATCTAAAACAAGCTGGTGTCAAACAATGGTCCTCAGTTCAAAGGTCAAAAGTTCGAGAAATTCTTGGTAGATCTCGGTACTACGCATGCCACGTCATCAGTAGTACACCTTCAAAACAACGATCAGGTTGAAAGGGCAAACGACATTATCCTTCAAGGCATCAAGAAGAGAGTCTTCAAGAGAGTCAAATTTTATGAAAAGAAATGGGTTGATCATCTACCCACGGTGCTCTGGGCCAGTAGAACAACATCAAGCAGAGCCACAGGTGAAACATCATATTTTCTAGTATTCGGAGCTGACGCAGTCATTCCCCCAGAAGTACTTCTGCAGTCCGATCGAGTACTGGCATGGATGCAAGAAATAGATGAAGAATCGAGATGTTTGGACATCAATCTGACCGAAGAGCACAGAAATCATGCCCTTGCTAGAACTGAACGATACCAAGAAGGATTGAAGCGTCACTACAATAAAAAGGTCAGTAAAAGAAAACTCGACCTGGGGGATCTTGTTTTGAAGAAAGAAACCAGCACGAAGAATAAACACAAACTGTCCGGTAGTTAGGATGGACCGTACATAGTGATAGCAACTGTCAGAAGTGGAGCATATGTGCTAGCAAACATAGATGGAGAAATGCTGCCTAATACATGGAACATGGATTAGTTGCGCAAATTCTATGCGTAGAAAAGTTATGTAGAATCTCACATACATCATTCTTTCACAGCCATGTACGCAGGGGGCTACGTCTATTGTTAGATGCTACCCTAGACAGATAGTTTCATCCTTGAGGCGTACCACCAATGGATGGTTTCATGGATAGTCAAGTCCTGGATAGTTAAGTCCATCAGCATTTTTTCTTTTTTCTATCGTCACATGAAGAATTTATGTTGTTTGTCTCTGGCATGTTATAGTAGTGTTTCTGTAACCGGCTAGTTATCAGAAGACACAGTTTATACTACGCACTATCCTGATTACGACTACACGTGCACTTGCTTTCAAACCTTAAAGTTTAAAGTCATTAGTCGTACACAGGCACGGCGTATGTCAGGAGAATATAAACATCAGGCACGGTAATTCTCCTAGTAACTCCTGAGTTGCATTTATTTCTCTAATGTCTTTTATTATCAGAACAGGCTAGCACCTACTATTGTTAGTAGTTCACAATTATAATTCCAGGAAAGCACAAGTCTCAAGTAGCTTGCCCTGATAACGGATTACCAGAACAAGCTGGGGGCTACTATTATCAGAACCTCAAAATTACAGATTCAAGCAGAAGACAACATCAAAACAACTTGTACTAGTAACACATTACTGTTGGTATTTCTTACAATCACAGATAAATCCGCAAGCGCATGGAGTACCGCTGTAGCACTTCATCCTAGAGTATTCCAAGGTATCATAATTTCCACAGGGAACGTATGTGGACTAACTACTAGTCAAGTCTAGGGAACAACCTCACTAAAAAGTGGGCCAAGGATAGAGAGGCAACTTAAGAGATAAATCATAATCTAAGCAAGAAGGTTTATTCTATCCTCGCTTACTTCGGCCTCCGGTTTACTCCCATTCCAGGGAAAAGATTCCGGTAACTATAAAGGCTACTTATATATTCGGACATGGAGGATTTCAAAGGACGGACAAGGCTGTCACTTCAAGCCGCCTACCTCTAGCTCCATGGGATACAAACTACTCACAGACAATATTCTATCTAGACACACGTGTACACAGACTATTACTACTTTAACCTTGCATAGGATCTAGCCCGTCATTAAGTTAAAGTACATACCAAGTAGTATATGGTGAACTAGCAAGCGAAGAATAAACACTAATTACCAGACTAAGATAATATACTCAATAAATGTGCACGAATACTTACTTGATTAACTAAAGCATCCGTCAAGGTACAAGTGCAAAGCAGATGACAGACCACCACTCCGACTCGACTTAGTGGAGGATCCTATGCCAAGAGAGCATCGACAAGCGGCGCTTCCCTTGGAGAACCTCCGCCTCGCTCTCTTCCTCTCTAGAACTCTAAGGACTAGAGCCTAAGAGCCTAAGCCTCTAATGCAGCAGCACAAATGTAAAAGTGGAGTGAAGAGTTGATGCCTAGAGAGTGAGGAGAGGGGTCCTATTTATAGGTGGAGAAGACTTGAGCAAGTGAGCTTCCACCTCCGTTCTGGACTGCTTCCCGCGCGAAATACCCGCCACCGCCTTCAGAACCGACCTTGGAGAGACGGTAACTACCACCTGGCTGAAGCGGGGGCCGAGTGGGCTCACCCACAGGTCGGGCGACCCATGGGGTCGCCCGACCCCCTATGGGGCCCACTCGGATCCCACTTTGGCAGGGTGATTGCCTGGTGGGCCCCGAGCGTGGGTACGCTGTTGGCGTCGGTTTTCAGGTACTTTTGCGCATCTGGTGAGTCCATGAATCCATGTGCTGCCCCCGTGGCGCCCTGTGGTTGGTTGGAGTTGTGTTTTCTCCACCTCAGCGATTCGTGGGGTGCCTCCGTGGCAGGCTATGATTGCCCGGAAGTATGTTTTCTTGCCATGGAGCGGATTATGCCTCAATGGAAAATACTTTTGTTATTTTTTTCTCTCAATAATTCAGGATAAATCACCTGCATACAAATATTCACCAAAACTTGTGGAACTTGGTTAATATAAACCTATTCCTAATTTTGGTGTATTCATGTTGGTTATTTATGCAGCGATTTGACGGTCAAATATGACACTTAAGGACCATCAACAATTACCAGAACAAGCTGGAGGCTACTACTATCACAAATCAAACATTGCAGTTCCAGATAACAGGTAGAACAAATATATGAAGAAGTAATCAATGTCAAAATCCAAAGAGGGGACAATAACTTTCTTATCCCAGAGATCAAGCTCTCCAAGATGAGTGGGGGCAAATAAGTTTATGCAGAATTACAAGTTCAAAAGTAACACATCATTACTAAATGACAAGGTACACCAATAGATCAGTTACAAGTCTAATCTTCATCTGAAGAGAGATCTAAACCTTGAGATGTAATGAAGTCTTGGGCAGGCTTGGTTGCTTCCACCACCAACTTGTCAATCTCCTCATCAGCACAAGCAAACCCACCATCTAGCTTGGACAAGTCCAGATCTGGATAATAGCTTTTCAAGACCGCCAGAGCGTAAGTAGCTCCCCCAGCTACATCTCCAGTGAGCCGTTGCGCCAGACGTTGTTGCTCCTGCTCAAGATCGTCGCGCTCCTAAGGCCCTCCACCAGTTGATTATGATGACTATGCTTTTCCCTCAGAGCAGCCTCACGGCTTGCAGCATCAGATGCTTCCTAGCCCAAAATCTTCATCTGAACTTCCTGAGTATTGACCACACGGGTCGCCTCAAAAAGTTGCGCCTTGGTAGCCTTCATCTGTTCCCGCAGTGAAGTCACTTCTGATAGCGCAGCAACTTGAGAAGAACAATCTTCCAACGTCTTCACTTTTAGTTCTAGGTCCTTCAACAAGCAATCCTTGTCAGCAAAAAGTAGCATTTGCCACACTCGTCCACTTGACCACTCGATCCAAACCTTTTGCCATAACCATGCAATCCTCTTCCACAGCGTTACAAATATCATTAAAGCTAACATCATAAGGGAGAGCAAAATGCTGATCAGATATGCAGATAGGAACCGAAGGCAAGCTGACGGAAGGACCTGTTGGCATGGAGACGGAAGCAGAAGCTATTGGCGCAGGGAATGTATTGTCAGAAGTCCTACAGTAAACGCTCTACATGCTCAGAAACAATGAGGTAGACAAGCGAAGAAATCCAAAAATACAAGCACAATTAAACTTACAGGGGCAGCTTGGTCACGCTCATCTTCCGCTTCTTGAAGCCCGGTCGCTCCACGCCAGCAGGAAGAGCAGGGATCTTGATCCCACGCTTACGCCAGCCAGTGGAGGAAGATTGTAGATCAGCAGCACCAGCAGTGGTAGCAACATGAGCCATAACAGAAGCACCAACTCTAGCAGCAGAAGTTGATCCTGGTCTAGAAGGAGTAGCAACAGAAGCACTCACCCCAGTAACTTCTTATGGAGAAACTTCTGTCGTCGTTGACTTGGGTGCAGATTTGATACTCCCTTCATCTGAAGTGTCCTCCAGATCCACCAAGTTTTCATCAGGAGTGTTATATAAATCCTGCAAGGAAGATCAAATTAGCTTTTTCTCTCATACTAACAAACAATGATAATAGGCACTACTTGAGGAACTAGGTTTGCAGTGCTAAAGGGCCTTGGACATCCTTCTGGAAGAGGATCAACTGCCGACACATCCATCATTTCTTTGAAGTGTTTCTTCATGTCAGATACTGCAAATCAATAAACAAAAGATAGCTCAAGATAAAGAACAACAACATCCACATGTAAAGAAAGCGTATAAACCTAAAGCAATCACCTTTTGGGCCCACACAGTGGGGGTCGCCCTCCCTAGTATGCTCCGAAGCTAGATAGGTCTTGCACCACATGCAGACCAGTTAGTCCAGCATCACTAAGCATCTAGAGGCGTTTCAAGTACTCACTCAAACGAGGATTAACCGGAGGAGGGTCGTCAGAACACGATTTACATAGGCCAAGATCAGACCTTTCTCCAGTTTCTGCTCACGATCCAGATCCAGATAAAACTAACAAGCATCATAGTACCTCTAGTGAATGTATTCTATGCCGCTTCGCCTAGTGAAACCAATAGAAAAAACTAGACCTTGCTTTGGATAGTACACCGGGGAAATATAGATATTGCTAGAGAAGCAAGCTCGGTGACACTCCCAACTACATTTCACAGAGCATCACGAAAATGCTAATGCTAGCTATAGCTTGGGGCTTCAGATGCACTAACTCCAGATCATAGTACCTAAGCATTTGCTCCAGAAATGGGTGCGGTTCTATCCCCAATCCGTAAAGAAAATGTGCTGTAAGCAGCACAATCCAACCCGTAGGCGGAGTAGGGGAGGCGATACCTTCACAGGCTTTGCGACGGAAGTCCTTGGCTGGCGGTAACAGGAGGCGGTTCTCGAAGGCTTCCAGAGTCTTCTCCGTCGTAGTTGAGGGCTTCCACCAGTCGGAGCGCTGCGGAATTTTAGTGGGATCCTTCTGTCTCATTTCCACAACCTTAGGTGGAGGAGACATTGAACCGTCGTCAGCAGATGGAGGAACACGAGAACCAGAGGAATTAGAGGATTTGCCGGCTGCCATGCGGCAAGAGCTAGGGTTAAGGAATAGCAAGCGACACAGACGTGCTTGATAGAATGGATGCGGCACAAGGAAGATGAAAGGGGAGAAGTTGGGTCCCCCATGGTTGTATAAATAGATAACTTCCCACCCCGACTTTTCGACTTCCCTCAACGGAGCCAGAAGACACATGTCGCTCGTAGGATTTGTAAGCCAAAAATATTACGAGAAATTGCCTTTCAAGTCAAAAGGTACCTTTCCAAGTCAACAGAGCGCTATATCAGAACTGGTAGAGGCCAGCCCTACAAGATTTGAAGAACAGTAGATTATCTTTCCCCAGAAGGCTTAGCCACATCAGAAAATCTTCAAAATTATCAGAAGGGTACACGTCCATCTTTTCTCCTTGGAAGACAATTTTGGGGGCTAGTGACGACGTCCCTCATACACTGGGTTGTTCACATCTGATAGATACTAGATATAGAATAGAATATCCCTAGATTCCTAGTAGTCATATCTTTATTAGTATGCAAGTTCATATCAGATCCGAGTAGATTTCTAGAAGGGTCTGATAAGACTATAAATATGTAAGTCCCCTTCAGAGGAGGGGACATTGAATTACAAAGGACGTGTTGCTAGTTAAGGCAATCACGAACTTGACGAGTAATGAACAACATCATCATCAACCCTGGACGTAGGGCTGTTACTCCTGACGGGGGGCCTGAACCAGTATAAATTTCGTGTCATCTTCTTGATTAATCTTTCCCAGAAGCCTAATCCCTACAAACCTCAAATATCTGACGATCAAATCATCGACACATAGCTTAGTGTCATATTTCTTATGCATCAACCTTTTTAAGCATCCTCCTTGTAGAAATAAATACGATACCCTGAAATACTCCAAGGTGAAATGCTGCAACGGTAATCCGTGCGCTTGCATTTTCTGTAAGCGTTAGAATACCAATGTAATTATTTCTAACGCCGCTGCTAGGGACTGCCCTTACGAGAAACTTAGTAATGTCGTAAGAAATACCAACAGACATATATATAAGTTTGAGTGAAGGTATGATTGTTGGAATAACTTTTATGTTTGTATTATATCTTCTTTTGGTACCCACTTAAATTCATGTCTTCACTTAGAATGAGTAAAGAGCAAAGTGCGGGGAAGTTTGTTGATTGTCCTTAAATGTCATATTTGACCATAAAATCCCTGGATAAAAGAACCAGATGGCATAACCAAAGATAGTGATAGGCTTCATTACTGACTAGTTCCACAAGTCTTGTGAATATTTATGTGCAGATTATTTAGTGTCACATTCAAGCAAGTGATGGAAATAAGTATCCTGCAAGATTATCAGGCATTTTACATGGATTCTTGGGCCGAAATGACAAAAAATAGACCTAAGAGGTGCCCAACACCCCATAACTACTGGCTTTAGCAGATGCAACACGAAGAAGCCCGGACCAAGAGGGCCCACCTAAGAGCTCGGTTTGGCTAGAGCTCAGCTGAACTGTTCTTGACCCCTTTTGGGCCCCTCTTCTGCGTCTCGGTTCGTCTTGGATTCCTGACCTGCTCCCCGCACGTTATGGCTTTAGGTAGCACAAAAGGAGATTAAAGAGATGGAGAACTCCACTCTCTTAAGTCATCTCCCACTATAAATAGGACCTTCCTCACTTTCTAGACATCAACTGAACACTCCACACTTCATAGTGCTCCTAGAAAATAGAGGTTTACGCTCTAGTTCTCTAAAGTGAGACGGATGTTCTTCGGGAGAATTCAAGTGTTGGCCTGTTGACACACTCTCTCGATCTGATCCTCTACAAAGATGGATCAAAGTGTTGGTCTGTCAACACTCTACTCTACACTTGTACCTCGGTAGATGTTTCTCTTATTCAAGTAAGTCTTCGTGCTTCACCTTATAAGTTTATTATTTTAGTCTAATAAGTCGTGTTTATCCTTTGCTTACTGATTCATCATATACTAAATAGTATATGCTTTATTTAAGGACTCTGGATAAAGAAGGAAGCCCCCACATAAGGTTAAAGTAGTAATAGTATGTGTAGATGTAGTGTCTAAGTAGAATATTACCTACGAGCGATGCATACTTCTACAGAGCTAGAGTAGGCTATAGGTGGTGATGGCCCGGCTCTATTAATCTCATGTAATCTCCACGTTTGATACGCAGTAGCATTTATAGTTACTGGAGTCTTTTCCCTAGATTAGGAGTAAACCAGACGTCGAAGTAAGCAAGTAGAATAATGTTCTTGCGTAGATTAGAAAATATCTCATAGGTAGTTTTTTTTTATCCTATTAGCTATTCTTAGTGTTGTTGTTCTCTAGACTTTGTTCATAGATAATTCACACATATTACTTGTGCAAGTTACGATATCGTAGAATACTTTAGGGCAGTGCTACAGTGGTATTCGTGCGCTTGTGAACTTATCTGTAATCGTAAGAAATAATAACACCAGGACCTTAGGAACCGGCCCTAAAATTTATTAGTACCAATTCTAGATGAAGCGGCACTGATAAGAGGATACATTTGATGGTTTTTGTACCTGTGTGAATAAGTGCAACAAGCTCCCGCAATACCAAAAAAAGAATAAGTGCAACAAAATCTCTGTAAATAAAAATCATCTCTCTGTACGTATTTTGAGCATATTTTGAAACAATCAAACCAACACGACACGGACGTTTAGCCTTAGTTGTTCCGAAAATTTGGAATGCAAGAAGCAAGTCACAACCTTAGTAACTGTAATGGAACAAAAGGGCTTTGCTCAAACGAAGCTAGGAAGGAACGGTTGTAGAGTTGTTTTTTCTTGCGACATGGAGCTTCAGTGACTTAAGCAACAGAAATACACACAATCAGTCTCAATCAGGCTACAACGAGAGTTAGGAGGATTTGTTGGCCACTCCACCCTAGTATTCTCTCATGAGGCCTGTCTAGCAAAAGCATATGAGCCCCTCGATTACAGGTTCTACTAGCAAAGTAAAAGTAAGTGAAGCTCCTACTTAATCCCTTCATCTCACAGAGTATTAGATTTGCCACAGATCTTTGAGCGCGCACCAACTCCAGAGATTGATTAACTCCATGCAACACTACTATAGAAAATTGGGCTATTGCCACGGTGATATATGTAATATGGCCATATCTGTGGCAATATGGCCCAAATGCAATGGTATTACTTTCGTTGGGAGCCGTTGCAAGTAATAACGTGGCAATAGGATTTGGCAACAAAGTTTTATTTCGTTGCAAAAGCTAAGATTATTGTGACGAAATAAAGTGTTGCTATCTTTAGTTATAGCAACGATTATTTTGTGACGATTAATTTTATGGCAACGACATATAAGTGTGGCAAAATAAATTAGCAAAAATGGTTATATTGCAGATCATTTTGCTTTTGAGTAGGAATCGAACATGAGACCTTCGTGTTTATAAGAGAAACACTTTACCACCACACTACAATCATTATTTAAATGCGGATTACAAAAAAGTATCTTTAGCGTTTCTCAAAAAGTGATAAACGTTTATAGGAATCGTGGTAATAGCTGATATTTGTGACAATAAAGTTTACATATTGCAACGACTTTTTTTTGGTGGGTATAACTCATTAATATTGCAACCAAGTTTTTAACAAAATACAACACAAGATTTTGGTTGCAAAAGAAAATATTTTTTGCCATGAAAAAACAATTGTGGTAATAGTATTCATGTTAGTGCAACCAAAATATTAATTGTTGCAATGTAACAAGTTTATTGCCACGAGAATGATTATTATGCCAACCAATATGTGGTAGTACTGTTTAAAAATTGCAACCCTTTTATAAGTGGTGGCAATAATACCAACCTGTCGCAATAAAATATAATATTATTGCAACGACATATATTTGTGACAATAACATCCATATATCGCAACCATTTCTGAAAATCGTGGCTATAACACCTACTTATTGCAATATAACTAGAAACAAAGCATAGACTTGCCACGCTTGTCATGACGATGTTACATATTAGTTGGACTATTAAAATTGTTTTAAAATTTGTTCTATTAATAGTTCATAATCTAGACTTGCTTTGGAATATTGTTGAAATAGTCATTGTAAGTTCCATATAATCTGGCAAAGTTCTTTTTTCCATGATCACAGGAGTAGCTTCATGACGTAAGATACAACTATTCGTGTAGTTCAAGCAAGACATGGATGAGGTCAAAATTCAATTTTTACAAGGTTTCACTTTATTATATGTTACGTCAAAGTTATTTATGTTAAAAAATGCATATTAATCAGTCATCGCTATAAGAATATACACCATTAAAATCCACTATAGCTATATGAAATTGATGCTTAGCATTTTAAGTCACACAAATGAAACCTCATGTTATATTCATTACAGAGCTTTCTGTTTCAATTATATTTTTACTCTTACATGATATTCTTTTGTTATTTAAGTCAACTCATTATTTAAAAACATAACATCATATTGTGAAATAAATAAATAAACTTCCATTAGTTTTACTATGCATCTCTATGCACATATACCATAATAGAGAGTTGCATAGTTGTGGTGCTTATTAATAGTCCTTTCAATTACAAGGAAAAATTCTTAGTATCCTCAAAACAAAAGTACTATACACTCATAAACAAAAAAGGATAGATCTCAAATAATGATTTTATAAAGTACCCATAAAAGGGTAAATTAAATAAAAAAATAAGAAATAAACTAAAACTTTTGCTCCACAAACAAAGAGCAATAAAGAGGTGAACAAAAAAATTAAGTTCATAATAGTTTTGATATATTCTTCATCCTCTCTACCATAAATGAATAGGAATTTATAACTGAATTTATAAATTTTAGATTACAATATATTTATTTTTTGGAAAAAGTACATAATATTGTGCTTCTGATCTTTTTATTAATTTAGAACTACTATTTTTTTTAATGGAGGGAAGGACATTACTTCTAAAATATGAAGGGTCCAAATACAAAATGGCATAGGTGGAAGGTCTACAAATAAATTATTCATCATGAAGGGTCTCAGTGCAATCTTTGTCATGTATCCAATTTCCTAAGACCGAGCCCATGTATAAGGTTATTTTGGTTTTTGGGAGCTCCAATTTAGTCTCTAAATGTAGGGAGTGAGAAGGTTTATTTGAGAAGTGGCTACGTTTAGCAACCTCATATAGAGAATGGTTGGAGTGCTATTTTTTCTCGTGACGTCCTAAATTTTGATTTAGAGACTTAATTTAAGATATGGTTGGAGTTGCTCTTAGTTTGTTGAAGGGTTAGTATGAAAAAGAACCAAGGCAGATCCAATGTCCTATGTTTCTCTGTTTTATTGTTGACGTGGCGTGCCCATTTGCAAGAGAATGCACAACATTTAATATATTTAGATGGGTGAAACATTATTGCAACGACATATCTTAGTGAAAATCGTATGCAGGGCCAATTGCATACCATTCAGGCAGACCATAGCTTCCATCAGCATTATATCGTTTCCTGGCCGGTGCCAAACCGGGCCCGCCTGGCAAGAACCTGCCCTTCCCTGTTACCCAGTACAGCTCCCGTTGCACCGGAATTGAGAGTACCAGAATGCACCATCGACATTACACTTGTGCCAACCATCGGGCGGCCGACTCCACTTTGCTTCAGGGCACTTCTTCTATGTAGTAACTGCCATAAATCATAAGCAGTATCTCGTGCTCATTCAACAGCTCTCCAGACCCGAGTCCTCTGCTGGCCGTGACACAGTTGAGAGGAAACAAACAGGAGGGAGACAAGAGACCAATTGGAGGTTTGATTGACAGAGTGACATTGATGAATATGTTCCAAAGTCACTCGGGTTTCGTCTTCCCCGACTAGCCCCCAATCTCCAATGATAGGTTCACCATCTTGCCACCCCCGGGGCCCCCTCCTCCTCCTGCGACGACGACCTCGCCGACGGCAGGATAGGAGAGGGAAGCTCCCCACCTGTAGATCCAGCCCTAGTTTTAGGAATTCCTTTAGTTTGTATCTCGTTTTGGGTCCATCCTGCATGTTGGTCCTTGCTTTCTTGGCAATCCTTGCAAGCGCCGCCAATGATGTGGTCCATGCTGGTGACTTTCACGGCTGCTTGTACTGCATGGAGAAACCCTCCAAATAAAGTAGGTATAGGTTCCCCATCTCCATCCTCTGCCACACCACCCACCTTCATCCTCCACTGCCACCCGCCTTCATCGTTGGATCAATCTGTATCTGATGGGGTGATGCTTGATCTGTGCCTCTCATTGCAAGCGCACCTTTCTCCGGATCAGACTTTGCTGGGCTCGCTACCTCATCGAGTTCACCCCTCCCCACCACCGGAGAAACTATAGGAGTGGTCGTATGCTAGCCAACAGGCGTGCCTCCCTACCTGGGTTTCTCCACCTCGACGATCACACGCCCACCTTCGCCTACTGCTATGCAACCTCGTCTTCGACACCTTCAGTCTCGACGACATCAATGACGGCTTTCTCAGCACTGCTCTGTGCTTCACCAGAGACGACAAAGATGATTCAATACGCATTGGCGTTCTTCCTACAACAAATAAAATGCCGATGACATCTCTCACCATCTTTCGGCTCCATCTCAAACCTCTCTCAATATGTGGAGGCCCTTCCGCTTGGTCAGATCGATGTATGGCACTGGCGGTACCACTGGCCGCTCTTGTCGGAGCTCTGTTGTTCGTCGCCGCCGACAAGTCGCTAATAGCTTTTGCTGCGTGGAGAGCATGCACCATGTTTGTTTGGCGCATGTTCAATATGCGGCACCGCCGATGTATTTTCTTTTGTGCAGTAGGCACTGTTCTTGCATTCCTCTAACTGAGAGGGCCAGTTTATTGTATGTAATAGGAGTCAACTAATATAAAGCTCCTTTATTACGAAAAAAAACAGCTTTCCAGACCCTACAAGCTTCAACGATGACAACAACGTCTCTATGGGACCCTGCATTTTGTGTCTTCGTCATAGGTGACCTAGACCTGATCCGGTAATAAAAATTCTTGATAGAGCCACCCTGTAATCCGACCTTACTATATCCATTGTGCATCGTGAATAGCAATCCGATTCGATGACTTTATAGTGTGGTTTCACGTACTGATGAATATTACAGACTCAGTAAAATTATTAAGGCCCAACGACTTTACGGTGTGATTTCACGTCTTGATGAACATTAGGGACTTAGTAAAATTATTAAATAGTAGAGATATATAACCAAGTATCATTGTAATAGACCACCCCAAAACTGAAATGATCTATCCTACCAGGATCTTTCTGGACGACACTTAAAGAAACGAGCATCCACATGCTACAACATAAACACAAAAATATAAAACAATTTAGATAAATGATAAGTTATTACATGCAAACTCAGTTTAAAAGAGAACAAGATACACACTAGTTCGTAACTTGTACACAGCAGAAGACTAAGAACTATACATACTCCGACTATCATACCAAGCAAAGCAGTGCCACTAGCTAGCCAATCACACCAACATCAGCTACTCACATTGCTCCCACTGGATGCATCCCCATCCTCGGATCTGCTCCTTGCAGTGGTAATTATTACTAAATCCATCAGTGCCCGCATTACCTAAAAAACCACAGTCTATAAAGGGTGAGTTTCTATTTAGCTCAGCAAGACTAAGCCGTTAATGTGGTTGTCTACAGCCGATTCCTAGACATGCGAGGTTGACTCAGATAGGGTTAAGTGTAGAAAAACAAGCGCTAATTAGTAGAACCTACTTTCAGGTTTTAAGCCAAATTAAGTTAGAGAAAAGTAACTTTAGTTTGCACTATAACTAAAAAAGCATAGTTGTCAAGCAATAATAATATTATGATCAAAAGCAATCATTTTATGTCCACTGTTCACTTCATGAGACTACAGTGTGGAAGAGAGAACAAATGGTACTCAAGACTGTGAGTAGCAGTGATTTGAATCGATGTACACTTGCAGGAAAATCTGATTACACGACACGTGCGTGTCCCAAACCGCACATATTCACCTTTTCATTTATTTGTGAACAAACACTAACCTACATCTCCTTGTCTGGTCTCCAATCTTTGCTATGAATCTTTACTCATCGCATGATATATATATATATACATATACATATATATATATATATATATATGAACTTGCACAAACTCATAAGAGAATGGTGTGAGTTTCAAACAACTCCTATCATGTTGCAAACAACGTTCACTCTGCTCGACTTGTACCGTATTCAATTACTAAGCATAGCAGTTTATTGAGCTACCTATACCAATATATCAGAATAGGTTACTATGAAAACAATACAACTAGGCTTTCAACCAAACTCCTAGAAATCTAGTGCAGAATACATACTCTCATCACATAGTGATAAAAGAAAATTCTAAAAAAAGCTTGTGCACCATGGTTTGCCTTAAGGCATATCAATCGCAGTAATAGTATCTTCTCTGTACTTCTGCTCGAACTCTGCAACTATCTCATTCTCCTCAAAGTTTACTTGATGCAATGATGATATAATTATCAACTGACAAGGATAAGGTTAATTGTAAGGCAATTACTCCATTAAGTAGTTAGTTATTTATTTTTTCTAATCAAGATTAGCCTTTAAGTGTTTTATACTTAATTAACATTAGTATGTGGTACAGAAATTTCTTGTGAATTTTTTATGAATTTTTCTTATGACAAAATAATTCCTGGAATTATTTAACCATAATTGGAAATTAATTAAAATTTGAAAAAATTATTAAAACATAGATTTTTTTTATTTTTCCTGGAAAGCATAAATTATCGAGAGTCCAGAACAACAAGTTTTATATTTTTCTGAATGTTTTATGATTTTATATGAAGTTTAGAAGTCTCAGCCGATTTAAATGAATAAACAAAAACAGGGAAATTAGCCCTAGGTAGGGTAGTCGCCCTACTCGCCGGAGTGCGGTGGCGCGCAGCAGCGCTGGCCCTGCCATTGATGAGGGGGCTCTGGAGGAGCACCATGCTTGAGCTCGGAGCGGCTGATATCCTTTGCAAGCAAACAGTCAATGGCGAGCACGGGTGACGGCGGCGCATCAAGCAGCGGTGCCATGGGAGCTCCGGCAATGTCGCAGCGGTGCTACAGAACCTGAACGCTCGTGGGACCTTGTCCAAACTACTCTACGAGTCACGAGGAAGCTCGTGATCATGATGGTGCGATTGATTGCTTACTGAAACAACGCTTTCATCATGGCGGTCGATGGTGTCCAGCGACGACTGCGCGTTTTGCGGCGGTTTGAGCCTCGACCTGGAAAACAAATGGTGGAATGAGTTGTGCAGGGTCCGGGCGACCACGAATGACAAGGTTTGGAGCCCGAACAGGTTGGAGAGGGGTGCTCACCGTGTGCCTCCTTCGGTTCGATGTTAATCAGCTCATACATAAGTGATCCAATAATCTGGGAGTATCTCAATTGGTCTCTACCAATTCGCTTTTTCTTTCGAAGAATCAAGATAGGATGATAAGGTGTTGGAGAAGGTTTGTTGTCCTTGTAGCCAAAGCAGCTCAAGACCATTTCCATATAATGAGATTGCGTTAACGTAATCCCATTCTCAGCTTTGATCAACTTAGTATTCAAAATAACATCAGCTTGACCCAGATCTTTCACATCAAAGTTCTGACATAGAAACGACCTAACCTTGTTAATCATGTCAAGACCTTCCCAAAGATCAGTACGTCATCCACATACAAGCATAGGATAATTCCTTCACCCCCACCATATCAATAATACACACACCTATCAGCCTTATTTACTGAGAAGCCTGCTGATATGAGTGTAGATTTAAATTTCTCATACCATTGCTTTGGTGCTTGTTTCAGACCATACAAAGACTTCAATAGTTAGCATACGTTGCCGCTCTGAGACGTTAGCCCTGGCGCTGGTGCTGCCGTACAAGCTGCAGTCCAAGGTTCTGCTCCCGTCGGCGGTCTCCCTTCGCTGCTTCGCCGAGGCGGCCTTCTTTATCTTTGCAGTCCCGCTGCAGATCATCTTCCACCCTGCAGTCGCCAAGGTCTTTGCTAGCTACTACATACACTATTGAAAACTCATAATTTTCTGACGATTTAAAAAAGCACACGAAATTTACATATTTTCCTATCGGTTATTGTAAAAACCGACAGGAAAACTGAATACACAGGAAAATTAGGTGTTTTCTTGACGGTTTCTAAACCGGCAGGAAAATTAGGTTTTTTCTTGACGGTTTTCTAAACCGTCAGGAAAATTGCAAACACACAGGAAATGAGATAATCCTGACGGCCTTACACTAACCAACAAGAAAAATACCGTCGGGACAAATGCAAAGCACACAGGAAAATGGGTTCGGCCCAGAGGAATGTGCTTTTAGTGTATAAAATATGTACTTTAGTGTTTCAAACAAATGATTATTTTAAGGTGTTACATAGATAAAAATTTTCAATAAATCCCACTAAAATCACACTAGTTTTGAGAGATCATATATTGTGTACCCATCAAATTTGAAGTCTAAAATCACTATAATTTTCGTGGCACAAAAACCAAATAAAAAGTGATTTCTTTGCCATTTTTTATATGCAAAAGTTTATTGAATCGTAAGCTCAATTTTTGTGTGGGACTATTATATAGCCACACCAACCTCTAAAAATTATGAGGAAAAAATTTGAAATTTATTTAATGAATGTATGTTCAAGCTATAGTTTAGGGCATATCGGTTATGAGATTTTGAGATAAATGTAGTGTAATTCAAACTTGTATCGATATGTGTATTTCAAAAAACTATGTTTAAAAATTCAATGTGCAAAGGTGCATCAGTAGTGCATGTACGCTTAAATTTAATTGAAATTTCAAATGTTTTTAGGATTTACAAAAAAGTGAATCTAATATTGAATAGTGAAGATTAATAAATTAGTGGATCATGAAAAAAATTGAACTAAAGCAGCAATATATAAAATCTTTCACTGCATAGATAACATTTTTTCAATATTGTAGGAAAAAGAATCAGTGTATTTTTATTTCTTATGGAAAATCATTACAAGTGTGAACTTTTTATTCTGATTCAAAATGAAAATAAAGCCTTTACGCAAGAACCTGATAAGATCCCTCGTTTCTCATGGGACCCATATGTCATTGTAGCCCACCTCTTGTGCCAATATATACACCTCCTATCCGTCCTCCCCAAACCCTACCCATTCTTCGTCTTTCGTCCCGTCGAACCGCCGCCTCTCCTCCAAGGGGCCTCGACTTCCCCCATGTCAGCGCCTCCTCTCCTCGTCTTCCCCCACGCTAGTGTCGCCTCTCCTAGTCTTTACCAGCGCCAGCGCTGCTTCTCCTCATCTTCCCCCATGCTCTGGCGCTGCCTCTCCTCCTCCTCTTCCCCCACACCTGCATCGCCTCTCGTCTACTCCCATGCCGTCGTCACCTTCCACGGGCGGGCGGTCGTTGGTTCCAAGGCGCGCATCAACCTTCTGCCAGCGTGGCGACTGGCGGTTCCAAGGCGGGCACAGCCTTCACCTTCCGTCAGCGCACTGCGGCCATCCTCCTCCGCGAGCATGTCCCGCCCTCGTCAAAGGCAGAGCGGCGGCCGGATCTAGTGGGATGCATCCGTCCTCCTCTTCCCAAGCAAATCTGGCCCCTCCATCTTCCCTCCGCTTCAATCTCAGGTGTCCACTTTGTCAGACCCTATTTTCGGGATCCACTGTGCACACTGTATCAGTCTCAGGATCAGTAGCTGATATGCAGATTTTTATACAAAATGATAATTAAAAGCATACTTCGAGTAAATAGTAATATAAAATACCTGATATAAATCCTTAGCAGCGACCTAACAAGGACGAGAGCTACCCGAGTCCGTCTTGCCACTAAAGATGAACCAGACAATGAAAAACAATCGAATTCCATCTTGCCACTAAAGATGAATCAGACAATGAAAAACAATCGAATTCAATCCACAGGCAAATTTGGGAAGCAGAATGAAAACCCAAATCATTGCCATCACTTACGGTCGTCGCTCCTACTAAAACCACATATGCAAGAGCATGAGTACAGAAGGTACTCTGCAAGCCCTAACACTATGCAAGGGTATGTGAAATGCATTTGGGTTGTAGCAAAGGAGAGGCTTGTGGGTTGCATTTGCAGAAAGCAATAATGCCTAAGCCTGTTTAACAAACATTTAAAGCCTTTCATAAAAGGATTTGATCAATATTTTAATTGGTTGGCCCTAGGGGAGATACTATCCCACCAGTTCCCAATATTTTACTTGAGCCTTCGGACCCAACGGTCCTACCGACTCTTACACACACTGCCATCATTTCCAAAACACACGCAGGGCACACATTACCAACTCACACCTCATAGAATTTTTGAAAAACTTCTAAACTTTGAGAGCTACCAAGCATGTCAATGCTGTGACAACGGTTATCCGGATATATACTCTACATAGGTTGTACACTTTACCCATAGGCAATGCACTCCTGTATGGGAGATGACATAACGCTACACCCATCTTCTCCGAATGACTCCACAATCTCACCTCGAAACGCACCCAGGAGCCTTTAATTGGGCTTATTAACTCCGCAAGCCGGACCATGAGCTTACTAACTCCTCATGTCTTCTCCTGGTCTTTCGTTGCCACCTACCAGTCTCCAAGTGGATCATGTGTTAGTCACCAAGAAGGTAGGGCAAGTGTTAGCTTTATGACTATTGTGCCCCAAAGGTATGAATGTTTTGGTGATTGAATGAACATGATGTCACTTATTGAGTGCAGCTCCTACTACCATCTACAACCTCAAGAGCGAAGTGCCTCGGCAAATGTTGATGAAAACCCATGTTGAGCCCATGATGAATACATGGTCGAAAAATGGATCAAGACCATGGAGCATTGAGATCAAGCTAGGAGAGCTTGTGTAGCTAGGTTTTGAGTCCATAGGAAAAACTAGTACTATTAAGTGGGTTGGGATGTCTAGCTATGTCTCACTAGTGTAGAGGTGGTGGCCAACGTGTGTGAAGGTCCCACAACACTTGGAGAGCAGCTAGGAAGCCGAGGAAGATGATTTGTGAAGCTTGGAAGTAAGGACGCAGCAAAGACATCAAATTTCAGTTTCAGTAGAATCGTCGTACCGTATGTGTGACACCCCAGGTGTCTCTTAAGAACTCATCGACAAATTTAAAATCCTAGGAATTAAATCATGCACTTTGAAGCAAAATTTACACTTGGGCTAATAAGCAATGTTGTTTGAAACACTTCCATGAACCACTATAAAACTTTTGGTGAATTACTGAGCAATTTTATTGAATCAGGAGTTTAACCCACAGTACAAAAATTATTTCGTTAACAGGAAAGAATTCAAACACCACTTTCAAAATCCATCGAAAATCCCATGTAACTCTAGCAATATTTTTACATGGCAATTAGGTCACTTCAAAATAGGATTTTTGAGATTTTATCAGAATTTTTGGAAAATTCTAAACCCTTAAAAATTCAAACAAACTTGAATTTAATAAGAAATTGTCAAATTTTTAGAGGCCGAAGCTGTTGCGACCTGCCCTAGAAACTCAGTCCAGGACGGATCCTACCGTCTTGCCAGGATCCTATTGGGCAACGCTCGGCGAAGCGAGAGTACAGACGGTACAACACAAGTAGGATAAACAGGAATATTTACAAGTCAAGAGAATTTAATACATCATTGTTTCATAGATAAAGATTTAAGTTTTACAATATCTCAGAGTACGCAAATGAGTTTTGAAAAACATTACAGCGGAAGACTAGAACGGTTATAGACTCCGACCCTCATAGTAGGCAAAAGCATGCACCGTGTCCAGTGGCGTCATGCTACTAGCCACTTCAAGTTATTACTGCGGCGATCCACACAGTTCCCACTGGAGGTTCCCAACCTTAGGATAAGACTCTTCCCAATGGATACTCTCATCCTGGTTCTGCATGTTGGCGCCTAAAAACCACGTATCGCAAAAGCGTGAGCTTCTAAGAAGCTCAACAAGGCTGACCCGTCAAATGGCTGACTACAGCCGGCACCTAGACATGCTGGCTGACTAGGGGTGGGTTTCTTTGCCAAACGGACTCGCATAACTTGTACTACTCTTGATCAAATTTTAGCACAGGTTAAGTGATTAGAATGATAAATTTAGTTGGCACTGAACTAATCAAGTGTAACAAAAATAGTAGATAATAATAGTAGTCATCCTCAATGTATCTCAACTTCTTGATTATGATGTGGTGCATTTCAGGAGCATACTCACAAACTAGGAGTGACAGCGGTTCGAAATGATTTTTATACCTTGCAGGGGGAAACCTAATCGTACGACACGTGCACGTCCCAGACCCGCACGTGGCAACCGTTCACACCAGATCCTGCAAAGTCAATTCCCTCCTATACCTGCCTTAGGAGCGCCGCATCCCATCAGACAACACGTCCCAGACGGTTTCTGTGGCCACGTTGCCCGCCCCAGGTCGCCTCCGAATTAGACACCATAGGGCAGGTTCGACTTTGCAATCACTAGGCTACGTAGGTTTACTGGGCCCCATTATACCCAGCATACGATTAGTATATTCAAAGCTCGATCAGACTCGGACCACACGGATCAGACAAGACTACAGTCACCCTGGACCCAGTCCAGTTGCCGACCTACTTGTGTGACACCCCAGGTGTCACCAGGGCTTAAATCGACAAACTAAAACCCTAATCGACAAATTACACACTTAAAAGCAAAATCGACACTGGAAGTAAAAAGAAATGTTGTTTGAAATGCTCTAAAGAAAGGCAAACGTCAGAACACTATGAATAGGATCGAAAAATTTCAACCAGCAGTGTCAAAATCCTGTTAATAGGGAAAAATCCGAACCCTAAATAGAGACCTATCAAAATTTCCATAAAATCCTAGCCATGTTTTTGCATAACAATAAAGTTCACTTGAAAATAGAATTTTGGGACTTTATTCATAATGTTTTGAAAGGATTTAGACCTCTTTAAAATTCACACAAGCAAGTTCTTACCGGTAGAAGTCGAGCAGAGTGGACGCTGCTCGTGATTGGTAGAATCTGGATTGAAACTCTCTCACATGAAGTACATGACACTCTTTTATGGATGATTAGGAAAAGATAAAATTTTGAGGGTCAGACAGGGTACAAGTAGGTTAGCGACTGGTCCGGGACCAGGGTGACTGTAGTCTTGTCTGAGTCTGATCGAGCCTTGAATGTATTAATCATATGCTGGGAACTATGGGACCCAGTAAACCTAAGTAGCCTAGTGATTGCAAAGTCAAACCTGCCCTATGGTGTCTGATTCAAAGGCGATATGGGGTGGGCAGCGTGGGAACTCCACAGAAACCATCTGGAACATATTGTTTGGTGGGATGTGGCGCTGCTAAGGCAGGCGTAGGAGGGAATTAACTTTGCAGGATCTAGTGTGAACGGTTGCCACGTGCGGGTCTGGGACGTGCATGTGTCGTATGATTAGGTTTTCCCCTGCAGGGTACAAAAAACGTTTCAAACCGCTGTCGCTCCTAGTTTGTGAGCATGCTCGTGAAACGCATCAGTTCATAATAAAGAAGTTGAGATACATTGATAATGATTACTATTACTATTTTTACTTTTGTTATGCTTGATTGGTTCAGAGCTAACTAAAGTTATAATCTAATCACTTAACCTGTGCTAAAATTTAACCAAGAGTAGTACAGGATTACGAGTCCATTTTGCAAGCAAACCCACCCTAGTCAGCCATCATGTCTAGGAGTCGGCTGAGTCAGCCACGTTGATGGGTCAGCCTTGTTGAGCTTCTTAGAAGCTCACGCTTTGGCGATATGTGGTTTTAGGGCACCGACATGCAGAACCAGGATGATAGCATCCATTGGGAGGAGTCCCACCCGAGGTTGGGAATCTCCAGTGGGAACTGTGCGAATCGCCGCAGTAATACTTGAAGTAGCTAGTAGCATGATGCCACTGGGCACGGTGCATGCTTTTGCTTAAGTATGAGTGTCGGAGTCTGTAACCGTTCTAGTCTTCCGCTGTAATGTCTTTCAAAACTCATTTGCGTACTCTGAATCAATGTAAGACCTAACTTCTAATTTATTATTTAATGTTGTATTAAATTCTCTCTCCTTATAAAATTATTGTTGTTTATTCCTGCCTGTGTTGTATCGTGTGTACGCTCGCTTCGCCGAGCGTTGCCCAACAGGATCCTGGCTCGAGGACGCGGGGTTCCGTCCCGAAACGGGGCAGGTCCCCGTCAACTTGGTACCCTCTCTGACCCTCAAATTTTATCTTTCCTTAACCATCCGTAAAAGAGTGTCATGTACTTCATGTGAGAGAGTTTCAATCAAAAACTCTATCAATTGTGAGCAGCGTCCACTCTGCTCGACTTCTACCGGTAAGTACTTGTGAAGCATAGCACACTAAAGGGGTCATCTATACCAGCAACCGATAAGGTTTCTTATGGAAACAAATGCAGCTAAGGTTTCAATCAATTCCTAGCAACTTAATGCACAATCATGACACACTTAGTTATAAAAGAAAAATTAAATCTTGGTTGTGCACCGGGGCTTGCCTGGTTCTCCGGGGTTGACGTTGACTTCTTCGACGAGATCGAGGACCCGGGGTCTGCAGCTACTTCGTGCGCTTCGAAATCTACATGATGCAATATGATTATGAAGAGTTCAATGAAAAGATAACATAATACTTTTATCAAGGAGTATTCTAGGGTTTCAATCGGTGACGTTTCAAAATTAGGGTTTACCCTAATTCTTTGACGCCACCTTTTTATTTAAGTTTTTACCTTCTGAATGAGGTTCAAAATGTAGCTTCTAAATTTTTTTGAGGAGATGATTTTTAGTTGGCCATGTTCTTTGAGTTAGGAAATTTAAAACTTTCTTGAGATCAAACTGAACTTTTCGTCGGGTCGATAATTGTTTAATAAAAACTACGGCTATCAAACAAGGGTTAAAATGAAAATTTAAATTATATCACGAGTTTATTTTTTTAATTGATAGCACTCTCTGAAATATGAACTTTGAAATTTGGTTGAGGCCAAGATGAATTTTCTAGATTTTATAAAAATTCAACAAAATTTCTATGATTTAATCTTATAAAATCCAAAACAAATAGTAAACCCTAGAATAAAATTATGAAATTTTATGTAGTCACTCATGAGCAAGTTTTGCTTTTGGGTTTAACTTTTTGGAGGACTTTTATAATGTATTTTAGAAAATGATAATTTAACTAGGTAGATTAGAGTATTTTTAAAGAAATGTATGCAGCTTTGTTGTGTAAAATCCTAATAAAATTTCAGAAGATGTATCTCATCAAGTTTCACCTGAGGTTCAAGTTTTAGCCCTAGCACTACTTTAGAAGTTAAAATAAAATTCAAAAATAGAAAATAGTAATCTAATTATTTCAGGAAATCCCTGGTCGTTTTTGAAAAAGTGCTTTAACAAAAAATTAGTTCTTTTCATGAGGGTTCTAAAAAATTTTGGTTTGGTATTTTACAAGACAGGGAAATTAATACGAAAAAGAAAAATTGAATCGACTAGGGCAGAAACAGGGAAATTCCCGGCGAGAGAGTGCTCGGCGGTGCTAGAGGCTTGGTCCTACACCCTCTACTTGCCAAGGAGATGACCGACATCATGACAAAGGCCGAGGTTCCTCACTGGAGAGGGGTTCTAACCGTGGAAGTTGACGGTGGCGGCGGCGATGTCGAGTTCCCGACGATCCAATCAAAGAATCCGACCACCGTGAGCTCGGGAAGCTATGTCGGAGCATGGTGATTCTGTTTGGCAAGAAATGGGGAGCTAGACTCGGCCGGGAATGGAAGTTCACCGCGCGCTTGCTTCTCGGCGGCAATGGCGGCCGAGCGGAGAGAAGGGGAGGAAGGGGGGGGGGGCTTGGAGGAAGAAGAAGTGAGGTGGGGGAATAGAGGAGGGGTTCGGACAGCCTTTAAGCAGCTCGGGAGTGAGAGAAGGGAGGGGGAGACAGGGGCGGCAGTCGGCAACCGTCGGGGAGTGGGCGGCGCGGGCGGTGGCGTGTTGCGAGGAGAAAAGAACAGGAGAGGGAGAGAGAGAGGGGAAGCAGAGAGGAAGAAGATCTCCGTATCCTGGCAATTAATGGCCGCTCCAAAAAGGAGCACCGACCGGCGGGAGAGGCGGCCCTGCCGTGCGGCCGTTGGCCTTTGGGGCGGCCGGTACCGTAGACCTTTTCCCTTTTTCTTTTTTTTAATTGCTATTTAATTCAAATCCTGGAACATAATTCAATTGAAAGTCATACTTCCTAAGTTTCCAAAATTTTGAAAAGTTTTGTGTATGCTCAGAGATTTATTTGGCACACTTTTCATTTAAGGTTCATGTCCTGAATTGGTTTCTAAAAATTCTTGAATTTCCAAGTTTATTCTAGTTTGTGTGAATTTTAAAGGAGTTTAAATATTTTCCAAAAATTCTGAATAAATTCCCAAAATACCATTTTTAAGTGAACTTAATTGTTATGAAAAAATATGGCTAGGGTTTTATGAGAATTTTGACAGGTCACTAGTTAGGGTTTGAATTTTTCCACGATGGAGAAGGTTTTCGACACTGCTAGGCAATTTTTTTTTCCGAACCTACTCATAGTGTTCTGTTATTTGTCAAAATTTTTGTAGTGTTCCTTTGGAGTATTTCCAACAATATATTTTTTTTACTTTCAGTGTCAATTTTGCTTTTAAGTGTGTAATTTGATCTCTAGGGTTTTAAATTTGTCGATTTATGCAACGGTGATACCTGGGAGTGTCACAGCCCTCCCCCCTAAAAAAAATCACGTCTCGAGATTTAAGGAGAGGGTTAGGGTAGGCATAGGTACCTAGGGGGTTGGAGTAGCTCGGGGTAGTGTGATTGAAGAAACTCTGCAAACTCCCATGTGGCTTCATCCTCCGTGTGATTGCTCCACCGGACCTTGTAAAACTTGAGTGTCCGTTTCCTTGTAACCCGTTCCTTTTCATCCAGTATCTGAATTGGACGCTCTAGGTAGGTTAAGTCCGGTTGCAATTCTTCCATTTCTTGAATCACTTGTCTACGGGTGCCTTCAGACACTTATTCAATTGGAAGACATGAAAAACGTTGTGTACCCCCGATAATCCTTCTGGCAGCTCCACCTAGTATGCCACTGGTCCGCACTTGGCCGTGATAGGATACAGACTGATGTATCGGGGTGCTAATTTGCCTCTGACCCCGAATTGTTGAACTCCCTTTGTTGGCGAGACTCGAAGGTAGACGTAGTCCCCTATCTCGAAACTTAGCGGTCTACGCTGTCTATCTGCATAGCTCTTCTGCCTAGACTTGGCGGTCTTCAGATTGGCTTGTATGACCCGTACCTTCTCTTCGGCCTGCTGCACTAGATCTGGTCCCAAGAAGCACGACATGACGAGCAGAACCCCCTGTTCTGAGATTCCTAATGATTCTTGATACTCTTCTGGCTGATTTTGTTAAATGCATAACAAATCGATGCTAGCTCTAAAAATGGTGAACCAAAATTCTCTAAAATCCTTGTGAGATGCTCTTTAACATCTACTGAAATACTTTTCCATGAAAGTCTATGGAACTTCCTAAATAAATAGGTTTAGATGTTCTGTTCTAATTTAATACTAGAGTTTCAGAACTTTTCTAGAGCTGAAACTTGCACCAGTCGTGTGACCTAGCATGCCGAACCTCCTGTCATTCCTTCTAGAATTTAGCCTCGACCAGATTCTATGCATACGTGTAAATAATCTCCAACTGCCATCTAACTTTACAACTTTCTAAGATATATTGTGCATGTCATCCAAAATTAATGATACCTGTTCTGAACCTCATTTCAGAAACATTTTAGTTCTCGTATCTAGTTTCTTGAATTTATCTGGCCTTTGGTATCTTTTTTGGATTTTCTAAGTTTTAATAACAGAAACTTGTTAGATTCTTAATAAAATCTTGGAAGCTCAACTTGACTTAAAGCCTTTGCCAAACATCTGCTATTGAAGGCTGTTTTCAACATAACTTGAGCAGTAGACCTCTGTTTGATGTTTTTTCCTTTTGCATTGTGTTCATAGTCCTGGTAGCTACCTCTCTGCACCATGTCTCATCTCCGTTTGCATCATGTCATCATGGCATATTTCCTCATACCGACACGTTTTACTTTATAGAGTACAATCCGTCAGAGAGTGATGCGGGTGGTGCTGAGGGAGGAGCACCAGAAGCTGACCAGGTCGCTAAGGAAAACACCACTGCTGAAGGCAAGCACCTCATATTGCTATCCTAAGTAAATACTAAATGTTAATATATATACTTACGTATAGGATTGCATTAGATGGGCAATAGTGTAATGTCGGGAAATCCTATTATTGCTGCATGTTACCCCTCCTTGTTGATTACGTCACCTTATCAATTGGGTAGTGTGTCTCTGTTCGAGTCACGAAATGCTTAGCCATGCTCAGATTAACGGTAGAAGTCGAGTGGTAAGTCTCACTCGCATGTATAGGATTCACCCCGGTTACTTATTAGCTTGTGGTAAGTTCATATGTTCATAAAAGTGAAAAGTGTTAAAACTGAAATCCGAATGGTGGAATAGGAGTGCAGCAAGACGTGGAGGTCTTGTGTGCCGTAGGCCCCGTCTGGGTTGACCTAGGACACGGCCGTGTTATTCTTAGCCTGAGCACTTTTCATTCATACCACATGTTGAATATAATGGTAAGACAAGCTGAGTATCTCACTACGTACCAACATTTGGCCGATGACTGCACGGTGCGGGGAACGAGGGACTCACGTGTGCCTGCGAGCCGTGGTACTCGACACCGTATGGATTTTCCAACCGTGTGGGCATGAATGTGAAAAACGTTGACATGAGTACCCCCTTGTGTGACTTTAACGGGTTGCACGAGCCGTATGGTCTTCAGTCGTGTGAGTACAGTTCGACTCCCTTGCAGGGTGTATAATCAGTTCGAATCCACCGTGGTCTCGGTTATGATCAAGCTAAGTGTCCTTTGGATAATATCGTAGAATTGACCCATAACATGATGCGAAATAGATTATGGTTGATGGTATAATGATTTATAGTTATATGGTACTTATGGTCATGGGTTTTAGTAAGTGTTTATGCGTAGAGTCTTTTGCTTTATGCTTATTCACATATGCTTAGTGCAGCTTTAAGCAATCGAGTCTATTCCTATGCCTTAATTACCTTGCTACTACCATATTGCATTATCCTTGGAGTCGGGAAATAATTCCCACAACAGGGTAAGTCTTGCGAGTACCTTCGTACTCGATGTTTGTTGCTTAAGTTTTTACAGGTGAGGACGAGTTGGTGTTCGGCTACTTTGTCCCCGCCGATGCCGGCGAGGGCGAGGAGTAGTCCGGACGTTCGTGTGATCATGATTTGCGATATTCGTGGGCGGGACATCGCAATCCTTTGCTGTTTTATCATTGCCGCTGCTGCGACCGCTCTATTACCTTGAATCGCTTCCGCATTTTAAATTTCAGGACTTATGTGTTGAACCTTCGGTCTGTAATATTACTTTAAAACTGATGTAATTGAACTATTGTGACCTACGTGCTGTATCAATCATTGTTGTACCAACGTGCTTGGATCTTGGGCATTGCTTGAGAAGCATGTCGGGGGATTGCCGGGATTACATTCCTTTTTATCTGGTTGAGTACTCGCATACCATATATGGACAGAGAGTCAATTCAATAAACTTGAATGTAAATTGGACGGGTCTCTCACAGCGCTGGTGTCAGAGCTAAGGTTCACAAATTACACCCTAAAATTTTACTTAGCAACACGGGGTGGTTAGTTGTGTCTTAAAAATCACCAAAACCAACTAAAATTTGAAATTAGTGGTTGCTGTTTTTATTCCTTACCTATTCTTAGCTTTGTTTTGTCAACACCAACTTATTTTATTAGAGGTTTATTGTGGCGTCGCCGAACTACCGTTTTCCATCGGTGGAAGGTGTTGCTGCCCCTTCTGGGCACCGGAGGAACTTGATGTTCGCCTCTGATGCTTTGGAATGTACCCCTTGCTTGCTGCCCTCCTTGTTAGATGGTTGTTAGGATAGTTTAGCGGGTCTTGGCAGCCACCCACCTTTGTAAAAGGGCGTTGTGTTTTCTCTAAAACTCTCGTGTTGTTCAAAATTGCCCATTTATGACGATGTGTTGCTTGTGTGTTGGGAGAGTGTTTCATGCATGCGTGTGAGAATCGATAGAACGAACCATTTGCATATCATCTCATGCATCGATCATCCCATTGCTTGTTTTAAGCTTGGAATTTGCTAGTTGTGTTTTGATCATATATTGTTGACTGGTATTTAGCAACAAAATGAAAAGTTTTGTTTTACTGTTGAAACGACTTGTTCAATTCTCTAAACTGTTGAAACGAATTGTCAATTCTCTAAACTGTTGCTGCTGTTTCAAGTTTTGTGTTCGGGATTAGTGAGCTCATTAAAGCTGAAAAATCGGTGTATGTTGATCGATACACCATGTCTTTCACCTCGTAGCAACAATCGTTGCCTTTGTGTCACCGATAGCGTTCCAGCAAATCAATTTTTCCCGATTATGACACATCCTTGTTGTCATATGATGTATTGCCTTGTTATCTTTTCTTCCGGTCGCTAACCATGGTATTGGCGACAAGGTGAACACCCGTAGCCGCACCCATGACATTAGTGAAACCTCTGGAGCTGCTGGAGGTGGAGGACACCAGGCACCACCACCACCACTGTTAGCCCCTACCATGGCTGAAGTGCTCATGCAAACCGAGCACAACCGGCAGGAGCACTCGGAGTACTTGCGTATCATTGTTGAGGGCATTAGTTAGCGTGGGATGGAGCGTGGCCCTGCTCGTGAGGATGATTTCTCCGACTTTCGCCGCATTGAGCCGCCCATTTTCACTCGGGCCAAGGATCCCCTCGACTCGGATCACTGGTTTCGTACCATTGAGCAGAAGCTCGATTTGCTCCGGTGCGGAGAGCACCAAAAGGTCCTCTTTGCTGCCCATTAGCTGCAAAATGAAGCCGGTGCATGGTGGGACACCTACCGTGCCACTCAGCCCGCCAATCACCGCTACACTTGGCAGGAGTTCCGTACCGCCTTCCATGCTTTTCACATCCGGGATAGTGTGATGGAAATCAAGAGACTGGAGTTCCTTACTCTCAAGCAAGGCAATCGTTTCGTGATGGAGTATGTGCACCAATTTAACTATCTTGCACAATACGCTCGTGCCGAAGTGGCAACCGATGCAAGCAAGAAGGGCTATTTCTACAATGGCCTTTTTGAGGAAATGCAAGACAAGCTGTCCATCATAATCTCAGAGGTCCGCAGTTTTAATCAGCTCGTGGATCGTGCCATTGTTGCGGAGGACAAGATGAACAAGCTTGCAGCCAAAAACTGCAAGCGTGCTGCCCAGCCGCCACAGAGTGGAAACCGACAGCGTCTTCGCACGGGCTCAGCTCAGCTGCAGCCCATGTGGATGGTATGCCATGCCCCTCCTGCTGCTGGACAAGCTCCCAGGCCACCTACGGGACAAGCTGGAATTCAAGGTGTTAGCCCGTGCTTCAACTACGGCCAGCGCGGTCACCTTTCCGGTGGCTGTCCGTACCCGAGGCATGGAGCAGGGGCTGCTGCTCTAAATCAGCCACCACGCCCACCTGTTGCTGCTCCACCACAGCAGAGCAACAAGCCCCAAGTCCCCAAACGTGGCCGTATCAACTACAGGACCGCCGCTGAGGTGCCCGAAGGTGCCGACGTGCTCGTTGGTACGTTATCCGTCAACTCTCGTCCTACCAAAGTTCTTTTCGATTCTGGTGCATCACATTCCTTTGTTAGGTGAGAGTACGCCATGCTTTATAACCTAAAAGTATTCCCTACTCGTACACCATATATCATAGAATCCCCTGGAGCAAAAATCCGCGTAGATTCCATGGTTCCGACATCGTTGACTCCAATCAACGGTGTTACTTTGCAAGCCAATCTCTTACTCCTGGATCTGCAAGGGTTGAATGTTATTCTTGGGATGAATTGAATGAGTTCTCACGATGCCATCATTCATGTGGCTTCTAGAGTTGTATCTCTAAAATGCCAGACCGGCAATCGCTTTTTGCTTCATCTCGTGGGTGATAGTTCCGGTTTGTACCATTTGCAAGGTGCGACCAGCTCTGAGCTTTCATCCATTTCTGTAGTATGTGAATATCCAGATGTTTTCCCTGATGATTTGCCGGATATGCCGCCCGACCGGGCTGTTGAGTTTGCCATCGAACTCGAACCTGGAACGGCTCCGATTTCGAAACGGCTGTATCCGATGTCTATCGAGGAGCTAGCTGAAATGAAAAAGCAGCTGAAGATCTCCTTGATAAGGTTTTATTCGTCCAAGTTCTTCTCCTTGGAGTTGTCCCGCTATCTTTGTGAAGAAAGAAAGACGACACATGTGCATGTGCGTCGATTATCTTCCGTTGAACGCTGTTACCATTAAAAACAAATACCCACTCCCGCAGATCGGTATCCTTTTCGATCAGCTTGCTGGCACCCTTTGTTTTTCCAAAATTGATTTAAGGCTGGGGTACCACCAAATAAAAATCAGAGAGGAGGACATTCCAAAAAAAACTGCCTTTTCTACTCGTTACGGCTTGTACGAGTACCTTGTCATGTCCTTTGGTCTCACCAATGCCCCTGCCTATCTCATGTACTTGATGAACTCTATTTTTATGGAGGAACTCGATGTATGTGTGGTGATCTTCATCGATGATATTCTTGTGTTCTCCAAGTCGGAAACGGATTATGCTGTTCACCTCCGAATTGTACTCGGAAAGCTTCGTGAACACCGTCTTTATGCCAAATTCAGCAAGTGCGAATTTTGGCTACGCGAGGTGGCTTTTCTTGGGCATGTCATTTCTGAAAGTGGCGTTGCCGTGGATCCCACCAAGGTACAAGAAGTACTTGATTGGTCTCCACCAACCAACGTGAAGGAAATCTGCAGTTTTCTCGAACTTACGGGTTACTATTGTCGGTTTATTAAGGACTTCTCTAAGATTGCCAAGCCAATGACTAAGTTACTGCACAGAGGAGAGAAATTCCTTTGGTCCTCCGATTTAACAATAGTATTTAATTTAACGGCGGATAACATAACTATCGCTTTGTGAACCAACCACATGACCAGCTCTTCAGAAAAACAAAAAAAGAAGAAAGGGAAAAGGCATCGCTAGCCAACGCTCGTCAGCCGCCGCAGCCCACTACGTCCTAGCGTCTGTCACATCCCAAAAGTTTCAATCTTTTGTCTTTTGATAATGAGCTCACTGAATCAATCTTTTGATTCGACCTTTTCCTGTTTTGAATTGGGTCAGGGTTTCGAAGTTTTCGTCGTTTTCGCAAAACCTTAATCGTCTTTCAAGAAGCCTTTTGTTTTCTTAATAAAGCTACCCCAATGTTTTTGCATAACAATTAACTATACATTAAAATAGAATTTTGGAGATTTTATGAAAATTTTTAGTTAAGGTTTAAACCCTTTTAAAATTCCAACAAATCTGAACTTAGTTGAAAATTCACAGACCTTTAGAAGTTGAATCAGTGCATCTTCCTATAAGCAAAGTTGTTCCAAATAATTCTTTTAGCCCACACAAAAAGTTTCAAAAATTCTTGAGCTCAGGATCTAGAGTTTTTAATCAAATCTTAAAGGAGGAATTGAATTAATTGAAATTGAAAACAGCCTGACCGTGAACAGTGCATCACCGCCCGCAGCGGCCACTGCCGTGGCTGGCAGCCCGGCCGGCCACCTCCTTCCCGCGTGCGCCTTTACTCTTCATCGGATCGAATCTTGCCCAAAGATCTACTCCACTTCCCCTCCCCCTTCCTCTCTCCTCTCTCTCTCCACTGGCGCTGTCTTTTCCATTGTCGCTGCTCTCTCCTCTCTCTCTCCTCTTCATCGGATCGAATGCTGCCTTTACATTGTCGCTGCCGAAGCCACCGCCCCTAGCGCCAATCGCCGGCCACCGCTCCCCTCACCAGTCAACGGCGCGCCACTGCCTTCTCTCTCCCTTGGCTCAGCTTCCCCTTGGAGTATAAAGCCCCAAGCACTAGCTCCCTTCCTTTCCCTTCGTTCCTTGCTCTGTTTCTGCCGCGCGCGCCACAGAACACCTCCGCCATTGCCGCCCCACGATGCCAGCTCACTCCGGCCACTCCCAAGCCTTGCCACCGTGCCAAGCAAGCTCCCCTCGACCCACTGAAGCTCCCCAACCACCGAGCTCACCAGCCGTGCCCTATTTTCACCGGAACGCCTCTGTCGTCTCCTCGGCCGAAGCACCTCGTCGGAGGCCACCTCTTTCCAAAATTCGTCACCACGGTAGCTCAATCCTTCAATTCCTTTCACCGGCTTATTCCTCTCACCATGGTACACCAATTTGATAAGCTCTCAGCCGTAGATCATCGCCGGTGAGGAAGGAACACCTCGCGCCACCGTCGGCCGCCATTGAAGCCGCCTCGGAGCTTCACGTCGCCGACCCCTTTCCCTCTCTCCCGTGGGCGTAATCCTCTTCAAACCAGTGCTTTGAATCTAGGTGAAGCTCCACGACCTTTCAATTTCCCTCCTAGCCCCCTCCTCCGGCGAGGATCCCACCGGAGCAACCGCCACTGCCTATTCCCCTGTTTCTGTGTTACTGTTCCATTCATTTTCTATTTTCCTATTAATTAGTCAGAAGTTGCATAGTGTGTAGAAAATCATAGAAAAGTCTAAAAATGCCAAACCTGATTTTATTTGAATCCTTGAAAAATGACTTAATTTTCTGTTAAAGCACCTTTTCAAAAATGTCCCTGGAATTTCTTTAATAATTCAATGTATTATTTCTGTTGTTGATTTTTATTTGAAGTTCCAGAAGGTTTCTGGGGTTTATTTTTGTACCATAATTTTGTCTTGGCATGATGCATCTCCTGCATTTTTATCAGAATTTTTCATGAACATTTGTGCATGCATGTCACTGTTAATATCCCCAAAACCCTAGATTATTTGCCTTTATCTAAAGTGCATTAGGCAAGTCACCCAAAAGCGCAAGACCTTTAACAAAAAATTTAGTTTAGATGCTCAGTAGCAGATATATAAAGTTTCATGATTTTTCCATAGGTTTTAGTACTTGTTTCTGATTTTACAAGTTTGAAAAACAGAACATTGTTTGATTTTTAGTAAATTCATAGAAGCTCAACTTGACCCCAAACCAGAGCCAAAAGTCTTAGTTTAGAGCCTACTTTAAAATAAAAATGGTCCCATGCCTGTAACTTAACTTTGAATTTCACCGGAAAAGTCGTTACGACTTTTACGGCACCCTTACGGTATTCCCGATGTCGTAAACAGGCCACGACAGTCGGAGGGCTCGTGTTCCGGTTAACGCGAGTCAAAACCACTCAAACTTAGTCTCGTAGTAACTCAAGCCACTTAGTAAAGCCAGTACATGAGATGTGTTTGGGATTTTTCCTGGAAATGACATCCGTGTGCCACCCGATATCGGAATCGGAAAACCAGGGAACCGGGAAACCCGTAACCGGAATCGGTAAAACTGTTTTGATCATAACTTGAGCTGTAGAACTCCGATTGACTTCATCCTTTTTGCATTGTGTTTGTAGACTCAGTAGCTACCTCTCTGCATCTTATCGCATCATTTGTGCATCATGGCATACATCTTATCGATGCGTTTTTACTTTATAGCTTACGAACCGCCAGAGAGTGATGCGGGTGCTGCTACGGGAGAAGCACCAGAGGTTGGTCCAGCTGCTGAGGAAGACACCACCGCTGCTGTTGAAGGCAAGCACCTCATATTGCTACCCTAAGTAATTTACTTAATGATTGATATGAATGCTTACGTATAGGAATGCATAAAGTCGGGCTTAGTAGTAACATTGGGAAAACCTATTATTGTTGCATGTACCCCTCCTTGGTATTGAATACGTCGCCTTGTCAACCTGGGTAGAGTGTCTTTATTCGAGTCACGAAATGCTTAGCCATGCTTAGATAACACGGTAGAAGTCGAGTGGTAAGTCCCACTCGCACGTATAGGATTTACCCTGGTTACTTATGAGCTTGTGGCAAGTTCATATGTTGGTAAAAGTTGAAAAGTGTTAAAAACTGAAATCCGGACGGTGGGATAGGAGTGCAGCAAGACATGGAGGTCTTGTGTGCCGTAGGCCCCGTCTGGATTGACCTAGGACCCGGCCGTGTTATTCTTGGCCTGAGCACTTTCCGTTCATACCACATGTCCGATATAATGGTAAGACAAGCTGAGTATCTCACTGCATACCAACGTTTGGCCGATGACTGCACGGTGTGTGGAACGAGGGAGTCATGGGTGCCTGCGAGGCCGTGACACTCGACGAGGGACTCACGTGTGCCTGCGAGGCCGTGGTACTCGGCACCGTGTGGATTTTCCAACCGTGTGGGCACGAGTGTGAAAAAGGTTGACATGAGTACCCCCTTGTGTAACTTTAGCGGGTTGCATGAGCCGTATGGTCCTCAGTCGTGTGGGTACAGTTGGACTCCCCTGCAGGGCGTAAAATCGGTTCGAATCCGCCGCGGTCTCGGTTATGATCAAGCTCAGTGTCCTTTGGATAATATTGTAGAGTTGTCACATAACATGATGGAAATTGGGATATTGTTGATGGAATTGGAATATGGTTGTTGGTATCCATGGTTCGGATGGAACATGGATGATGGCATATACATGGTTTATGGTTACATGGTACTTGGGGATTGGGTTTATTAGAAGTTCATACCCGTAGAGTCTTTTACTTTATGCTTATTCATATATGCTTAGTTTCTGCTTTAAGCAATCGAGTCCATTCCTATACCTCATTTACCTTGCTACAGCCTCATTGCATTATCCTTGGAGTCGGGAACTAATTCCCACAACAGGGTAAGACTTGCGAGTACCTTCGTACTCAACGTTTGTTGTTTAAGTTTTTGCAGGTGAGGATGAGTTGGTCTTCGGCTACTTTGTCCCCGCCGATGCCGGCGAGGGCGAGGCGTAGTCAAGACGTTCGAGTGACCGTGATTTGCGATGTTCGTGGGCTGGGCATCCCAATCCTTTGCTGTTTTCTCATTGCAACTACTGCGACTATCGTCTTCCTTAGAATTGCTTCCGCTCTTTAATTTGTTAGTTTCAAGACTTATGATGAACCTTGGTATGTAAGAATATTTTAAATTAATGTTATTAATTAATGTGACCTATGTGATGTATCACCTGTGACGTTGCCGACGTGCTTGGATCTTGGGCATTGCTTGAGAAGCATGTCGGGGGACTGCCGGGTTTATATTCTCTTTTATCGGGTTGAGTTCTCGCATACCACGGGTGGGCCGCGAGTCAACTTGGTAAACTTGAATATAAATTGGTCGGGTCTCTCACAGCGTCGATCTGCCGTAGGCCGCCGCGGCCACCTCGGTCCTCGCGTCGATCTGCCGTAGGTCGCCGCGACCACCTCCATCCTCGCGTTGATCTGCCACAGGCCGTTGCGGCAACCTCCGTCCTTGCGTCGATCTGCCGCATGTTGCCGCCGGCCGCCTCTTCTGTCGCGGCCCGTCGCTCTATTGTAGGTTTGGGACACCCCGATTCAGGGCTTAATAGGATCAATAGAATACTCATATCAACAAGTTGCAACTTCTTTTTCGGTAGCCTAGCTCCGAAAACCTTTGAGGTTAAGCGTGCTAGGCCTGGAGAAACCGGGAAGTTATTCCCGGGTGCGCACGAGTGAGGACAAATGTGCGCAGAAAAGACTTGTGTTAGTCTGTGAGGCCAGCCTATGTCCTATAAAAAGCTACTTGATGTAAGCGGGCCCGGCCTCGAGGAGGCGGGACGTTACAAGGTTGCCGCCGGCCGCCACGTTTGTCAGTGGGGACTTCGCTTCCTCCTTTCACGTCTTCCATGGATCTCCTCTGCTGCCTCCGTTTTGATTCTCGTCCGACTCATTTGCCTGTCCTCCGGCTCCTGCCTCTGTTGTGATTCTCCTCTACCTCACAGACCATTATTTCCCTGCACTGAAATCCTCCTCGTCTCCACTTTACATCAAGGGACAGATTCTTCACAAATTTAGTTCGATGCCTAAGTTTCTCTCTAATTCTGAGCTATTTGTTCAATATATGACATGTTTGTGATTTTGTTTTACTTATAGCATGTTTTCCAAAAGAACTAGTATTTGTTTAGAGCAGCACGAAGTGTGTGACACCCAAGGTGTCACCAGGGCAAAAGTCGACAACTGTAGACCCTAATCCACAATTTCACTCACTTTAAAGCAGATTCAATCATGGAAATAAAAAGAAATATTGTTTAACATGCTTTAAAGGAACACTATGAAAAGTTTGACAAACAACAGAACACTATAGCAGAGTCCGGGAAAAATCTAAATCAGCAGTGTCGAAATCTCGTTAACAGGAAGGAACCCAAACCCTAACTCTTGACCATCAAAATTTCCAACCCTAACCATATTTTTATATAACAATTTAGTACACTTCAGAATAGAATTTTGGGAAATTATTCAAGATTTTTGGAACGGATTTAGACCTCTTAAAAATTCACACAAGCTATAATCAACTTAGAAATTCAAGAATTTTTAGAGACCGAATCATGACTTGAACCTTAAATGAAAAGTGTTCCAAATAAATTTCTGAACTCGTACAAAAAAGGCTCAAAAATTTTCGAGCTCGGGAAGTGTAACAATTCATCGAATTGCATTCCAGCTAAAATTAAAAAAAAATGAAAAGGACCGCTGTTGCCGGGCAGGCTACAGTGCCCCGCCCGCCCGACAACGCGGCACGGCAGGGCAGCTGAGCCGCCCGACACGGCCCCTGTGGCACGTTGTCGCCATTCACTCCATTGCCGCGCCGGCCTCCTACGCTCCTCTCTCTCTCTCGCTCTCTCTCTCTAGCCCCCTCCCTCTCTCTTTTCTCTCTGCCCGAGCCCGCGCCGCCCGAGCCGCCCGACAGCCATGCCCGCCGCCTCACTGCCGCCATGCCGCCCCCCTGCTCCCCACTCCCCTACCCCGGTTTCCCATTAAAACCGGCGCCTCTCCCTCTCAAGTTCTTTCCCCCTCCTCCTTCTTTCTCCCCCCCCCCCCACGCGCAAGTCCTTCCTCTGCCCCGGCCGCCGCCCGCCATAGCCGCCTCCACGGTGAAATCCGCCCCCGACCCAATCCTCAATCCAATTCCTTCACCAAATCGCTCCCTCTCCACCCCGTGAAGCTCACAGAACCCCCCAACCCTCCAATTTCGAGCTCGGCCACCGGAATTTCATCGGCCACAGCCGCCACCAACACCCCCACGGTGAGATCCCCTCTCCCGGCCAAAAGCTTGATGAATATCATGTTGACGGGCTTCGTCATGTCGTGTAGATCATGAAAAGCCAAGGTTCGACAGCCGGTCACCACCCCATCGTCGGGAATTGGCCGCCGGAGCTCACCGGAGACAGTCCCCTGTTTTCTCTTTTTCCTATTTATTTTCTAGATTATTCCTCTGTCTTCTAAAATCCCTAGAAATTCACAGGAAGATCAAAAAATGCCAAACCAAAATTTGTTAGAACCATCATGAAAAGTACTAATTTTATGTTAAAGCACTTTTTAACAAATGACCAAAAATTTGCAGAATTAATTAGAAACACTCCTTTCTGTTTTTGAATTTTAAATTTCATTATAGAGCAATTCTAGGGCTAACCTTTGATCCACAAGTACAAAAATGTACTACACACCCTCTGGAATTTTATGAAGATTTTAGGAACACGAAATGGCATCTAAGCCTTTTAAAATACTTCAATCTGCCTAGTTAAAATACCATTTTCTAAAGTACATTATAAAAGTAATTTATAAGGTTATACCCAAAAGCAAAGTTTTAGATCTGGTGCTTAGTAATACCCACATAAAATTACATCTAGGCCCCACCTTTGATTTATAAGATTTAAAAACAGGAACTTTGATGAATTTTTATAAAATATAGAAAATTCATCTAGGCCCCACCCAAAGCCCAAAATGCTTATTCCAGGGAGTACTACCAACTAAAAATAATCTTGAGGAAGAGTTAAAATCTTTATTTTAACCCTAGTTTAATAGCCGAAGTAATTGAATAATATTAACCGATGAAAAGTGTCGCATTAACTTAACTAAAGTTGAAGTTATTAAAACATGCCAACTAAAAGTCACCTCATGAGAGTTGAATAGATTCTTTAAACATCATTCACAGATTAAGATTTGAATTTAATCGACGGCGTCGAGTAATTAGGGTTAACCCTAATTCTAGGCGTCGCCAATCTAAACCCTAGGTTATTATTGATAATAACAATAAGTTTCTATTTCATTGAACTTATCATAATCCTACTGCATCATGTAGATTCTGACGCTCACGAGGTAGCTGCCGATCCGAGTTCCTCGACCCCCGCCGAAGAAGTCAACGCCAACACCGAAGAACCAGGCAAGCCCCGGTGCACAACCAAATTTTAAAGTTTTACTTTTACACTAAGTGTGTCTTGTTTGTGCATTAGGTGCTAGGAGTTGATTGGAACCATAGTTGCATTTGTTTCCCATAGGAAACCCTGACGGTAGCTTGTTTGGATACCCCTAGTATGCTATGCTTAGCAGGTAGCTGCCGGTAGAAGTCGAGCAGAGTGGACGCTGCTCGCGAAAGGATAGGTTGTTGAATGAAACTATTTCATGAGATGGGCCACACGAATGTGAATCAGTAAGAAAGATAAAAGTTTGAGGGTCAGACAGGATACAAAGTAGGTCGGCGACTGGACCGGGTCCAGGGTGACCGTAGACTTGTCTGATCCGTGTGGTCCGAGACTGGTCGAGTGTTGAATGTACTGGTCGTATGCTGGGTGTTATGGGCCCCAGTAAACCTATGTAGCCTAGTGATTGCAACGTCGACCCTGCCCTACGATGTCTGACTAGGCGGAGATCTGGGGTGGGCAGCGTGGGAACTCCACAGAAACCGTCTGGGACGTGTTGTCTGATGGGATGCGGCGCTGCTAAGGAAGGCGTAGGAGGGAATTGACGTTGCAGGAGCTGGTGTGAACGGTTGCCACGTGCGAGTCTGGGACACACACGTGTCGTACGGTCAGGTTTCCCCCTGCAGGGTATAAAATCGTTTCGAACCGCTGTCGCTCCCAGTTAGTGAGCATGCTCGTGAAACGCACCACATTCTAGTAAATAGGTTGAGACACAAATGAGAAGAAACCATGAATATTGCTATTACTATTGTTGCTTCTGTTATGCTTGCTTAGCTCAGTGCTAATTAAATTTATCTTTCTAATCACTTAACCTGTGCTAAAAATTGACAAGAGTAGTATAGGCTTGCGAGTCCTTTTACAAGTAAACCTACCCCCGTCAGCCAGCATGTCTAGGAGTCGGCTGTACTCAGCCAATTTTGTCGGGTAAGTCTTGCTGAGCTTCTTAGAAGCTCACGCGTTAGCGTTTTGTGGTTTTTCAGGCGCCGTCATGCAGGAACCAGCGGGTAGCTTCCATTGGGAGGAACCGCTCCCCGAGTTCGGAAACCTCCAGTGGGAGTTGTGCGAGTCGCCGCAGTGATTTGTTGAAGTGGCTAGTAGCATGACGCCCGTGGGCACGGCGCGTGCTTTTGCTTAAGTCCGAGTGTCGGAGTTTGTAATAGTTCTAGTCTTCCGCTGTTATCGTTTTTAAAACTTTTGCGTACTCTGAGACAATGTAATATTCAACCTCAAATTTATGAACCAATGATGTATTAAGTTCTCTCTTCTCGTAAAATTATTGCTGTTTATCCCTGCCTGTGTTGTATCGTGTGTACGCTCGCTTCGCCGAGCGTTGCCCAACAGGATCTTGGCTTAACGACTGACCAGATCCGTCCCGAGACGAGGTTTTCTGGGCGGGTCGTGTCAAAGTGTTACCATTATGGAGTAAATGCATCTGGCGCTATAACATGTGTAATACATATTGGACCTCAAATTGGTAATTTAAGTTCTTCTTAGGAACACTAAAAATTAGTGGTGATAACTAACAGGTACCTTATAGTTTTCTGAAAATAAATAATTCAATGATTATGATTCTAGTTTTAGTGTCTAATATGAATTAATCTGATATAAATCATAAAGTGGGATAATTTGACTTAATAATTATCTGTGAAAAATAATGAATAGAGATAGTAGATAAAAACCTGAGCACTTGTTTCATGTGTTCTGATGTTACAGGAAGTATTTTTGTATCAAAGCTTATAAAGAGAAAAGTTAAGTTCTTATGGAAGGGGACTGTAGTTGGATGTATAGTGAAAGGAAAGGCAGGTTATACAGTAAAGTTTGGGCTGATGGGGTAGAACAATTCATCGAACATGCATTTTCGTTGCCAGATGCAATGATTGATGAGACCTCTAGATGCCCATGTTGCAGTTGTGGATGCTCACACAAGAGAAAGAGAGAAGAGATGACAATGCACTTATTACGGAATGGTTTTAAGAGAGGATATGAACGATGGACCTTTCATGGTGAAGCAGAAGGACATGCTTAAGATGTAGAAGCTGTCGAGGACTTAGTGAGAGAGGTAGATCGAATGGATGATATGTTACTAGACTCGATTGCTGCACAAGGAGTGTTTCAAGAGGAGGATCCAACTGCAGAAGCTGTCAAGTTTTACAAGCTGTTAGAAGAATACGATAATCCCATCCATGAGAATACAACACAAACAACTCTATCCATAGTTGGCCGTTTAACAACCATTAAATCTCAGTTCAACATGTTTGAAGCTTGTTACAATGAAATCACATCCCTGATACATGACATTGTGGGAGATAATGTTGCATCCAAAATCCCACGAAATTTTTACTTGGCTAAGAAGCTTGTGCAGGGCCTTGGGATGCCATATAAGAAGATTGATACATGCAAAAATAATTGCATGCTCTTCTACAAAGAGAATGAAGATAAGGATAAATGCACCTTTTGTGGGGAGTCTCGGTACGAGGAGACGGCTGCAACAAATCAGTCCCGTAGGATACCAAAAAAGGTTTTGAGGTACCTACAATAACTCAAAAGTTGCAAAGAAGATACATGTCTGAAAAGGTCTCCAAATATATGACATGGCATGCAGATCATGAAAGCAACAATAATCTTATGGTGCACCCTTCTGATGGAGAAGCTTGGAAGGAGATTGATAGGATATATCCTGATTTTGCCCTGGAAAAAAGGAATGTGTGTTTAGATTTGGCAACTAATGGTTTCACACCTTTCAACTACACCTCAAAGAATTATTCTTGCTGGCCTGTGTTTCTTATCCCCTATAATTTGCCACCAACTATGTGTATGAAGGAGACTAACCCGATCCTTGGACTTGTCATACCGGGTCCCAAGCATCCAGGAAAGAACCTAAATGTATATATGGAGCCGCTAATGGATGAGCTTCTAGACCTATTCGAAAATGGAGTAATTACATATGATAGCCACAAGAAGCAAAACTTCAACATGCATGCTGTTTTGCTATGGACCATACATAATTTTCTTGCATATGGCATGGCTGCTTGCTGGAGCACCCATGGAAAGTTTCCATGCCCATGTTGTGGCTGTGACACCAAGTCATTTGACCTGAAACATGGTAGAAAAACTTGTTGGTTTGGCTGCCATAGAAGATTTTTTCCGCGTACCATCCATTCCGCCAGAGTACAAAGTGCTTTCAGGCAAATAAACGAGAGTTTGATGGAGCCCCAAGAATCTTACAGGGGATGAGATATATGAGCAGCTCCTAGCACTCGAGCGTGATGAAACTGGAAAGAGTACCTTTAAGGGATTTGGTGAGTCACATAATTGTCTTGAAGTTAGTTGCTTTTGGAAGTTGCCATATTTTTGTAAGTTGCTTCTTCGACATAATATTGACGTGATGCATAATGAGAAAAATGTTGTCGAAGCCATATGGAACACATGTTTGGACATCCCAGGCAGAACAAAGGATAATATAAAGGCGCGATTGGATTTGGCTAAATTTGTGACCGCCCTACACTAAAGTTGATAAGTAAACCGAATGGTGCTTGGGTAAAACCATGGGCAAAATATTGTGTGAGTCAGGATGACAAGTTGAAAATTCTAAAGTGGGTTAAGGAGCTAAAGTTTCCTGATCAGTTTGCCTCTAACCTTAGGAGATGTGTCAACCTAACCCAAGGAACCATGATAGGTCTAAACAGCCATGACTTCCACATCATGATGGAGCTGTTATTACCTGTTTTCTTGCATGGATTCATGCCTGATGAAGAATGGAGGAACTTGGCAGAGTGGAGCTTCTTCTACAGGCAACTTTGCGCAAAAGAAATTGATTCAAAGCAATTGAAGCAATTTTGAGAATGTGCTGAATTATTTTTCATGCGTAGCTACAACTTCAGTATGTGCTGAATTATCAAGAGGCACAAATTCAGGTCTTGTTACAACTCTAGCTTTAGATTATGCTAAGTCATATTTTTTCCTTCAACTCCAACAGGCAATGGGAGATACATCCCTATGTGAAATCAAGAAAGGTGACTCCAGTTCAGGGAGGATTGCTGAAGTTGTTCTATCCAGACATGATAGGACCAAATCAAACACAAGGGTTGCTAAATCATGGAAAGACTACAAATGGACTCCTGGTGATGGAACTCTATTAGCAGCTGAGATAATTAA
The DNA here is from genome assembly GCA_001182835.1 of Oropetium thomaeum. Taxonomy (NCBI): domain Eukaryota; kingdom Viridiplantae; phylum Streptophyta; class Magnoliopsida; order Poales; family Poaceae; genus Oropetium; species Oropetium thomaeum. Next base: position 1,418,463 of record LFJQ01000032.1, read on the forward strand.
CACAGAGTTTTGGGTAAGTTTCAGTTAGCATTTTTTAGAGTTTTGGATAATTGATCTTGTGTACCAAAACCTGAAGCCTTAGGCGTGGTAAACCTGCAGCATAATTGCCCTGAACTCCCTGCACTTTTCTGGTTGCATTCATAGTGTGTTGCTCCTGTTTGTTAGCTTTCTATCATTTCTGGTTATTCTTTATGTCATATTCTTGGCAGAAATATTGTGTATAAACTGTTTTTCCCTAGCTCATTTTATCTATGTATGGATCAGATGCTTTTCCCTTGCATGCTACAATTTATTGATGTCAAATAGCGTGGTCATGTCGCTGTTACAGCTTCTTCCTGCTACCAAACTTTTCTACGGTGTGACTCCCTGCACTTTTCTGGTGAAAGTAAAATGTTACTGCTTATTTTGAGGTGTCCTCTTTGCAGCTTTGCTTTAGGTCTGCTCCTGAAGTGGACCCTCAACAGGCTAATAGCATATTTGATATCAATATGACAAACTTGGTTAGACATATGATGTGTGATTTAAAAAAAGAGGCTTTCAATAAGGTGTATCAGAAAGAGAGTTTGAAGAGGAAGAGGACGAGGAGGGAAACTTGTGGCCTAAGGCAAATGAATTGATGGATGTGAAACCCGAAGACATTGCAACTCAAACAGCCTGGAATGCATTACGCCTCTATTGGAGCACACCAAGCTTTACAAAAGTCTTTGAGAGGAAAGAATAATCGCTTGGCTGGTGGTGACCTTGTGTACCACTGTAGTAGGTCACGTAGCTTGACTGCGACTCGCCAATTCTTAGTAATACCCTTTCATTTCCTTTAAGACTGAACTCTTAAAAGATTGTTTATGTGCTTGTGTTTTGGCAACTATTGTTGTACAGAGAATCAGAGATGGTGTTGACCCATGACAAGTTGGAGCATGACATTATCAACATAGAGTGCAGCAAGACACAAATAAGAGATTATGTTCCAAGAAGCTGCTGACATTTGGGTAAGTTCAAACTTAAATTATGTGTCTAAATAGTATGTGCATACAGTGAGTCTTGTATTTTTCTTATGTGTGCTATATTTTTGGTTGAAGATTCGATATTACATTGCTATGACTAAAAAAAGTGAAGAAAATTGGCAAGATGAGCACACAGACATTGGTCATGAGATTGTTGATAATATTGCAGGTACATCCTGCTTGTTACTTCACATATTAGTAGTTTAATTACTGCTGTGAGGATGTCACTTATTGGTAAACATAAGAAATGTACTTACAAGACATAATAACTATAGTTCAAGGTGCACCACATGGAATTTTTGCCATGGGTGATGGTGTCATTTGTCCTAGTGATGCTCAGTCTATAAAGTTCAGGAAGAGAACACAAGAAGAATCATTGGCAAGTGGTATTGCAAGTAGTACATCCGGTACACAAAAGGTGCTACATCGTATGGAATCGAACCCAATTTGGCATGCTGGAATTGAGAGCTTTGCAGGTTTTCTCTGAACTGAGTCAACTTTTGAACTTTGTGACATCTCTATGAACATTATGAAGATGAAAACAGTAATCTTTGTATAGGCATTTGCTGAGAAGATTAACTTGGACTTGAACACAGTTATGCACCCAGAATCTGAGCCTAATATTGAGTGGTGTGATTGTGTTGAGCGTGCTCTTCAGGTGCATTTTGTGCCTTTATTATTTGTTAGTATAACAAACATCTTATATGTAAAATATGGTTACAGGCAATGGCTGAAATAGTACCAGTAGATTTAAGTGCCTTGCTGCATCCTCGTGGCCCAACTCAGGTGATGGTTGATAATTCGTCGTGTGTGTCATTACATTCTAGTTGATAGGTTAAATGACAATGTTTTTTTGTCTAATTCATTTTGGTTTCTGTTTGGTAGCCAACCTCACTAGTGTTTGGTGCATCTGAGGGCAAGTGGATCAGGATCAGATCATTGTGTGGATGATGGCACTAATGCTGCTCATGATCAGATCATAGCCTAATTTTTATGTTTAGTAATTGTTTAACATGTGTAGCTCCCAAATGGCTGTGTTTTATGACAAAGTAGCGCACAAGAGTTTTGAGTTACTTTATTTGCATTATCAATTTGGGATGATATTTGTGAAGCCAAATATAGTGATAACTGATCAGATTTGAATATTAATTTATTGGATTGAACTTGTGAAGTATGATTCTTACTGTGTAATCTGGATGTGCATTATGTGTTTTATAATGCATTTATTCATTATTCATTATGTGCTCTGGATGTTGGAATTTGTTTGAATCACTGAAATACATTTTTCATTATTGGCTCTCAAAAAAGCTAATTATCATATTTATTATGTATAATATTAGATAACACAACATTGCCTGACAGTGGTGGTACTGTCGGTGATTGATTGTTTCTGTCGGGAATAGTGGTTTCGCCGTCATCTCTGACTTAACGAACATCAACAAAACACCAACAGGAGCTCTCTCGGTGATTTCCTGTCGTTAATAACATTGGCGACAGTATTTTCCAAAACTGTCGGCTATTTGTGTAATCCCTGACAAGGTCATTTTATCAGATCTAACGGTTTAAAATAGGGAGGTACTTACCGAAAGGGACTTTAAATTGTGGACCGATACTAAAATTTTTTTTTTGAAAACACAGGAGAGCTGCGCTTCTTTGTATTAGAGAGAAAATAAGTCCCCTTACATCTTCCTTATCTCATACGGAGACCAAATATGAGACACGGTTTACATAATGGAACAGAAAGACGTCTATCCAGCTGATACAAAAAGACGTGACCAAGAAACCGGAGGGCAGCTTTTTAACTCAGAAACCGTCTTTCTAGACCTAATCCCTCTAGATTATTAGCACCAGCCATACACCGCAGACTATATTCATCCTTGATTTCACGCAAGACAGCAGAAACTGAAGGAGTGGCACTATCGAACACACAAGCATTTCTGTGTTTTCAGATGCTCCAGGCTGTCAAGATGATCAAGGAATTCACCCCTTTCCGCTTGTTCTTGTTAACCTTTTTCATTGCATGTCTCCATCATTGGTGGGTCCGGTACTAAAATTGGTGGATCCAGTATTAATTTTTTAAACCAACGGCTGAGATTAATTCAAAATAGGAGGTACCTTTCCAAGCACATAACAAAACTCTTTTTTTTATTATTACTGTTGTGTAATAAAATTACCAGAAGATGTTAAGAATAAAAAATTGAGGTAGTAGTTGTTTGCCAACTGGGGGCGCTGAGGATCCCATGTGATGCACAATATTACAATATAATAGTTGGATCAAAAAATATTTTAATAACAACAAAAGCACTCTTACTAGTTGAATCAAAATACACGAAAAATACTTCTGCTATATGGAACTGTCCAGCAGAGTAGACTGATGAGGCAGCACTGGAGCCATGCTTTAATTCATTATCGCATCCGCTGCCAGGGACGAGGTCCTATGTTGATGAAGCATTCTCGCTGCTGCAAGCACCCGGACAAACACCAAACAGCGGGCTCCATGTCCTCCGCAACATACGACGACACTTAAGGTGTGTTTGGTATAGATTCTTTAACAAATAACTTCTTCAATAAAGCTTCTCCTTAAAAAATATTTTTTTCTAAAAAATAACTTTTATTATAAAAATATTTGATAAAACAACTTTTTTTTTGGCTTCTAATATAAAGTTGAATGGAGAAGTCATGAGAAGTTATATTTTTAGTGATTTTAGCTTCTAGTACAAATTAGAGAAGTGATTCTTGAGGTCAAGGTGTAAAATTGTTTTTCTAAAAATGTTTGACAATTTTTTTAAAAAAACTGAAACAGAAGCAGTTTTAAAATCTATAACAAACACACCCTTATTGAACACAGGATCATGTCATGCAGGCAATCAGCCCTTTTGCATGCTTCACCGTGGCCTTGCTCCTCCCCTCCAAGATAACACAAGCCTTGCAACATACAATACTAAATTACGTCTACGATGATCACTACTAGAAATTCCTTGATTCGTGACGGATTCTTGGTGACGCATTCAGAAAACGTCATGGATATGCTAAATCCATGACGATTATTTGTTTTCCATCATAAATCAATGTGGTGAGATTAGCCGGGCCAAAATTTGTGACGAAATCCTTCAATCCGTCAAAATCTATCGATTGGAACTGTTACGGATTAAACTAGATACAATAATAATTTGGTGATCAATAATAGCAAAAACTCATCTTTGTCATCTTGAACCGCTCTATTTTTATTGGCTGGCTATGTTTTGTCACGTGGGGGCTTAAAAAAATTAGATTCCCCAAAAAAAATGCCCTAATTCCTCCATATATTCCAAGTTCCAATCGATGAACTTCGCAACTGTTTGGGCCTGTTAGAATGTACTGCTGTACAGTACTCGGTTCAGCAGATTTGGAGACTCGGGCAACACATAGACACGGTACTGTTTCGACGAAATATCAAAGGGAAAGCCAGAGCAACGTATTTAAATAGGTCCGAACTTAGTCACCTCGTTTCCTTCTGAGACCAATTATGATGTCATTAAGCTTCATTCAAAATATTCGGTTAAATTTCCAGAGCAGTTGTCAATATGAACAGATTTCAGTTTTGCCACTTGGTTGTCTTTAGAGTTAAAATCCCTTCGTGATGCCACATTTCTTTACTTTTTTCTACACGTAAGCTTATTTCTTCTGCACGTGAGCTGATTTTTTTGTGTTGCATTTCAGACTAATGAAGAGGCAAGAAATTAAGAAGCGGTTGTGGTAGAGTTCAAAGATGCAGTTCAATCCAGAGGGTTTTGTTGTTTCTCGGCGTGTATAATAAAACGTATTTAATGTTTGGCCATGTGAATTCAGACATGCGCGAGATGTAATTTCTTTGGATGGATAAAACAGATTCATTTGTGATGTATGAAAAAAAATTATGTTTTTTGAATCTTTGCTAGAATGGCTGATATTATTATTTTAGAAGTATGACCCAATGAAATTAGTGGGCCAAGCCCAATACAACTCTTTAGAAAATGGCCCAATATGACGAATGAAAAGTTGATGTCTATGCTAGCAGAGTCGCCATGTCAGCATCCAGATTGGCATCAATAATAATGGTGATGAGGTGGCTTATATTCCTATGATGGATTTATATCTTACATGGCTTTAATCTGTGACGGTTTTTTTTCATCACTAACTTTGGGCTCGGACTGGATTGAGCAGGCTTGAAGCTATTCTACGATTTGAGGAAACGTCACGAATTAGAATGACCTGTAACGGTTTAGTAAAAATGTCATTGCGATTAATTTATAACGCTCAATACATGATGATATGTAAAACTGTTATAAACAGTACTTAATGACGTTTTTTCAGTGATTTATGACAAAATGGTCCGGCATTAATTAAGGGATTTTGTTATAGTGATCAGACAGTGGTCTCCAACGTAGAGGACATTGGAAGCTGTGACCTTGGTTAGGCTAAGCTCAAAGCATCCATAAAATCCATTGGGATCAAAACAGAGCGTCTCACATGGTAGCACCACAGGGTATCCCTGGTCCTGCAATAAACATGGAATTTCTTTACCTTCTATCATAATATGGGTCATCAGTCTCAATGCCTGATCTTAGAGGCATTATCTTCTGTATCATGGGGTTCAATAACCTTGGTGCCTATTTATGTTTATCTATTTTGAAAATTTTTAATTAAGTATGTTCAGGTTGTGAGAGACCTGACCAATTTACATTCAAGTTTACCAAGTTGACTCGCGGCCCACGCATGGTATGCGATAACTCAACCCGATAAAAGAGAATATAAACCCGGCAGTCCCCCGACATGCTTCTCAAGCAATGCCCAAGATCCAAGCATGTCGGTAACATCACAGGTGATACATCACATAGGTCACATTAATTAAGAACATTAATTTAAAATATTCTTATATACCAAGGTTCATCATAAGTCTTGAAACTAATAAATTAAAGAGTGGAAGCGATTCTAACGAAGACGATAGTCGTAGCGGTTGCAGCAAGGAAACAGCAAAGGATTGCGATGCCCAGCCCACGAACATCGCAGATCACGGTCACTCGAATGTCTTGACTACGCCTGGCCCTCGCCGGCATCTGCGGGGACAAAGTAGCCGAAGACCAACTCATCCTCATCTGCAAAAACTTAAGCAACAAACATTGAGTACGAAAGTACTCGCAGTCTTACCCTGTTGTGGGAATTAGTTCCCGTCTCCAAGGATAATGCAATGTGGTTGTAGCAAGGTAAATAAGGTATAGGAATGGACTCGATTGCTTAAAGCAGAAACTAAGCATATGTGAATAAGCATAAGGTAAAAAGGACTCTTGCAGGCATGAACATCTAATAAACCCAATCCCTAAGTACCATGTAACCATAAACCATGTATATACCATCATCCATGTTCCATCCGAACCATGGATACCAATAACCATGTTCCAATTCCCAACATGTTATATGACAACTCTACGATATTATCCAAAGGACACTGAGCTTGATCATAACCGAGATCGCGGCGATTCGAACCGATTTTACACCCTGCAGGGGAGTCCAACTGTACCCACACGACTGAGGACCATACGACTCATGCAACCCGCTAAAGTTACACAAGGGGGTACTCATGTCAACCTTTTTCACACTCGTGCCCACACGGTTGGAAAATCCACACGGTGTCGAGTACCACGGCCTCGCAGGCGCACGTGAGTCCCTCGTCGAGTATCACGGCCTCGCAGGCACCCATGAATCCCTCGTTCCACACACCGTGCAGTCATCGGCCAAACGTTGGTATGTAGTGAGATACTCAGCTTGTCTTACCATTATATTTGACATGTGGTATGAACGGAAAGTGCTCAGGCCAAGAATAACACGGCCGGGTCCTAGGTCAATCCAGACGGGGCCTACGGCACACAAGACCTCCATGTCTTGCTGCACTCCTATTCCACCGTCCAGATTTCAGTTTTTTACACTTTTGAACTTTTACCATCATATGAACTCGCCACGAGTCCATAAGTAACCAGGGTAAGTCCTATACATGCGAGTGGGACTTACCACTCGACTTCTACCGTGTTATCTAAGCATGGCTAAGCATTTCGTGACTCGAAACAATGACACTCTACCCAGTTGACAAGGTGACGTATTCAATTGCAAGGAGGGGTATATGCAACAATAAAAGGTGTTCCCGATGTTACCACTAAGCCCGACTTTATGCAGTCCTAAACGTAACGAAGTATATTAATCATTAAGTAGTTACTTAGGATAGCAATATGAGGTGCTTGCCTTCAACAGCAGTGGTGGTGTCCTCCTCAGTAGCTTGATCGACCTCTGGTGCTTCTCCCGTAGCAGCACCCGCGTCACTCTCCGACGTATCGTAAGCTATAAAGTAAAATCACGTAGATAAGATGTATGCCATGATGCCATGATGCACAAATGATGCAATATGATGCAGAGAGGTAGCTACTGAGTCTACGAACGTAATGCAAAAGAACAAAGTCAATCGGAGTTCTACGGCTCAAGTTATGCCCAAAACAGTTTTACCGATTCCGGTTACGGGTTCCCGGTTCCCGGTTCCCGGGTTTCCGGTTCCGATATCGGGTGGCACACGGATGTCGTTTTCGGGAAAAATCCCAAAACACATCTCATGCACGTCGTAACTAAGTGGCTTGGGTTACTACGAGACTAAGTTTGAGTGGTTTTGACTCGCGTTAACAGGAACACGAGCTCTCCGACTGTTGTTGCCCGTTTACGACATCGGGGAAAACCGTAACGGTACCATAAAAGTCGTAACGACTTTTCCGGTGAAAATCAAAGTTAAGTTACAGGCATGGGACCATTTTTAGTTCAAAGTAGGCTCTAAACTAAGACTTTTGGCTCTAGGTTGGGGTCAAGTTGGGCTTCTAAGAATTTACAAACAATCAAACAAGGTCCTCTTTTCCAAACTTATAAAATCAGAAACATGTGCTAAAGCTTATGCAAAAATCATGAAACTTTGTAGAAGTACTAATGAGCATCTAAACTAAAACTTTGGTTAAGGGTTTGGGCTTTTGGATGACTTATCTAATGTACTTTAGAAAAGGACAAATAAACTAGGAACTTATGAATATTTTTAAAGACATACATGCACAAATTTTGATGAAAACTTCTGGTAAAAATGCAGAAGATGCATCATGCAAAGGTACAATTATGGTTCAAAAATCAAGCCTAGCAATCTTCTGGAACTTCAAATAAAAATCAAAAACCTAAATAGTTCAATGAATTATTGAGGAAACTCCAGGGACATTTTTGAAAAAGTGCTTTAAAAAAAATTAGCCATTTTTCAGGGATTCAAATAAAACTAGGTTCAAGTCATCTTCAATTTGATTTCTTAAATATTTCAAATGCCCTTCCTAGATTCAATAGAAAACCCTAGCTCCCGAGCTCAAGAATTTTTGAAACTGTTTGTGTGAGCTAAATGAATTATTTAGAACAACTTTTCTTATAGGAATATGCCCAGATTCAGCTTCTAAAGATCTATGAATTTTCAACTATGTTCAAATTTGTTGGAATTTCAAAAGGGTTTAAACCTTTACCAAAAATTTTGATAAAATTTCCAAAATTCTAATTTAATGTGTACTTAATTGTTATGTAAAAACATTGGGGTAGTTTTATTAAGAAAACAAAAGATATCTTGAAAGCCAATTGGGGTTTTCGAAAACGACGAAAACTTCGAAACCCTAGTCAAGAGTTAAAACAGAAAAGGTCGACATCAAATTCAAAGCTAGTGAGCTCGTATTCAAATGGATAAAAGTTTGCAACTTTTGGGATGTGACAGACCACCCCCCCTTAAAAGAATCTCGTCCCGAGATTATAGGTTAAGTAGGGTCGGTGAAAGGAATATCGACGAGAAGGAATGCTAAGAAGCGAATGTGAAGAAAACAATGAGGGGACTTACGGCTCTATGAAAGGCTCAAGGTAGTCCTCCCGCATTTTGTCCTCACGTTCCCATGTCGCTTCTTCTTCGGTGTGTCTGCTCCAATGTACCTTCACCATCGGGATTGCACGATTGCGCAATTTGCGTTCTGAACGCGCAAGGATGCGTAGAGGATACTCCACATAAGAGAGGTCGGGTCGGACTTCGACATGCTCCATGGAAATAGCCTCGGTTGGAACACGGAGACACTTCTTCAATTGCGAGATGTGGAAGACATTGTAGACGTTACCAAGAGAGGATGGTAACTCTAGCTCATATGCCACATTGCCACGTCTTGCAAGAATTTTGAAGGGACCAATGTAGCGTGGCGCTAACTTCCCTTTCACTTGGAATCTTCTCGTGCCTCGGAGCGGTGAAATGTGACACCCCAGGTGTCACCAGGGAAAAGTCGACAACTATAAACCCCAATTCAAAATTTCACTCACTTTAAAGCAGTTTCAATCGTGGAAATAAAAAGAAATATTGTCTAAAATGCTTTAAAGAGACACTATGAAAAGTTTGACAAACAACAGAGCATTTTAGCAAAATCTGGAGAATTCTCAACTAAAAGTGTCGAAATCTCGTTAACAGAAAGAAATCCAAACCCTGACTCTCGACCATCAAAACTTCCACAGAACCCTAGCTATATTTTTACATAACAATTAAGTACACTTCAAAATAGAATTTTGGCAAATTATTCAAGATTTTTAGAAAATAATTAGACCTCTTAAAAATTCACAGAAGCTATAATCAACCTAGAAATTCAAAAATTTTTAGAGACCAAATCTTAACTTGAACCTTAAATGAAAAGTGTTCCAAATAAATTCCTGGGCTTGTACAAAAATTTTCAAAATTTTTCGAGCTCGGAAAGAGTGCCCATTCATTGAATCCTTTCAGCATTAAAGAAAAAGAAAAAAAAGATAATAGAACTGTTGCCGGGCGGGCTACAGTACTCGCCCGCCCGACAACAGAGAGCAGGGCGCGCGGCTGCGCCGCCCCGCCCGACACGGGCGCCTGTGGCGCACGTCGCCGATTCAATTGTCGCGCCGGCCTCCCTCCCTCCTCCCTCACTCCCTCCTCACTCCATCGCTCTCTCCCTCTCTCTAGCCTCTCCCCCTCTCTCTCTCTCTTGCTCCTCTGCCGAGCGCCGCCCGAGCCGACCCCCACTGCGCCGGCCTCCACACCCCCCCCCCACTCCCCTACCTTCTCCCTACCCCGGCTGTCTATAAATTGGTGCGCCCTCTCCTCCATTTCCCCCTCCCACGCGCGAGAGCTCTTCTTCTCCCCTGCCCCGGCCGGCCGCCGACGCCATTGACGCCATTGCCGCCCCCCACGGTGAAACACCACTTCCAAAGCATTTCAATTAAATTCACTCACCGAATCAACTCTTCTCCACCTCGTGAAGCTCACAGAAGCCTCCAACCCTCCAACGGCGAGCCACCTCGTCGGAAAATTCATATCACCGCCGCCACCGAAGCACCCCCACGGTGAGACCCCCTCTGCCGTGCCCAACCTTGATGAATACCATGTTGCCGAGCTTCCTCATGTCGTGTGGACCATGAAAAGCCAAGGTTCGACGGCCGGCGACCACCCCATCGTCGGGAATTGGCCGCCGGAGCTCGTCGGAGACTGTGCCCTGTTTTTCCTTTTTCCTATTTAATTTCCAGATTATTGCTCTATCTTCTAAAAACCCTATAAAATCACAGGAAGATCAAAAAATTCCAAACCAAAATTTTTTAGAACCCTCATGAAAATTACTAATTTTCTGTTAAAACACTTTTTAACAATTGCCCAAAAATTTGCAGAATTAATTAGGAACACACCTTTCTGTTTTTGAGTTTTAAATTGCACTACAGAGACAATGCTAGGGCTAACCTTTGATCCACAAGTACACCATGGTACTACACACCCTCTGGAATTTTATGAAGATTTTAGGAACACGAAATGGCATCTAACCCTATTAAATAACTTCAATCTACCTAGTTTAAATAGCATTTTCTAAAGTACATTGTAAAAGTCATTTGCAAGGTTAGACCCCAAAAGAAAAGTTGTAGATCTGGTGCTCAGGAATGCTCACATAAAGTTTCATAATTTAATTCTAATGTTTACTAGTTTATTCTGATTTTATAAGATCTAAAAACAGGAACTTTGATGAATTTTGATAAAATATAGAAAATTCATCTAGGCCGCACCCAAAGCCCAAAATGCTTATGCCAGGAAGTACTACCAACTAAAAATAATATTGAAGAAGAATTAAAATTTTTATTTTTAACCCTAGTTTAATAGCCGAAGTAATTAAATAATATTAACCGATGAAAAGTGCCGAAGTAACTTAACTAGAGTTGAAGTTGATGAACATACCAACTAAAGTCACCTCAGGAGGGTTGAATAGATTTCTTAAAACATCGTTCACAGATTAAGCATTTAATTTCATCAACGGCGTCGAGTAATTAGGGTTAACCCTAATTCTGGGCGTCGCCAATCTAAACCCTAGGTTGATATTGATAATAATAATAAGTTTCTTTTTCTTTAAACTTATCATAATCTTACCGCATCATGTAGATTCTGACGCTAACGAGGTAGCTGCCGATCCAAGTTCTTCGACCCCCGCCGAAGAAGTCGACATCAACACCGAAGAACCAGGCAAGCCCCGGTGCACAACCGACTTTTAAAAGTTTTACTTTTATAGCTAAGTGTGTCCTTGTTTGTGCATTAAGTACTAGGAGTTGATTGAAACCATAGTTGCATTGTTTCCATAGGAAACCCTAACGGTAGTTGGTATAGACACCCCCTTAGTATGCTATGCTTAGTAGGTATTTGCCGGTAGAAGTCGAGCAGAGTGGACGCTGCTCGTGAAAGGATAGGTTGTTGATTGAACTATGTCATGAGATGGACCACACCATGTGAATAAAGTAAGAAAGATAAAAGTTTGAGGGTCAGACAGGATACAAAGTAGGTCGGCGACTGGACTGGGTCCAAGGTGACCGTAGACTTGTCTGATCCGTGTGGTCCGAGACTGATCGAGTGTTGAACGTACTGGTCGTATGCTAGGTGTTATGGGCCCCAGTAAACCTACGTAGCCTAGCGATTGCAACGTCGAACCTGCCCTACGGTGTCTGACTAGGAGGAGATCTGGGGTGGGCAGCGTGGGAACTCCACAGAAACCGTCTGGGACGCGCTGTCTGGTGGGATGCGGCGCTGCTAAGACATGCGTAGGCTGGAATTGACGTTGCAGGAGCTGGTGTGAACGGTTGCCACGTGCGAGTCTGGGACATGCACGTGTCGTACGGTCAGGTATCCCCCTGCAGGGTATAAAATCGTTTTGAACCGCTGTCGCTCCCAGTTAGTGAGCATGCTCGTGAAACGCACCACATTTTAGTAAATAGGTTGAGACACCATGAGAATGAAATATGAATATTAATATTGCTATTGTTGATTTCTGTTATGTTTGTTTAGTTCAGTGCTAACTAAATTTTATTTTCTAATCACTAATCTGATGCTAAAACCTGACAAGAGTAGTATAGGCTTGCGAGTCCCTTTGCAAGTAAACCCTCCCGAGTCAGCCTTCATGTCTAGGAGTCGGCTGTAGCCAGCCATTTGTCGGGTAAGTCTTGCTGAGCTTCTTAGAAGCTCACGCGTTAGCGTTTTGTGGTTTTCAGGCGCCGTCATGCAGGAAACAGCAGGTAGCTTCCATTGGGAGGAGCCTCCCCTCGAGTTTGGGAACCTCCAGTGGGAGTTGTGCGAGTCGCCGCGTTGATCTGTTGAAGTGGCTAGCAGCATGACGCCCGTGGGCACGGCGCGTGCTTTTGCTTAAGTCCGAGTGTCGGAGTTGTAATAGTTTTAGTCTTCCGCTGTTATCGTTTTTCAAAACTGTTGCGCACTCTGAAACAATGTAATATTCAACTTCTAAGTTATGAACCAATGATGTATTAAGTTCTCTCTCCTTATAAATTATTGCTGTTTATCCCTGCCTGTGTTGTATCGTGTGTACGTTCGCTTCGCCGAGCGTTACCCAACAAGATCTTGGCTTAACGACTGACCGGATCCGTCCCGAGAAGAGGTTTTCTGGGCGGGTCGTGTCATGAAACTTTGAGGTAAACGTAATCTCCAACCTTGAAGAAGAGTTCTACCCGACGACGATCGACGTAGCTCTTTTGGCGCGATTGAGCAACTCGAAGATGTTCCTGAATTTGGTGCACTTGAGCGTCAGCATAGCAAACCAAATTAGGACCGAAGAAAGGTCCTTCCCCGGATTCAAACCAATTCAACGGGGTTCTACAACTTCTCCCATAGAGTGCTTCGAATGGGGACATTTGGAGGCTAGCTTGGTAGCTATTGTTGTAAGAGAACTCCGCATGGTAAGCAGAGCTCCCATCTCTTGCCATAGGTTAGCACACAAGCTCTCAACATGTCCTCAAGGATTTGATTGACCCGTTCGGTTTGTCCTCCCGTTTGCGGGTGGTAAGCCGAACTATGAATTAGTTTGGTGTCCAATGCTTGATGAAGACTCTTCCAAAACCGAGAGACGAACTGGGTGCCTCGGTCTGAAACTATTGTCTTTGGAACACCATGAAGACACACAATGCGAGTGAGGTACAACTCTGCATATTCCTTGAAAGAATAGGTGGTCTTGACCGGAAGGAAATGTACAGACTTTGTCAATCGGTCAACGATCACCCAAATGGAATCGTAACCACCCGAAGTTCTAGGCAGACCAACAATGAAATCCATGTCAATATCCTCCCATTTCCATGATGGAATAGGCAATGGTTGCAGTGTGCCTGCGGGTTTTAAGTGGATAGCTTTCACCCGCTGACATACGTCACATTTGGAGACGTATTGAGCAATTTCCCGCTTCATGCGAGTCCACCAGAATTTGGTCTTCAAGTCTTGATACATCTCTGTGCTCCCGGGGTGTATGGATAGCAAGGAGTCATGAGCTTCATTGAGAACTTTCATCTTCAACTCATCGACTTTTGGCACCACAAGGCGTTTTCCAAACCATAACACGCCTTGCTCATCGAGAGAAAAACATCCGACCTTACCTGACTTTACTTTCTCCCGGATATGAGCCATGCCTTCGTCATTTTTCTGGGCTTCCTTGATCTCATCCAAAAGTGTGGATTTTATCTCAAGGTTGGCAAGGAAACCTTCTTCCACCATTTGTAGACCAAGCTTCCGAAAATCCTCACATAGGGAGCGATTTCGGGTCTTCCCGATTAGGCAGTTGCAACGGCTTTTGCGACTCAACGCGTCAGCCACAACGTTAGCCTTGCGTAGGTGGTAATGCACCTCTAGCTGGTAGTCCTTGATCAACTCAAGCCATCTTCTTTGCCTCATATTCAAATCGGCTTGGGTGAATATGTACTTGAGGCTCTTGTGGTCGGTGTAGATATTGCAAGTCTTGCCAAGCAGATAGTGTCGCCTGATTTTCAAAGCATGAACAACGGCGGCGAGCTCGAGATCATGAGTAGGATAATTCTCCTCATGTGACCTCAATTGGCGAGAAGCATAAGCAATGACTCTCCCATCTTGCATAAGCACACATCCGAGTCCAACACGAGAAGCGTCGCAATAGACGTCAAAGCTCTTGTGGATGTCAGGTTGCCCAAGAACGGGCGCTGTGGTAAGCAATGTCTTCAACGTCTGGAAGGCTTGCTCGCAACTAGAGGACCAAAGAAATTTCTCTCCTTTGCACAACAACCTAGTCATTGGCTTGGCAATCTTTGAGAAATCCTTGATAAACCGACGGTAGTAACCTGCAAGTCCAAGGAAACTACGGATTTCCTTCACATTGGCTGGTGGAGACCAATCAAGTACTTCTTGCACCTTGGTGGGATCTACGGCAACACCATTTTCAGAAATGACGTGTCCAAGAAAAGCCACTTTGTGTAGCCAAAACTCGCACTTGCTGAATTTGCCATAAAGACGGTGTTCATGAAGCTTCCCGAGTACAACTCGGAGGTGAACAGCATGATCTGCTTCCGTCCCGGAGAACACAAGGATATCATCAATGAAGATCATCACACATACATCAAGTTCCTCCATGAAAATAGAGTTCATCAAGTACATGAAGTAGGCAGGGGCATTTGTGAGACCAAAGGACATGACAAGATACTCGTACAAGCCGTAACGAGTAGAAAAGGCGGTTTTCGGAATGTCCTCTTCTCTGATCTTTATTTGGTGAAAGCCCAGCCTTAAATCAATTTTGGAGAAACAACGAGCGCTAGAAAGCTGATCAAAAAGGATATCGATCCGCGGAAGTGGATATTTGTTTTTGATGGTAACGGCGTTCAAGGGACGATAATCGACACACATGCGCAATGTGCCGTCTTTCTTTTTCACAAAGATAGCGGGACAACCCCAAGGAGAAGAACTTGGGCGAATGAAACCCTTGTCGAGGAGATCTTTCAACTGTTTCTTCATTTCAGCCAACTCGTCAGAAGACATTGGATACGGGCGTTTCGAAATCAGAGCCGTTCCTGGCTCGAGTTCGATGGCAAACTCAACAGCCCGGTCGGGCGGCATACCCGGCAAATCATCGGGGAAAACATCCGGATATTCGCACACAACAGGGATGGAGGAAAGCTCAGAGCTGGTCGCACCTTTCAAATGGTACAACTCAGAATCATCACCCTCAAAGTGTAGGAAAAACAATCGCCGGTTGGGCCTTTCAGAGAAACAACTCTAGAAGCCACGTGGATGACGGCATCGTGAGAAATCATCCAATTCATCCCAAGAATAATATCTAACCCTTGAAGATCTAGGAGTAAGAGATTGGCTTGCACCGTAACACCGCTGACTGGAGTCAACGATGTCGGAACCATGGAGTCTACGTGGATTTTGGCTCCGGGGGATTCTATGAGATAAGGTGTACGGGTAGGGAATATCTTAAGATTATACTGTGTGGCGTACTCTCGCCTAATAAAGGAATGGGATGCACCAGAATCAAAAAGAACCTTGGTAGGACGGGAGTCAACGGATAACGTACCAACGAGCACGTCGGCACCTTCAGGCACATCCGCGGCGGTCGTGTAGTTAACACGGCTAGGCCTGGGAACTTGGGGCTTGTTGCCCGGTTGTGGTGGAGCAGCGACAGGTGGGCGCGGTGGCTGGTTTGGAGCAGCAGCCCCCGCTCCACGCCTCGGGTACGGACAGCCACGGGATAGATGACCGCGCTGGCCGCAGTTGAAGCACGGAGCAATAGCCTGACCCGCAGGTGGCCTGGGAGCTTGTCCAGCGGCAGGAGGAGCACGACGTACCATCCACATGGGCTGCGGTGGAGCTGAGCCCGTGCAGGGACGCTGTGGGTTCCCATTCTGTGGCGGCGGGGCAGCACGCTTGCGATTCCTGGCGGCAAGCTTGTTCATCTTGTCTTCCGTAACGATGGCACAATCCACAAGCTGGTTAAAGCTGCGAACCTCCGCGATGATAATGGACAGCTTGTCCTTCATCTCCTCAGAAAGGCCATTGTAGAAGTAGCCCCTCTTGGCCGCGTAGGTAGCCACCTCGGTACAGGCGTATTGTGCGAGGTAGTTGAATTGATGCACATACTCCATCACCGATCGGTTGCCTTGCCTGAGAGCAAGGAACTCCAGCCGCTTGATTTCCATCACGCCATCCGGGATGTGAAAAGCACGAAAGGCGGTGTGGAACTCTTGCCAAGTATAGCGGTAGTTGTCAGGCTGAGTGGCACAGTAGTTGCCCCACCATGCACCGGCTTCGTTCTGAAGCTGATGGGCGGCAAATAGGACCTTCTGATGCTCCCCGCACCAGAGTAGATCGAGCTTTTGCTCAATGGTGCGGAGCCAGTGGTCGGCGTCGAGGGGATCCTTGGCCCGAGTGAAGATGGGTGGCTCGGTGCGGCGAAAATCGGAGAAGTCATCCTCACGAGCGACGTTACGCTCCGCTCCATGCTGGCTGATGCCCTCAGCGATGATACGGAGACACTTGGAGTGCTCTCGCCGATTGTGCTCAATTTGCATGAGCACTTCCGCCATGGTAGGGGCTGATGGCGGCGGTGGTCGTGTGGCCTGACGTCCTCGGCCTTCGGCAACTCCGGAGGTCTCACCAACCTCGCGAGTGCGGCTTCGGGTATTCATCCTATCGCCAAAACCACGGTTAGCGACTGGAAGAATAGACAACCAAACGATACAGTTTTATGACATCAAGGACGTGTCATAAACGGGAAAATATGGGTTGCTGGGGATGCTGACGGTGATATGAAGGCAGCAATTGTTGCTACAACATGACATACATGGTGTATCGATCAACATACACCGATGTTCAGATTTGATGAGCTCACTAATCCCGAACACGAAACTCAAAATAGCAACAAAGGTTTTAAAAGTTGAACAAGTCGTTTCAACGACGAAACAAAACTTGTTCCTTAAGTTGTTAAAACTAGTCAACAAAAGATGATCGAAACACAACTAGCAATTTGCAACTCAAAACTAAGCAAGGAGATGATTGATGCATGCAATGATATGCAAACATGCTCCGTACTAGCGATTCTCACACGGATGCATATAACACTCTCCCCTAGCGATAATAACACTACTGAAAGTAAACACACAACGTTAACATGGGTGATTTTGAATAGAAGGGGAGGCTTAGAGAAAAACACGAGCCCTATCACAAATGGGTGGCTGCCACGACCCGCTAAACTATTCTAACGACCCATCTATCAAGAAGGGCAGCATGCAGGGGTGCATTCCTAATTCTCAAAACCAAAACAAGTTAAAGACTGGTAAGGACTAAAAACAGCAACTACTACTACAACTTTTAGTTAGTTTTAATGATTTTAGGACACAACTACCCACCCCGTGTTTGCTAAGCAAAATTTTAGGGTGTATTTGTGAACCTTGGCTCTGATACCAGCGCTTGTGAGAGACCCGACCAATTTACATTCAAGTGTACCAAGTTGACTCGCGGCCCACGCATGGTATGCGAGAAATCAACCCGATAAAAGAGAATATAAATCCGGCAGTCCCCCGACATGCTTCTCAAGCAATGCCCAAGATCCAAACACGTCGGTAACATCACAGGTGATACATCACATAGGTCACATTAATTAATAACATTAACTTAAATTATTCTTACATACCAAGGTTCATCATAAGTCTTGAAATTAATAAATTAAAGAGCGGAAGTGATTCTAAGGAAGACGATAGTCGCAGCGGTTGCAGCAAGGAAACAGCAAAGGATTTGCGATGCCCAGCCCACGAACATCGCAAATCACGGTAACTCGAATGTCTTGACTACGCCTCGCCCTCGCCGGCATCGGTGGGGACAAAGTAGCCGAAGACCAACTCATTCTCACCTGTAAAAACTTAAGCAACAAACGTTGAGTACGAAGGTACTCGCAAGTCTTACCCTATTGTGGGAATTAGTTCCCGACTCAAGGATAATGCAATGTGGCTGTAGCAAGGTAAATAAGGTATAGGAATGGACTCGATTGCTTAAAGCAGAAACTAAGCATATGTGAATAAGCATAAGGTAAAAAGGACTCTTGCGGGCATGAACATCTAATAAACCCAATCCCTAAGTACCATGTAACCATAAACCATGTATATACCATCATCCATGTTCCATCCGAACCATGGATACCAATAACCATGTTCCAATTCCCACATGTTATATGACAACTCTACAATATTATCCAAAGGATACTGAGCTTGATCATAATCGAGATCGCGGCGGATTCGAACCAATTTTACACCCTGCAGGGGAGTCCAACTGTACCCACACGACTGAGGACCATACGGTTCATGCAACCCACTAAAGTTATACAAGGGGGTACTCATATCAACCTTTTTCACACTCGTGCCCACACGGCTGGAAAATCCACACGGTGTCGAGTACCACGGCCTCGCAGGCGCACGTGAGTCCCTCGTCGAGTATCACGGCCTCGCAGGCACCCATGAATCCCTCGTTCCACACACCGTGCAGTCATCGGTCAAACGTTGGTACGCAGTGAGATACTCAGCTTGTCTTACCATTATATTGGACATGTGGTATGAACGGAAAGTGCTCAGGCCAAGAATAACACGGCCGGGTCCTAGATCAATCCAGACCGGGCCTACGGCACACAAGACCTCCATGTCTTGCTGCACTCCTATTCCACCGTCCAGATTTCAGTTTTTAAAACTTTCCAACTTTTATCATCATATGAACTCGCCACGAGTCCATAAGTAACCAGGGTAAGTCCTATACATGCGAGTAGGACTTACCACTCGACTTCTACCGTGTTATCTAAGCATGGCTAAGCATTTCATGACTCAAAACAATGACACTCTACCGAATTGACAAGGTGACGTATTCAATTGCAAGGAGGGGTATATGCAACAATAATAGGTGTTCCCGATGTTACCACTAAGCCCGACTTTATGCAGTCCTAAACGTAAGCAAGTATATTAATCATTAAGTAGTTACGTAGGATAGCAATATGAGGTTCTTGCCTTCAACAGCAGAGTGTCCTCCTCAGTAGCTTGATCGACCTCTGGTGCTTCTCCTGTAGCAGCACCCACGTCACTCTCCGACGGATCGTAAGCTATAAAGTAAAATCGCGTCGATAAGATGTATGCCACGATGCCATGATGCACAAATGATGCTATGATGCAGAGATGTAGCTACTGAGTCTACGAACATAATGCAAAAAGAACAAAGTCAATCGGAGTTCTACGGCTCAAGTTATGCCCAAAACAGTTTTACCGATTCCGGTTACGGGTTTCCGGTTCCCGGTTTCCGGTTCCGATATCGGGTGGCACACGGATGTCGTTTCTGCAAAAAATCTCAAAACATATCTCATACACGGGCTTTACTAAGTGGCTTGGGTTACTACGAGACTAAGTTTGAGTGGTTTTGACTCGCATTAACAGGAACACAAGCTCTCCGACTGTCGTTGCCCGTTTACGACATCGGGAAAAACCGTAACGGTACCATAAAAGTCGTAACGACTTTTCCGGTAAAAATTAAAGTTAAGTACAGCCATGGGACCATTTTTAATTCAAAGTAGGGTCTAAACTAAGACTTTTGGCTCTAGGTTGGGGTCAAGTTGGGCTTCTACGAATTTACAAAAAATCAAACAATGTCCTGTTTTTCAAACTTATAAAATCAGAAACATGTGCTAAAGCTTATGCAAAAATCATGAAACTTTGTAGAAGTACCAATGACCATCTAAGCTAAAACTTTAGTTAAGGTTTTGGGCTTTTGGATGACATATCTAATGTACTTTAGAAAAGGACAAATGAACTAGGCATTTATGAATATTTCTAAAGACATACATGCACAAATTTTGATGAAAACTTCTGGTAAAAATGCAGGAGATGCATCATGCCAAGATACAATTATTTTTCAAAAATCGAGCCTAGAAACCGTCTGGAACTTCAAATAAAAATCAAAAACATAAATAGTTCATTGAATTATTGAGGAAACTCCGTGGACATTTTTGATAAAGTGCTGTAACAGAAAATTAGTCCATTTTTCAGGGATTCCAGTAAAATTAGGTTTGGCTTTTTTAGGTTTTTGCACTGTTTTCTACACATTTTACAATTTCTGGCTAAATAATAGAAAAATGGAAAAATTGATGAAACAGTGGCGACATAGACAGGGGAATGGCAGAGGCGGTTGCTCCGGTGAGATTCCCGCTGGAGAAGAAGGTTAAAGGGGAAATTGAAGTGTTGTGCAGCATCACCGTGAGCTAATGCACTGATTTGAAGAGGATTAAGTCCACGGGGAAGAGTGCAAGGTGGTCGGCGACGTGAAGCTTGAGGCGGCGTCAATGGCGGCCGAGGTGGTGGCGCGTGGTGTTCTTCATCAACGGTGACGAGCTGTGACCAAGTTCATGTCAATTGGGTGCGCAAGGACCAGAGCAAGTAGCCGGTGAAAGGAATTGGAGAATCATTGTACCAGGACGACGAATTTCAAAGAATTGTGGCGACGGCAGTGCTCTCGGCCGAATAACAGGGGCGGCGGCGTTCCGGAGAATTTAGGGCACAACCGGGGGGGCCAGATGGTTGGAGAGCTTCAAGAGATAGAGGGGAACCTAGGCGGCATGGTGGTGAGGCTTGGAGAGTGCCGGAGCTCGCCGGCGTCGTGGAGGTGGTGGGCGGTGGCTATGGCGGCGGCAGAACAGAGGAAACAGGGCTTGCGCGCGAGGGAAGAGCAGGGGGAAGAAGGAAAGGAGGGGCGCTGGTGCTTGGCTTTATACTCGAAGGAGAGGAGCAAGGGAGAGAGAAGGGGCGCCGTGGATTGGGGCGCAGGGGGGGGCAGCAGGCAATGGGCGGGCTAGGGCGGCGGCTTCTGCCGTGAGGGTGTGCCCGAGCGGAGAAGAATTGACGGCACACCAGGGATAGAGAGAGAGAGAGGGAGGAGAGAGGAAGGGGGAGGGAAATCTCTTGGAGGGATTCACTGCCAAGGCGGAGTAATGGCGCGGCGCTGTGCTCGGCTGCAACCACGGCAAGGCCGTCGTGGGCGGCGCCACTATAGCGCATCAAGTCATCTTCAATTTGCTTTCTTAATTATTTCAAATGCCCTTCCTAGATTCAATAGAAAACCCTAGGTCCCAAGCTCAAGAATTTTTGAAAATTTTTGTGTGAGCTAAATGAATTATTTGGAACAACTTTTCTTATAGGAATATGCCCAGATTCAGCCTCTAAAGATCTATGAATTTTCAACTAGGTTCTAATTTGTTGGAATTTCAAAAGGGT
Organism: Oropetium thomaeum; assembly: GCA_001182835.1. Classification (NCBI taxonomy): domain Eukaryota; kingdom Viridiplantae; phylum Streptophyta; class Magnoliopsida; order Poales; family Poaceae; genus Oropetium; species Oropetium thomaeum. The sequence continues at coordinate 1,440,095 of LFJQ01000032.1, forward strand.
TTAAACCTTTACCAAAAATTTGATAAAATTTCTAAAATTCTATTTTAATGTGTAGTTAATTATTATGTAAAAACATTGGGGTAGTTTTATTAAGAAAATAAAAGATCTCTTGAAAGCCAATTGGGGTTTCCGAAAACAGCGAAAACTTCAAAACCCTGACAAGAGTTAAAACAGAAAAGGTCGACATCAAATTCAAAGCTAGTGAGCTCGTATTCAAATGGATAAATTGCAACTTTTGGGATGTGACATAGGTATATGCGCATACCTAAGACGTGTCTTTAAAAGTGAGAGTAACTACATTTGGGTATGTGAGAGTACCTATATTTTCATATGTAACCACTCTCTACTCTCAAATGTAGTTACTCGCACCTTTAAAAACAAACTATGGGCATGTGTGCATACTCATTTATCATTTTTAGTATGTGTACATACTCAATATTAGATTTTTAAAACCGATAAACACGAACAAATTTCAATGAAACTCCTAATTTTAATCATATAATGATGTATGTATTTATACACACAAAATATTGCAAAACATTTCAGTGTATATTACAAAATAGGGGTTCCTGAATTCTTTTTCTATGGTTAGCATTTTGAAAAATCTTATATCGGTTGTACACATACTCAAAATGATAAATGAGTATGCACACATACCCAAGAGTGTTTACGAAATTGGGAGTAACTACACCTGAGAGTACGAAATTGGGACTAATAAGATCCGCTCGTGACCGTGATGAAATCATGATATGTGAATTATGCATGTGGAAGACCTTTAATTGCGGCCTGTGACACACATATCAGGTACGACTAGTTTGAAAAGGAAAATGAAAAGAACAGTAATAGGGGCACAAAAAATGCTAATTTCATTATGTCTGAATATAGATTTATAATAGATAAACATTTACAGGTGAGAAGGAAGCAATTCTGTTGTCTATTTCCCTGACGGTACGTGCCTTTTTCCTGTGGGTTGAGAACCGTCACAGAAATTCCTGTTTCCAGTAGTGTTGTATAGCGTTTATATATCTTATTTTGATTTTGTCATATGTCGCCTAGACCCTGATATGCAGTGTGGGCAACCAAAGCAACAACCTCACCTAGGCCCTGATAAACGTGACCCAGAATGACAATAAGAAAAACCTGAATCCACCATGTTAGTACTGCTTGCAGAAAAACTATAGGGGACAAAAGTGAAGTCAGGTGTGGTCTCCAAGCTCATCACGCCTTCCAGAACCTTGGCGACTGTTGACATTAACGGCCTTTTGCTGCTATCAACCTGCAAACACCACATTGCAAGTTTCATCGCTTGCATGATCTCCTCCATATGGAGTTCCATGTCACTGTCACTTCTGTCCACCAAATCAGCCAGCCGACCAGACCTTGCCTTTTCCTGAAGAAGGCTTATCAAATGGATGCTATCCTCAGGCTGTGATACATCCAAATTTTCTCTACCACAGATGATTTCTGTTATGACGATCCCAAAGCTGTAAATGTCAGCCTTCTCAGTGATTGTTGAGCTTAGCCATTCAGGTGCTAGGTATCCTCGTGTTCCTCTCATCCGAGTCATTACTTTGCTCTTATCCCTATTTATCATTTTCGAAAGTCCAAAATCTGAGAGCTTTGCATGGAATTTATCATCAAGAAGAATATTTTGTGGTTTAATATCCAAATGGGCTATCTTTTCCTTGCATTCTTCATGAAGATAAGACAAACCCCTAGCAATGTCAAGGATGATGTTACGTTTAGTTTTCCAGGAAAGAGTGAAAATCGGACTTTTCTGAAAGATCCATTTATCCAGTGACCCATTGGATAAGTATTCATAAACAAGAAGCTTATGTGACTTTTGAGCACAAAATCCAATCAACCTTACAAGGTTAAGGTGATGGATTCTGCCAATGGTCGTGACCTCTGCAAAAAATTCTTCCATTCCTTGCTCGATACCCTCCAAGCGTTTGACAGCGATTGTTTCATTGTGTATCGAACCTTTGAAGACTGACCCGAAACCACCACCTCCAAGCTTCATGGAGAAGTTCTTGGTAGCGATGTTCAACTCGCCATAGGAGAAATTCTTTGGTGTTCCAGGTATGGCATCCATGAGTTGTTCCTGATCTTTCATACACTCTTTCCAAATAACAGCACTAACTAATATTGAAATTAAAGATAAGGCTGCAACCGTGGAGCTAACAACAATAGTTACCCTCCTTTTACCAGAGTTCTTGTCTTGTATCTTGAGAAATGATGAAAAGCTACCTGATGAATCTTCTGCGAACAAAATTAGATTCTGCCCTGATAACTTCAAGCAGTAACCACTATCAACGCCAGGACGGGGATTCTGAAAAAGCACTACTTTGCAAGAACAATCCAATGAGCAAGATCTCATGCACACAGTTTGCGAATGACTATATTCGGCCAACGACATGAACAAATTGTTGCTGAAGTAAGAAACGTTGTTGAGTGGTATTAGCTTATGATCGTGTGCATGGTCGCAGGATATGCTTGACAAGGGTATGCACCCAGCACCAGGGAGTCGCTCATTTTGAAACCTAAAATTGCTCAAACTTGGACAAGAACACTGTCTATTACTGCAGACACCGTAATCTCCACAGGCCAGTGGATAATCACAGAATTCCATAACGCTGCTTAATACATCAAACAACATCCGTGCTGAGTATTGCCCCATGTCATAAAGCCTCAAATGGCCATCAGATTCTAACCTCATGAACTGCAGTGAAGATGTGGATGGTAGTGAGAAGATCTTATCAGGGAACCCGAGGCTACCATTGACAAAAACATAACAATTGGATTGTCCTGAAATAGCTTGGAAGAATCGTTCATAGGCTGTTGGTTTGAAAGTGTATCGCAGTCCACTGAAATCTGCAGAAAGATAAATCTTGGCGGATTGCCATTTTGTGTTTATAGGTTTTGCACTGAGGTTCATTCCCGTACAAAGAGACTGCCCCATGACCAAAGTATCTGTAGGGTGGTTAAATGATTGCCACACCGATGAGTTCTTTTGATTGAAAAGCACAAGGTTTCCTGATGCATCAAGTCTCATGCCTGCAACCGATTTGCTATTTGTTGCTGTGGACCAGATGGTGCTTTCCAAACTGTCCTGGAGGACCAAATCCCCTTCTCTAGTGAAGTTCAAGATGGCTTCGTTGCTTACAAGATTGTCAGGGTTTGCAGACCAAATAACTTGAGCTCGGTCTCCCAAAAACACTATGGCAACAAGGAACGAATGATTATCTTCTGTGTAGAAGCCGAAAAAAGTTTTATATGATGGGCTGGTAACGGAGAGAATGGGAAAGATATGAGAGTCTCCAATGTTTATCGAGAGCATAATGGAAGTTTTCCAAGAATTTGAGCGAGAAACAGTAGGCTGGGCAAGGACAGTGAGGTGGGGAAAAGGTTGAAGCAGTAAAATGAGGGCCATCAACATGTTAAATTGTTGCATGGCCATATTCTGTTGCTTATGATAAAGAACCCTTGCACTGGGAGATCCTAGTTTCAAAGATTTTAACGTAGAATGGAACGTCCCTCCTACTGATTCTTCAAATCATTTGGAGAAAATCACATTCCGGACTCCAGAATAATCTATACCTTGCACACTGAAAATAAGATATATCACAATTAGGAGCAGACTTTCAGAAAAATGATGCATGCTGAGAAACCCATAGGAAAAGGCTGTTGTGCAGTGTAAGTAGAAGTGATATACCGTGTGGAAGATCGATGCCTCTACTAAAACTGTTCTGCGAATAACCATTGATACTCATTGATAATATCTCGGAATGGTAATTAAGTTGGTTGCTTGCAACTCCCTCTGTCCAATAAATAACGACGTCCTGCGCTTCACAACTTGTGTCAGAAAAATGGGGACGCTCTGGACTCTGGTGGGCTCCAGTTGACTTAGATTTGTAACCGACGACTCCCGACGTCCTCCACACGTCTCATCTGCTCAGCCTCGTCTTCATCTGCTCGGGTGCCTCAGCAGTCAACCTACCTAGCTAGCTTTCCCTAAAAAAAATAAAAGAAGAAGAAGAAGAAGAAGAAGAACAGTCAATCTATGTTACAAAAAACGCGAATCGCCATCACGCCGGCAGCCGGCATCTTGGATTAGTCAATCTAAATCTGGCATATGAAGAATTGAAGCAATGAAGACTGACCAGAAAGATGTAGATCGGGCGGTAACTAAGTTCGTCTACCGGCCGTAGTGTTGTGCTTTTGGCTTCAAGAATCAAGCAGAGAGTATGGGTGATGGCGGCGGAAGACGCTTGGAGAGCCCCCGTCGCTTAGAGCCATTCTGTTTTCTTTATTATATTTCAAAAATAAACTTATATTTTTTATCCTAACAACAACAGTTTAAAAATGGAGTAGTAATTGATTTTGTAAAGTTCACAAAATCGTAACGGAACTGCTAATTTTTTACTAGTTAATTAGATCCACATCTTTGTAAATTTCACGTTTGTAAAAATTCCTTTGAACTTTCAATTATGCCTTTATTAATACTAAGTATAATACCCGCGCTAACATCACGAATATAAAAATGAAAAAAAACAATATAATACATTATATTTGACATTAATTCCACGGCAATAAAAGAAAGTATATTTATTATTATTACTAGCATAGTGCCCGTGTGTTGTAACGGGTTAAAAAATATAAATTGGATAAGATATATCTATATATAACTTTTTTTATTTTTTTAAGTGAATTTTCGGTCTCACGTACAATCTTTAATTCTAAGTGGACTCTTCTACAATATTAATTTGAAGTAAACTCTTCTTTTTCTGTAGACTTGTAATTTGATTTCAAGTAACACGCTTTTTAAGTAGACTTGTAATTTGATTTGAAGTGAACCTTTTACTTTCTCTCACCTACGAGGCCTAGCCCGTACGAAGTTCGGCCTAGTGGCTTCACGGGACGACTTCATACCCCGTTGAATATCATGGTCTGTGCAAAATTATTGAGTACAAAATTATTAAGTAGTAGAAATAAAGATACAACTGAATTAGTTTTCTTTCCAATTTGTATTAGAACTGAACTTATTTTTCTTTCCAAATTATATCTCCCAACTTATTTGGACTCTTTTTTTTCTTTGATGACATCACAAAATGTATTTGTATAGGATCTGAATTTTGTTTTTTAATTAGAATTGATTTGTTTCCCAATTTGTATTTTCAGACTCTGTATTACATTATTTGTGACATCATAAGTTGAATTCACGAGATAACGTCACGATCACAACCAAACTATTACGTAGTAGAGATTATTATTTGTAGAAATAAAGGTCTATAGCAATGTCCGTCCTTTCTAATGATTGTGACATCAAAGTTTAGAGCACACAGTTAAACAACCTTATGAGAACTTTTAGCTACCTGAACCAACTTACTATAACAGTTTAGACTAAAACTCATGGAAACTGACGATTACATACACCTAATAAAACAACCAATTAGACTATATAGCAGTTAAATGCAACATTCTCATAATGGCGTCATAGGCACGCAGCTTCGAGTTACTCGAACTCAGCAGCGAAGTATCTTCAATGGCTTCTGTAATTGGTATTTGAAAAAGAGATTTACTCCTTGTCAGATGACTGAGATTTTACGTATCTTTCAGTCATATTTTTGAACAATCAATATTAATGTGTAGAACATTTTGTTTCTACTATTAGAACAATGTGTAATTGAAGCTAGAACATTTAGTACTTTAGATGAAATAATTTCAGATTTTCTTTATTAAAAATGTTTCATTGTTCTAGCTAAAGAATTTAATGTTTCAGCTTCAGATACAAACATAATGTTCTACGTATTGATAATGATTGTTCCAAAAATATGACTGAGAGATATACAAAATCTCAGTCACCTGAGAAGGAGATACACTCTTTGAAAAATTGCCACCACTCTTCGAGCCTCCTCGATTCTAACTCTGCGGTTGTGGTACAAATCTGTCGAAATCTGAACACAGTATGTAGAACCTCCAGCCTCCAGGCCTGGTTATAAGAACAAAAGTTTTTCTTGTCAGCCATAAAGATCTCAAAACACCGTGTCAAAAAAAATATCTCAAAAAAACAGCAGTTGAGCAGATTTAAACAAGAAAAAAAATAAAAGATTACTTATAAGATATGAAGGGAAATTTGACTTATGCAAAGATAGAGTATCTGTATAACGATTGCACCAGTGTTTATTTGACATTGTTTAAGAGGAATCTTTCACTTGTATCCAAACATAAAGTTTCCCAGTTCTAATAAACACTGAATTAAATATCTACTGTTACTTCAATTAAATAGTAGGACAGCCATTCCACGACAAACTAAAATATCTACTGTCACTTCAGAAAAATTATAGCACTAAATTCAGTTACTCTATGTTGTCCAAGGAGGTATCAACGTACAAATCTTCACTTCAAACACTGATTTTAACACTTTAAAGTATTAAATTACAAAACATCACTTGCCATTTGATGAAATTTAGTTAGTCTAGTACCTGGAAATGGAACATGAATCTATCAGATTATTGGGAACTTTGATCTATAAATAGAGAGGAACAAAGCTATACTAAATAATCGGTATATATCACTGAAAGAATTGCAGAAAAACAAACTGCAACATTTGACAATGCAGAATCTTCTAAATTTAAGTTTAGCTTGAATCATCTGTGGCCCACCTCTAAGTTGATAGCCCTGACCATAACGAAACAAGCAACAAGGTCAGAAGAATCGAAAATCACTTGTATTTCCAACTATTTACAGAAAATGAGTTCCTTCCAAAAGTGTCATGGATCAGTAGGAATTCTAGTGTGCAAGTATTATTAGATTTGAAAGTATATAACTACGATTGAAAATTTGCAGTAACGAAAATTTCGAGAACAGAAATTGTATTGACATAGGTCACATTATATTGCTCTGCTCTATTACCATCTGTCACAAGGGCCATATCATGATATCATTGCCCATTTGCCCTAGTGAAGAAACCCATCATCCAACACTTGTCAACCAACATGCCTGCAGGATCCTCAATGTTGTACTGCCTAGTATCCCTGTGGAGCGAATTGACCAAGTAGAGAGATCAATCATCGAGAACAGTGTAGCAACTGAAAGTGTAGGAAACATTGAAAAATCAAGTCTAATATATGAGAAAGAACTTAGGCTACCATGTGGCAAACCTCATGACTCCATGATCTATCCACAGTTTTGAAAAATCTCATCAAGTTTCTTGTCAAATCAGAACCAACATAGCCAGTATCCTTTGATGGATCAAGTAAAAAATTTGACCTATAAAAAAACAGGCCATTTTAGGTTCTTCCACATGCTCAAAACAAACTGACCAATCCAAATATAGTCAGATAAATCAAGAATCATAACTAATCAAGCATTCAGATTGATTCATTTTAAGATATAATATGCCATCATTACGTAAATCAAGTCTGCAACTTCAACCTTTGGCGTGCTGTTAAATCATAACAGAATAGCAGCAGGAAAGGGCACACCACTGGTTCCGAGAATCAAGTGCAGCAAAACGTAACATCAGATCAGGGCACTTAGCAGTTGTAGATGAGTTCTCATCCAATCCCATACTTGCAGGTCCCGATCCAAAGCGTCCTTACCTCGTTCGACACCACAAGTGCTGCCAGCGTTGGAGCCTGTGGTAGCAGTGTTGTAAGGCTCAAGGTGGCACCTGCACGTAAGGAGCTTGAGGCGGCGGCTTGCCCCACATTGATATCACTGGTGGCTGATACGGTGGCACTACCAGAAAATAGGAGAAAGCTGACGGCCACATACCGTCAAGGAAAGATCAAAACCGTCAGCAAAGGTGGTACCTGACGACCACAGGAATTAACCGTCAAGAATCCGTGCACAGGAAAAGTCAACTTTACCTGACAGTTAAGTCTATGGCACAACCTAGCTGTAGCACTTGGAGCAAGCAGTCATATGTATATAGATTTGTCACTAATTGTTTCTTCAAACAGCATTGTTGAAACCTGAGCAAAATCCATAAATAAGTTTCAGCAAAACAGGTAGCAAAGTAATTTAATGAAATCTGAGAAAAATTCATATAAACTTCAGCTGAACAGAATAAGGAGCAATTCTATCTTGATGATCTTAACAAATATCAAGCATGTGCCAACTATTATTACTCCCTCCATTCTTTTTTATTTGTCGCCATTGACTTTGACTAATAACTTCAATTATTTGTCTTATTTTAAAATAATGTAAGAAATATCTTATGTTTTGATATCATTTGATTTATCACAACATGTTTTTGAAACATAAATTTAAATTTTACACATTTGAACAAATTTTTTAAATAAGACGAATGGTTAAAGTTACCCGTCAAAGTCAACGGCGACGAGTAAAAAAAAAAACGGAGGGAGTATATGTCATCTTGACCAAATAGAATGTAAGAGACCTCACCTGCAGCATGAGGCTAAGCCTACATATGAACATAGATGTTTCCAATATTTCAATTAGTGATCAATTAGTGGACTGCTCTAGGAGAATTCCCCATTTTCTTGCACTTTAAATCAAATGAAATCTATAAATACTCGACAGATCCATTAGTGTCAACTTTAGAAATGGTAAACAAAGCATCAGAAAGAAAGCACCTTCTATGATATTTGTTTTAGAAAAAGGTAAAGGAAAAAAAAACAAGCTCAACGCTTTTTATTGGTTGACTCGAATAAGGATTTGAGTATGATGGGCTGCCATAAACAAGACTCAAACAATATTGGACAGGGCACACATTACTACCCAAAATGAACCAATTTACCATCACACTTGACTACTTCTACTTGAGGCCATTGTTACATCCTTATCACTGCAGGGAAAATTAGCAACTAAATATACACCACCATGATTTCGCTTTATAAGCTGGATTCACCTTTTTGTGGGTTGCTATCTGTAACGTCCCGCCTCCTCCAGGCTGGGCCGCCTAAATCAGGCAGCTTTCTAGGACATAGATTGACCTCATAGACTAACACAAGTCTTTTCTGCGCACATGCTTCCTACACATGCGCAACCAGAAATAACTTATCAGTCGGTCACCCATCTCGAAATTTCTGTAGGCCAAGCATGCTTAACCTCAGAATTCTTTCGAGATAGGCTACCAGAAAAGAAGTTGCTTCTTGTTAATATGAGTATCCTATGAATCCTATTAAACCGTGGGTCGGGGTGTTACACACCCATCCCATTAAAAGACTGACGTCCTCGTCGGTCAATCCCAAGTCAGAAATGTTCTCTCTTGACCACGTCCGTACGTCCAGCGCAACCATATGTACCATGTCGTATCCCACACATGGAGCACACGCACCATGTACGTACGCGCGTCTCTGGCCCGTACGCGCCCGTAAAACCGTGAGAGTCAGCTCTGATACCATTCTGTAATGTCCTGTCTCCTCAAGGCTGGACCCGCTTACATCAGACAGCTTTCTAGTACATAGGCTGACAGACCAACACAAGTCTTTTCTACGCGTATTTGTCCTCACTCGTGCGCATCCAGAAATAACTTCCTGGTCAGTCACCCATCCCGAAATTTCTGCAGCCCACGCGCACTTAACCTCATAATTCTTTCGAAATAGCCTACTGAAAAAGAAGTTGCAAATTATTGATATGAGTATCCTATGAATCTTATTAAGCCCTAGATTGGAGTGTTACGCTATCCATAAGAACCGACTACACAAAGTTATAATATACCAATGTTTCCTTGACGACAATAAAATTCTAACTAAGCTTTATCATCACTTTATCCAATTCAGTAGAAACTGTGACAGATTTTTTTCTTTTTTTTTGGTCATCACTCTATCATCGTACCAGTACCATTACAGTTTATTTTTGTGAATACAGTTCGATCTTTGAATTGGACATTCAGAGAAATCTTAGAGGATGAACTACCTAAAAGCAGCACACTCATGCCAAGAGAGAAGAATTACCTGGAATCAAACAGTGGAACCGTGGTCTACATAGGAGCCGGTCGCGTAGGGGAGAGGGCGCGGCGGGGAGGCCTGCGACAAAAAAAAAATAAATGGGATTGGCGAACCTGGCCTCAGCGACGTCCTTGGCACAGACCCGGTAGAGGCAGCCCCTTGGCTAGGACCCGGTGGCGGCAGTGCCTCGGATCAGACCCAGTGACTTAGGTGTCCTCGTGGCATATTGGCAACGGCGACGCCTCGGCCAGGACCCGACAGTGGCGGCGCCTCAACTCGAACGCGACAGTGGCGGCACGTTGGCAAGGACTCGGCGGCGGTGACGCCTTGGCTCGGATCTGACAGTGACAGCGCTTCAGCCAGGACCCAGCGGCAGCGACGCCTCGTCCAGGACCCAGCAGCATCCATGCGATGGCGGCGACATCCTCGGGACTTGGCGATGGCAGGGTTTCTGTCTCAGGGAAGCAGGGTGCTGTTTTGGGATAGAAGTAGATTGGGAAGTAACAAATTAATGGAAACGGGGGCCTCTGCGATAAAAATGTTACAGGGGGTTGACTTAATTGTGTAACGAAAGATCCGGTAACTCGTAGATGTCGCAACCCCGCCCCAGAAACTCAATCCGGGACGGATCCGCCTCTCGCCAGGACCCTGTTGAGCAATGCCGGCGAAACGACCATATACATGATACAATACAAGTAGAATAAACACAATCTTTTACAGGATGAGAGAATTTAATACATCATAGTTTTATAAATTAAAATTAAGTCTTACATCATCAGAGTACGAATAGAATTTTGAAAATCACGAAGTACAGCGAAAGCATTAAACAAGATACAAACTCCGACTCTCACACTTAAGCACAAGCACGAGCCTTGCTCAGTGGCACCATGCTACTAGCCACTTCAGGGTTTACTGCGGCGACTCACAGCGCTCCCACTGCAGGTCCCCGAACTCAGGACGAGGCTCCTCCCAGTGGCTATCATCGTAAGTAAACACGTTGGCGCCTGAAAATCACAAATTTGCGAAGCGTGAGCTTCTAAGAAGCTCAACAAGACTGATCCGTCAAATTGGCTATCTACAGCCGACACCTAGACTTTCTGGCTGACTCAGGGCGGGTTTATCTTGCAAAAAGGACCCGCATAAATTGAACTATTCTTGATCAAGTTTTAGCTCAGGTTAAGTGTTTAGAATCATAATTTTAGTTTACACTGATCCAGGCAATCATAATAGAACAATAGATAATAAACATCAACTCGTGATCATCATCCTTCTAGCTCATCATCTTATTAATATGTGGTGCGTTTCACGAGCGAACTCATAGACCGGGAGCGATAGCGGTTCGAAATGATTTACACTTGCAGGGATAACCTAATCATACGACACGTGCGCGTACCAGACCGCACGTGGCAACCGTTCACACTAGATCCTGTAAAGTCAATTCCCTCCTACGCCTGCCTTAGCAGTGCCGCATCCCGCCAGAACACACATCTCGGATGATTTCTGTAGAGTTCCCACAACTGCCCACCCCAGATCGCCTTCGAATCAAACACCGTAGGGCAGGTTCGACTTTGCAATCACTAGGCTACGTAGGTTTACTAGGCCCCATTATACCCAGCATATGATTAGTATATTCAATGCTTGATCAGACTCGGACCACATGGATCAGACAAGACTACGGTCACCCTGGACCTGGTCCAGTTGCCGACCTACTTTATACCCTGTCTGACCCTCCAGTTTTTATCTTTTCTTAATCATCCATAGCCATGTGTCATATGTTTTCATGTGAGAGTTTCAATCAAATCCTCGCAGTCGCGAGCAGCGTCAACTCTTCTCGACTTCTACAGGTAAATATATTCTAAGCATAGCATACTACAATGGTTGCCTAAATCAAGTACCGATAGGGTTTCCTATGGGAAAACAGATGCAATTAGGGTTTCAATCAACTCCTAGAAACCTAATGCACAATCATGGCACTTAGTGATAAAAGGAAGAACATTAAAACAGGTTGTGCTGCGGGGCTTGCTTTGATCTCCGGGGTTGGTGATGACGACTTCTTCAAGGATCGAAGACGTCGGATCGACAGCTACTTCATTTGCTTCAGTGTCTACATGATGCAACATGAATAAGGTGAGTTATGATTAATAATGTAATATGATGTTTTCATCATGGATTACAAAGGGTGTTTTCATCATTACACCTAGAGGTTTAGGGTTAATCCTAGTATTTCGACTTCGGCATTTTATTTAAGCATTTATTCTTATTGAGTGTGGACCAAAGTAAAACTTCACATTTTTACCGGGAGATAAAACTTCACATTTTTACCAGGAGACTATTTTTACTTGACAGTGCTCTCTGAAATATGAATTTTGGAGTTTGGTTGAGGTCAAGTTGAATATTCTAAATTTTATAAAAATTCAGTAAATTTCCTGTTATTTAAAATTATAAAATCTGAAATAAATACTAAAATTTAGTGTGAAATCATGAAACTTGATGTAGGCACCAGTAAGCACCTAAAATAAAGTTTGATCAAGGGTTTGCATTTTTGGATGACTTACATAATGTATTTTAGAAAATGACAAATTAAATTGGTAGTTTGGAGTATTTTTAATGACATGCATATAATTTTGTTGCTATAAAATCCTGATAAAATCACAGGAGGTGCACACTGCTATGTTACACTCATTGTTCAAGGTTCATCCCTAGAACATCACTGAACCTCCATTTAAAATTCAAAAACAGAAAGGATTAATATATTTATTGAGGAGGTTACATGAACCTTTTGAAAAAAAGTGGTTCAGCAGTTAATTCGTGTATTTTACAAGGATTCCAAGAAATATTAGTTTGGCATTTTTAGATTTTTTCCTCGATTTACTAGGCATTTTACAAAACCGACTGGAATTGGTGAAATTGAATTATTATTAAGTTAGTGTCACTATCTTGTAATACACTTTAGGGGATTAGTATTACTTAGATTACTTATACTATTAAGAGAATATTAATATTGGTCAAGTCTAGCTCATGATCATAATCCTAATTATTCTTAAAGGGGCATGTTTAAGATGCTTATCGTTATTTGTTGTTTAATTATTTGAATTGCCACTAGCACTAGATCTCTAATTAGGGTGATTATTAATTAACAGCTCTAAGAGGATGGGTTGGAGCAAGGTTGTTATTAGCTATAAGTTTAGTAATATGTAACTAGTTACTTAAGCAACTTTTTAAATTAAGCATTCAACTATCATGTCAACACTTTTTGACATTAGGATCATGAGTCAACTCATGAACTTAGCTATGACTATCGCATAAAATTGTACTTTCTATTTAGCAACTAAATTAATTAATCATTAAGCAATAATGGTATTTAAACATAAGGACTAGTTATAATTTACTTGACCGGCCTAACAATTTCCTATGCACTCACTTCTATATAGGGTTATGAATTAGGCAAGGAATTTTATTTATAACTTTTCATAACAATTCCATGAGTTTTAATAATCTAGGAGTTTTTATATAATTACCCACTAATATAGCATTTGTGTTAAAAATAAAAATTATATGTTAGAAACATTCATGCTTAATATTTTTACTGCCAACCTCAAATCAGTAGAAAGTCGTAGAAATTGGAATCACTCTTTTCATGAGTGCATTACCATTAAATTTTTATTATTACCGAGAGTTTATTAGTTTAGGGTGGTGTATGCCAAATATGATAAAATCATTTTGATAAAGTTTCTGTAGAAGTGAAATTTTGTGCATACATCAATGCATTATGTAATCTCTCGACCAAATTGGAGTATTTTAACCACAAAGGTTAAAGGGATATTGAAACAGTAAGTTTTAATCTAGTTTTGGGTTAATTAATAAAAGCATGAAGTCAAACTATTCTAAAAATTGTGAAACTTTTTCTACTGCCATGCAATGATAACAGGAGTATACGGGACAACAATCAAGATTTTTAAGTGAGTGGATTAGCCATAAAAATTTTTATAAGGGTTTTATTGTAATAATCAAAGTGGTCAAAATATTTGTTAACATAGACATTTGAGTTATCCAGGTGGTAGATATGATTAAGAGGAAACTAATAAATTTTGGTTTGCAATTTTAGGAGCCTTCTTTGATTTTATACGGATTTTACAAGTTTTAAGAAATTCCTGTAAAAGACTAAATGAGAGGAAAATGTGGACCACTCAAAATGAAGCCACACATGAGGTTACACAGTCGCCGCACGAGATCCCTGGGCATAAGATCCAGATCGAACCAGGAGCTCCAGCCATGGTCGATGGTCTCGCCGGAGCTCGCGGGAGAAGCGCCGGGCGGCCCAAAAACGTGGGGGATTGGACTGGGACTACCACCGTCGAGATGCACATGAACAGAGGAATCCATTTAGAAGGTTCTTGACCGAGGAAACTCACCGGGTAGCAGGTTTACCGCGGGTGGCGGCGGCCACGAGGTTTGGCAGCGGCGTGTGGTTGACGGAGAGCTCGATAGCAAGGGGTTCTCAGTTGGGGAGCTTCACTGGTGAGTGGGGAGAGCCGACATCGAGGTACATGGCCACGAGGAGGCTGCCAACCTGCTCGACGACGGCGGCCCGAATAGGGGAGCTCACGGCGGCGGCGTTCTCGACTTCTTGGACGAGGAACGGACCGATGGAGACCTCCACGAGCTGTGCCAAGGTGTGGAGAACGTGATTGACAAAGTTTCGGCGCTCAATTCGAAGCGAAATACGGTCCTTACCGTGCGACGGCTTGAGCGCGGCGAAGGCGGCCGACGTACCAAGCGTTCCCGTCAATTGGGCCTGCCACAGGAGCAAACGCGAGCCCTATGAGCTGCGCACGGACACCACGAGCATGGTTGGTAACGCTTACTGCGCTAATCCGGGGTAGAGCTAGGAATCCACCGTGGAGGTGCTCGGCGGGGAAGAAGAAACAGAGGGGGAAGAAGGAAAAGGAGTTGCGGCAGTGACAAGCGGAGAGGAAGAAAGGAGATGAGTGGCGGGTGGTTCGGCTGCTGCTGCTGCTCTTTGTGAGCAGAGAGGGAGAGAAAGAAGACAGCCGTGTGTGTCGTCCGCTGCGACAGAGAGCAGAGAGAGACGCTGCTGCTGCTCTTATCGTGCGCGCGGAGAGAGAGAGAGCAGGAGAGGAAAGGGAAAAAGAGAGAGAGAGTGGACGAGGGATTCGTGGGAGTTGCCTCACGCCGGCGAGAAAAGGCGCCGTGGCGCGCCGGTTGGCCGTCGCAGCGGCGGCATTTCACTTTTTCTATTTTTGTAATTATTTCAAAATCCCTTTCTAAATTCAAGTGAAATTCATACTTTCTGAGCTCTAAAAATTTTGAAACTTTTTGAGGGTGCTTAGTGAAATATTTGGAACAACTTTTGCTAAAGAACGAAGTCCTGGCTCTACTTCTAAAAATTTGTGAATTTCCCACTAAATTCAAGTTCGTGTGAATTTTTAAGGGGTTTAAATCTTTTCTAAAAATTTCTGATAAAATCTCCAAAATTATATTTTGAAGTGAAATTAATTGACATTTAAAAATATTGCTAGGGTTATATGGAATTTGTGATGGGTTTTAAAAGTTATGATGGAATTTTTACCTACTATGCTAACATTTTGATACTGGGGTCGAAATCTGTTGATTTTTCAAAAAATGCTCAAAAATTTACCAAAATTTTTGTGAAGGTTAAGTGAGTTATATAGAGCAAAGTTTGTCATTGCATCATGATTTGGTTCAGCTCTTAAAAATTATAGAAATTCTAGGAACAGGTGCGATGTCGAGGCATGAACTCATGTGTTTAACATGTTTTTTAAACGTGCTAACATTATGTAAAATTCTCCACCAAATGTTTAATTGTTTTGTGTTTGAATTTTTTATTATGAAGTTCAGAAGTTTATTTGGAATTTAACTTGAATTTAAACCAATACTAGTCCAAAAGGGTTTTTATGTATTTGCATATATATTTGAACATTTAGTAACCAAACCACTACGTAGTGTTCCTTATCGGTACTATAATAATCATATTAATTTGTGAGGAAAAACCAAGTTTCTTGAATTTGACATTCGAATGGAATTCAAATGTGTTATTGATCCCATTCGACTATGAGTATTGTCCAAAAATTTATCTGTTATTAACACGTAAAGATGTTTACCACTTAAATTAAATTATTCTCTATGGAACCTTTAGTTCATGTCATTCAAGTTTTTGCCAAGCATTTTTGTTGTCTTAAGTTAAAGTTTTGATTTTTATTTCTGGAATGACTCTTATAGGTAATATGACACACGGGGTGTCTCAGTAGACCTATGATTTGATTGAAGTATCTTTTTTTTTAATATTAGGGTTTAATTAGGATGGTGGAGTTAATATTAAGGGGGTAAATGAAAAACAGACGAGTTGGTGCATTATATGAGTAGAGATAGACGTAGAGATTTTAATGAAGTTGAAAATATATGCTTCCAAACCTTGAAATTTATAAAATAAGGATCCAATTAACCTTGTTTTTCTATTTTGTTCAGATAAGATGCATCTTACATTCTGCCTGTCTTATATTTTTGGATTATTTCTTTCGATGCCAGTCACAAATCTTAACATCTGATTTCTCACCTAAAAAACTTATAATCCTTCAACGTCATTGGTAGGGTTAGCAATCGAGCCGGCTCGGCTCGTTAAACTAACAAGCGAGCTCAAGACACTAACTAGTGAATTGTAGCTCAGCTCAACTCACTATGCTCACAAGCTTTATTGCTGTTGTTACAAGGAAAACAATACCATAGCATGCAAAAATTCTCTGAAAATATCATACACTATAGAACGCAAATATATACAATATATATATATAATAATTAATTATTATTGTTTATTAATAAGATAACATCAATATTAAGATAAAATACTTAAATCTAAACAAGTACTGAGATTGTTATGGTCATGATCTAGCTCTCAAGTTGGCTTGATATTTTAACGAGCAAAAAAACATGCTCAGCTCGCTCAAAATTGAAAATAAGTCGAGTCACGATTCGAGTCGAGTTCGACCCGAGGTTGCTATGAGTCGAGCGAGCTCATGACCCACGAGTTTTAGTGCCAGCCCTAGTCATTGGTTCTAAATTTTCATCTCTTCAATGCCATCGAAAATGGCATCCAAGAGAATAAAATTCTAAAGAGTAAAATACACAGGCGGTCTTCGAACTTGTTCAAAGGTGTCATCTAGGTCCCTGACGTCTCAATTACATATTAAGATCCTAAACTATGGCAAATGATTTATATTCAGATCCTTAAACTACGACCAATGATAAATATCACATATTTTATTATGTTCTATATCATTGCTATAAATATTTATAACATGATTCATAATTTTACACAACGAATGGTCACAGATAACCCTAAAATTAACGACCGTCAATTATTTGATAACAGAGGAAATAAATCGTTTTTCAGGACAATATGGCCAATGATTATTGACCATATGGTTCTCTTCCCTAGTACGTCATCCCTGGTTGTCTAATGAATGCCCCAAAAAAATTGGGTACTGAACGCCATGGTTTACTACGATACAGATAATATGTAGTGCTTTGGTAACGACAGAGACAACTTTCAATTGCCAACAAGCAACTAGGGATGCATGTTTCGTTACCAGTTTGAGAATAATGTCTTCAGTATCCAACAAGACATCCACTTTTCTTTGAGATGCATGAAGCATAATTTACAACGAGTATAACATCCTGACGCTCTTTAACTTCAAAAAAAAAAAAAGCAAATATCAACCACGTTTTCAACTTCAATCTACTAAAATGTATAAAGTCTCATTATATGACCAAGGTGAGACAAGGAAACAGAATTGACAAAACAAATGAAGTAGATCATGTAGTATTTAGTACTTCCACATTCTAAAACCAAGTGGAGCATATTCTTGAGCTAGCACGAGGCGTAGGTGACAAAATTGGCCAGCCAACAGAAATGCAGACAATTGTGCCAGTAAAAGCAATTTCACAACCCAAATGAGCGAGCAAGCATGACCGTATGAAGAGCCGATCAAATATGATTGTGCATGTATATCATGTCAAAATTTCAGTAGAAAAGGTGTTATCAGCTTCAGCAGAAAGGTTCAACAATTTTGATAATTTTAGGCGCCTGTATAATGTGCGAGCATTACAATAGTTGTCTAAGGAGATTCGTTCTCATGCCTCGGCAAGTCTTGAGGGAGTTCAGGGATGAGGCCCACTGGTGGTGTCTTGCTGGTGCCAAGAAGCTTCAGGACCTCCATCCTGGCATATAGGGAGTGATGAAGCGTCAGGCCTATTTTAGACGGGTCATGTTCTTTCTTTTTTCTTGATTGGTGATCTTGTACAAGTGTGTTGCAGTTCTTCTAATTCTTAGGAGATAAAACTGGTTGTACTTGGCACTCCTCTTAAATATAAGGATACATAGATCTCATGCGTGCTTGAGGGTCGCTAACGGATTGCTACAGCCCGAAGCGGGGTGAACTTTTTAGTGGTATTTCTCAAAGCCCAAGTCTTTTATTGGTAGTTTTAAGAGGTGAACTTTCGCCGCTAGAGAACCAATTTCCCTCAAACAAAATATGTGATAGGTATGTGCCTCTACAAACTATATTAATACCAGCAGTTCAGGCCATATCAAAGATAAAATGCATTTTTACTGAAATTAGTACAAGTACACCTAGCAGCTAGACAATGATATTTGGCTCATCTAAAATGCCCGTGATCATTCAGCAACAAAGCTATGACGAACTCATCAGAATAACTAAACCAATTTATTTTCCTGAAATGTTCTACCTTCTGCGATATAAAGATGTATTTTTTTTTTCTAAGCTGTCCTAAATGCATTAGCCCAAATAACAGAACCAAGAACCAAATAAGAAAATGCTGCAATAAGGTTGAGTGGTCGTCGCATAAACAGAATGTATGTGTATAATTAAATTTCACAAGCAATGCACTCAATGCTTGCACTTGTTTAGTAATAGTAGTATGAGAATATTCTTGCAGTCACATCGTGGAATGGAGCATGAATTCTCATCCAAGTGGGAGGAGGACATGAACAAGAAATCAATAATAGTCCAAACAAAGAACATAAAAAAAATGTTGAATTAGCAGAAGCTTTCAAATTATTTAGTTGATTACATAATCATGTAGTTCTGAGGATCTTAAATGGTCCACGTATACGTATAAGATAAAAGGTAGAATATTGAACAATGCTAAGATGCAATAAACAATTAATAGGTTTAATATTATAAATTACCCGATGCAAGCAGATGGTCTGTGCCTAGTGCCTTTGCCGCATAAATTTGCCTAACCGCTTGTATGTTTGGAGTGTCAAGACATAAATACAGAAACAAAATAGGAATTATTCGTGAACTAATACAAAACAAAAAACTAGAGAAAAATAAGGAAAGCTGCTAGAGGACATACAGTACATCCTAAGTAAAGCAGTGCGGTTCCTCCTACGTCATAGCTACATCTTATTAAACAGTGAGACATAATATATCGTAATGTTTGCAGTTATTAGGATACTTGTTAACTAAATGCAGTTCAGTATAGTCTGAATCCAAAAGAAGAGCGGAGATACTTTTAAAACCTGCAAATGAACTCGAGCAAAGGCACGGGCCTAGGATGGAAATCGACTCAGTTCAACTATCATAATTTGTCATTCTGAACAGTATTAATCCATGAAACAAAGAACTAAGCCTAGTGCATTTGGTAGAAGCTATGGGTACAACCCCAACACCCAGATTTGAGTCCTTCAGTCCTTCTCAACTTGAATTTTGTTACCTATTTTTTTAATAGAGTTTATGACATGGCAGGCACAACAACTTATAAGGTGCATGCAATTTTATAAGATAAGTGACTTACTTGCATCCACCTTGCAAGTTGATCTACCTGCCATGTCATAAACTCTTTTTAATACATAATACCACAAATTTTTTAATTTTTTTTAATTAATAACATGAAAAATTTGTAACCTTCATATCAATTCTCGAAGTTTTCTCAGAGCATAAAAACACTTTCCATAGACAAAATATTATGTTTGCAAGAATACAAATGTAGAACTCTCACTACACTAAAACTGTGAGCAGGTACAAATTGGACTATGGAGGACTATATGCACTCGTCATACCTAGAGTGAGGCAACCTAGTTATTTTTTTATACAGATACTAGCATTGCCCCTTTCCGTTACATTTGATAGCCTAGTTATTATATTTTAGACATAGAAATTGACATCAATGAGTGAGGAGAACAATCACAAATTTCTCTCATCCTTTGACTGAACAATAAGAGTTAAAGAGAATAACCTAATCATCAATGGCAGTGCTGACCCAGGAAGAGCTCAAGGCCTGGCTCCAAGACATGCCCAAACCAACGGCGGCTCTCCTCAGCATCCAAACCAGATACTCTTGGCAACACTGTCCATAGACTATTAGCTGCATCAAACATGACCAGCCTCCCGTCCACAGCATTGTACAAGCAAACAACTCCCATTCGGTCCGCAGCCTGAAAATGCCAGAAACTGCCATGCCGACCAGCTACCAACTCATTGAACACCTCAGCGGGTGTCACACTAGCCTCCTTCCACAACAAATCCACCTCGCCGCCGTCCATCTTCCATACCACCACCCGCTCTACCTCGCCAAACCTCTCCAGTCCACCAACCAAGAACAGCTGCCCATCGAACGAAAATAGATGGGCCGTGGTAAGGCCCTGCGGCATCATAACCGGCACCACCTCCCACTTCCCCGTTGCAAGGTCGAACAACAGAAGTGCGTCCGAGCCACGGCCGAGCACAAAGAGTCGGCCACAGTCAGGTGAGACCGCGGCGTTTCCAAGAAGCGCGAAGGGTAGCAGGAGATCGCCCCGAGGCGCCCACTGTGGGGCCGGATCGGCGGTGTTGAGGGTATACGAGCGGATGGTCGCGCCGGTGGCGACGGCGACGAGGGTGTACGTCGAGGAGGAGGAAGGAGAGGCGCCGTGCGGTACAACGATAGAGAGGAGATACGAGCCGTCGGGGAGCGGCGGGAGATGGCGGAGCGTGGCGGGAGTGACGAGGATGGAGGGGGAGACGGACGAGACGAGGGGTGGGAATGACGGTGCGGCCAAATCGGCGAGCGGGGGCGTGGGGAGGACACGGCGAGAGAGTGGGTGGACAGCGAGACGCGGGGAGAGGAGGAAGAAGGCGTCCAGGCGATGCGGCGAAAGCAGGGCGTGGAAGACCGGGGAGCGGATCAGGCGGCGGAGCGTGCGGGAGACGGCAGCGACGGGGAGCAGTTCGGTGACAGGGAGGTAGGCCAGGATACGTTCCTGGAGGTGCAACGGGAGGGCTTCCCACAAGCAGGCATCGGCGCCGGCGTTGGGGGCCGAGGCCATGGCCGGGGATGGGAAATGGGGATCGGCGGTGGATCCTGAATTCGGTTCTAAAATGTGAAGAAATGGATTGGTGATGTAACGTGAACACGTGGTGGAACTAGAAGTCTGCCTTTGATTCAAAATCAGGATTAAAAATAGGGTGTTTTTCTGGCCAGAAATTTTCATAACAATTCGATATTATCATGTAAAATATTTTATTTGTATCGTTGAGCAATTTATAGTTAAAATTAAAAAAATGTAAGTACTTTAGTTGTAGAATGCTTAATTCAAGAGCACATTTCTAATTAAAAAAATTAATATTTTAGCTTCAGTTTCAAATTCTTTTAGTAGTATTAATAAAATGTTTTGTATATTGATATTGATTGTTTCGATGATTTGACTGAATTATATATAATACCTCAGCCGCCTTACAAATGTTTATGAAAGCACTGACATATATATATACATCACTCTGGATACTGAATAACTTATTCAGTATCTAGGTCTAAACTGTAAATAATTACCACGACCGTAAACTGTTTATATTTTCATCACGATATATTGTCTTTCTTTTTTACCCTCCTTCGGTTTGGTATTATAATCATTTGCTAGTTGAGACATTTCATGAGTACGTAAAAATATAGTTTTTAAATCATAAAAGTTGTATTAAATCATTTAGTTGCCTTGTAAAACTATTAATATTATTTATCACGATATTAAAGTATTCATTTTGTTCATTACGGTATGTTGTCACTGCTTTCTTATCCTATTATGGTTTGCTATTATAAGTATTTGATAGTTGAGACATTTAATGAGTATATAAAAAATATAGCTTTAAATCTAAAAAATATAGTTGATCATTTCATTGGCTTGTAAAACTGTAAATACTATTAACATGGTCACAAATTATTAAGAAATATAAAAGTTTTATTGCTAAATATTTTTTTATAGAAAACATTTTATTTTGCTATGCAAAAAAAAAACGATGTTTTCATCATAGAAACATATTTTTGGAACCATAAATTGTACAAATTTTTATCAGGCTCATAAATTTGCTTGTTGTAAAACATTTTTTATTTTTACTAAAAAACAGTGTAATCATAAAACTATTGTCGTTATACGTTCACATGAAAACGTATTTAAGAACCAATTAACTTGTGATAGAAACTAATTATGACTTCACATGAAAAGTATAATGGTGACCATAAAATAAGTATGCGTAGTGCATATAAAATCCGATCACAACTAATTTTTGCAGGGGCACAAATGCTTTTACACGATAAAAAAAAATTTAAAAATAAACCACGCTTCTTTATAACTATGAGTGCAAAAACACACCTATTGCAACTTTCTCTGTCAATTCAAATACAGAATTTATGAGCGCGAGTAACATGTTTTTACATTTCTAACTTTGATAAAATTGAATCAAACAAAGATTTTTACAAATCGAACTGTAGCTAAGGATGTCCGATTATAAAAAGCAGTTATGAATTCACATTTTCGACACTTATTGAATCTTTTGGTATCACCGTCAAGTATTCACAAGTGTAGCTAACAGATTTTACAAGTTAGAACTAAAAAAAACTATTACAAAAATTGAGAGGTTTTTACAAACTATTTAGTCGCAAGTCTAATGTTTACAATTTGTAAACCCTTCTTTATATTTATAGAAAAAAATTATTTTGCCACTACACCAAATCCTTATCGACAAAAACTTGTATACCAAGTGATGTAAACATATTACAACTTTATATGGGAGGGTTTAGAGATCACTTTGAATTAAAACTTTTACTGTTGAAATATTCTTTTACACTTAAAATATAATTTTCTTAGATTGATAAAATTTTGGTCAATACTAGTTTTGCAATACATCAACGTTTTATACAATATAAGTACAACCATGTTTCTTTGAAATTGAGCGCGAAAACACACCTATTGCAGCTTTCTCAATTCAAGTATAGATTTTATGGGTGTAAGCAACATGTTTTTACACTTTCAGCTTTGATAAAAGAAAATCAAACAAAGATTTTTACATGTCGAACTGTATCAAATGTGAATAATTATAAAAAACAGTTTTGATTTGACTTTTATTCATGTTTATTGAATCATTTGGCATGACAGTCAAGTTTTTACGATCATAACTAATAGGTTTTACAAGTTCAAAACATAAAAATTAGGCAAAAATATCTGGTAAGCAAAAAATAAAGAACTCACTCACCCACCTCCCACGTGCTTTAAATGTGCTTTCGAGTGGGATGAATTGGGCGTCTGGTCACCAAGACTCGCTTGGTGGCACCATCTATTATTTTGATGAAAATATAAATATTTTATGATCGTGTTAAATATTTACAGTTTGGACATGGATACTAAATAAACTAATATATATATATATATATATAGGACATAGCTATTTGATCTCTGGCACTGAATAGTTATTCTATACTAGGTCCGAATTCTTCTAGACAGCAGGTGTTTTGAGCTGGTTGGACCAAAGCAACCATGCATTGACAGGCCACCTGAATCGGCTAGCCGGGAGGCCCAATGTCCACGTAAGGTGAGGTTTTCTCCTACGTTTTGTCACAGTGTAACATTCTAATTTCTAGATTTTTAAATTTTTAATAAAATTTTGCTTAGACACAGAAGTATGCCTCATTTTTCCTTAATTACAAAAAGATTATGTTTTAAATAAATTAAACTTGTTATAGATTTTTAAGGTGCTTGTGCATTCATGCTGAATAGGGTTGCATTAGTATTTTAATTGCTTGTGAAGTGCAGTTTGAATTAGTGTATAATTGAGTGTTTTAAGCTAGAATTAATCTAGATTTATAGGAAACTTTTTTTCTTCCCTCTTGGGCTAGCCAGCCAGCCAGCAGCCCAGCTAGCCAGCCGGCCAGCACAACCCAGCGCGCGTGGCCCGCCTGCTGTGCGCATCCGCCACGACAGCCCAGCCGGCCTGCCGCCGCAGCCTGCTAGCCCGCCCGTCACACCACGTAGCTCACCCCGCCAGCCGCTGGGCCGCTCCTCGCTGCGCCAGCCCACAGCCCCGTCTTGGGCCGCGTCGCGCCGCGACGGCTCAGCAGCGCGTCGTCCATCCTTGGAGTGCACGCCAAGAAGCTTCCCTAGCCCCCTAGCCCTATAAAACGAAACCCTCGCACTCCCCTCTTCCGTTTCCCCCACAGGGGCGCCGCCCCTCGTGCGCCGTAGCTGCCGCGCGCCGCCATCGTAACTCCGCCAAGCCGCGCCGCCGTCGCAGGCCGCTGACAGTCCCCACCAGTGCCCACGGACCCCACGCAGAGTTTCCCAGTTGCGCACCACCTCCGTCGGACTTCGGATCATCGCGAACCATGCTCGGAAGCACTCTTGAGCCTTCGTCGAACCCCAACCGCCACTGCTCGCCGTTGCGCACCGCCCCCGCCGCCCGATCGCCGCCGTTGACCCCTTGGTGAGACTCTCCGCGCTCCACGCTCGCAGTTGGTGCTCGCTCCGTCGAGATCCGTGCTCTCTAGCACGAGATCGCGTCGCACCGCTCGTCGCCGACAATGCGCCGCCGCTCGACGGCGTTCCGCCATCGCCTCGCCGCTGCCGCGTCGCTGCGCCGCTTGCGCACCGTTGGATCCAGATCCAACGGCTGGGATTCAATTCCCCCGCGCTGCGCCATAGACCGGGTCCATAGACCCGTGGACTGTGCACCTTCCTATCGCATAGACTCGGTTCATAGATTTTGTAATATAAAAATAATTCACTAAAATCAGGAAAATGAACTCAGCCGTGTAGATCTTGCATATAGGCCCCTTTAGTTAATTTTATGTACAGATTAGTCCTTCTATTCGGTTGGTAGGTTTTAGATTTAATTTTCTATAATTGCAAATAGGTCCCTTAGTTCTGTTTTTGCAGATTAACCCTCAACTTTAAAAGCTCATAACTTTTGATTCCTAGCTTCATTTTTAGCGGTTCTCGCGGCCAAGTTCTCGTTATTTCGTATAGAATCGGTTGGAGTTGCTTGTTTGCTATTTTGTACCTGTTTGATGTACTGTTTTTCTTAATTATTGATTGTGGCCTTGTTTGATGTTGTGTTTTCGACGGTAGAAGGACAGCCCGACTGCAGAGCTTTCAGGACCATGAGTTTGATCAGTGCGTTCAGCAGCCGCCTCCTCCGCAGATCTTCTCGTCCAACCACCTTTTGACCAGCGGCAGTACTTCCCTCCACCTCCTTTTCCGCAGCAGTACTACTTCCAGATCGGGGAGCCAGGCAAGTGTCCTTGACCATAATGCTCGTACTTCTTCCTATCTGTCACCCTGCATGCAAGTTAATATGAATCCTATGGCCATGTCCTTCCTGATTTACTTTGTCACCTGTGGTTGGATATTAATATTGGGTAGGTCATGCTTAGTCTTGCTATAATTTGGAGATGATTAAACAATGAACTCTATTGTTAGTCTTGATTAATGATCAACTTCAACTAAGAATCACAATGGGAATGGTAATTGTTAGCAATATGGCATAGGGGGTCTGGGCAGGTGGTTGTGGATGATGAGTCAGGTGTTCTGTGTAGTATCCAATGGGGGATTGCGGTTGGTTCCTGTTCGGGATCATTCTTACCGCTTATGGAACGCGTACCCATGACAACAGGACAAATCACAGGTTGAGTATGGAAAACTTGATTGTAGCTTGTTGATTCCTTTGTACCACTGCGATTGAGGGAAAGGTATGGATGGGTAACCCGGACCTAGGGGATGTGTATGCGGGTAGTATACACTACCCATGGCGCAAGAGGGGGCTGCCATGGTATGAATAGGCTTCCACGCCTGTGAAACCTTAGCGGGGTTGCAGGCGGTCTAAGGAATCACTTTCGAAAGATCATGCGGTGGTCTCTTGGCCTCACACCCTAGGAAGTGTGTGGTAACACGGAGACATCGTCACCGACGGGTGACGGAATCACCGACCTGTGGGTACAGTTGTGCACCTCTGTAGAGTTATAAACTGTCTTGACAGCCGCGCTCGCGATCATGAGCGGCATGGACACTTCCAGAATAGATAGTGTGGTTTGGCTGGGATTTGGTGGGATACATAGGTCTGGGATGATGCTGGCGGGTAGCAAGCATTATGATGCTGGCGGATAGCGAGCATCATGGAGCAGGCGGGTAGCCTGTGTCATGGTTTGAGGCAAGGTAGCCTCATTTTGACAAGTGGGTAACTTGTCATTGTGCACCGGTGTGCATATTGGTACATTCACCTAGTAATAGGTTGCTAAAATATGAAATAGACATAGGTTACTTCTTGCTTATACCTATTTAAGCCTTCCTTTTGTTGAGTTTTTCATGTCATATTTTCCTACACTTGTGGAGTATAATTTAATTTATGCAAGTAAATTATACTCACACTTGCTATACACCATTCGCCAATTTTTGCTGTGCAGAGGATGCACCAGAGGCAGGCTTCTTCGAGGGAGACTCTTCTTCGTAGGCAGGCGTTCCCTGATCAACTGCTATGGCGTTGTGGAGCCTTCGTCCGCTAGCTCTGTCCGTTGTCGCGTTTAGCCCTTGTGTGGTATTTTTGTACTTTTGACTTGAACTATGTAATAAAAACGGTGGAATACTTTGTACCGCTATATTTCTATCTCTTGTGTGATATTCTTCCTGGACACACTTGAACTCGGTTTATTGTCATGAAACTGGGTGTCACAGAAGTGGTATCAGAGCCACGTCGAGCGTAGGACGCTAGATTAGGAGATGTAGTCTTGTTTTGAAGCCTATTTTCAAAACTACCTATTTTTAGATCATTACGAAATGGTTTTGTTAAACTATCTCCTTCTCAATATTTCTCTTCTCTCCTATGTCCCTATCTTTCTCTCGCCTATTCACTCCCTTTTTGAAAACTTGTTGAACTTCTTGAAATCTTTGCGAATAGTGTAAAATTTTTATAGAAGGAGCAACTTCACTAGAGTGTGAGTTGGGGGTGTTGAGTATAGATTGTTCCTTAGTTCTGGGGAGAGAGTTTTGCGCTGTAGTTTTCGTCGAGTCTATAGCAGTTCCTTTTTAGCGTTAGTTGTTAGGCCGTGTGGTTTTGGTGTTAGCTGTAGGAGTGCTTGGTTGTTGATTGGTGCTATGCTTGATTTGGATCCTCTTCTTGGCGATGCTATATGAGACTTGTCTTGCAGAAACATCTTTGTTGGCTATTTATATAGTGGGAGGGTTATGATGAGGACATCACATTTCTGAATACACACAATCCTTCTTCCACTGCTACACATGAAGGTCCAATCACCAGAGCTCGCACTCGACAACTTAATATAGAGGTGAGCTCGTTTCTTAGCACTCCATTACGAATTTCTGAGGATAGATAACTACCTAATGATGGTATTCTGATTAGGAATCATGGAGAGGACAGAGAAACATTGTAAGACCAGTTTGGAGTCGGCCGAGGATGTCCAAGCCAAGTCGGAGGCCCAGCCCATATCGACTTCGAATCCAATTCGGATTTTAGGAGCAGTCTGCACTAAAACGGACGCCCAGGTCACATATGGACTCCATTTTAGGCGAACTACCACTTCATGGAAAGAGGACGAGACCATATTTCCAACGGGACCAGTCTCATGTCCAAATTCCTTGGGGTCAACAGGAATCATTAAAACAGTGGGCCATTCAGGATCTACCAGGGTGCTGCGACACTAATTTTGGGCCTGTTGGCTTTGTATCATGTTAGAGTCCTTTAGGATTGCGTCCAAGGGGACTTGCACGTCCCCAACTCCTTTATACACAGCCACCACCCCCTCCGTTAGGGTCGGGTTTTGTTTAGATTATTCCTGTTAAAAATAACGTCGTCGTTTCATCGGTTTGTGAGACCTCAACTTTGTGAGTTTAATCTTCATCTGCAATTTGGTTGCTTTCTACTTCATTCTTACATGTGTTCTTCGATTCATAGGCAAAGACTAGCCTTCTCGGTGAGGTCATCCATGTTCACGTGGGTGATAACCAAAGGAGACGTGGTGCTGCGATTGCGGGGTTCGGAACGAGCCGTTCAGAAGCCGGATTGATTTGTGTCGCGACTCCGCTCAAATCGTTGATTATTAGAACCTGAAGGAATATCGTGACCCCGTTCCCATCAAGTGGTAATCAGAGCTTCAGGTGTTCCTCAGGTTTGTCTTTATTTACCCTATTTTCTTGTTTTCGTTTCATCCTATAGTCCATAAAAAAAAAAGCCAAAAACAGAATCGTTGTTTTAGGTTACATCCTATCCATAACCGTGTTTAGCCATTGCATATTTCAATTCAGAGTCCATAGTGTTGAGTTTGTGTCCTTAGTTATGTTTTGTTGCTGGTTTAGATCGTGTCTTGTTACAGTTTGTTTTGCTTCCGCCGCCTTATGTGAACCCTAGCCGTCATTTTTTTCCCCACCCTGATCCCGCTCTGAACTTAGTTTGTTCCATCGCATCTGTTATTTTGATTTGATCACCCACCATTAGTTTCCAACTTGTCCACAGCTTTCGCCATCAAATTTCTTGTTTTTTTTCGCTATCCGATTCATTGTTCATCATAATACGCATACTGATTCGGACACCCTTCCATAAAACAGCCATAACTTTTGCATATGAACTCGAAATCAGGCAAACTTTATATGCAAATCGATGGCAGAAGATTTCGCATCTGATTTCATCCAGCTTTGGCTGGTTTGCCGCTTTTAGAATCCCCAAAATTTGCCCCGGAAGGTAGAGATATGCGAGGCCGAACGTTCTGTCCCAATTTTTTGGCAACTTCAAAAATTTCCCTCGACCACATATTTGATCCAGTTGCCCTGAAAATTTTTGTGGTACCTATTTCTGTGGTCTGCTAGCTCAAAAAAATATCAAAAAAATAAAATAAAAAAGAAAAACAATTTGCCAAAAATATCAAGTACTAGTCCAAAAATATTAAGTACTAGTAGAGAGAGTGCTATTCGTGACAACAAAAGCTTTAGCGACAGGGCATAGAATTGGACGACTTACCACATTTGGCAATTGCTTGGGCTGAATTGAGTTTCCTTTGTCTGTTGGTCTTTGTTGCTGTTTTTCCTATACCTCATCTTTGTCCACGTATCATAACTGTTATAGGACACATTTGGCCAGCAACTAGGAACAATACTTTGGACACTTATTCACTATTACTATCTGTTTTTTATCTGTGTTGCACTCATATATATATTGGCCTTCCAAGCTCCACATAACCCTTCTGAACAGGCACAGATTCTTCACCCTGTAATCGTCGGATCACTTCTCCAAGGTATCTTTGGTTTGTGTTCACTTAGATCTTGGCAAGAACTTAGTTTGAAACTTCCTATTGCAGTCTGAGAGTACCACAATCTAACATAGTAGTTGGTAGGGATAACCTTTGTCTATTTTCTTCTGTGTTTGGTCTTTTTCATCATATCAGGTGGTGACGATTCTGCAATTCCATTGGATTTCAATGAGTGTGTCAGCCAAGGCCAGTTGAAGGGAGCAATAGACGGGGCGCTGGAGGGCATAGACGAGAAGATCTTTGACGCTGTGACGAAAAATTTCTTCGACCTGAACATAGGCCCAGCTCTTGAGGGCCTTACCACTCAGTTGGTCACTATCTCAACGCGCCTTGATGTGTTTGAGAGGCACCCTGCCGGCAGCAACAACGACAACGATGACAACGACGACACTGTCCTCGATGCAGATGGCAACATTGATGAGCGTGCAACTCAGGCAACACGCCTTCAACATCGACTACGCCGTAACCATCATGGTATAGCAGGTAACAACAACAACAATCACCATGCTCGCCCTCATGATGATCCTTTTGCTAAAGTTAAATTTCCATACCATCATTTTTGGTTTATATGAT
Source organism: Oropetium thomaeum (assembly GCA_001182835.1). Classification (NCBI taxonomy): domain Eukaryota; kingdom Viridiplantae; phylum Streptophyta; class Magnoliopsida; order Poales; family Poaceae; genus Oropetium; species Oropetium thomaeum. The sequence continues at coordinate 1,470,205 of LFJQ01000032.1, forward strand.
GCTGAAAAATATCTTGATTGGTAGATGATGGTAGAGCAGAAATTTAGTTCCTATCTAGTTCCTGAACAACATGGGTTCGTCAAGCTACTAGTGAGTTTAAGGACTTTGCAATTATTTGGTGGACTGGTCTAGCTGCTGTAGGTCGTTTACCTACCACTTGGGATGCTTTAAAAACAGCTATGCGTGATCGTTTTGTGCCGCCTTCTTTTTAGCGAGATATGCGCCTTAAACTGCAGCGTTTAGAGCAAGGTAGTAATTCCATCCAGGATTATTATGCTGAGCTGCAGAAGGGCATGATGCGTTGCGGGGTAGTTGAGGATACTAAGGATAAAAATTTATCGTTTTTATGGGGGCTTGAGGCGCGACATTCAGGACATCGTTGATTATAAATCCTTTAACAATGTCAATGAATTGTTCCACATAGCTATGCTTGCAAAAAAAGAATTGCAGGGACGACAGGAAACAGTGAGGGTGAGAACCAGTCGCTCCTTCACGCCTAGTACAACTCCATCTACGGGAGCAACGCGGTCTTCGTCAAGCTTTCGTCCACCTCTTGCACCAGCGAGCAAGCGACCCACCTCTACAACACCGCCTTCCACGACACGCCCTGCAGATTCCCCTAAATCTTCTATGCAGGGTCCAGCGAAGAATCCTCCTTCCACGGACGCACGGCATTCAATATCATCGATGCCTTGGATTTGGCCACGTGCAACATGACTGTCCAAACAAACGAGCCTACATTGCCATTGATGATGGGGGTTGCGTGAGCACCTCCGACCTAGAAAACGATGTTGACGATGATGATGTTGATGCTGCAGATGGTGCTGCGGATTCCGTAGTCCTTGACAGCGCCGACACGTCCTATCGAGCCATTGTTGTCCAGCGGGTCCTCAATACTCAGGTAACTCAACCCGATCAACTCCAACGCCATAACCTTTTCCAGATTGAGTTCGTGATCAAGAATAGACGAGCACAAGTGATTATTGACAGGGCAGCTACAACAACTTGATCAGCTCAGATCTGGTCAAGAAGCTTGGCTTGACAACAAGACCACATCCACATCCATACCATATTCAGTGGTTGAATGACTCGAGAACAGCTAAGGTAACACAATCTTATCACGTTCCATTCTCCCTTGGTGCTTATAGTGATTATGTGGATTGTGATGTCATCCCTATGCAAGCATGCTCTCTTTTATTGGGTTGTCTTTAAGAACATGATAATGATATTTTACACTATGGTCGTAGTAACAAATACACTTATGCATAAAGGGAAGAAAATTACTTTGTTACCTATGACACCTGCTGCAATCATTGAATTTGATAGGAAGAGGGCTGCTAATGCTAAATAAAAATCAAATGCTAAACCTGAAATTCAGCAAGATATAACTTTGAAAGCTCCTGTCATGCTTGCTACAAAAATTGACCTTGCTGAAATTTATGACGGTACTGCTGTATGCTATGCTTTAGTGTGCAAAGATGCTTTATTTCCTATTGATAATTTGCCTTGCACATTGCCACCTGCGGTTACTAACCTTTTGCAGGAGTATCGAGATATTTTTCCTGATGAGATACCCGCCAGGACTGTCACCCATTCGTGGGATTGAGCATCAGATTGACCTGATTCCTGGTGCGAGTTCGTCAAACCGTGCGGCGTACCGAATCAACCCTGAGGAGACTAAGGAAATTCAGTGACAAGTCCAAGATCTTTTAGACCGCGGGTACGTACGTGAGAGCCTTAGTCCTTGTGGTGTTCCTGTTCTTTTGGTTTCTAAGAAAGATGGTTCGTGGCGCATGTGTGTAGATTGTAGAGCCATAAACAACATTACTATACGGTATCATCATCCTATTCCTAGGCTAGATGACATGCTTGATGAGTTGTGTGGTGCTATAGTTTTCACTAAAATTGACTTGCATAGTGGTTACCACCAGATTAGAATGAAGCTCGGTGATGAATGTAAAACTGCATTTAAAACTAAATTTGATTTATATAAGTGGTTAGTCATGCCTTTTGGTTTAACTAATGCACCCAGCACTTTCATGAGATTAATGCATGAAGTTTTACGTTCATTCATTGGTAAATTTGTGGTGGTTTACTTTGATGATATCTTGATTTATAGCAAATCTATGGCTGCACATATGGATCATCCTCGTGCTGTTTTCTTCGCTTTACGTGATGCATGTTTGTTTGGTAACCTCGACAAGTGCACCTTTTGCACCGATCGAGTCTCTTTTCTTGGCTATGTTGTGACTCCACAGGGCATTGAGGTTGATAAGGCTAAGGTGGAGGCGATTGACAGTTGGCCTACGCCCACGATAGTTTCGCACGTGCGGAGTTTTCTTGGCCTAGTGGGATTTTATCGCCGTTTTGTCAAAGGAATTCAGCACCATCGCGACGCCGCTGATTGAGTTGACAAAGAAGGGCGATGCTTTTCATTGGGGGCCATCACAGGAGGAGTCCTTTTCTGTTTTGAAGGACAAGCTTACACACGCACCATTGCTCCAACTTCCGGATTTTTGGTAAGACTTTTGAATTTGAATGTGATGCCAGTGGTATTGGAATTGGTGGTGTCTTGATGCAAGAAAGTAAATCTGGTTCCTACTTTAGTGAAAAGTTAAAAGGTCTTGCTCTTAATTTTTCCATGTATGATAAAGAATTGTATGCTCTTGTTGGTTCTTTAGAATTGTGGCAGCATTATTTATGGCCTAAAGTATTTGTTATCGATTCTGATCATGAGTCACTTAAGCATATTGTAGTCAAACAAATCTGAATCGTAGACATGCTAAGTGGGTAGAATTTATTGAATCTTTTCCTTATGTCATCAAACACAAAAAGGGAAGGATAATGTTATTACTGATGCTTTATCTAGACGATATCCATGTTGTCCCAGCTTGATTGTCGCATTTTTGGTCTTGAATCCATTAGACAACAATATGCTTTTTGATGCTGATTTTAAAGATGTGTTGCTGCATTGTAACGAGAGCCATTCATGGAACAAATATGTGTTGAATGACAGGTTTTTGTTTAGAGCTAACCGCCTATGCATTTCAGTTGGATCCGTTCGTCTTTTGTTGTTGCAGGAGGCGCATGGAGGCAGTTTGATGGCACACTTTGGTGCTAAGAAGACGGTGGATATTTTGGTCACACGCTTCTTTTGGCCAAAGATGAGACGTGACGTCGAGAGGTTTGTTGCTCACTGCACTACTTGTCAAAAAACTAAGTCTCCTCTGAATCCACATGGTTTATACATGCTCTTCCCGTTCCTTCTACTCCTTGGGCGGATATTTATATGGATTTTGTTTTAAGACTGCCTAGGACTAAGAGGGGGATTTGTTGTGGATCGTTTCTCTAAGATGGCACACTTTATACCATGTCATAAAACCGATGATGCTACTCATATTGCTGACCTCTTTTTCCAAGAGATATTTCGTTTGCATGGTGTACCTTCTACTATTGTTTCAGATTATGATGCTAAGTTTTTGAGTCACTTTTGGCGCATTTTGTGGAATAAGCTGGGGACTAAGCTCCTGTTTTCTACAACCTGTCACCCACAAATGGATGATCAAACGGAGGTGGTGAACCGCACTTTATCCACCATGTTGCGAGAAATCCTGAAGAATAATTTGAAGATGTGGGAAGAATGTTTGCCCATGTGGAGTTCGCTTACAATCGAGCGGAACACTCCACCACAAAGGTAAGTCTGTTTCAGGTAGTGTGTGGCTTCAACCCTCGTGCTCCGATTGACATTTTGCTTTTGCCTACTACCGAAAGAGTGAATAATGATGCTAAGGAACGTGCTGATTTCCTTGTTAAGTTGCATGCTTAAACTAAAGAAAACATTGAAATAAATGAAAAATATAGGCTTGCTGGTAGCAAAGGTAGGAAAGAATTAAAACTTGAACCCGGTGATTTTGTTTGGTTGCACTTGAGAAAGGATAGGCTTCCTGATTTGAGAAAGTTAAATTGATGCCTCGAGCTGCTGGTCCTTTTAAAATTTTAGAGAAGATTAATGATAATGCATATAAGCTTAAGTTGCCACCCGAGTTCGGGGTTAGTCCCTCTTTTGACATTTTAGATTCAAAGAGGACGAGACCATCTTTCCAACGGGACTTATCCCGTGTCCAAATTCCTTCGGAGTCGACAGAAATCATCAAAACAGTGGGCCATTCAGGATCTGCCAGGGTGCTGCGACACTGATTTTGGGCCTGTTGGCCTTGTATCGTGTTAGAGTCCTTTAGGGTTGCGTCTAGGGGGACTTGCACGTCCCCAAGTCCTTTATATACAGCCGCCACCCCCTCCGGGTTTTTCTTAGATTATTCTTGTTAAAAACAGCGTCGTCGTTTCATCGGTTTGTGAGACGCCAACTTTGTGAGTTTAATCTTCATCTGTGATTTGGTTGCTTTCTACTTTGTTCTTGCTTTTGTTCTTCGATTCGCAGGTAAAGACTAGCCTTCTCGGCGAGGTCATCCGTGTTCGTGTGGGTGATAACCAGAGAGACGTCGTGCTGCGATTGCGGAGTTCGGAACGTACCGTTCGGAAGCCGGATCGATTTGTATCGCGACTCCACCCAAATCATTGATTATGAGAACCTGTAGGAAGATAGGGACCCCGTTCCCATCAGGTTATCTTCCTTTTATCATTTATTTCTTCACCTGTCTTCTATCTATATTCTTGTCTTATCATTTGTCCTTTCATATCATTGTCTCTATTATCTTGTTCAGCTCATAATCTATCCTCGATGAATCATTGCTTATCCCATCTTTTTTTACATCAAACAGATGGCTGGTAGGGAAAGGAGCTCGCCAAGAGGAGCCACCACCTCCTCCTCCCACGCCTCAGGAGCAGATGATGACCCAGATCCTTGCGGGCCTAACTCGGAATATGACTCATCTCCAACAGTTGGTCAAGCAGAACATGGTGGCGCCACGTCCTCCATTGCTGCCACCGGCGAGGAACAAGCTGTTGGACTTTCAGGCCACTAAACCTCCCAGTTTTTCCCATTGTGTGGAACCAATGGATGCAGAGGACTAGTTGAGGACTATCGATAAAAAATTGCAGGTGAGTTGGAATTAACCAAGTTGTTCACTCACTAGCTCCCCTTGAACCCTTCATCCAACATAAAAACTACCCTATTATCATCTCCACCATTAACGCAGGTGATCCAGTGCTCTGACAGAGAGAAGGTCCTCTTCGCCTCTCATAAGCTAGAGGGGGTCGCCTCGGCTTGGTGGGATGGTCTTCTGGAGACTCATACGACACCAGGTGCCATCACTTGGCAGGAGTTCCAGGATGCCTTCAGATCTAACTTTGTACCAAGTGGTTTGGTGAAGATGAAACGCTGGGAATTTCAGGAGCTGAAGCAGGGTTCGATATCAGTCGGAAGTATATGGCTCGGTTCACTAAATTTTCGCGCTATGCCCCAGCTGAGGTGAGCATAGATGAGGACAAGCAGCATCACTTTATCAAGGGGCTGCAGTTGGACCTGGCATACGCAGCAGAGTCTCGTGATCACTCCAGCTTCCAAAAGTTGGTGGATACAGTTCTTGTCCTGTAGAACTTGCAGCTTCAGTGTAGCAACCCCGCCCGATAAAATCGTACGGTTGCTCATCCAAGATCATTCAGGGTGCCACTTGGCGAAGCAAGCGACCATACAGTACAATAATTAACAAGGACACGTAAAACATGATTTAAAGGGTACATTAATCCTTAATATTACAACATTGGTTCAGATAATTTAAGTGCGGAAACGTAGTTTTTCGAAAACAAGCGAAAGTCAGCGGAAGCTACTGATTACATCTCGACGATACAACTAAGCACACCAGCCCACGGGTGCTTAATCTTCATAAGTCGGAGAAGCGGGAACCCACTCGCAGGTCCACTCCGAGGGTGCCTCCGCTTCCCAACCACCACAACCACATGAAGCAAAATTAGAAGGATCACCTGCAAAAATATTAATCCACAAAGCCTGAGCAACTAATACTCAGCAAGACTTACCCGTCAACGTGGCCATCTAATGACCGACTCCTAGAATGCCGGGTATTGGTGGAGGTTGATCGGGTCTTGCAAAAACAGCGCTAATGTTCTATTCAAATTTTAGCCAAATTAATAATAGTTTACGGTGAATTTACTAAATGTGCCGCTATTCTAAACAATCATGAATACATTTCAACAAACAGAGCAAAATTATACAGATTCATCATAATCCACTATTTCCATATCGTTGCGGCGGAAAGGAGCAAGTGCTACTCTTAACCACGAGGAGTGGCAATTATAATTGATTTACATCCCGCAGGAGAAACCCGAATGACACGACATGTGCACACTCAACTTGAGTCACACGTGGCTACCTTTCGCAACATCGTGACAGTGTTGGCTCAACATCCATCCCTCCAAGGACATGGTCCTCCAGGCGATGCCCTGCATCCCTGTACGGCCCCGAGCCTTTCCCACTAGCACATGCCCAAGAAAAACAGAAACGCGAATTCATCCACCATACTGGTCCGTTCACCCGAAAAAAGGGATGGCCAATTGTCCAACAAAGCACGGTGAGCTACATCGGTTTCCTGGTCCCATATACCAGTATGCACTCGGTACACACCTCAAACTTGACCAATGCAACCGCACCCGATAGGGTTCCCAAATTTTAATCTCCATTAAGATCAACATATTGTTCAACTTTTCCTGTTGGAATAAACACGAGTAGTCTCCATACTACTCGGATACTACCGGGTTCCTATCCTTAAGCATCGCATTCTATCGAGGGCTCTATCAAAATAATCCATAGGAACCCTACCAAGTCATGCAACTAGGTTTTCACGGCAATTTCCTCGAAACTTAATGCACAAACAATTCCTACACCCATAGTGATAAAAGGAAAACTTGTAAAACATAGGTGTGCACCGGGGCTTGCCTTGGTTTGCAGAATACTCAGAGTACTCAAACAAGGAGTTAGTTCCTGCGGGTGCGTCTTCTGGATTCTCGTTCACTGGCGGAAGTTCCTGGTCGGTTCCTACATGACGAAAATGCAGCGAATGGTTTAATGAAGAGAGTCACAATGCTATTGTTAAATATCAACTAGTGTTTCCTTGCTAGGACTTAGGGTTAGATTGCGACCTTGTCGCAAGCATTAGTCGTTTATTAACTACGGCTATTTAACTAGGTTAAAAATGACATTTTTAATTTCTTCTCAAGATTATTTTTAGTTGGTGGTACTCTCTGAGATATGAATTTTAAGCTTTGGTTGGGGCCTAGATGAATTTTCTAGATTTTATAAAAATTCAACAAAGTTCCTGTTATTGGGTTTTGTAAAATCAGAAACCAAGTGTAAATCTTGGAGTAAAATTATGATATTTTATGGTGTTACTCAGGAGAACCAATTCTACAACTTTGTTTTTGGGGTCTAACCTTTTTACTGGTTTCCACAATGTATTTTAGAAAAGGGTATTTTAATAGGCAGATTGGGGTATGGTGAAAGTAACATATACAACTTGGTGGTCCAAAAATCTCAATAAAATTATAGTAGATGTGTTCTGCCCTGAGGAACTCGTAGATAAAATTTCAGACTTAGCACTGCTTTAGAATTTGAATTAAAATTCAAAAACCGAAAAGAGTATTTTAATTATTCCTGAAATTTTTTGGTCATTTCATAAAAAGTGTCTTAACAGAAATTTAGTATTAGTCATGAGGTTTCTAAAAAGGTTCGGTTTGTTATTTTTGGATTAGTATTCCATTTTCTATGAATTTTGCAACCTGGTGAATTTCCCTGGAATTTGAATATTTGAAAGGAGGCTGGGGCCCGCCTGCCAGCGACAGGGGGCAGGGGAGGCGGCGCTAGGGCAACGCCCGATGGCGCGCCGGCGGCGGCTCCCGCCGGAATTGGCACCGGTCGTGGACTCCGTGGTGTCCCACGTGATCAGCACGGCGAGAGGGGTTGACTGAATCAAAGAGTGGGACGGCGGCTCACCGGAGTAGGGTCAGCGGCGGTGGCCCTGTAATGTCGACGGCGGCGACGGTGTTCCGGTGGCTCGGCAATCGGGAAGGGGTAACCGGCGACGGTGTGGGCAACAGTGGACTACGGTGGAGCTTCTGCGCACGACGAAGATGACTGAAAGTGGCCGGAAAGAGGTCGTCGACGGTGAGGTGGCGGCTCGGCGGGTGCTCCGACGATGGCACGGCAATTCCGTCACCGTTGCTTCACCAAAACCAGTGCGGTCAATTGAAATGGAACAAGGGGGACACGAGGGGCGTGCCGACGGAAGGAATTGAAAGATTTCTCACCGGAGATGAAGAATTCGACAGGGGGCGGCAATGGCGGTGCGGCGGCGCCCCGAGAGTGAATCGCCGGAATTGGCTAGGGTTTCGGTTTTTGGAATGACTAATTGGGTGTGGGAGGGTGTTGTGGGTGATCTCGTGTGCAACGGAGGGGCTCGGTTTGATTTGAATTGAAGCGGAGCGATCGATCGGCTTGGGAGCAGGGCGGCGGCAATGGCGGCAAAGCAGAGGGAGAAGAAGAGAGAATGGGCGGGTGAGACCAGTAGAGCAGCGGAGGGAGTATGATAACGCACTGGGAGGGTTGCTCGAGTGCGTGCAGCACGGTGATGATGGTCGACGGCTCCCCGTACGCGGCAGTTGGGCGGCGACAGAGAGGAGCGCGCTCGGGAATTCAATGGCGCTGCGGCGAGGGCGACGACGATTGGTCATTCCCGTACACGGGTAGCTCGCCGGACTGACGGGGCAGCGGCTCTCGCGGAAGGAAGTAATGGCGCGCGGCGGTTAGCCCTGGGCTACGGCGTAGGGTGGCGCCTCGGCGGGGAAGACGGCATGGGCGCCCCTGTTCTGCAGCGCCGGGTACTGTACCCGATCCGGCAAACGAGCGACAACAGAGAATGGAGAGAAACAGAGCCAGTGCAGAATAGAAAAAGGAAGGAAGAAAAGAATAAGGTGGAATTTGAAAGTTGGAATTTCAATTTGCATTTGAATTCCAATAAAATGGTTGAATGGCTTGACAAGCAAGGGAATTTAGAATCAAATTTCTTTTGAATTTGATATTTGTGCCTCTGGAACACCTTTTGTCTATTATTTAAATTCCGACCTAATTAGGGTCTTGGTTGAACAAATTTCAAAATTTGAACGATCGTTTCCATTAATTTGACTTCTAATGACCCTAAACACCTTGCGAAATGGTGGAATGGTTAGAAATAGAAAGGATTTAAATTTTTGAAATTTTGGATTGCTACTGCATATATGAATTCCTTTATTAGTCGCTGGCCTTTTCTTCTACTATTTAATTCCCGACAACTTAATTAAGTGACAATGAACAAAATTTTTTTTTATTCTTTACTTTGGCGCCGTAAACGTGCTTATTTATCGGAGTGATCGGGTTTAACTTTTGAGGTGTCACATTCAGATGGATCCTTCTCTGAAGCGCAAGACTCAGCCACAGTTTCAGTAGGGTAGCAGTAGTTCCAGACCTCGCATGGGGCCCCCCGTAGCTGTGGTGAACCGCCACTGAAATAGGGGAGGTCCCTCCTCCCGGGATCCATTCTGAGCGATGCTCGTCGAAGCGAACATACACAGAGTACAATACAAGCAGATAACAGAATGATTTACAGACAATAGAAAATATCACATGAGTAGTTAATACAGAGAGTTTGCTTACACACGACCATGTTCTGAAAAGAGCAGCGGAAACAACATCGTCTTCAAACGAAAGCGAAAGATAAGATAAGATTACAGACTCTGACTCCGACACTAAGCAAAAGCAAGTGCCTTGCTCACCGGCATATTGCTACTAGCCACACACAAGCCGCGGCTACTCGATCTGCTCCCATTGGAAACTACCCTATCCGGGGGCTGACTCCACCCAAGAATGACCAACGCTACCACCCAGGACATCTGACCCTCCTGAAAACCACAAGTCGCAAAGCGTGAGCTTCTAAGAAGCTCAGCAAGACTGACCCGTCAACGAGGCTGTCTACAGCCGACTCCTAGACATGCACGGCTGACTCTGGGTAGGGTAATTGCAAAAAGGACACGCCCTAAATTAATAGCTTCCTACTTTCATGTTTTAGCTCAGATTAAGTTCGAAAAGGTAAACTTTAGTAAGCTCTATGACTAAACAATCATGTTGACAAACAATGATCAATAATATTCATCACAACATTAAGCATCATTATTCTCATTGTTCCATTCTTAACATATGCGACAGAGAGGTTAAGCAGACTCTAGACTGAGAGTGTCAGCGGTTCAAAACAATTTTAAACCTGCAGGGTTAACCTGGTCACACGACACGTGCGCGTCCTGGACCGCACGTGGCAACCGTTCGCACCAGATATGACAAAGCTAATTTCCTCTTATGCTACCTCAACAGTGCCGCATCCCACCAGATCACCCATCCCGGACGGTATCTGTGGAGTTCACACATTGTCCACCCTAGCCCGCTGCCAATCAGACACCGTAAGGTAGGTTCAGCTTTGCTATCACTAGGCTACCTAGGTTTACTGGGTCCCATAGATCCAATATGTGAACAGTACATTCAATACTTAGCCAAACTGTGCTGCACGGATCAGACAGAGCTACCGCACATAGAACCCTTATCTGTTGCCTTCCTATCATTCCCTGTCTGACTCCAGTTTCTTTCCATGAAAATTCTAAACTCACTAAAAGTCCTTAAATAAGAAGGTAGAAGTTTCAACAACTCTTATCATTTCGCGAGCAGTGTCCTCTCTGCTCGACTTCTACCGTCTGGTACTACTTTACTAAGTATAGCATCTACGTCGAGCTACCTGTACCAATATCCCATAGTAGGTACTACTAGAAATATATGCATCTAGGGTTTCATTCAACTCATGTCAACCTTAATGCACATCACATGACTCACATATACAGTTATTAAGGAAAAATTTTGAAAACAGTAGTGCACCGGGGCTTGCCATGCGGATGCTCCTCCTGGTTTGCAGCTACGGTTTCTTCAGAACACTCGGGGTCCACCTCGATGGCTACTTCATTCACGTCGGCGTCTACATGATACAAATAGGGAGGTGAAATCATTAATTAATAATTTCTCAATGAATTTAAGTGGTCGATAACAAGTTAAAGAATTAAAGTGGTCGAGGAAAAATTTTGACCTAAAACCAAGCTAAACAATTTAGTACATCAAAACAAACCCACTTCTTAACTCAAGGGTATACTCTAGGGTCTTTATAGAAATTTTTCAGATTTTTAATAATTGAAATTCAATTAATTAGGCTTTTGGCCATTTATTATTAATTAAATAAAGTCTCAAAATTATTAAATCCTAACCATGAAGTTTTATATTTTTCAAAAGAAAACTACATTTTTTACTGATTCCAGAACAGTTGGACTTTTATTTTTCTGAGTCAAATTTGATCTTTTTTACAAATTAATTAATGCCTATCCGAAGTAATTGGATTTTAAAAAAATCAGAAAAAGAAACCCTAGCTAGGGCGTTTGCCCTAGCTCAGGTCGGCAACAGCGACGGCTGGCCGCGGTGAGGGCACCGGCGGCACGAGCACCGCGTGAGGGTTCGAATGGACCGGGTTTCGTCGGCGAGCTTTGGAGCGGCGGCAGCGACAAGCGACGGCGAGAAGCGGCGGCGGCGCGCGCGCCCCGCTCCGGCCATACGTCGCAGCGCTACGGTGCGTGGCCAGCCGCTAGACCTTGCCGAAAAGCTCCTATGCGACGAGACGAAGCCGGAGCGGAAGTTAACGGCCAGGAACCCTCACTGGAAGGCTGTCGGCGATGACGTGCTCTGCGGCGGCCGGCGTGGATGCGCGTTCCCGGCGAAAGAGAGCTCCCCCTGGAAAACGGGCGGCGGTGAGAGCTCCGCAGTGCTCCAAGGATCAAGAATGGCAAGACAATGGACTCAAACGCGACGCAAATGGGGTTCTCACCGGTGTGGTTCCCTGCGACGGCGAGTTCCGGCGGCGGCGCTCCCAAATCCGGCGAGCTCCGGCGATGTTTGGGAGGCGGTTGAGCTCGGGAATGGAAAGGGCCTTCGGGTGCTTCGATTTGCGAAGGATTGGCGGGACTTTGGCGAGCACGAGGCACGGAGTCGCGGTGCTCCCGGCGGAGAGAAAACGGAAGTGAGAGAGAGAGAGCAGAGCGGCGGCGGGCGAGACGAGGACGACGGAGCGGCCGAGGCGGCTTAAAAGCGTCGCGCGCGCGTCGTGCGAGCTCACCACGCATGCCCGGCACGCTGCGAAGCAGAAACAGAGAGGGGAGAGGAAGAGGGGCTGACCAGTGGGGCCTACTGCCTAGTGGGTCCCACTGGTGAAAATTTTTCAGAAAGGTCCAAAATTCCACAAAATTCTAAAAATTGAATCAGCCCCAAAGTTTGATCTCTGAAATTGGGAAAAGAAATTAAATGTGAATTTGAGAGAACAAAAGTGGAACCTGTACATTTGAATGCAGGTTCAAAGATTTTGACTAGATTTCAAAATTCGCGAATAACCTTGTAGGTTCAAAAATTCTTTCTGTCAAATATTAAATTTTAAAGAATGATTAATTCTTTTTGGAGTCTAAAAATTCTCTGTTTAAGCAGAGCACTACATTAGCTGTGCTGGTATACTATCAGGGCCAGCAGTACCGTCGGGGCCAACAGTACTACCAGGGTCCCTAGTACTACCCGGGGCAGCAGTATCGCCAGAGCAACAAGGCCTATAGGGTGCTCAGTGGAGAGCTTAGCATCCACCACAGGGATTCTAGACCCCGCACCGCCCCGCACAACGTCCCAGCAACCAGACTTCTCACCCTCCCGCTGCTCCACAGAAGTTTGGCTCTAGGCAGGGACATCCTGGTGGTGGCTCTTGTTTTGGCTGTGGGTAGGCGGGGCACTACATCAACAGGTGTCCTCTGAAGCGTCGAAGTCAGTCTTCTATTCCTGCTCCGAGAAGTGTGGCGAATGCTACTCCTGTTGCTGGCAAGCAGAACCAGGTTCGGACTCACGTGAACCATGTTGTCTTGGATGGTGCCAAGAGGCAGATGACGTGGTGATTGGTACGTTCCCCCTTAACAGGATTCCTGTAGTTGTTCCTTTCGATGCTGGTGCTCTCATTCGTTTATATCTGCTGTATATGTCTCAAGCACAATGTACCTGTTGCAATGCTTAAGCATGGGATGATTGTTAATTCTCTTGGTGGAGAGCTGAAAGCTAGGCACGTATGCCTTAAGGCGACTCTTAGCATAAAGGGGGTAGATCCTCTTGCAAACTTGATAGTCTTGGATTCTCATGGCATTGATGTGATTCTTGGCATGGATTGGCTAAAGAAGTTCATGGGGCTCATCTTTTGTGATAGAAGGGGCAGTGAAGCTCACTCTTGAGGATGACTCAGAGTTGGAGTATGTGGGACAACCTCTCATCACTAGCAAGGGGGTAGCTAATCCTATTATGCTGAACGCTCTAGCTGATGGTACTGTGGATGGTATCAGAGTGGTTAGCGAGTTCCAAGATGTCTTTCCTGAGGAGTTACTAGGTATGCCTCCAGATCGTGACATTAAATTCGTTATTGAGTTGGTTCCAAGTACTTCTCCTATATAAAAAAGGCCATATAGAATGGATGCCAATCAACTAGTTGAACTTAAGGAGCAGCTGCAAGAGTTGCTAGAGAAGGGGTACATCCGCCCTAGTTCCTCTCCTTGGGGTGCTCCAGTTATCTTTGTGCCCAAGAAAGATGGCACTCAGTGAATGGGAGCGGATTATCGTACACTAAATGATGCCACTATCAAAAATAAGTACCCCCTACCAAGGATTAAGGACCTGTTTGACCAGATGAGAAGCGCTTGCGTCTTCTCCATGATTGATCTCCGATCTGGATATCATCAGTTGAAGATTAGAGCCTCAGAGATACTGAAGACTGCCTTCGTCTCTCGGTATGGATTGTATGATACACGGTTATGTCGTTTGGACTAACCAATGCTCCTGCTTACTTCATGTATCTAATGAACAAAGTATTCGTAGAATATCTGGACAAGTTTGTGGTGGTGTTCATTGATGATATTCTAGTGTTCTCGAAGAATGACCAGGAGCATGAGGAGCATCTTCGCTTGGTTTTGCAGAAACTGCGAACCAACCAGCTGTATGCCAAGCTCAAAGTGTGAATTCTGGTTGGACAAGGTGTCGTTTCTAGGGCACGTGATCTCAGCTGGTGGAGTGTCAGTGGATCCTAGGAAAATCACTCACATGTTGAATTGGAATGCTCCAAAGAATGTCTTTGCGGTCCGCATTTTTCTAAGATTGGCAGGCTATTACGCCGCTTCATTGAGGGCTTCTCTAGGATTGCCAAGTCAATGATAGATCTGTTGGCCAAAGACAAGGAGTTCAAATGGACTCCTCCTTGTGAGTAAAGTTTTCGGGAGTTGAAGGATAAGCTGACTTGAGCTCCTGTAATCATGATGCCTGATATGGCTAAGCCTTTCTCTATCTACTCCGCCGCTTCGTGTCGAGGCCTGGGATGTGTGCTCATGCAAGAAGGTTATGTGGTGGCCTATGCCTGTCGCTAGTTGAGGAGGCATGAGTTGAACTACCCCATTCATGACTTGGAGTTGGCAGCTATGGTTCATGCTCTCAAACTTTGGCGGCACTACCTCATTGGGAAGCGCTGCTAGATCTACTCTGACCATAAAAGTCTCAAGTATATATTCACTCAACCATATCTGAACCTTAGACAGGGCAGATGGTTGGAGCTGATCAAGGATTATGATCTGGGGATAAACTACCATCCTAGAAAGGCCAATGTAGTTGCGGATGCTTTGAGCAAGAAAAATCACATGTGAGTATGTTGCAAGCTAGAGCGATACCGCCTGATTTGTGCAAGGAGTTTGAGCGAACGAACCTTGGTTGGGTTTCTAACACCGAGGTTGTGACTATGGAGGTGGATTCCACTCTAGATCATGACACCAAGAAAGGCCAACTCAATGATGAAAAGATTCAGGAGTTCAAGCGGTTGATCAAAACTTGGCAAGGCTCTAGGATTCTTTGAGGACGGACAAGGGGTTCTTTGGTACAAACAGAGGATCTGTGTGCCGGAGATTAAGGAGATTCGAGAACTGATTCTACAGAAGGCTCATGATTCTTCCTACTCCATCCACCTAGGAAGCACCAAGATGTATCAGGATCTTAAGACCTGCTATTGGTGGTATGGCATGAAGCGGAAGTGGCCGAGTATGTGGCCTTGTGTGACACTTGTCAGAGGGTCAAAGGGGAACACCAAAGACCCGCTGGTTTGCTTCAGCCATTAAAAATACCAGAGTGAAAGTGGGAAGAGATCTCCATGGATTTCGCTGTGGGGTTGTCTCGAACTCAGTCAGGTTATGATTCTATTTGGGTCATTGTTGATCGCTTGATTAAGGTGGCCCATTTCATCCATGTGGACACGACCCGCCCCAGAAAACTCCAATCCGGGACAGATTGTCTCGACAGGATCCTGTTGGGCAATGATCGGTGAAGCGAGCATACATATGATACAACACAGGTAGGATAAACAATAATTTTTTACTAAATGAGAGAATTAACATCATGGTTCCATAAATTAAAGTTAAGTCTTACATCATCAAAGTACGAATAGAGTTTTAAAAATCACGAAGTACAGCAGAAGAATTATACGAAATACAGACTCCGACTCTCAGACTTAAGCAAAGCATGAGCCTTGCCTAGTGGCACCATGCTACTAGCCACTTCAAGGTTCAGTGCGGCGAATCAAAGCGTTCTCACTGAAGGTTTCCGAACTCTAGAAGTGGCTCTTCCCACTGGTAACTATCATCCTGGGTATACGCGTCGGAGCCTGAAAACCACGTATCCGCAAAGCATGAGCTTTTAAGAAGCTCAACAAGACTGACCTGTCAAATTGGCTATCTACAGCTGACACCTAGATATGCTGGCTGACTCAGGGTAGGTTACTTTGCCAAAGGACTCGCACTACCTGAAGCTATTCTTGGTCAATAAGTGATTAGAATCGTAACATTAGTTTGCACTGATCTAGTCAACAAGAATAGAAGCAATAGATAAAATAATCATCATAACTTAGTCCTCATCATCATATCTCAACATCTTAATTATAATGTAGTGCGTTTCACAAGCAAACTCACAAACCTGGGAGCGACAGCGATTCGAATCGATTTACACCTGCAGGGATAACCTAATCATACGATACATGCGCGTCCTAGACCGCACGTAGCAACTGTTCACACCAGATCCTGCAAAGTCAATTCTCTTCTACGCCTGCCTTAGCAGTGCCGCATCCCGCCAGAACACACGTCCCGGACGGTTTTTATGGAGTTCCCACATATGCCCATTCCAGATCGCCTCCGAATCAGACACCGTAGGGCAGGTTCGACTTTGCAATCACTAGGCTACGTCCGTTTAATGGGCCCCATTATACCCAGCATATGATCAGTACATTCAATGCTTGATCAGACTTAGACCACACGGATCAGATAAGACTACAGTCACCCTGGACCCGGTCCAGTCGCCGACCTACTTTGTACCCTGTCTGACCCTCCAGTTTTTATCTTCCTTAATCATCCATAGCCATGTGTCAAATGTTTCAGGTGAAAGTTTCAATCATCTCCTATCAATCGCGAGCAGCGTCCACTCTGCTCGACTTCTATCGGTAAATATCGCTAAGCATAGCATACTATAATGGTTACCTATAACAAGTACGATAGGGTTCCCTATGGGAAATAGATGCAACTAGGGTTTCAATCAACTCCTAGAAACCTAATGCACATTCACGACACATGGTGATAAAAAGAAAACTTTAAAATGGGTTATGTACCGGGGCTTGCCTTGGTCTCCGGGGTTGGTGATGACGACTTCTTCGGGGATCGAGGACTTAGGATCCGCAGCTACCTCGTTCGTTTCAGTCTCTACATCATGCAAAAAAATTGAAATGAGTTATGCTTAAGTAATGTAAAATGGTGTTTTCATCATAGATACTATCGTGTTTTTATCATTACAACTTAGAGGTTTAGAGTTAACCCTAACTATTTGACTTGGGCATTTTATTAAAAGTATTTATACTTAATGAGTGTGGACTAAAGTGAAACTTCATATCTTACTAGGAGACTATTTTTAGTTGATAGTGCTCTCTGAAATATGAATATTAAAATTTGGTTGAGGTCAAACTGAATTCTCTAGATTTTTCAAAAATTCAGTTAATTTTTCTGTTAATCAAATCGTGGACAAAAGTGAAACTTCAGATTTTACCAGGAGGTTATTTTTAGTTGATAGTTCCCTCTAAAATGTGAAGTTTGGACTTTGGTTGAGGTCTAAGTTGAATTTTCTAGATTTTATAAAAATTCAGCAAATTTCCTGTTATTTAAATTTATAAAATCTGAAATAAATACAAAACCTTAGTGTAAAATGAAACTTGATATATGTACCAGTGAGCTCCAAAACTAACGTTTTGATTAAAGGTTTGGATTTTTGGATGACTTACATAATATATTTTAGAAAATAACTTATTAAAATGATAGTTTAGAGTATATTTATCACATGCATATAACTTTGTTCAAGTTAAATCCTGATAAAATTACAGGAGGTGCACTCTATCATGATACACTAATGGTTCAAGTTTCAACCCTAGAAGACACCTGGAACTCCATCTAAAATTCAAAAACAGGAATGGTTAATGTATTTATTGAGTAAGTTCCATGAACCTTTTTGAAAAACTGTTTCAGCAGTTAATTAGTGTATTTGATAAGGCTTCCACGAAATGTTGGTTTAGCATTTTTGGAGTTTTCATCGATTTACTAGACATTTTACAAAAATGGCTAGAAAATAACAATTTAATTAAAAATGGGAAAAAGAGAAAACAGGGGAGGTGGCGGGGACTCGCCAGCGGCGAGCTTAACAGCGGCGATTGGGTGCCGTTGGCCACCACGGCTGTGATCAGCGAGGCATGGGGGTTCGATTGGAGGTGGCGCCGAGCTCCAGCGATGGCCAGAAGACATCGACGGCGAACGGCGGCGCACGGTTTCCTCGCCGGAGATGCGAGCGGTGGAGGAGACGGTTTAGAGGATGTTTGAGAGGTCGGGGAGCTCCACCATGGCATGTAGAAGCGATTTGTGGGTGATGAAGATCACGGGAGTGGCCGGAAGTTGGTCGGCGATGGCGAGCTATCTGCGGCGTTAATGGTGGTCCGACGGTGCCACGGCGAATTCGTCCTCGCTGGCGGTTTTCTGTGGACGATACCTTGTCAAACAAGTGCGCAAAGACAGGAGAACCTGCTGGCGAAAGGAATCAAAGCAAGAGAGTACCGGGACAACGAATTTGAAAGTCGACTGTCGGCGGTGGTGCTCACGGCCGGAGGAAGAAGAAGGCGCGTTCCTGGAGAAAGAGTGGACCCAAGGAGGTGTTGGTGGTCCGGGGGACTATGCGAGGGTGAGGCGAGTCTAGTCAGCAAGGTGGCGGAGTGCCGGGAGTTCCGAGCAGTGCTGTTGACGCGAAGATGGGCGGTGGCGGCAATGGCGGTTCGGCGAGCTTGTGCGCAAGGAAGAAGAAGGCGGGGAGGGTGGGGTGCTTCGTCCTTGGATCTGTTTTGAACAAGCACGCGCGCGAGGACTTAAGGAGCTGCGCGGGTGAGTGGAGCGCGAGCGCGGGCAGAGTAGCGGCGTTGGTGGTTCGCGAGTGCGGCGGTGGCGATGGCGTGCACCAGAGGAGAAAAAGCGGCGTGGGAGAGAGAGAGAGAGAGGAGGATTCGGCGCGGGATTCTCATCGAGGGTGTGATGGCGCAGCGCCAAAAGGTGCGCCGGCCGGCGCTCGACTCGGCTGTCAGCCGCTGCTGCGTGCTGGTTGGCCGTCGCAGCGGCGGGCGTCTTCCCTTTTTTTTTTGCAATTAATTCAAAATTCCTTCTTAACTTCAAATGAAATTCATACTTCCTGAGCTTGAAAATTTTTGAAAAGTTTTGTGGGTGCTCAGAATTATTTGGAGCAACTTTCATTAAAGGATGAAGTTCTGATTCTGCTCTAAAAATTTGGATATTTTCAATTAAGTGCAAGTTTGTTTGAATTTTTAAGGAGGTTAAATCTTTTCCAAAAATTCTGATAAAATTTCCAAAATTCTATTTGGAAGAGGATTTAATTGCCATGTAAAAACATTGCTAGGGTTATATGGGATTTTTGATGAGTTTTGAAAGTAGTGTTTAAATTTTACTTGCTATAAAACAATTTTTTTACTATGGTCAAAAGTTTCTAATTTAATAAAAGTGTTCTGTAATTCACCGAAATTTTTGTGGAGTCTAATGAAAGTGTTTTAAACAACATTGCTAATTAACTTGAGTGTCAACTTTTGCTTCAAAGTGCAAAAATTTATTCCTAGGGTTAAGATTCGTCGGTGAAATCTTAAGAGACACCTGGGGTGTCACACCTGTTAAGATTTCCTATGATGGTGCGCGGTTGCCAGAATTGTACATATCCAGAATTGTCTGCCTGCATGGTGTGCCCAAGAAGATAATATCTGATCGTGGCACCCAGTTCAACTCTCGCTTCTGGGAGCAGTTGCATATAGCTTTAGGGACAAAGCTGAATTTCAGTTCAGCCTATCATCCTAGACAGGTGGGCAGACAGAGAGGGTGAATTAGATTTACCCTGATCATAGGCGTCGTGAGCTTGCCTTTGAGGTTGGTGACTTTGTCTACCTCAAGGTATCTCCTGTGAAGGGTCTCAAGCGGTTCAAAGTCAAGGGAAAGTTGACACCAAGATACATTGGCCTGTTCAAAATCTTGGGCAAGCGTGGTGAGGTGGCATACCAGCTTGAGCTGCCTTCTCAGTTGGCCGATGTGCATGACGTGTTCCATGTATCACAGTTGAAGAAATGACTTCGGATTCCTGAGGAGCAGTTGCCTATGGAGGAGCTATTTATCCGTGAGAATCTTACTTATTAGGAGCATCCAGTCAAGATTCTTGAGGTTGCGGAGAGGGTCACTAGAAACCGGAAGATTCGGATGTGTAAGGTTCAATGGAGTCATCACACTGAGGAGGAAGCCACTTGGGAGCGTGAGAATTTTCTTAGAGCAGACTTCCCCGACTTCTTCTCCGAGCCGTCTGAATCTTGAGGGCGAGATTCCTCATAAGGGGGGTAGGTTTTGTAACATCCTAATTTCCAGTTTTTCAAATTTTTAATAAAATTTTGCTTAGACATAGAAAGTGTGCCTCATTTTTTCTTAATTGAAAAAGATTATTTTCTAAATAAGTTAAACTTGCTATAGATTATTAAGGTGCTTGTGCATTCATGCTGAATAGGGTTGTATTAATATTTTAATTGTTTGCTGAGTGCAGTTTGAAATTAGTGTATAATTGAGTGTTTTAGCTAGAATTAACCTAGATTTATTAGGAAACCTTTTTCCGTCACTCTTGGGCCAGCCAGCCGGCCAGCCCAACCCAGCACGCGTGGCCCGCCTGCCGCACGCATCCGCCACCACGGCCCAGCCGGCCTACCGCCGCAGCCTGCTAACCCACCCACCGCGCCACATCGCTCACCCCGCCAGCAGCCGGGCCGCTCCACGCCGCGCCAGCCCAGCGCCCCATCTTGGGCCGCGTCACGCCAGGACAGCCCAACTCCGCGTCGTCCGTCGCATGCACCCGCACAACCCACGCGACTCGCCCACCGCCAGCCCTAACCGGAGCACCACACGAATCCCATGGCCACCACCGTCGTCCATCCTTGTAGTGCGCACCAAGAAGCTCCCCTAGCCCCCTAGCCCTATAAACGGGACCCCCGCACTCCCCTCTTCCATTTCCCCCACAGCGGCGCCGCCCCTCGTGCGTCGTAGCCGCCGCTCAATTTTTAGCGGTTATCGCGGCCATGTTCTCGTCATTTCATGTAGAATCTGTTGGAATTGCTTGTTTACTATTTTGTACCTGATTGATGTACTATTTTTCGTAATTATTGACTGTGGCCTTGTTTGATGTTGTGTTTCCGGCGGTAGAAGGACAGCCCGACCTGCATAGCTTTCAGGACCAGGAGTCTGGTCAGTGTGTTCAGCAGCCGCCTCTCCGCAGATCTTCTTCCTCCAACCACCTTTTGACCAGCAGCAGTACTTCCCTCCACCTCCTTTTTCGCAGCAGTACTACTTCCAGACCGGGGAGCCAGGCAAGTGTCTTTGCCATAATGCTCCTACTTCTTCCTATCTGTCACCTTGCATGCAAGTTAATATGAATCCTATGGTCATGTCCTTCCTGATTTACCTTGTCATCTGTGGTTGGGTATTAATATTAGATAGGTCATGCTTAGTCTTGTTATAATTTGGGGATGATTAAACAATGAACTTTATTGCTAATCTTGATAAATGCTCAACTTGAACTAAGAATCACAATGGGAATGGTAATCGTTTGCAACATGGCATAGGGGGTCCCGGCAGGTGGTTGTGGATGATGACGTGGGTTTACTTAGGTGTTCTGTGTAGTATCCAATGGGTGATTGTGCTTGGTTCCTGTTCGGGATCATGCTTACCGCTATTGGAACGCGTAACCATGACAACAGCACAAATCACAGGTTGAATATGAAAAAGTTGATTGAGTAGCTTGTTGATTCCTTTGTACCACTACGATCGAGGGAAAGGTACGGATGGGTAACCCGGACCTAGGGGATGTGTATGCGGGTACTATACACTACCCGTGGCGCAAGAGGGGGCTGCTGTGGTATGAGTAGGCTTCCACGCCAGCAAAATCTTAGTGGGGTTGCAAGCGGTCTAAGGAATCACTTTCGAAAGATAATGCGGTGGTCTCTTGGCCTCACACCATAGGAAGTGTGTGGTAACACGGAGACATAGTTATTGACGGGTGACGGAATCACCGACCTGTGGGTACAGTTGTGCACCTCTGCAGTATAAACTGTCTTGACAGCCGCGCTCGCGGTCATGAGCGGCATGGACACTTCCATATAGATAGTGCGGTTTGGTTGGGATCTGGTGGGGTACATAGGTCTGGGATGATGCTAGCGGGTAGCAACCATTATGGTGCTGGCGGGTAACGAGCATCATGGAGCAGGCGGGTAACCTGTGTCATGGTTTGCGGCAAGGTAGGCTCATTGTTGACAAGTGGGTAACTTGTCATTGTGCACTGGTGTGCACATTGGTACATTCACCTAGTAATGGTTGCTAAAATATGAACTAGACATAGGTTGCTTCTTGCTTATTTCTATTTAAGCCTTCCTTTTGTTGAGCTTTTCATATCATATTTTCCTACAGTTGCGGAGTATAATTTATGCAAGTAAATTGTACTCACACTTGCTATACACCATTCACCAATTATTGATGTTCAGAGGATGCACCAGAGGCAGGCTTCTTCGGTGGAGACTCTTTTTCCTAGGCAGGCGTTCCCCGATCGACTGTTGTGGCGTTGTGGAGCCTTCATTCGCTCGCTCCATCCGTTGTCGCGTTTAGCCCTTGTGTGGCATTTTTGTACTTTTGACTCGAACTATATAATAAAGACGGTGGAATACTTTATACCGCTATATTTCTGTCTATTGTGTGATGTTCTTCGTGGGCACACTTGAACTCGGTTTATTGTCATGAAACCGGGTGTGACACACAATCGTCATGAGTTCCTTTTTTTTTTGTTTCAAGTTGAAAGTGTAAAAACCTATTAGTTACACTCATCTATGAAATGTTTAAATATCATATCTCAACTAGCAAATGTCTATAATAACAAACCAAAGGAGGGTAAAAAAAATAGGGAGAACTGATCATGATGAAAATATGATCACTTTACTATCATGATAAATAATATTTACAGTTGTACAAGGCAGTGAAATGATCGAATAAAATTTCATGATTTGAAATTATATTTTTTTACGTACCATGTAATGTCTCAACTAACAAATGCCTATAATATGAAACCAAAGAATGGTAAAAAAAATTGACAATAGACCATCACAAAAATATTAACATTCTATAATCGTGGTAAAAATTATAGTTTTATGAGTCAATGAAATGAACGAATACAATCTTATGGTCAAACTATAATTTTTTATGAACTCATGAAATGTCTCACCTAAGAAATGCTTCTAATATCAAATCAAAGGAGAGTAAAAAAAGCAGGTACAACAGACCGTGAGGGAAATATGAATTTTACTGTCACATCCCCAAATTCTAAGTCCTTTGTTCAGATGAAAATGAGCTCATTAGTCATGAAGTCAAAAGTTTGAATGATTTTTCCTTATTCTGAAAAAAAAAATTTAATGGCCTTATTTGCATAAGTCATTCTTTTGAATTGGTTTTTCAATAGCTTTTGAAGGATTTTGTTTTTCACCATAGAACCCTATCAATATTTTTAAATCAAAATTCAACGTGCAAAAATAGAATTTTGGAGATTATATCAGAAATTTTTGAAATGGTTTGACACCTTTTAAAATTCAAAATAGTTTCTAATTGGGGAAATTGATGATTTTCCAGAGGCCGAATCACATCTTCACACCAAAACAAACGTTGCTCCACATTTTATCCTGAGCCACCACACAAATCCTCAAATTTTTCTGAGCACGGGAACATCAAAATTTGATCAAATTCAGTTTGAATATTTTAGAAAAAAATCCAAAATTCTGAAAAGGGCTAGCCACCCTGACGGACGCGCGCCACGGGTTTGACGATATGCCGCCGACGCCTTCGTCCACCGGACCACTGTAGAGGAGGACGCCGAGCATGACTCGAAGCTTTGGCACTTTCCTCACGCCCCCTTCCACCAATTCCCTGCCGCCTCGCCCCGTCCCGTGGCGCAAACGCACCGCGATGCGCCACGGCAGCGCCACCGCCCGAGGACGATGCCGTCCTCTGCCGCGCTGCCACGCACTTACGCACTCCTTTTCTTGCTGACCGGGTCTGCCTTGGGATAGAGGACACCGTCCTGAGTTCTTCTCTCCTCGCGCGCCCCTCTCCTCTCCTCTCTACCCCTGTCGCGCTGAGCGCTTGTCGACCACCACTGGCGCCGCTCGTCGCGCTCAAGCGGACAGCTCTAAAGAGAGCGCGCCAAGCTCCATTTCCTTGCCAAAACAACTCGCCGCACCGCTCTTCACCTCCCAGCCCAAGCAATCGCTCCATCTCACGCTGGTTTGCCTGGAACGAAGTCATCTTCTTCCTCGGGCCAGAGCGGCGGCGGCCACCGCCGTTGCGATTTCTTCGATTCCGGCCAACTCCGTTGAGGTTTACCCCTCTTCTTGCTCCAGCTTGATGCCCTCACTCTCACGCAGCTCTGTGACCTATTCTTGTTCGCAGAAGCTCGCCGAAGCCGCCGAATTACACTCGCCGCCGCTCAACTGTCTCTACCGCTGCCGTGAGCCTCACCGTCGAAGTCATGTCTCCGGCCATCCCCGAGGTCTTCATCACCGATCGATTCCTCTCATCACGATGATGCTCTTAGATATATTCTTCGCCTTATGACACCACTCGTTCGCCGCCAACCTCGCCAGGGTTGAACCCCCAAGCCGGCTCTTGTTGTCAGCATGGTGCCGGCCATTGCTGACGGTCATCAACCCCACTTTTAGACTTGCCTTGACCTCCTGAGCATGAATCTGGCCCCCTCCGGTCGTGTCTCACCGCCGTTGAGCTCGCCAGCGTTCATCTCCCCTGTCCCCTGTTTTTGAATTTGAATTTGAAATTTTGTTACTTTGCCTAAGTTTGTAAAATTTTTAATAAATCACACAAAGCTCCAAAAATTATGAGATAAAATTATTTTTGAATCCTTATTAATAGCTCTAATTTTTTGTTGAAGTGGTTTGTGTTGAAAGTTCATGGAACTTCCTAAATAAATATATTAACCAAAATTGTTTTTGAAATTTAGTTTAAGTTTCATGCATGTTCTAACAATAAAACCTGTGCACCTCTCTCTGTTATGCAATGCATGTCATCATATGATTTTTCTATATTTTTATCATGACAAGTTGCTATGCATGTATGTGAAATAACCAGATTCTGCAATTTAAATTTACATTGTGCATGTCAACTAAAATTGATGATACCTGTTCTAAAACCTCATTCCAGTAACATTCAAGTTCATGTATCAAGTTTAATGAATTTATCATGTTTTTTAGTCCCTTTTTTTAATTTTCTAAGTTTAAATCATAGACAATTGTTAGATTTTTAATAAAATCTTGGAAGCTCAACTTGACCCCAAACCAGTGGCAAACATCTTGTATTGGAGGCTGCTTTCAACTAAAAATAATCCCCTGCCCGTAACTTAAGTTTGATTTTCGTCGAAAAGTCGTTACGAGTTTTTACGATGTTTACCGATGTCGTAAACGGGCAGCAATAATCGGTGGACTCGTGTTCATGGTAACGCGAGCAATACCTTCAAACTCAGTGTCGTAGTAACCCTAGCCACCTTGTGAAGCCTCTACATAAGACATGTTTTTTGGATTTTTTCTAAAAACGATGTCTATGTGCTATCCGATATCGGAACCGGAACCCGGGAACCGGGAACCAGTTTTTCGAATCGGTGAAACTATTTTCAACATAACTTGAGCAGTAGACCTCCGTTCGACGTGTTTCTTTTTGCATTGTGTTTGTAGTCTTAGTAGCTACCTCCCTACATCATATCGCATCATTTGCATGAATCATGTCATCATGACATACATTCTCATACCGACACGTTTTACCTTATAGAGTACAATCCATCGAAGAGTGACGGGTGCCGCTGAGGGAGGAGCACCAGAGGTTGACCAGGTTGCTGAGGAGAACGCTGCCACTGCTGCTGAAGGCAAGCACCTCATATTGCTACCCTAATTTAATACTTAATGATAATATATACATGCTTCCATATAGGATTGCATTAAGTCGGACATAGTGGTATTGTTGGGAAATCCTAATATTGTTTCATGTTACCCCTCATTGATGTTGATTATATCGCCTTGTCCACTAGGTAGTGTGTCCTTTTACTCGAGTCACGAAAAGCTTAGGAATGCTTAGTTTAACAGTAGAAGTCGAGTGGTAAGTCCCACTCGCATGTATAGGATTCACTCTGATTACTTATGGGTTTGTGGATAGTTCGTATGATGATAAAAGTTGGAAAGTGTTAAAATTGAAATCAGGACGGTACGATAGGAGTGCAGCAAGACATGGAGGTCTTGTATGCCGTAGGCCCCGTCTGGGTTGACCTAGGAACCGGCCGTGTTGTTCTTAGCCTGAGCACTTTTCGTTCATATCACATGTCGAATATAATGGTAAGACAAGCTGAGTATCTCACTTTGTACTAATGTTTGGTCGATGACTGTACGGTGCATAGAACGGGGGACTCACATGTGCCTGCGAGGCCGTGGTACTCGACACCGTGTGGATTTTCCAACCGTGTAGCCATGAGTGTGAAAATGGTTGACATGAATATCACTTTGTGTAACTTTAGCGGGTTGCACGAGTCGTATGGTCCTCAGTCGTCTGGGTACAGTTGGACTCCCCTGCAGGAAGTATAATCGGTTCGAATCGTCACGGTCTTGGTTATGATAAAGCTCAGTGTTCTTTGGATAATATCGTAGAGTTGACAGATGACATGATGAGAAATGGATTATGGTTGATGGTATAGTTGTTATATGGTTACATAGTACTTATGGTCATGGGTTTAGTAGGTGTTTATGCCCGCAGAATCTTTTACTTTATGCTTATTCACATATGCTTAGTTTCAGCTTTAAGCAATCAAGTCTATTAGTATGTCTTACTTACCTTGCTACTACCGTATTGCATTATCCTTGGAGTCAGAAAATAATTCTGACAGGGTAAGTCTTGCGAGTACCTTCATACTCAATGTTTGTTGCTTAAGTTTTGCAGGTGAGGATGAGTTGGTGTTCCGTTACCCGCCGATGCCGGCGAGGGCGAGGAGTAGTCTAGACATTCGTGTGCTTGTGATTTGCGATGTTCGTGGGCTGAGCATCGCGATCCTTTGCTGTTTTACCCTTGCCGCCACTGCGGCCGCTCTGTTCCTTAGGATCGCTTCCGAATTTAATTTCAGAAGTTATGTCTCGAACCTACGGTCTGTAATATTACTTTAAAACTGATATAACCAAACCATTTGTGACATATGTGATGTATCAATCGTTATTGTTCCTCCAACGTGCTTGGATCTTGGGCATTGCTTGAGAAGCATGTCCGGGGACTAGCGGGTTTACATTCTTTTTTATCAGGTTATGTACTCGCATACCGTACATGGACGACGAGTCAATTTGATAAAGTTGAATGTAAATTGGACGGCTCCTCACAAAATTTACGGTCATAATAAATAATATTAGACCATACAAACCAGCCCACAGGAATGACTCACCTTCTCCTCGCAGCACTAATTTGTATTAAGCAATTATGGCAAATAATTCCATCCTGAATAGAATCCTCACCGGTGCAAGTTATAGAGCAATAATTACACAAGGGTCATTATAACTGGGTAGCTAACCACTCTGTGACGTAGCCTCTTATCAGCCCTTGGATCATCGTCTGATGACAGAGATTGCGCCATATCATTACTTGATAGAAGATGACGTGACCGAATCTCAGCCATCTGATGATGACCCAAGGGCTAATAAGAATTTTTTTTTCTACTCCTGGATGTAGTACTCCCAGTTTTGCAAACACACCGTGGATATGTGCACATACCCATTTATCGTTTTGAGTATATGGACATACTCAATTTACAAAATTTTCAAAATGATAACTATGAAAAAATTTGAAGGAACATATATTATTTGATATACACTGAAATATTGAGTTATTGTGTGTATTTATACAACCATCACTATATTATAAAAAATATGAGTTTCATTGAAAATTTTTCATATTTATCACTTTCAAAATCTTAAATTGAGTTTGTACGAATACTCAAAATAATAAATGGGTATCACGCATACCCAAGTTTTTTCTTAAAAGTGGGAGTTAATTACGCTTGGGAGGAGAGAGGAGTTTTCCTATATATTTATCTTAATAATATGATTCGTTCTCCACTGAAATCTTCTTTGAGAAAAAGAATTTCCGTTAAAAATAGGGGTCAGCTCTCCAAAAAAAAAAAATGGTTCGAAACCACACCTTTCGTACTTTAATCTTTGAAAAAAAAAACACCCATTCCAAACCAGAAGCGACAAAGATTTAGGTTTCCTTTTTAGGTAAACGAAGATTTAGAGTTTAGGACGTCCTCAAATATCAATTTATTGAATACCTATGTTGAAGATCACGTCCAGAGCAACACACATGGTTTAGACTCTAGGAGTGAATTGGGATAGATATTTATGCAACATGTTTGTTGATGTGAAGATTTGTTTAGGAGAAATCAAATGAATACCTAAGTTTAACTCATTTCGAGTGCTAGATACAGTCTTAAAATTCATTTGGAGTTCGAACATGGCCGCACGACGATGATTTGAATGTGAAAATATGAATAAAAAAACAAACATGTACCCACTTCTTACCAACATGTCTCGTGCCCGTTGCTACAGGTTGTTTTTCTACTTTTTTATTATTATACATGGAAACAGCACACAATCTTTATTCTATAATATACAGTATCAAGCCCATGTGTTGATATAAACATAATAAATGAACTATATTTGATTTATGTAAATGATATACTGGTACGAGGAGACCAACCTTATTTCTGCCGCCACAGTTTCCATTATTGCATCCACTCCATACAACACATTTCCAATATTACATCGAATATTTAATATTTGTTCAATACTTCGACTACGTGGTATTTGATTGTTATTTTATTACCCCTGGGAAAAAAGTTACATTCACTACCCTATTGCTAGCTTTTCCTAACACTTGCTACCGTAGGCTAAAGCCACCTGTACGAACTGCATAATAATTGTCTCTATACCTTTTAAAGCAGTATCGAGAGATGTAGCATAAAAACCTTTTCCAACAGAATTTCATCGCCAAATAAAAGTAATTTCTATGCAGAAAAGGCTTTCTTGACACTTTGCAAATAGCGCAATCTAGCATACTACGTAGGTAGAAATAATTTGTTTTCAAATAATTATGATCAAATAAATAATCTAATTGCTGATTCTAGTACTACACATTATGGCTATTCTAACTTTGAGGAGAACTAAAAACAAGGTGAATGCATAAGGTTAAGTAACAAAATCTATGTTTTGTATGGCTGTCATGAATAACATGATGTAGTAATCTAAAACAAGATTGTGGCCTTGTTTAGCACAGAAGAGTTCGAAGGAAGTCTGATGTTTGAGTAGCGGCTATACAGAGAACTCAATGTGTGTAGAATAGCGTTTGCAACTTGATTATTTTATTAGAGATTATTTGCACCGAGTGTAAAATATTTGACATGCCTCTAAAATCTGTTATATCACATTTAATTGCTGAAAATTATTTTGACTATTTTGTTGTAATATTTTGTAAAGTTAAAAATTATTACGTTTGCGTCATCCAAAATATGTCTCTAGTGTAATAACATACTTCTCCATTAATACTATGAGCATTTACAATAACAAAAGAAGGAAGAATCTTTAGTGCGGCGCAAGATTTGGAGAAGGAAAAATGGTTCGCGAAAGAGCAATCCATTATTGTTAGAAGTAGAAACTTTGTCCACAAAAGATTATTATGAATATATGCAAATCTACCGAAAAATAATCAATTTACATCTAGATTATTCCTTTCGTATCTCTACATAGGTGAAGGGGAAAAAAAAAAAAAATCAAATACTGCATGCGGCAAGGGGCAGACGCAGCTGGCGTGTCTTCTTCCTTTTCAGCAAGGGGACAAGCCCCTTCTGGTTTTGGCCTCTGTCCTCTCACGTAGTCACGAGTAGAGTGTACACCACGTCGATTGGAAGTCAGCACCGCTGATTTGTCGTACCCTGAGCCCTGGATGCGGAGGCTGATAGCCTCGTCGCCGGACCAGGGGCTTCGATGGCAAAAGCAGCCAGGGGAGGCGCGGCAGCGACGCCATTGCCAGTGGAGCTCGGAGGAGGGGAACTGCAGAGGAACGTCGATAGGGCTGCGCGACGCGTCTGGTAGCGGCTTACTCGATCACTCGATGGCCTTGCGGGTCAG
Source organism: Oropetium thomaeum (assembly GCA_001182835.1). Taxonomy (NCBI): domain Eukaryota; kingdom Viridiplantae; phylum Streptophyta; class Magnoliopsida; order Poales; family Poaceae; genus Oropetium; species Oropetium thomaeum. Next base: position 1,500,201 of record LFJQ01000032.1, read on the forward strand.
CGTGCACCACCACATCGACGGTGACGAGGGACGTGCCGAGCGTCAACGGGGCCACGGAGCTGCTGCACGCAGTCGAGCTCGCCTCCTCTCTCTTGCCTACGAGGTGGTCCATGTCCATGGGCTGGTGGAGTGGTGACGCAAGCAGCAGGACAGCGTTGCGAGATTGCAGGGCGGGAGGAGACTGAGGAGGCAGCTGGGCAGCCATCAAGGTGGAGGCGCGGGACGGCGCAGAGGCCGCCATGCTCGTGGCGAGGGGGTGCTAAATCAATGGGAGGATACCGTACACTGTAGATCCGGTCGGGGCAGGACGACAATGATGCGCAAGAGGCGACACCCTGCCTCTCTCCCTGGTGCCTTGTTTGTTTCTTTTTTTTTTTTGGTGGAAAACGGTGCAGCAGGGCGGCAGGCGCGTGCCTTACAGTGGCGTACCCCGCGCGGCAGGATGATGGACGGAATAAAGAGTGTGGGGAAGATCATTACAAAAATAATTAATAATAGAGATTAGGATATTATTTTTCTCTAGATAGAAAGATATCATCCCTCTATACGAAAGATGACACAAATCTAGATTAGGAGACCATCCTTCCCTGGATAGAAATATATATAGGTTCTACAATACAGAATTATAAAGTACTCCTTAAATACTATTGAAAAAAAGGACAGGTTCATGGGTTTTTTTTTAAGGAATCGGACAGGTTTATAGGTTTATGGTCTAGTGGAAGAAATTGAACGGGAAATAAAGCATAGGAAAAAGAACCTACAAATGTAATATTTGTTAGAGATATTCCTGTAGTAACAGATACGAATTCGTATCTTAGAGATAGATAGTCGTGTAATTCTATCCTTTTGTATTCGGTTGTAACTCTATCTCCAAGCCTTGGGCTATATAAACTGCAGGCATGCATCATATTGTGCATCGCTTCCCTCATATTTTACATGGTACCAGAGTTGTTCCTCTAATTATCTAGATGGCGTCCTCTTCCGCCGCCGGCGTTGCTAGCCATGCTTTTCTTGTGCTAGCAGTGACGGAAAAACTCACACAATCCAATTCATGCTATGGAAGATGCAAGTTCTTCCTACGATTCGTGGAGCACAGCTTCATAGCTTCATTGACGGCACTGTTGTTGTGCCCGCAAAGGAGGTCGACAACAAGGAAGGTGACAAGCTGCCAAATCATAGTACGCGCAGTGGATGGCTGTGGATCAGCAAATCCTGGCCTATCTGATCTCATTGCTTTCAAAGGAGATCCTGCCATTGGTTGTCAACTGCCAAACGAGCCGAGAGGTATGGGTGCAAATTACATCTAGCTTCTCCTCTCAAACTCGGGCTCGAGCTGTCAACACCCGCATAGCCCTCGCCACAACGTAGAAGGGCAACTTGTCCGTCGCTAAGTACTTCACCAAGATGAAGTTACTTGGAGATGAGATGGTGTATGCCGGCACACCGCTCGGTGACGAGGAATTTATCTCATATCTTCTGGCAGGACTCGATATAGAGTTCAATCCAGTTGTCTCGGCTTTGGTGGTGCAACGGGAACCAGCTGACCTCAACGAGGCCTACAATCAACTTCTGAGCTTCGAGACGAGGCTCAAACTACTTCAAGGCGGCGGCAACAACCAACACCTCACGGTGAACTCCATGTCTCGTGGTGGGTGCGGTGGCCGTGGAGGTCGCGGCGGCACACATGGCCACATTACGTCGTCTCGTGGTCGTCCACAACAAGGTGGCTCCAGCAACAGAGGGTTCTCCAAGCATTGGACCTCGAGCTCTGAACCCTCTCACTGTCAGATACTCCCTTTGTTATTTTTGTGTGTTGTTATTGACTTTCATCGATAACTTTGACCATTTATCTTATTTAAAAAAGTATAAAAAATATCAAATGTCTTGTTAGGATTTGATTTATTACTGAAGATTTTTTAATCTTAATTTTTAATTTTACATATTTGAATTAATTTTTTTAATAATATTAGTGGTCAAAGTTTTCGATCAAAGTCAATGACGATAAGTAAAAAAAATGGAGGGAGGATGTGACAAGCCAGGACACTATGCAATCAAGTGCTGGTACTGGTTCGATGAGGAATATGAAGCTGAAGAACGGACCGGCTGCAAGCAACTCCAACGGCGGTGATGGCACGTGGTACACTGACACAGGTGCCACAGACTACTCTTTCACGTCTGAACTAGGCAAGCTTGCCGTACGTGATCGCTACATGGGCGACGATCAGATACATACTGCGAATGGCACAGGTATGGCTATTAAGCATATCGGGCAAGCTGTTTTACCCTCTTTTGGTCGCGATCTTTACCTTAAAAATATTCTGCATGTCCCAGAAACACAAAAAAAATCTAATTTCAGTTCATAAACTTGCTTTTGATAACAATACTTTCCTTGAATATCATCCGTTCTATTTTTTGATTAAGGATCGAGCCACAAGGAAGGTTCATTTTCAAGGCCAGGCTAGGCGCGGCCTCTATCCAATTTCTTCTGACGAAGTAAACTCCATCAATAAACAAGCGCATGCTGTCGATAAGCTTTCAGCAAAACAGTGGCATGATCGTCTAGGGCATCCTTCTCCCTTTATAGTTAATAAAGTCATTACTAGCAATAATTTGCCTTGTTCTAGTAACACTAGTATTGAGTTGGCGTGTGATTCGTGTCAAAGAGCTAAGAGCCATCAGCTCCGCTATCCAAATTCATCAAGTGTGTCTAGTGTACCCTTGCAACTTATTTTTTCCGATGTATGGGGTCCAGCCCCAGATTCTTTTGGCAGGCACAAATATTATGTCAGCTTTATAGATGATTTCAGCAAATTTACTTGGATTCTTTTGTTGAAACACAAATCAAAAGTCTCCAAATGTTTCCATGAATTTCAAAACCTTGTCGAACGCCTCTTTGATCGTAAAATTGTTTCTATTCAAACAGATTGGAGAGGTGAATATGAGAAACTTCATCCTTTTTTTAAACGCATGGGTATTACGTACCTTGTTTCTTGTCCTCATGCACGCCAAAAAAAGGGTGTTGCGGAAAGAAAACATTGACACATTGTCGAAGTGGGTCTCTCTCTTCTTGCTCGTGCCCAAATGCCCCTCAAATTCTGGAATGAGGTGTTTTTGACGGCCACTTATCATATCAATTGCACACCGACTAAACTCCTTGACTACTCCACACCTTTAGAATGTCTGTTTCAGACTAAACCTGCATACCTGACTTTTCATACTTTTGGGTGCGCTTGTTGGCCAAACCTGCGCCCCTATAATGCTCGGAAATTAGAGTTTCGGTCAAAACAGTGTGCGTTTTTGGGGTATAGCACACTTCATAAAGGTTTAGATGCCTTGATATATCTACAGGACGCGTTTATATATCTCACGATGTCGTTTTTTATGAGCATGTTTTCCCTTTTGCATCTCTCAATCCAAATGCAGGCTCACGACTTCACTCCGAGTTACTACTCCTTCCTCCCACGTTGCTTAATTCTTGCGATCAGAATGATGTGACAGTAGTTTCCCCTATGCCTAATAGCTCATTACCTGCTGCTACATTCACTAATGTTTCTGACTTACCTACTTTGGCAACAAGTGCTGCTGATGACATGCAGGAACAGGCACGTACGCCCCTCGAGGCTGGCTTCGTGGTGCATCCAGCACACCAGTCTTGGATGCTGCCCAACAGACCGCATCAACGCAAGTTCCGCCTGACACCACATCGTCACCAGTCAACGGATCGCGGCAACAGGGGGACACAACCTCTGATGCACAAGAATTCCCAACAGTGCCGGGATCATCGGTGCTACTCTCTCCGGTGCCTAAGTCTCCTCGATCATCAAGTCCATCACCAAGACCAAATCTGGTTCTTGCTCCACCGCCGGCACGGTCTACTCGTTGCAGCATGGTATTCGACAACCTCGAAAGTACACTGATGGCACTTTACCGTATGGTGCTGGTTACATTGTTGAAACGGAACCGTCTGATCTTGCTGAGGCATTGCGAGATGACAATTGGAAACAGGCCATGGATGTTGAAGTTGAAGCACTTCACAAGAACAGAACTTGGCATCTTGTACCTGCACAACCAGGGCAGAATGTGATAGGTTGCAAGTGGGTTTACAAGGTGAAGAGAAAGACTGATGGCTCCATTGATCGGTATAAAGCTCGTCTGGTTGCTAAAGGGTTCAAACAAAGGTTTGGTGTGGATTAATGAAGATACTTTTAGTCCTGTGATCAAGCCTCAAACCATCAGACTTATGCATCACTTGCCGTGTCATACAATTGAGGAGCTTACGCCAACTAGATGTCCAGAATGCATTCTTGCATGGCATTCTAGAGAGACGTTTATATGGTACAACCTCCTGGGTATGTGGATAGAGATAAGCCAGAGTATGTTTGCAAGCTTGGTAAAGCCTTGTATGGGCTAAAGCAGCCGCCTAGAGCGTGGTACCATAGACTCAGCTCAAAGCTTGTGCAACTCAGGTTTAAACCGTCCAAGGCTGACACGTTCTTGTTCTTCTACAAGCAAGGAGATATTGTCATCTATGTGCTAATTTATGTTGACGATATCATTGTGGTGAGCTCAGTTCCTAAAGCTACTCAAGCACTGCTTCTTGATCTTAAGATGGACTTCGCACTCAAGGATCTTGGAGAACTAAATTATTTACTTGGTAGTGAAGTTCACAAATCCAGGGACGGAATGCTGCTCACCCAGGAGAAATACACACGTGATCTCTTGAAGAAAGTCAACATGCTGCGTTGTAAAGGAGTTGATACCCCTCTCTCAACAAATGAAAAGCTGGCAAAAGATCAAGGTTCGCCTCTTGGACCGAGGGATGCAACAAATTATCGCAGCATTGTAGGAGCTTTACAATATGTGACTTTAACACGGCTAGATATTTCATTTGCTGTCAATAAAGTGTGTCAGTATTTACATGCTCCTACAAGTAGTCATTGGTTAGCGGTTAAACGTATACTTCGGTATTTGAAGAATACTCTTGGAGTTGGTCTTAAAATCAGGAAGTCCACATCACTAAAAGTCAGCGCCTTTGCAGATGCGGATTGGACAGGCTGTTCTGATGATCGACGCTCTACTGGTGGGTTTGCTGTTTATTTTGGCAGCAATTTGGTTTCATGGAATGCTCGCAAGCAGGCAACGATGTCATGCTCAAGCACAGAGGCAGAGTATAAAGCTCTAGCTGATGCAACGGCAGAGATCATGTGGATTCAGACATTGTTAAAAGAGATTGGTATTCTTAGTCCCCTTACGGCGAAGCTTTGGTGCGACAATATTGGAGCCACCTATCTCTCAGCCAACCCTGTGTTTCATAAAAGAACAAAACATGTAGAAGTGGATTTCCATTTTGTTTGTGAACGAGTAACACAGAAACTGTTGGACATACAACATGTTAATACTAATGCTCAAGTAGCCGACGGTTTCACCAAAGCACTTTTAGTTAGGAAGCTGCAAGAATTTCGGCACAACCTCAACTTAGAAGAAGTTAAGATTGAGAGAGGGTGTTAGAGATATTCCTGTTGTAACAAATACGGAGTCGTATCTTAGAGATACATAGTCGTGTAACTCTATCCTTTTGTATTCGGTTGTAACTCTATCTCCAAGCCTTGGGCTATATGAACCGCAGGCATGCACAGTATGGTGCATTGCTTCGGTCATATTTTACATTATTGTGTGTATAAGTGATAAGAAGGAGCATGCTGCTCTACTCATCCTATGCAAAAAAAAAAAACTAAACTCATCGCTTGTTTTAAAATAACAATGAAAAGCTATATTTGGTTACTGTGATGTACTAATTAACCATAAAAAAAATTCTGTAGTGTATATTAAGGGCCTATTTGGTACGGCTCCACTCCAAAACTCTAGTGGGGAGCTGGCTCCAGCCAGCCAAACACCTCAACTCCAAAACTCTATGGAGTAGCAGCTCCATCTGGAGTTGGTGGAGCTATAGTTCATTTTGGTGTAGTACCTCTTTTCTAGCTCTAAGGATGGTGGAGGGTTATATCTGGTCGTGGAGTTGAGATAAAATTACCCATCACTATCACCGATAATATCGAAAATGATTTCTTTTTTTCTTTTCCCTCCCAACTCTTGTTCGTGTCGGCCTCTCCTTCCTCTCTCTCTCATGTCCGTCTCTGTCTCTCCTTTCTCTCTATTTCTTCTCCCCTACGCGAGGACAAAACCTGCCCATCGGAAGTCGGAACTGCTGCATCAGAGCTCGCCGCTCGCGCCCCTGCCTCACGCGCACGCGCGCCCAGCCGCTCGCCCTTGCGCCCCACCCGCCTGCGCACACACCAATCACATGCCGCTCGCGCCGTCTGCCCACGGGCCAGCCACGCGTTGCTCGCGCCGCTGCTATTTTTTATTTGTTTTCATGAGTATGCATAACCATGTTTCTTATATTTGTATATATTTTATTTCTGTAGTAGAAAGTTTCATGAGGTGCTAGAATCTATACTTCAAATGACTGAGCACAAACCATTAGTATAACATGTATACTATGCCACAAAGTGCTTCTGATGAGTCAACTTCCTAAGTAAGCATTCTTGCGATGGATGCATTTCGTGACACTGTGTCTACTTCTCTATCTCTTGCGTAGAATTATAAAATATTCATGTAATAATTAGAAACTAGACAATATATTCTTGCGTGAGTGTTGGATTTGAATTATGTGCTCTGTAATCAAAGTGTGCTTCATTTTATCATATGTGACAGTTGTTTTATCACTTCGTCCTTGCCATATATTAAATAGGAATGATGTTGTTTGTTCATTTTTTTGACATCAACAACAGCTCAAGCACTCGATTTTATTCCTTTCTTGGAAAATTACACTGTACAACAGCTAGTACATGCGTAGAATTGTATGCCAACAAGTGCTAGTTGAAAAAATATTTATACAATACTTCAATAATACACTCATACTACTCAGGACAACAATAGCCTTTTACCTTTCAAACCAACCTTTCTGGAGCTAAAAACACAGCTCGAAAACACAGCTCCAACTCCACCACAGAGCACCTCCACTTAGAATTTCGAAGCAAAGCTGCTTTATGGTGGAGCGGAGCCAGCCAAACAGGCCATAAATAACCCAAAGGCGTGATATATATTAAGATTGTTAAATCAAGAAGGGGAGCTTCAAGACGCGCGGGAGGAGCGGTGAATAGTGGGGTGTGAATGCGAAGGTCATTAGGCCAAGTAAATGAAATTGACGGAGTGAGACAAAATGTCGAAGGATGAGTAAAGCCTATGTAGTTGAAGTTTCGACCCATGTGACATAATAGTGAAGTAAAGCTGTGGGATTAGTCTCATTGTTTAGGTGGGTGAGGGTGTCATATAACCTGCGTCGTTCCGACTCATAGCACCTCCGGTTTATCCCTTTTATACGAAGTGAGGTCGAAAACGTAAGAGGAGTGCTACGCGAAATACATGTGGCTGCTTCAGGTGGGAGCTGGGCTGGAAGTGGAATTTGGGTGCTGGGTATTACAATAAACATTTGAATGAATGATGAGCAAAGATTGCAGTGAAATATGAGCAAAAGAATAAGAGTGCCGTAGAGAAAAGAAGGAAAACAGAAATAATAGTACCATTATACTGGGCATATTAGTGGCAGCAGCCGGCTGGGATAGCCAATGGAGGGCCGAGGTAGCCAACGGTGGAGTTTCTGGTTCAGCTGGAGAGGAGGGGCTGGTGCCCGCAGCAACATTGCCGACAGACGGGGAGCAGATTGTAGACAGCAGGAGCTCCTAGACGGAGACCATGTTCTTAACGCAACGAGGCAAGATGTGCAGGGGGAGGAGGTTGGTTCTTCCTGTCGGCGGTGTTGCCGGTTCGGCGAAGGAGGATAAGGAGCTTGTGGCTGACGACAGCATCACGGGTTGTGTTGGTAAAAGATATATAGATTTGATTGTCTTCTAAGTAATAAACATTAAGTTGAGACTCCAAACAAGCGAAGTTACGTTGTTGGTTTCACCATATAACCAAGTTATCTAGTTTCTCACTAGTTGCCTTGTTAGTCTCGCTTGTTGAGAGTGAGCAAGTGTTATCCCTATAGCAAGAGTTATGGCGATACCTCCTATGCCATCAAAACTATCTGAAGTTCCATATTTACCATTACAGTTTTCTTATCCCATTGTGTAACACCCTAATTTTGAACTTCTTGCAATTTAATAAAATTTATTAGAAACTAGAGTGTTGTCAATTCTCTCTCACAAAAATGATTGTTTTTCGAATTTGAAATTAAATCTGAATTATTTGATTGTGCATCATGCTGGATAGATTGCAGTAGGATTTTATTGTGTGGCTAGTTAGTTTGAGTTGTTAGAATCTGAAATTGCTTAGAATTTATTTCTGTAGATAGTGTTTATTTTGTTTTATGTGAAATTGTTTAAATTGTTTGCGCTTGACATAGTTCTATAAAGGAAAAATTAAAAGAAAAGAAAAGAAAAACTAAAACCTTTCTAACCTCTTTCTGGCCCAGCAGTTTACCCTAGCCCAGCCGTCAGCCCAACTGCCCCGCTACTCGGCCCGCTTCTTCGCGGCGTGATCACCACACCACCCTAAGCCCGCCCTGCCTTGGGCCGCCTCCGGCCCGCTCAGCCCACCCGTCCACGCGCGCCTATGCTAAACCTAGCCGCCATGCGTTGCTCGATCCGCGCCGCACGCAACCACCGCCACCGCCACTTTGGGGAGTCCATGCCCACGCCTTTCGCGTGCGTGCCACGCGCAACCCTAGGGTCTCGCGCGCCTATAAAATGGAAGCACTGCCCCTCCTCTTCCGTTTCCCACCCGCGCCGCCACCTCTCGTGCATCGTAGGACCGCCGCGCCCTTGCCGTAGCTCCGTCACCGCGCGCTGTCGCCACCCGCCGTCGTCAGTGTCCGCCGGACCCCATCAACCCCACGCCGCGCCGCCTTCACCAAGCTTTGGATCGACTCGAGGCGTCCACCTCAACTCCTCCACCGTCTCGCCGAACCCCGTCGTTCGTAGCTCGCCGTCGCGCGCCACTGTCTGCATTCCGCCAGGGCACGTCAACCTCTCGCTGAGCCTCCCCGCCGCCCCGGCTTCCTCCTGGAACCAGCTCCGTCGCCTAGAACCCGCCGAAGATTGAGATCGACGAGCTCTGGTAATCCTCTAGTGGTGCCGCCACCCACCGGAGCTCGCCGCCACCGCCACCTCACCTGAACCGCGCGCGCGAGCCGTCTGATCTGGATCCAGCAGTCGAGATTAGATCTGCCCTTTGAACATGTAAACCAGGTCCATGAACCCATAGACCCAGTCCACCTAGAACCGTGAACCTAGTCCATGTTTTTCTCTATACGAAATAATTGAATTAAAGTCAAAAAAATGCCAGCCTTTATCTTTGCAGTTTAAACCCTAAACTTTGGCTTAATTGTGCTCTGGTCCTATGTTTTACATAAAAGGTCCTGTATTTAATTTAATTATGCTGTAATTTGTACTTTTACATAAAATCCCTTTTGTTTTAATAATTATAACTTACCTGCTCTTTTTACAGAAAACACCCTGACCTTTAATTAACAAAATCTGAATGTAACATTTTTACAACAAGGTCCCTGTCCTTTTGTAAAATGGCATATAAGTCCATGAATCTTGCCGTTTTCACAAATAAACACCTATAACCTGCTGCTTTTGCAATTAAGCCCTTGTTTAAGTTTAATTACCCTTCTGCTATGTTTTTGTAATTGTGAATAGGTCCCTGTTAGTGCTTTTTTTTGCAGTTTAGTCCTTGTAGCTTCAAACGAGCATATCTTTTCACTCGTAGCTCCGTTTTTAGTGGTTTTCGCACTCATGAACTCGTAGCGATGAGTAAAATCTTTTAGAATAGTTCTTAGTAGCTTTTGTTGCTGTTTTAATCAGATTTCTCATTATTGTTTGTTTGCTTGTCTTGTTTATGTTGTTTGACGTTGCGATGCTAGAAGGCGAGCAAGTGAAGAACCTTCAAGACTTGAACTTTGCAGATCCTGAGCAGCAGCAGTAAGGCAAAATCAGGCAAGTGTCCTTGATCATAATGCTCCTACTTCTCACTAGCTGTCACGATGCATGCAATAATTTGAATTCTATGTGTACCCTTCCTGATTATCCTTGTCACCTCGATTTGCTGTAGTTGTTATATGATTTGTTCATGCTTAAACTTGCTATGATTGGGATGGGTAAAACCATGAAGTTTATTGCTAAAATTGATTAGTATTCAACTTCAGTTAATGATCACCATGGGTAATGGTAACTAGTAGCAACATAGTATGGGTGATCCTGGCAGGCGGATGGTGACGATATAGGTTTACACAATGGTTGATGAGGACATCACACCCATGTATACACACAATAATTCTCCTGCTGCTACAAATGAAGGTCCAATCACCAGAGCTCGTGCCCGTCAACTTAATATAGAGGTGAGCTCATTTCTTAGCACTCCATTACGAATTCTTGAGGATAGATTACTACCTAATGATGTTATTATGATTAGGAATCATGGAGAGGTCAGAGGAACGATGGAAGACCAGGTTGGAGTCAGCCAAGGACATTCAAGCCCAGTCGGAGGCCCAGCCCACGTCAACTTCAAATCCAATTCGGAGTCCAGGAGCAGTCTCCACTAAAACGGACGTCCAGGTTGCATACGGACTCCGTTTTAGGCGATCTACCACTTCACGGAAAGAGGACGAGACCATCTTTCCAACGGGACCGGTCCCATTTCCAAATTCCTTCGGAGTCGATGGGAATCGCCAAAACAGTGAGTCGTCCAAAATCTGTCAGGGTGCTGCGACACCGATTTTGGGCCGGATGGCCTTGTATCGAGTTAGAGTCCATTAGGGTTTCATCCAGGGGGACTTGCACGTCCCCAAGTCCTTTATATTCAGCCGTCACCCCCTCCATTAGGATCGGATTTTGCTTAGATTATTTCTGTATACACAGATTCGCCGTTTCATCGATTTGTGAGACCCCAACTTGTGAGTTTAATCTGTATCTGCAAATTTGGTTGCTTTGCACTTTGTTCTTACTTGTGTTCTTCGATTCGCAGGTAAGGATTAGCCTTCTCGGTGTGACACCCTGATCCAGGGCTTATTAGGATTAATTGGATACTTATATCAACACATTGCAACTTCTTTTCCGGTAGCCTAGTTCCGAAAAACTCCAAGGTTAAGCGTGCTTGGCCTGGAGCAATTTTAGGATGGGTGACCGACCGAGAAGTTATTCCCAGGTGCGCACGGGTGAGGATAAATGTGCGCAGAAAAGACTTGTGTTGGTCTGTGAGGCCAGCCTACGTCCTATAAAAAGCTACCTGATGTAAGCGGGCCCGGCCTCGAGGAGGCGGGACGTTACATAATGGTATCAGAGCCGACTCTCGCGGTTTCACGGGCGCGTGTATCGCAGTTGCGCAGCATGGTGTGCATGGCTGGTGTGAATCCAGAGTGGTTACACAGCATGACACATGCGCTGGCATATGACACATGGACATGGCCAAGAGAGAACGTTCCTGGCTTAGGATTGACCGACGAGGACGTCGGTCTCTTAAGAGGGTGAGTATGTCACACCCCGATCCAGAGCTTGTTAGGATTAATTGGATACTCATATCAACAAGTTGCAACTTCTTTTCCGGTAGCCTAGTTACGAAAAACTCCGAGGTTAAGCGTGCTTGGCCTGGAGCAATTTTAGGATGGGTGACCGACCACTAAGTTATTTCTGGGTGCACACGGGTGAGGATAAATGTGCATAAAAAAGACTTGTGTTGGTCTGTGAGGCCAGCCTACGTCCTATAAAAAGGTACCTGATGTAAGCGGGCCCGGCCTCGAGGAGGCGGGACGTTACACTCGGCGAGGTCATCCATGTTCGCGCGGGTGATAACCAGAGGAGACGTGGTGCTGCGATTGCAGGGTTCGGGACGTGCCGTTCGGAAGCCGGATCGGTTTGTGTTGCGACTCCGCCCAAATCGTTGATTATCAGAACCTGTAGGAAGATCGGGACCCCCGTCCCCATCAAGTGGTAATCAGAGCTTCAGGTGTTTCCTCAGGTTGCCTTTGTTTACCCTAATTCCTTGTTTCGTTTCATCCTATAGTCCATAAAAAAGGCCAAAAACAGAATCGTAATTTTAGGTTACATCCTATCCAAAACCGTATTTAGCCATTGCATATTTCAATTTCAGAGTTCGTAGTGTTGAGTTCGTGTCCTTAGTTATGTTTTGTTGCTTGTTTAGATCGGGTCTTGTTACGGTTTGTTTTGCTTCCGCCACCTTGTGTGAAACCCTAACCGTCAATTTTTTAATTCCCCACCCTGATCCCACCCTGAATTTAGTTTGTTACATCACTTCTGTTATTTATTTTGACCATCCACCATTTGTTTTCACCTTTTACATAGCTTCCGCCATCGAATTCCTTGTTTTACCGCGACTCGATTCATTGTCTGCCGTAATACGCATGCTGATTCGGACACCCTTCCATAAAACGGCCATAATTTTTGCATACGAACTCGAAATCAGGCAAACTTTATATGCAAAACGACCGGCACGAAATTTCGCATTTGATTTCACCCTAGCTTCGTCGGGTTTTCTGCTTTTAGAATCCCGAAAATTCACCCCGGAAGGTACACATATCGGAGGCCGAACATTCTGCCCCAACTTTCAGGCAGCTTCAGAAATTTTCATAGACCACATATTTGATCCAGTTGATCTGCAAATTTGTGTGGTTCCTATTTCTATGCTCTGCTTACTAAAAAAATATTTAAAAAATAAAAGGAAAAAATAAAAATATTTTGGTGTCAAAAATTTCAAGTTTTTGCCAAAAATATCAAGTACTAGTAGAGAGAGTTCTATTGGTGACAGCAAAAGCATTAGCAACGGAGCATAGAATTGGGTGACATACTATATATGGCAAGTGTTTGGGCTGAAATGAGTTTCCTTTGCCTATTGATCTTTGTTGCTGTTTTGCCTATACATCATCTTTGTCCACGTATCATAACTGTTATAGGACATATTTGGCCAACAATTAGGACCAATACTTTGGACACTTATTCAGTATTACTATCTGTTTTTGATCTGTGTTCCACTCACATATATATTGGCCTTCCAAGCTCCACATAACCCTTCTGAACAGGCACAGATTCTTCACCCTGTAATTGTCGGATCACTTCTCCCAGGTATCTTGCTTTGTGTTCACTTAGATCTTTGTAAGAATTTGGTTTGAAACTTCCTGTTGCAGTCTGAGAGTACCACAATCCTAACACAGTAGTTGGTAGGGATAACCTTTGTCTATTTTCTTCTATGTTGTTTTTCTTTCATCATGTCAGCAGGTGACGAATCGGCAAGCCCAACGGGCTTCAACGAGTGTGTCAGCCAAGACCAGATGAAGGGAGCAATTGACAAGGCGCTGGAGGGCATCGATGAGAAGATCACTAATGCTGTGATGAAGAACTTAGGCCCTGTTCTTGACGGCCTTACCACTCAATTGGCCGCCATCGCTACGCGACTTGATGTGTTGGAGCGGCGTCCACCTGCCGGCAACCACGACGACGACGACGACGTCGACGACACTATCTATGATACCGATGGCAACATTGATGAGCGTGCAACTCAGGGAGCTCGCCTTCGACGTCGACTACGCCGTAACTGTCACGGCATGGGAGGTAACAACAACAATCAACATGCTCGCCCTCATGATGATCCATTTGCTAAGGTTAAATTTTCCATACCGCCATTCTCTGGTTTATATGATGCTGAAAAATATCTTGATTGGGAGATGACGATAGAGCAGAAATTTAGTTCCCATCTAGTTCCTGAACAACATAGGGTTCGACAAGCTACTAGTGAGTTTAAGGACTTTGCTATTATTTGGTGGACTGGTTTAGCTGCTGTCCGACGTGTACCTGCCACTTGGGATGCTTTAAAAACAGCTATGCGTGATCGTTTTGTTCCTCCTTCTTTTCAGCGAGATATACATCTCAAACTGCAGCGTTTAGAGCAAGGTAGTAATTCCGTTCAGGATTATTATGCTGAGCTACAGAAGGACATGATGCGTTGTGGGGTAGTTGAGGATAATGAGGATAAAATTTGTCGTTTTTACGGGGATTGAGGCGTGAAATTCAGGATACTCTTGATTATAAAACCTTTAACAATGTCAACGAGTTGTTCCACATAGCTATGCTTGCAGAGAAGGAATTGCAGGGAAGACAGGAACAGCAAAGACAAGAACCAGTTGCTCCTTCACGCCTAGTACGTGTACATCTACGGGAGCAACACGGTCCTCGTCAAGCTTTCGTCCACCTCCTGTACCAGCCAGCAAGCAACCGTCCACCACAGCAACGCCTCCCTCGTCACGCCCTGCGGATTTTTCTAAATCCTCTGTGCAGGGTCCAGTGAAGAATCAACCATCCACTACATCCACTGGTCGCACGACTGACATTCAGTGTCATCGCTGCCTTGGACTTGGGCACGTACAGCGTGACTGCCCAAGCAAACGAGCCTACATTGCCACTAAAGATGGAGGTTATGCGAGCACCTCCGACTTAGAAAATGACGATGATGATGATGATGTTGCTGCTGCTGCGGACGGTGCTACGGACCCCTTAGCCCTCGGCAGCGCCGACACTACCTTCCGAGCCATCGTTGTCCAGCGGATCCTCAGTACTCAGGTAACTCAACCCGACCAGCTCCAACGTCATAACTTGTTTCAGATTGAGTTCGTGATCAAGAATAGGCGAGCACGGGTGATTATTGATGGGGGCAGCTCCAACAACTTGGTGAGCTCAGATCTGGTCAAGAAGCTTGGCTTGACAACACAACCACATCCACATACATACCATATTCAGTGGTTGAATGACTCGGGAAAGCTAAGGTAACACAATCTTGTCGCGTTCCTTTTTCCCTTGGTGCTTATGTTGATTCTGTAAATTGTGATATTGTTCCTATGCAAGCATGCTCTCTTTTATTGGGTCGTTCTTGGAAACATGATAATGATACTTTGCACCATGGTCGTAGTAACAAATACATTTTTATGCATGAAGGAAAGAAAATTACTTTGTTACCTATGACACCTGCTGCAATCATTGAATGTGATAGGGAGAGGGCTGCTAATGCTAAACAATAATCTAATGCTAAACCTGAAATTCAGTAAGATATAACTTTGAAAGCTCCTGTAATGCTTGCTACAAAAATTGACCTTGCTGAAATTTATGATGGTACTGCTGTATGCTATGCTTTAGTGTGCAAGGATGCTTTATTTTCTATTGATAATTTGCCTTGCACATTGCCACCTGCGGTTACTAAACTTTTATAGGAGTTTCGAGATATTTTTCCTGATGAGATACCGCCAGGACTGCCACCTATTCGTGGGATTGAGCATCAGATTGATCTGATTCCTGGTGCGAGCTTACCAAACCGTGCGGCGTACCGAACCAACCCTAAGGAGACTAAGGAAATTCAATGACAAGTCCAAGATCTTTTGGACCGTGGGTACGTACGTGAGAGTCTTAGTCCTTGTGCTGTTCCTGTTCTTTTGGTTCCTAAGAAAGATGGTTCATGGCGGTGTGTAGATTGTAGAGCCATAAACAACATTACTATACGGTATCGTCATCCTATTCCTAGGCTAGACGACATGCTTGTTGAGTTGTCTGGTGCTATAGTTTTTACTAAAATTGACTTGCGTAGTGGTTACCATCAGATTAGAATAAAGCTCAGTGATGAATGAAAAACTGCATTTAAAACTAAATTTGGTTTGTATGAGTGGTTAGTCATGTTTTTTGGTTTAACTAATGCACCTATCACTTTCATGAGATTAATGCATGAAGTTTTACGTTCATTCATTGGTAAATTTATCATGGTTTACTTTGATGATATCTTGATTTATAGCAAGTCTATGGCTGAACATATGGATCATCTACGTGCTGTTTTCTATGCTTTACGTGATGCACGTTTGTTTGGTAACCTCGACAAGTGCACCTTTTGACCGATCAAGTCTCTTTTCTTGGCTATGTTGTGACTTCACAGGGCATTGAGGTTGATAAGCCTAAGGTGGAGGCGATTGATAGCTGGCCTACGCCCACAATGGTTTCGCACGTGCGGAGTTTTCTTGGCCTAGCGGGATTTTATCGCCGTTTTGTCAAGAAATTCAGCACCATCGCGACACCGCTGATTGAGTTGACAAAGAAGGGCGTTGTCTTCCATTGGGGGCCATCACAGGAAGAGTCCTTTTCTCTTTTGAAGGACAAGCTTACACACGCACCGTTGCTCCAACTTCCAGATTTTGGTAAGACTTTTGAGCTTGAATGTGATGCTAGTGGAATTGGAATTGGTGGTGTCTTGATGCAGGAAGGAAAACCGGTTGCATATTTTAGTGAGAAGTTAAATGGTCCTGCTCTTAATTATTCCACGTATGATAAAGAATTATATGCTCTTGTTCGTTCTTTACAATCGTGGCAACATTATTTATGGCCTAAAGAATTTGTTATCCATTCTGATCATGAGTCACTTAAGCACATTCGTAGTCAAACAAATCTGAATCGTAGACATGCTAAGTGGGTAGAATTTATTGAATCTTTTCCTTATCTCATCAAACACAAAAAAGGGAAGGATAATATTATTGCTGATGCTTTATCTAGACGATATACCATGCTGTCCCAGCTTGATTGTCGTATTATTGGCCTTGAATCCATTAAACAAAAATATGTTTTGGATGATGATTTTAAAGATGTGTTGCTGCATTGTAACGAGGGCCATTCATGGAACAAATATGTGTTGAATGATGGGTTTCTGTTTAGAGCTAACCGCCTATGCATTCCAGTTGGATCTGTTCGTCTGTTATTGTTGCAGGAGGCGCATGGAGGCGGGTTGATGGGACATTTTAGTGCTAAGAAGACTGAGGATGTTTTGGCCACACACTTCTTTTGGCCAAAGATGAGACGAGACGTCGAGAGGTTTGTTGCTCGCTGCACTACTTGTCAAAAAGCTAAGTTTTGGTTGAATTCACATGGTTTATGCATGCCTCTTCCTGTTCCTTCTATTCCTTGGACGGATATTTCTATGGATTTTGTTTTAGGACTGCCTAGGACTAAGAGGGGGAGGGATAGTGTTTTTATTGTTGTGGATCGTTTTTCTAAGATGGCACACTTTATTCCATATCATAAAACTGATGATGCTATTCATATTCCTGACCTCTTTTTCAAAGAGATAATTCGTTTGTATGGTGTTCCTTCTACTATTATTTCAGATCGTGATGCTAAGTTCTTGAGTCACTTTTGGCGCACTTTGTGGAATAAGCTAGGTACCAAGCTTCTGTTTTCTACAACCTGTCACCCACAAACTGATGGCCATACGAAGGTAGTGAACCGCACCTTATCCACCATGTTGCGAGCAATTCTGAAGAATAATTTGAAGATGTGGAAAGAATGTTTGCCCCATATGGAGTTCGCTTACAATCGAGCGGAACACTCCACCACAAAGGTAAGTCCTTTTCAGGTAGTATATGGTTTCAACCCTCATGCTCCTATTGATATTTTACCTTTGCCTACTAGTGAGAGAGTAAATAATGATGCTCAGGAGCGTGCTGATTTTCTTGTTAAGTTGCATGCTCAAACTAAAAAAAACATTGAAAAAATGAATGAAAAATATAGGATTGCTGGTAGCAAAGGTAGGAAAGAATTAAAACTTGAACCGGGTGATTTTGTTTGGTTGCACTTAAGAAATGATAGGTTTCCTGATTTAAGAAAGTCTAAATTGATGCCTCGAGCTGCTGGTCCTTTTAAAATTTTAGAGAAGATTAATGATAATGCATATAAGCTTGAGTTGCCACCCAAGTTCGGGGTTAGTCCCTCTTTTAATATTTCAGATTTGACGCCATACTTGGGAGAGGAGGATGATCTGGAGTTGAGGACAACTCCGCATCAAGAGGGGGAGGATGATGAGGACATTACACCCATGGATACACACAATAATTCTCCCTGTGACACCCTAGGTGTCACCAGGGCAAAAAGTCGACAACAGTAAACCCTAATCCATAATTTCACTCACTTTAAAGCAAATTCAATCATGAAAATAAAAAGAACTGTTGTCTAAAATGCTTTAAGGAGACACTACTAAAAATCTGGCAAACAACAGAGCATGTTAGCACAGTCCAGAGAATTCGCAACTAAAAGTGTCGAAATCTCGTAACAGAATGAAATCCAAACCCTAACTTTTGATCATCAAAATTTCCACAGAACCCTAGCCATATTTTTACATAACAATTAAGTACACTTCAAAATAGGATTTTGGGAAATTATTCAAGATTTTTGGAAAAGCTTTAGACCTCTTAAAAATTCACCAAAGCTATAATCAACCTGGAAATTCAAGAATTTTTAAAGACCAAATCATGACTTGAACCTTAAATGAAAAGTGTTTCAAATAAATTCCTGAGCATACACAAAAATTTTCAAAATTTTTGGAGCTAGGGAAGTATGCCAATTCATTGGATTCCTTTCCAGCTAAAAGAATTAAAAAAAAAAATGAATACCGCTGTTGCCGGGCGGGCTACAGTCCCCGCCCGCCCGACAACGCGGAGCAGGGCACGCAGCCGAGCGCCCGGCCAACACGGCCGTTGCCCCCACGTCGCCTTCAATTGCCGCCGACCTCCTCCCTCCCTCACTTCACTCTCCCTCACTTCTCTCTCTCTCTAGCTATCTCTCTCTCTTTGACTCGCTGCCGTTTTCTCCTCTGCCGAGCCACGCCGCCATGTGCCGCCCGAGCTGCTCCAGCGCACCGCCGAGCCATGCCCCTCTGCCATTCCCTACTACCTACTCCCCCCCCCCCCTTCGCTCTCCCTAGCTCTCCCTTCCTCTCTCTCTCTCGTTTCTCTGCTCCGCCGACTGTGCGCCGCCCGACAACAGGAGGAGCGCCGCCGCCCGCCATGCCGAACCCCCCCCTGCTGCTCCCCTGCTGTCCCCTACCCCGGCCTCCTATAAATTGCACGCGAGCTCCCCAATTCTTCCCCTCCCTCTCCAATTCTTCTCCCCCGCGCGCGAGCTCACCTCTCTGCCCCGACCGGCCGCCACACGCCATTACCGCCGCCTCCTCGGTGAGAACCCACCACCACGCAATTTCAATCAAATTCGCTCACCAAATCAACTCTTCTCCACCTCGTGAAGCTCCTAGAACCCTCCAATCCTCCGAAGGCGAGCCACCTCGTCGGAATTTTGACTTCGCCGCCGCCACCGAAGCACCCCCACGGTGAGACCCCCTTTGCCGTGCCCAACCTTGATAAATACCATGTTGCCGAGCTTCGTCATGTCGTGTGGATCATGAAAAGCCAAGGTTCACCGGCCGGCGACCGCCCCATCGTCGGGAATTGGCCGCCGGAGCTCGTCGGAGACTGTGCACTATTTTTCTTTTTCCTAATTATTTTCCAGATTATTGCTCTGTCTTCTAAAAACCCTAGAAAATCACAGGAAGATCCAAAAATGCCAAACCAAAATTTGTTAGAACCCTCATGAAAATTACTAATTTTATGTTAAAACACTTTTTAACAAATGACCAAAAATTTGCAGAATTAATTAGAAACACTCCTTTCTGTTTTTGAATTTTAAATGGCATTATGGAGCAATGCTAGGGCTAACCTTTGATCTACAAGTACACCATGGTATTACACACCCTCTAGAATTTTATGAAGATTTTAGGAACAAGAAATGGCATCTAACCCTATTAAATAACTTCAATCTGCCTAGTTTAAATTGCATTTTCTGAAATACATTGTAAAATTCATTTGCAAGGTTAGACCCCAAAAGCAAAGTTGTAGAAATGGTGCTCAGGAATGCTCACATAAAGTTTCATAATTTTATTCTAATGTTTACTAGTGGTTTCTGATTTTACAAGATCTAAAAACAGGAACTTTGATGAATTTTTATAAAATACAGAAAGTTCATCTAGGCCCCACCCAAAGTCCAAAATGCTTATTCCAGAGAGTACTACCCACTAAAAATAATCTTGAGGAAGAATTAAAATCTTCAGTTTAACCCTAGTTTAATAGACGAAGTAATTAAATAGTATTAACCGATGAAAAGTGTCGCATTAACTTAATTAAAGTTGAAGTTGATGAACATGCCAACTAAAAGTCACCTCATGGAAGTATAATAGACTTCCTTAAACATCATTCATAGATTAATAATTGAATTTAATCAACGGCGTCGAGTAATTAGGGTTAACCCTAATTCTGGGCGTCGCCAATCTAAACCCTAGGTTATTATTGATAATAACAATAAGTGTCTATTTCATTAAACTTATCATAATTCTACTGCATCATGTATATTCCAACGCTCACGAAGTAGCTGCGGATCCAAGTTCTTCGACCCCCGCCGAAGAAGTCGATATCAACACCGAAGAACCAGGCAAGCCCCGATGCACAACCGACTTTTAAAAGTTTTACTTTTATAACTAAGTGTGTCCTTGTTTGTGCATTAAGTACTAGGAGTTGATTGAAACCATAGTTGCATTTGTTCCCATAGGAAAACCCTAACGGTAGTTGGTATAGGCACCCCCTTAGTATGCTATGTTTAGTAGGTATTTGTCGGTAGAAGTCGAGCAGAGTGGACGCTGCTCGCGAAAGGATAGGTTGTTGAATGAAACTATTTCATGAGATGGGCCACACGAATGTGAATCAGTAAGAAAGATAAAAGTTTGAGGGTCAGACAGGATACAAAGTAGGTCGGCGACTGGACTGGGTCCAGGGTGACCGTAGACTTGTCTGATCCGTGTGGTCCGAGACTGATCGAGTGTTGAACGTACTGGTCGTATGCTGGGTGTTATGAGCCCCAGTAAACCTACGTAGCCTAGTGATTGCAACGTCGAACCTGCCCTACGGTGTCTGACTAGGAGGAGATCTGGGGTGGGCAGCGTGGGAACTCCACAGAAACCGTCTGGGACGTGTTGTCTGGTGGGACGCGGCGCTACTAAGGCATGCGTAGGCTGGAATTGACGTTGCAGCAGCTGGTGTGAACGGTTGCCACGTGCGAGTCTGGGACACGCTCGTATCGTACGGTCAGGTATCCCCCTGCAGGGTATAAAATCGTTTCGAACCGCTGTCGCTCCCAGTTAGTGAGCATGCTCGTAAAATCGTTATCGTCTCTAACCGCCGCCCCATTCTTCCGCAGTATTTCAGCAGTAGCGGCGCGTCGACATCTCTTTTCCGACGACCGGTCTCCGTTGTTGTTCTTTTCCACCGACAGCCCTCTGGTAATCTTTGCCGTCCGACCAGTCTAGCTAGTCCCGTCTACCGAAGCAACACACTAAAGTTTGTTAGAGAGAAATTCACGCAACTTCACTCATCTGTTAATACAAGATTACCTTGCATCTTCATATAGGAACCGAGCTGCAGACGGCCACCGAGGCTGAGGAGGATTTCCCCGCTGCCGACCCCGCCTTCGACTGTGCTAACTTCTCCCCGAACCGAGGCAAGCCCCGGTGCATACCTATGTTTAAAGTTTTACTTTCTCACTGTGTATGTAGGTCTTGTTGTGCATTAAGTTTCGAGGCTTGTGTGAAAACTTAGTTGCATGACTTGTAGGATCTTCTACGGGTTGTTCTGTTAGAGCCAGTACGTTAGTGCTATGCCTACTAATAGGGCAACGAAGGGATTTGAGTGGTATGAAGACTACTCAAGGGATTATTTATAGAAGTAATTGAGAAAGTCAGGACCCAACATTGTGTGAATAAAATTTGAGCACGGTGTCGGGTGCGGTTGCATTGGTCAAGTTTGAGTTGTGTACCGAATACATACTGGCATATGGGACCCAGGAAACCGACGTAGCTCATTGCGCAGTGTTTGGAAAATTGGCCATCTCTTTTTCCGGGTGAACGGACCAGTATGGTGGATGAATTTGCATTTCTGTTTTTCTTGGGCATGTGCTAGTGGGAAAGGCTTGGGGCCGTACAGGAACGCAGGGCGTTGCCTAGAGGACCATGTCCTTGGAGAGATGGATGTTGGACCAACTCTGTCGCGATGCAGTGAAAGGTGGCCACGTGTGACTCCTGGAGTGCGCACGTGTCGTGTTATTCGGGTTTCTCCTGCAGGATGTAAAATCAATTATAATTGCCGTCCCTCGCGGTATTGAGTACCACTTGCTCCTTTCTGCCGTGGCGACACTATAAAATGTGATAGAAAGAATTGTGATCGGAGGTTTGAGAATAAATTTCAGACTGTTGTATTGCACTTGCTTGTTTAGTTGCTGTCACACTTAGTAGAATTACATTAGCAATTCTGATAACTTGGCTAAAATACTGAAAAACCATTAGTAGTGCTGTCTTTTGCAAATACCTACCAGCTGCCACCAATATTCCAGCATTTTAGGAGTCGGCCTTAGAAGGCCTATTGACGGGTAAGTCTTGCTGAGCGTCAGTCGCTCACGGTTTGTTGATTGTTGTTTTGCAGGTAGTAGGGCTGTCTGTAGCCAGGGTGGTTGGGAAGAGGAGACGCCCTCGGAGTGGACCTTCGAGTGGGTCCCCGCTTCTCCCTCCCGTGGAGATTAAACACCATCGGGCTGGGGTGTTTGATCGAGGCGTCGAGTGTTAGATTTTTGCTTCCGCTGAAATCCACGCGTTTGTTATCAAAACTACGTTTCCGCACTTCCAAAACTCCTGAAAATCAGTTGTAATATAACCAGAATTAATGTATCTTTAAGTCATTTATGCGAGTCCTAGTTAATTATTGTACTGTAAAGTCACTTGTTTCGGCAAGCGGCCCCCCCAAATGATCCTGGATGAGCAACCGTACGATTTTATCGGACGGGGTTGTGACAGCTGGTATCAGAGCTATTTGGGGGTTAGTACTCTAATTAACGAGGCATGTTTTCAGAAATTGCGCTACGGTGAGGTACGGTATAGAACAGCCCTTAGTGTAGGTTAGAGTTAGGAAGGTGGCAAGCTAACTGTGCATTCATGCATTTTACCTTCCTGTAAGTTTATGTTTATGTAACGATGCACCAACGAACTACGCGAAGGTACGTGTTATAATTTTTGCAACGACGCACCAACGAACTACAACGAAGGTACGTAGTCCTGCCGTGGGATAATATTCACGGTCGCTTGGTGTTCGCGTTGTTGGTTCACCCATCTTGCCTGAGATGCTTTTCATGGCCGCTAACGGCAAGGCGTTACTGGTTGCCGCCGGTTGCCATGAGTCGTGACTATCATGGCCATATTGCATACCTGTTCTGTGATGTGATTTTCTGCAGGTACACTAACTATCGTTAGGCCGTGTAGAAAACGCCTTGTTTTGAGAGAACGAGTAGTGCCACCGAAGTTCCGAACTAGGTTTTCTTTTTGGTGAGGACGCATAGGTCGCATCATTCTTTTCCTTTTTCATGGTACTAAAAATGGTAAATCTTGAACAACAAGAAACGTAAAATTCGCCTCCTTGTGTTCAGCTTGGTTCTTGTTCTCTGAAGGCTGATCCAGTCCTTGGAACTATCGTTGAATCGTTTTCTTAAGGGGGAAGGTGCCCCTCTGTTCTGGAAAGGACATCGGACCATCCGGTGCAGGACCGGACAGTCCGAAGACACTCCCTCTGGAATTCTCTTTTTGGTCACCGGACATTTCGATATGGGATCGGACCTTCCGGTGAACACCTCTCTGGACTGAAATCAACCAAGTAGGGATTTCAGCAATGGGTCGTTTTCCGGAGCTTGTAGTTTCGCGCATGTTATTCAAAAAAATGTGAATGGGGGCAATTTGAAAAGGTGTGAAAAATATCTACGACTTTTGTAGTTGGAAAATCTTGTGATTCCAATCCCCACTACTGAAAAAAATGTGTTTTTCTCTCTGCTGCCATAGCAGGACAGAAACCTGTTATTGTTCAGAAAATCCCATCCTTGATTTATTCTTCCCATTTTAGGTCTTGCACATTATTCCTCATTTGGTCGAAAAATGAGTTGTAGTGTAAGACTTGCGCCTCTCATTTTGGAAATGGGGGGCTAATTGTTTCAACTTCTTACACAAATGGTCCTTTCCGACGCGGACAAACGTGCTGCCCTCGAAGCGCGTATCGTCGAGCTAGAGGCCGACCTTGTGGAGATGGCCCAGGCTCGCGAACAGGCGGAGCAGTCCCGTTCCGACGAGGAGCAGGAGCGCCTGAAAGTGCTTTTGGAGTGGCTTGAGGTTTCCTACAAGTTAGAAAAAGTTAAAGCGGAGAATTGTGGTTTAAAAGCCCAAGTCGAGAAGTTGCAGCAGCAGTTTCAGGAGCAGAAGGCCCAGGCCGATCAGCAAATCGCTGAGCTGGAGGGTGAGCGCGACGACCTGAAGTTGCAGGTCAATGAGCTTGAGGCTGAGGCAGAATGGATGGATGAACTGAGGCTTGAGGCGGAGAACAAGACTCATGATGTTCGCGCTCAGCTCCACAATGCCGAGCAGACCATTGAGCAGATCCACGCTCAGTGGGAGTACGCTGTGATGGACCTCGAGATGGCTCTTCAGCATCAGGCCCCGCAGCCGATGCCGACACCTGACGTCGCTCCACCTGATGAGGGGTCAGGCATGTCTGGCGTAGAGGACGAGCGTCCCCCGTCGCCCTACGATGAGGAGATGCATTCCGACGCTGACAGCCCTGCGCCCTAGTCATCGCGGCCTAGGTTGCGTACATATATGTGTGCAACTAGAACCCAAGACCTTGTAGTATCTTTTGTTCCGTGTCGAACGGTTATTGTGGGCATACATCCCGTGAGCAGCGTAGCTATGGCTCGGTGTCGTTACGCAATTTTGTAAAATGTGGCTCAACCACTTCGGGATGTAATGCGGGTACCCTTTCATGTATGCCATCGTTGACTTCCTCATGAATGAAGCGATCCAAGCTATGTGTGTCTATTTCCACTGTCATAACATATATCTGGTCATCTGTGTCTGGATGCATTCTGTTGGCCTGAGTGTGTTCAAGCGCATGATCAATCCTCTAATGGAGTGAAGGTTTCTTATGACAGATGGCAGGACGCACTCGCGGATCGAGCGGGCAGGACCAGGCTAGTGGCTCCAACCTTCCTCCACCGCCACCCCCACCTCCAAGGATGTGGGAACAGTTTATGGCCACCCAACAGCAGCTCATGCAAATCCTAATCGAGCAAAATCGGCAGGGTGGTCGTCAGCGTGCACAGGCACCCCCGCCAGAGAGCTCCTATGGGGACTTCTCGGCCGTCCATCCGCCAACCTTCGCGGATGCAGCTGACCCATTGGACGCCGATAATTGGCTGCGCACCATCGAGTCCAAGTTTGAGCTCCTTCACTGCACCGAGCATCAGAAGACTCTCTTCGCAGCTCAGCAACTCCGCGGACCGGCGAGAGCGTGGTGGTTTAATTACACTGCCTCTCTTCCCGATGGACACCAAGTGCAATGGGCGGAGTTCCGGGACGCTTTCAGGGCACATCACATTCCTGATGGCCTCATACAGCGCAAGACGCGCGAATTTGAAGAACTGCGTCAAGGCCAAATGAGTGTTTATGAATACTCGCGCAAGTTCAACTACCTGGCGCAGTATGCTGGACATCACGTGGACACAGACGCCAAAAAGAGGGACTGTTTCATGAAGGGCTTAAACTCCAAGCTGCGCGATCGCCTAGCCCTCCACAGCAGCGTCAATTTCAACGCACTGGTGAGTGCTGCCATCACTCAAGAAGATGCTACGCGCGCTCACCAGGAGGAAAAGAAGCGCAAGCGTGCGGTTGTGGGTCCCTCTGGTAACCAGCCGCCCCAGAGGTACCGTTTGGCTATCACTTCCCCGACGGGTCAGAAGTTCAAGGCTGCAATGCCACCGGGTGGAGGTTATCGCCCATCATCCTCCCAGCAGTCCGTGGCACGCCAGGGCCCCCAGTTTGGGCAGCAGCCTAGCTTCAACTCCGGGGGTCACAGGCAAATGAACCAAGCTCCTCGTCCACCGCAACAGTACAACAACCCGGGCCCAAGGCCGTGCTTCAATTGCGGTCGTCCCGGCCACTTTGCTAAAGACTGCCGCCAGCCTCCACGTCAGCAGGGTGATGCCCAGCAGGGCAACTCCCGCAATAACAACAATTCCCGTCCCCAGCCTGCCGGGGGCGCACCTACTCAGGGCCGTGTCAATCACACTGTGGCTGAGGAAGTTCAAGAAGGTGAACAAGTCCTTGCGGGTATGTTTTCTGTTCGAAAGCAGCCTGTTTTGTTTTATTTGATTCGGGTGCCACCCATAATTTCATTAGTAGGGCGTGTGTCCAAAGGTGTGGTCTTCTCACCGCTATCACTAAAACCCCCTACATTATTACCTCACCCGCCGGAAAAATATCTACCACATTAAAAGTCCACCAAGCACCACTAAATCTGGGCGGAAAAATATTTAAACCCCAATTCATCGTTCTTGAGCATCATGGCATAGACCTAATTTTAGGCATGGGTTGGATGGTGCACCATAATGCCGTGTTGCATATTTCCTCTCGAGAGATTCAATTAAACTCCCCTCTACACGGCTCCATATCCTTTCAAGTTGCATCACCCACTCCCAAGTCACCTAGCCTTCATCAAGTTTCTGGTAAAAAGTTGGAGGATATTCCAGTGGTGTGTGAGTATCCTGATGTCTTTCCAGAGGATTTACCGGGATTGCCACCCGATCGGGACGTCGAGTTCAAAATTGAACTCCAGCCCGGAACCGCTCCCATCTCTAGAAGGCCGTATAGGATGGCTCCGAACGAGTTGGCCGAATTAAAAATTCAACTAAAAGAGCTGTTAGACAAGGGATTTATTCGACCTAGCTCGTCTCCTTGGGGTTGTCCCGCCATATTTGTGAAGAAGAAGGATGAGACCCTGAGACTTTGTGTTGATTATCGACCGTTGAATGCGGTCACCATCAAAAACAAATATCCCTTGCCCCGCATAGACATCCTATTCGATCAGCTTGTGGGCGCCAAGGTCTTTTCCAAAGTTGATCTTCGCTCGGGGTATCATCAGATAAAAATCCATCCTGAGGACATTCCCAAGACTGCCTTTTCTACAAGGTGTGGTCTCTACGAATACCTTGTCATGTCCTTCGGTTTGACCAATGCTCCAGCCCATTTCATGTATCTAATGAATTCCGTTTTCATGCCTGAGCTGGACAAATTCGTCGTGGTCTTCATCGACGACATCCTTATTTATTCCAAGTGGGAGGAAGAGCATGCGGAACATCTTCGTATTGTTCTCCAGAGGCTAAGGGAACATAAGCTGTACGCCAAATTCAGCAAATGTGACTTTTGGTTGAAAGAAGTACAGTTCCTTGGTCACGTGATCTCCGCTGAAGGTATCTCTGTTGATCCAAGCAAGGTGAAAGATGTGCTTGACTGGAAGCCCCCAAAGTGCGTCAAAGATGTTCGCAGCTTCCTTGGGCTTGCTGGATACTATCGACGTTTCGTCCCAAATTTTTCGAAGATCTCCAAGCCCATGACGGAACTGCTTCACAAAGGGGTCGCTTTCTATTGGAGTGATTCTTGTGATGAGGCTTTTCGAACTCTCAAGAAACACTTAACCACCGCCCCAGTTTTGGCTCAACCGGACATCACCAAACCGTTTGATGTTTATTGTGATGCTTCTGGCACGGGCCTGGGATGTGTATTGATGCAAGACGGTCGCGTCATTGCCTATGGATCAAGACAGCTGCGACGTCATGAGTTAAATTATCCCACTCATGATTTGGAACTCGCCGCAGTTGTGTTTGCCTTAAAAATCTGGAGGCATTATCTTCTTGGGGATCTTGTACACTTGTACACGGATCACAAAAGCTTGAAGTATATTTTTTCTCAAGATGATCTGAATATGAGGCAAAGAAGGTGGATGGAATTGATCAAAGACTATGAATTAGAAATCTATTACCATCCGGGCAAAGCGAATGTTGTGGCTGATGCCCTAAGTCGCAAGGCTGGGTGTAATTCCACTATAGCTCAAGCTTCTACCACTGTTCTCTGTTGTAGCCCAGAAGAGCCAAGTCTTCGTATCATTCCCCATGGGGCGTTGTATAATCTGGCTCTCATTCCTACCCTCCGTGAGGAAGTAGTTGCAGCGCAGAAGGTCGATAAGGGGATGGAAAAGATCCGCGCTCGGCTCGACAGCAGCAAAATGAAGTGTTTCCGCCTTGATGAGGAAGGTGTTCTTTGGTTCAACGACCGCCTCGTCGTACCGAGGAACTTCGAGTTGCGGAAGAAAATCATGGATGAGGCTCACCTCTCCAAGTATGCTATCCATCCAGGTAGCAATAAGATGTATCAAGATCTGCGAAGGAAATTTTGGTGGACTCGAATGAAGCGTGAAGTCGCTCAATATGTTGCTGAGTGCAACACATGTCGCCAGGTCAAAGCAGATCATCTGAAGAGTGCTGGTCCGTTGCAGCCTCTCAGTGTGCCATCATGGAAATGGGAGGACATTAGTATGGACTTTATCGTCGGCCTTCCTCTCACTGTCCAGAAGCATGATTCTATTTGGGTCATAGTAGATCGACTCACAAAATCTGCTCACTTCATCCCGGTGAACACCCATTATAACGCAAGGAAATACGCGGAGCTTTATATCTCTCGTATCATGTGCCTCCATGGTGTTCCAAAGACCATCATTTTTGATCGGGGTACCCAGTTTGTGAGCCGTTTCTGGGAACAATTTCATGAAGCACTTGGTACTAAGTTAATTCATGGTTTAGCTTATCACCCGCAAACCGATGGTCAGACAGAACGTGTAAATCAAGTCCTGGAAGATATGCTTCACGCATCTGTGCTGACCCATGGGAAGAGTTGGGAAGAGTGCTTACCATTGGCTGAATTTTCGTACAACAATAGCTATCAAGAGAGCATCAAGATGTCTCCGTTCGAGGCGTTGTATGGTCAGCCATGTCGCACGCCCTTAAACTGGTCTGAGGCAGGAGAAAGAGTAATTTTTGGACCAGATTTAGTGACTCAAGCTGAAGAGAAAGTAAGGGCTATTCAAGAAAATTTGCGAGCTGCAAGGTCCCGGCAGAAAAGTTATGCCGACAAAAGGCGTCGACCGTTAACTTTTGAAGTGGGTGATCACGTCTATCTTCGTGTGTCACCAACAAAAGGTGTCCAACGCTTTGGCATTAAGGGCAAGTTAGCTCCAAGATTCATTGGACCTTTCAAAATCATCGAGCGATGTGGTCCAGTAGCGTATCGATTGGAGCTGCCCTCTCATATGTCGGGAATTCACAACATCTTCCATGTCTCTCAGCTCCGGAAGTGTTTGAAGCTGCCTGAACAAGTGGTCATCCCGGATGTTGAAGTAATCCAAGAGGACCTCATGTATCCGGAGATGCCGATGAAGATACTTGATCGGAAGGATCGCGTAACTCGCCGGAGAACCAAAACTTTCTTCAAGGTGCAGTGGACAAATCATTCGGAAGATGAGGCTACCTGGGAAAGTGAAGAATTTCTTCGTTCACAGTTCCCGGAATTCATGGCATCGGTCGTGAAATAGTCATCGGTTCCCCCCCTTGTAACGTTTTCTCGAAATCTCGGGACGAGATTTTCTTAAGGGGGAAGGGCTGTAACATCCCGAACTAAATTCTCGCTAAATCTTTTGTCAACGAAGACTTAATTGTGTTCAATAGAAATCTCAAAACCCTAAGTAATGAAATCATAGGATCTAATCAAAAGAACTTAAATTCAAAATCTAATTTGAAATCCAATCTTCGTTTTCTTTTCTGTTTCTCTTTTTCCTTTCTGCCGATGCAGAATTGACCCGACCGGCTTTTGCCCTGCTGCGTCGCGCTGTTGCCGTGCGGCTGCTTTGCCGCCGTCGCTGCTCGCCGCAGCCGTCTTGCCGAGCCTACTCTCGCTAGCGCCGCCAGAACCACCCCCGCTCTCCACCATCGCGCCGCCCAGTTTTCCTCTGTTCTCCCCGGATCATGCAAGCCGCCGCCCGAGTCCCTGCTCAACCCGGGTGCCGCTTCTCTGTTCCTTTCCATGCCTTCCCGACCCCGTCTTTGTGGGTCCGATTCACCGACCTCCAACCCAGAGGTCGGAGGAATTTTCCGTTTTGCCCGACCTCCGACCCAGAGGTCGGGTGACTTTTTACGATTCGCCCGACCTCCGACCCAGAGGTCGGATGATTTTCACGATTCGCCCGACTCCGACCCCCAGCGGTCGGACATTATTTTCCGTCTCGCCCGACCCGTCGTCATCACTCTCCGCTTCGCTCGACCCTGAGGTCGGACAAGCCGATTCGCTCCGCTTCGCTCGACCCTGAGGTCGGACAAGCCGTTTCGCTCGACCCTGAGGTCGGACAAGCCGATTCGCTCCGCTTCGCTCGACCCTGAGGTCGGACAAGCCGTTTCGCTCCGTTTCGCTCGACCCCCGAGGTCGGACAAGCCGCATTTCGTTCCGCCTCGCTCGACCCCGAGGCCGGACAGACTCGTCGGACCCGAGCTCGAAGCGGCCGCGCCATTAATGCTGCCGGTCATCTTCCCAACCGTAAAAGTGCCTGGCCGTACACAGCAGTGCTGCCACCGCGCCGGAAGTCTTCGTGATGGGACGCGCACGCCCGGCGCCCATGCGCTGCAGTACGCTGCCGCCGCGCCAACTTGCGTCGTCCTGGAGAGACAAAAGGAATGGAGGCTGATATTTTCCAGAGACGAAACGTTTCACTCGTGCGCACTCCCTTGCTCTTCTGCGCGCTCCTCTCTCTGCTCTCGTCTC
Organism: Oropetium thomaeum; assembly: GCA_001182835.1. Taxonomy (NCBI): domain Eukaryota; kingdom Viridiplantae; phylum Streptophyta; class Magnoliopsida; order Poales; family Poaceae; genus Oropetium; species Oropetium thomaeum. Next base: position 1,530,843 of record LFJQ01000032.1, read on the forward strand.
CACTACTTTCCGTCTTTACCGCCGAAGAGCTCCGCAGGGCCCGAAACAGAGCAAGCTTCTCTCGTGCTCAGGTGCGCTCGGTAAGCCTTGCCCTGCCGACGGTTCCATCGTCCGTCGTTATCGTCTCTAACCGCCGCCCCATTCTTCCGCAGTATTTCAGCAGTAGCGGCGCGGTGAAAAGTGTCGCATTAACTTAATTAAAGTTGAAGTTGATGAACATGCCAACTAAAAGTCACCTCATGGAAGTATAATAGACTTCCTTAAACATCATTCATAGATTAATAATTGAATTTAATCAACGGCGTCGAGTAATTAGGGTTAACCCTAATTCTGGGCGTCGCCAATCTAAACCCTAGGTTATTATTGATAATAACAATAAGTGTCTATTTCATTAAACTTATCATAATTCTACTGCATCATGTATATTCCAACGCTCACGAAGTAGCTGCGGATCCAAGTTCTTCGACCCCCGCCGAAGAAGTCGATATCAACACCGAAGAACCAGGCAAGCCCCGGTGCACAACCGACTTTTAAAAGTTTTACTTTTATAACTAAGTGTGTCCTTGTTTGTGCATTAAGTACTAGGAGTTGATTGAAACCATAGTTGCATTTGTTCCCATAGGAAAACCCTAACGGTAGTTGGTATAGGCACCCCCTTAGTATGCTATGTTTAGTAGGTATTTGTCGGTAGAAGTCGAGCAGAGTGGACGCTGCTCGCGAAAGGATAGGTTGTTGAATGAAACTATTTCATGAGATGGGCCACACGAATGTGAATCAGTAAGAAAGATAAAAGTTTGAGGGTCAGACAGGATACAAAGTAGGTCGGCGACTGGACTGGGTCCAGGGTGACCGTAGACTTGTCTGATCCGTGTGGTCCGAGACTGATCGAGTGTTGAACGTACTGGTCGTATGCTGGGTGTTATTTGCCCCAGTAAACCTACGTAGCCTAGTGATTGCAACGTCGAACCTGCCCTACGGTGTCTGACTAGGAGGAGATCTGGGGTGGGCAGCGTGGGAACTCCACAGAAACCGTCTGGGACGTGTTGTCTGGTGGGACGCGGCGCTACTAAGGCATGCGTAGGCTGGAATTGACGTTGCAGCAGCTGGTGTGAACGGTTGCCACGTGCGAGTCTGGGACACGCTCGTGTCGTACGGTCAGGTATCCCCCTGCAGGGTATAAAATCGTTTCGAACCGCTGTCGCTCCCAGTTAGTGAGCATGCTCGTAAAATCGTTATCGTCTCTAACCGCCGCCCCATTCTTCCGCAGTATTTCAGCAGTAGCGGCGCGTCGACAACTCTTTTCCGACGACCGGTCTCCGTTGTTGTTCTTTTCCACCGACAGCCCTCTGGTAATCTTTGCCGTCCGACCAGTCTAGCTAGTCCCGTCTACCGAAGCAACACACTAAAGTTTGTTAGAGAGAAATTCACGCAACTTCACTCATCTGTTAATACAAGATTACCTTGCATCTTCATATAGGAACCGAGCTGCAGACGGCCACCGAGGCTGAGGAGGATTTCCCCGCTGCCGACCCCGCCTTCGACTGTGCTAACTTCTCCCCGAACCGAGGCAAGCCCCGGTGCATACCTATGTTTAAAGTTTTACTTTCTCACTGTGTATGTAGGTCTTGTTGTGCATTAAGTTTCGAGGCTTGTGTGAAAACTTAGTTGCATGACTTGTAGGATCTTCTACGGGTTGTTCTGTTAGAGCCAGTACGTTAGTGCTATGCCTACTAATAGGGCAACGAAGGGATTTGAGTGGTATGGAGACTACTCAAGGGATTATTTATAGAAGTAATTGAGAAAGTCAGGACCCAACATTGTGTGAATAAAATTTGAGCACGGTGTCGGGTGCGGTTGCATTGGTCAAGTTTGAGTTGTGTACCGAATACATACTGGCATATGGGACCCAGGAAACCGACGTAGCTCATTGCGCAGTGTTTGGAAAATTGGCCATCTCTTTTTCCGGGCGAACGGACCAGTATGGTGGATGAATTTGCATTTCTGTTTTTCTTGGGCATGTGCTAGTGGGAAAGGCTTGGGGCCGTACAGGAACGCAGGGCGTTGCCTAGAGGACCATGTCCTTGGAGAGATGGATGTTGGACCAACTCTGTCGCGATGCAGTGAAAGGTGGCCACGTGTGACTCGTGGAGTGCGCACGTGTCGTGTTATTCGGGTTTCTCCTGCAGGATGTAAAATCAATTATAATTGCCGTCCCTCGCGGTATTGAGTACCACTTGCTCCTTTCTGCCGTGGCGACACTATAAAATGTGATAGCAGGAATTGTGATCGGAGGTTTGAGAATAAATTTCAGACTGTTGTATTGCACTTGCTTGTTTAGTTGCTGTCACACTTAGTAGAATTACATTAGCAATTCTGATAACTTGGCTAAAATACTGAAAAACCATTAGTAGTGCTGTCTTTTGCAAATACCTACCAGCTGCCACCAATATTCCAGCATTTTAGGAGTCGGCCTTAGAAGGCCTATTGACGGGTAAGTCTTGCTGAGCGTCAGTCGCTCACGGTTTGTTGATTGTTGTTTTACAGGTAGTAGGGCTGTCTGTAGCCAGGGTGGTTGGGAAGAGGAGACGCCCTCGGAGTGGACCTTCGAGTGGGTCCCCGCTTCTCCCTCCCGTGGAGATTAAACACCATCGGGCTGGGGTGTTTGATCGAGGCGTCGAGTGTTAGATTTTTGCTTCCGCTGAAATCCACGCGTTTGTTATCAAAACTACGTTTCTGCACTTCCAAAACTCCTGGAAATCAGTTGTAATATAACCAGAATTAATGTATCTTTAAGTCATTTATGCGAGTCCTTGTTAATTATTGTACTGTAAAGTCACTTGTTTCGGCAAGCGGCCCCCCCAAATGATCCTGGATGAGCAACCGTACGATTTTATCGGACGGGGTTGCGACATTGTTCCTCACGACTTCGGTTTTGCGGAACACTCTCATACCTCCGCTGCCTGAGGTAAAGTGCAGTCTGTCGCCGCGCAGGGAAGGTCGGACACGTGATCCCCGTACGTGACCTACTCGGGGCGACCCATATGGCAATGATATGGGTTGTTGTATTTACTTTTGATATATATTATATTGCACTGCCTGTGATGCCATTTTCTGTAGATACGCTAACCACGATATCGTAAGAAACGTGTAGTAACGGCTAACTTGAGTGCGATTCTGCCACCGCCTACGCGTATTCTTTTTACTTTGTGAGGACGTATAGACCGATGTAGGATTGCATTGCATGAAGAAATGTTAAAATCCTTCAAACTTATACTAAAACCATCCAAGAGCAAAAATTCCATCAATAATGGCTATAACACCAACAGAAGTTAAAAAGGGTCAACCTGGACACCTTCCTCCCTTAGTGGTTGCGTGAAATCAACCGAGTTGGAGCAAAACCCTTGTATATCATTGAGCCTTCCCAGAACCTTCCTCGATGAGAAGATTGTCTCCTTGACAGGTCAACTTAGATGGTAAAGCACCTTGGACTAACGGCTGTCGCTAGTCAGCATCCTTAGTGACCGAGTTGAATCACCTTTTACGCAGGGATGAAAAATATTTTATGTATCGGAAGATTTAGCATGCTTTGAACTATGTGTCAACATATGGCTTCTGATTGGTAAAATATTATTCATCTCTGTGATGCAGATGGACGCCAACACGATCGAGCATGGGATCGCGGAGATAGGCATTGAGGACTCCACCCCTACCTACGTCACCAAGAAGTCAGGACACCGAGGATTTGTGGAGATACTCGAGCAGACCCTACAGTCATTGGGATATAAAGAGACTCCTTGGTTTCAGTTCCGGGAGTATCGGCAGTATGACTTACCGCACTGCTCGGCCACCGTGACATTACCCACGCACCCTCAGCATGCCAACGGAGAGGTTTATACCACCACCACCTTCGGTTCAGATAAGACGGAAGCCATTGAGTCAGCCGCGCATCAGGCTCTATTGCGGATTTGCGAGCGGCACCTCGAAGACTTGGCAGACAAACCAGCAGCGTTGTTTCCGATACGGGACCAGGTCGACCGCACCTGGCACCGCAATGTTAAGAATGCTCAGAAGAGGACTTTTAGGGGAGAGATGGACCATATCACTCCCTTGTTCACATGGAGCCTAGCGCTACTCAACTTGCATGAGGACACTGTTCTCGCAGCCCAGATGGATCGACAGGCCTTGCGACAGGCTCATGTAGAGGTAGCTCAACTCAAGAAGAAGGTCCAGGACTTGGAGAGCAGAAACAATGCACTGCGTGCTCGCTGCGACGCGCGCGCTACACGTATCTCTGAGTTAGAGGCGGTCTCCGAGATTAAGACTGCCCAAATCCATGCTAGAGAGAATGATTGCAACATCATGTTGCAACACATTCACCAGCTGGAGATGCTCAGGGATAACGCGGTTCAGATGGCGGAGAACCTCGCCCATGAGAACCACCATTTGCAGCATCAGTTAGCGGGACTTTTGGAGGCACAGCAGCCGCCTCCCGCTAACGATGATGCGCCTGAGTCAGAAGTATCGGATCCCGAAGCTTCGGACCCAGAGCCAGATGAGGAGTAGATTGGAGGTGGCTCCGAAGTGACAGTTTAGCTAGATGCTTCGCTTAGGGAGTGCGTTGTCCTTGTCTTGGAGTTAGTATGTGTTCTTAGAAGTTTATCTTAGTGGCGTGTAATCCTTTGGATGTAAAAGTGGTGGTTTGACAGTCTAAGGGGTTGAACAATGGATGTACTGTCATCTTTTGGGGAAATGAAGGAAGTTTGTTTTAATGAGATATCCGTGCCGTGCATTTTGATGTGCTCGTACTTATATTGAGAAATGGACATGGGTTGAATTGCTCTAATAAGGATTCCTTTTACTTTTTCAGTATGGTGAACACCAGAGCAGGACGTCAGGAGGCGGAAAGCTCCAACCCGCCGCCCCCGCCAGCTGAGCCAACCTTGGCCACAGCTATGGCGGCCTTGATTCAGAGCAGCCAGCAGACTCAGGAGATGTTGCGGGCCATCCTGGAGAATAGTGGCGCAAACCGAGGCGCTCGGAACCGCGACCAGGACAGCACCTATGCGGAGTTCCTGGCCACTCATCCCCCGAAGTTCAGGGATGCCCGGGAACCAATGGAGGCAGACCATTGGCTTCGTACAATCGAGGCCAAGTTTGGGCTACTCCGTTGTTCGGAGACTCAAAAGATGCTCTTCGCGGCCCAGATGCTCCACGGTCACGCTGGAGCCTGGTGGGCCAACTATTTGGCCACTCTCCCGGCCAACACCCAGGTGCCATGGGAACAGTTCCGGGAGGCGTTCCGCGCTCACCACATCCCCGCGGGACTCATGCAGAGGAAGGCCAAGGAGTTCATGGCTTTGACGCAAGGAAGTCGCACGGTGCACGAGTATTCCCGTGTGTTCAACCAACTTGCTCTATATGCTCCGGAGCAGGTTGACACAGATGCTAAACGGAAGCACCGCTTCATGGAAGGGCTGAACATCACACTCCAGGGTCGCTTGGCCCTGAACCAAGGCGACTCATTCAACAAGCTCGTCAGCAATGCCCTTATCGCCGAAGAGTACCTCGAGAAGGAGCAGCGGGAGAAAAGACGAGCCAGCGATGGGCCATCAAATGCCCCGCCACCCAAGTACCGTCTGGTGTACACTGCACCCGATGGTAGGAGGTACAAGGCAACCCCGCCGCAGGCGCCGTCATTCCGTCCACCGCAGCAGCCGTACCGGCCCCCACAGAATCAGCAACAAGCCGGCTACCGCGCACCTCCCCCGCCACAGAGGAACCCAGGTGTCCGCCCACCTCAACAGGGCGCCCGCCCTTGACCAGGCACTCCTTGCTTCACTTGCGGGCAGCCCGGACACTTCGCCCGCGAGTGCCCCTCCAACCAGCAGTCCGGAGGCAACCGGCAGTCGAACCAAGGACAGGGCCAGCAAAAGGGCCAGAAGAACACCAGGACCGGTCGGGTAAACTACACCACGATCGAGGAAATTGCCGAGGGCGAACAAGTACTGGCGGGTACGTTTTCGCTCTCTACCCACTCAGCTTTTGTTCTTTTCGATTCCGGTGCAAGCCACAACTTTATCAGTAAAAATTTTGTCAAGGGCAAAAGCCTAGTCACCATTCCCTTAGAGCCACCCTTCATCATAAAATCTCCTGAGGCAACATATTATCAAATTATGGCTTAAAAGGAGCACCCCTAAATCTAGGAGGTTGCACCTACCCTACCTCCTTCATAATCCTAGATGGGCAGGGTATCGATATTATCATCGGCATGAAATGGATGAAACACCATAAAGCCATTCTTGATATTGCTAACCGTGTAGTCCACTTGACCTCTCCACTTCATGGTTCCATGTCCATAAACCTAGATCACCCCAAAGCCACCCTCAATCAAGTCTGCAATATTGTCGGGAAAAGTCTAGACGAGATACCAGTGGTTAAGGAGTTTCCGGACGTATTCCTAGAAGATCTACCTGGTCTACCACCGGACAGAGATGTGGAGTTCTAGATTGAGCTATTACCAGGCACAGCCCCAATCTCCCGCCGACCGTATAAGATGGCACCCAAAGAGCTAGCAGAATTGAAGAAACAGTTACAGGAGTTGTTGGACAAGGGCTTCATACGGCCCAGTACCTCGCCTTGGGGTTGTCCGGCATTGTTCGTAAAGAAGAAGGACCAGTCCTTGAGGCTATGCGTGGATTACCGTCCCTTGAATGCGGTAACTATCAAGAACAAGTACCCTTTACCACGCATAGACACTCTATTTGATCAGTTGGCAGGAGCAAAGGTCTTCTCGAAAGTTGATCTTCGGTCTAGCTATCATTAGATCAAGATCCGTCCCAGTGACATCCCAAAGACGCCTTCTCCACCAGATACGGACTATATGAGTATTTGGTGATGTCGTTTGGACTCACGAACGCACCAGCTTACTTCATGTACCTCATGAACTCAGTCTTCATGCCAGAGCTGGATAAGTTTGTAGTGGTGTTCATCGACAACATCCTAATATACTCCAAGTCAGCCAGTGAGCATGCAGAGCACCTTCGGACAGTTCTCCAAAGACTCAGAGATCATAAGCTCTATGCCAAGTTCAGCAAGTGCGAGTTTTGGATCGAGCGTGTTCAGTTTCTGGGTCATGTTGTGTCCGCGGAAGGTATTTCTATTGATCCAGGAAAGGTGCAAGATGTTGTTAATTGGAAAGCACCCACAACAGTCCACAAGGTGCGGAGTTTCTTGGGATTAGCGGGATACTACCATCGCTTCATTCCCAACTTCTCCAAGATCGCCAGGCCTATCACAGATCTACTCAAGAAGGATCAGAAGTTCAAGTGGATAGAAAAGTGCGAAGAAGCCTTTCAGACTTTGAAGAAGCACTTGACCACAGCACCAGTACTAGCTCAACCGGATTTGAGCAAGCCCTTCGACGTGTATTGTGATGCGTCGGGCACTGGACTTGGTTGTGTGTTGATGCAAGAAGGACGGGTAATTGCTTATGCTTCCAGACAACTCCGCAAGCATGAGGTGAATTATCCCACACACGACTTGGAATTAGCAGCCGTGGTATTGGCTCTGAAGGTGTGGAGGCATTACTTGTTGGGAAACTTAGTACACCTCTACACCGACCACAGGAGTCTCAAGTACATCTTCACCCAGAACGAGTTGAACATGAGGCAACGAAGATGGCTAGAATTAATCAAGGACTACGAGATAGAGATCCACTACCATCCGGGCAAGGCTAATGTGGTTGCAGACGCATTGAGCAGAAACGCCCATTGCCACTACTTGGATCAGGGAGTTGCAACCGAAGAACTAGAGCCAGCCGTAAGGATTTTACCCCACGGAGCACTCTACAACCTCGCCTTAGTGCCAACACTTAGGGATGAGGTAGCCAAGGCCCAGAAGCTTGATAAGGGCATGGAAAAGATCAGATTGGGACTACAAGAAAAGAAGATGCAGTGCTTCCGTGAAGATGAAGGAGTTTTGTGGTTCAAGAACAGACTGGTAGTGCCGAAGGATCACGAGCTCCAAAGGAAGATCATGGATGAAGCTTATCTATCCAAGTATTCAATTCACCCTGGCAGTAACAAGATGTATCAGGATCTGCGAAAGAAATTTTGGTGGACAAGGATGAAGAGAGAAATCGCTCGGTATGTAGCGGAGTGTGACACCTGCCGCAGAATAAAGGCCGACCATCTGAAAGGCGCAGGGTTGTCGCAACCGTTAAGCGTTCCGTCATGGAAGTGGGAGGACATAAGTATGGACTTCATTGTTGGACTGCCCGTGACAGCTCAAAAGTTGGATTCAATTTGGGTTATAGTAGATCGCTTGACAAAGTCCGCTTATTTCATACCTGTCAGTACCAACTACAGAATGAAGAAGTATGCAGAATTATACATTGACCGGATAGTCAGTTTACATGGAGTACCCAAGACAATCATCTCCGACCGGGGTACCCAGTTCACAGGTCGATTTTGGAAACAACTCCACGAGTCACTAGGAACCAGGCTCATCCACAGCTCAGCCTACCACCCTCAGACTGATGGTCAGACGGAAAGAGTGAACCAAATACTTGAAGACATGCTCCGAGCTTGTGTTTTGGAGTACGGAAAAGGATGGGACACCTAACTATCACTGGCAGAGTTCTCGTACAACAACAGTTACCAAGCCAGCATCCAAATGTCCCCCTTCGAAGCACTATACGACCGTAGTTGCAGAACCCCACTCAACTGGTTAGAAGCAGGCGAAAGGATCATATTGGGACCGGACCTAGTGCAGCAAGCTGAAGAGAAGGTACGGGTTATACAAGCTAATTTGAAGGCCACCAAGTCAAGACAGAAGAGCTATGCAGATAAAAGGCGTAGACCATTGACCTTCGAGGTAGGAGACTACGTCTACCTACGAGTCTCGCCAATGAAGGGAGTTCAACGGTTCGGGATCAAAGGCAAGTTAGCACCCCGATACATAGGTCCATACCCTATCACAGCCAAGTGCAGACCAGTGGTGTATCAAGTGGAACTGCCAGAAAGATTATCGGGAATGCACAACGTATTCCATGTCTCCCAATTGAAGAAATGTCTGAAGACACCAGTAGACCAAGTGGTTCAAGAAGCAGAAGAGTTGCAACCAGACCTAACCTACCCAGAGCGTCCAATCCGGATACTGGATGAGAAAGAACGAGTTACAAGAAGACGGACACTCAAGTTTTACAAGGTTCTGTGGAGCAACCACACAGAAGACGAAGCCACGTGGGAATCTGCAGAATTTCTTCAGTCAAACTACCCTGAGCTACTCCCAAAACCCTAGGTACCTATACCTATCCTAACCCTCTCCTTAAATCTCGGGACGCGATTTCTTTTAGGGGGGAGGGCTGTGACACCCTAGGTGTCACCAGGGCAAAAAGTCGACAACAGTAAACCCTAATCCATAATTTCACTCACCTTAAAGCAAATTCAATCATGAAAATAAAAAGAACTATTGTCTAAAATGCTTTAAGGAGACACTACGAAAAATCTGGCAAACAACAGAGCATGTTAGCACAGTCCAGAGAATTCGCAACTAAAAGTGTCGAAATCTCGTAACAGAATGAAATCCAAACCCTAACTTTTGATCATCAAAATTTCCACAGAACCCTAGCCATATTTTTACATAACAATTAAGTACACTTCAAAATAGGATTTTGGGAAATTATTCAAGATTTTTGGAAAAGCTTTAGACCTCTTAAAAATTCACCAAAGCTATAATCAACCTGGAAATTCAAGAATTTTTAGAGACCAAATCATGACTTGAAAAGTGTTCCAAATAAATTCCTGAGCATACACAAAAATTTTCAAAATTTTTGGAGCTCGGGAAGTGTACCAATTCATTGGATTGCTTTCCAGCTAAAAGAATTAAAAACAAAATGAATACCGCTGTTGCCGGGCGGGCTACAGTCCCCGCCCGCCCGACAACGCGGAGCAGGGCACGCAGCCGAGCGCCCGGCCGACACGGCCGTTGCCCCCACATCACCTTCAATTGCCGCCGACCTCCTCCCTCGCTCACTTCACTCTCCCTCACTTCTCTCTCTCTCTAGCTATCTCTCTCTCTTTGACTCGCCGCCGTTTTCTCCTCTGCCGAGCCACGCCGCCATGTGCCGCCCGAGCTGCTCCAGCGCACCGCCGAGCCATGCCCCTCTGCCATTCCCTACTACCTACTCCCCCCCCCCCCCTTCGCTCTCCCTAGCTCTCCCTTCCTCTCTCTCTCTCGTTTCTCTGCTCCGCCGACTGTGCGCCGCCCGACAACAGGAGGAGCGCCGCCGCCCGCCATGCCGAACCCCCCCCCGCTGCTCCCCTGCTGTCCCCTACCCCGGCCTCCTATAAATTGCGCGCGAGCTCCCCAATTCTTCCCCTCCCTCTCCAATTCTTCTCCCCCGCGCGCGAGCTCACCTCTCTGCCCCGACCGGCCGCCACATGCCATTACCGCCGCCTCCTCGGTGAGAACCCACCACCACGCAATTTCAATCAAATTCGCTCACCAAATCAACTCTTCTCCACCTCGTGAAGCTCCTAGAACCCTCCAATCCTCCGAAGGCGAGCCACCTCGTCGGAATTTTGACTTCGCCGCCGCCACTGAAGGCACCCCCACGGTGAGACCCCCTCTGCCGTGCCCAACCTTGATAAATACCATGTTGCCGAGCTTCGTCATGTCGTGTGGATCATGAAAAGCCAAGGTTCACCGGCCGGCGACCGCCCCATCGTCGGGAATTGGCCGCCGGAGCTCGTCGGAGACTGTGCACTGTTTTTCTTTTTTCTAATTATTTTCCAGATTATTGCTCTATCTTCTAAAAACCCTAGAAAATCACAGGAAGATCCAAAAATGCCAAACCAAAATTTGTTAGAACCCTCATAAAAATTACTAATTTTCTGTTCAAACACTTTTTAATAAGTGACCAAACATTTGCAGAATTAATTAGAAACACTCCTTTCTGTTTTTGAATTTTAAATGGCATTATGGAGCGATGCTAGGGCTAACCTTTGATCTACAAGTACACCATGGTACTACACACCCTCTGGAATTTTATGAAGATTTTAGGAACAAGAAATGGCATCTAACCCTATTAAATAACTTCAATCTGCCTAGTTTAAATAGCATTTTCTAAAATACATTGTAAAATTCATTTGCAAGGTTAGACCCCAAAAGCAAAGTTGTAGAACTGGTGCTCAGGAATGCTCACATAAAGTTTCATAATTTTATTCTAATGTTTACTAGTGGTTTCTGATTTTACAAGATCTAAAAACAGGAACTTTGATGAATTTTTATAAAATTCAGAAAGTTCATCTAGGCCCCACCCAAAGCCCAAAATGCTTATTCCAGAGAGTACTACCCACTAAAAATAATCTTGAGGAAGAATTAAAATCTTCAGTTTAACCCTAGTTTAATAGCCGAAGTAATTAAATAGTATTAACCGATGAAAAGTGTCGCATTAACTTAATTAAAGTTGAAGTTGATGAACATGCCAACTAAAAGTCACCTCATGGAAGTATAATAGACTTCCTTAAACATCATTCATAGATTAATAATTGAATTTAATCGACGGCGTCGAGTAATTAGGGTTAACCCTAATTCTGGACGTCGTCAATCTAAACCCTAGGTTATTATTGATAATAACAATAAGTATCTATTTCATTAAACTTATCATAATTCTACTGCATCATGTAGATTCCAACGCTCACGAAGTAGCTGCGGATCCAAGTTCTTCGACCCCCGCCGAAGAAGTCGATATCAACACTGAAGAACCAGGCAAGCCCCGGTGCACAACCGACTTTTATAAGTTTTACTTTTATAACTAAGTGTGTCCTTGTTTGTGCATTAAGTACTAGGAGTTGATTGAAACCATAGTTGCATTTGTTCCCATAGGAAAACCCTAACGGTAGTTGGTATAGGCACCCCCTTAGTATGCTATGCTTAGTAGGTATTTGTCGGTAGAAGTCGAGTAGAGTGGACGCTGCTCGCGAAAGGATAGGTTGTTGAATGAAACTATTTCATGAGATGGGCCACACGAATGTGAATCAGTAAGAAAGATAAAAGTTTGAGGGTCAGACAGGATACAAAGTAGGTCGGCGACTGGACTGGGTCCAGGATGACCGTAGACTTGTCTGATCCGTGTGGTCCGAGACTGATCGAGTGTTGAACGTACTGGTCGTATGCTGGGTGTTATGGGCCCCAGTAAACCTACGTAGCCTAGTGATTGCAACGTCGAACCTGCCCTACGGTGTCTGACTAGGAGGAGATCTGGGGTGGGCAGCGTGGGAACTCCACAGAAACCGTCTGGGACGTGTTGTCTGGTGGGACGCGGCGCTGCTAAGGCATGCGTAGGCTGGAATTGATGTTGCAGGAGCTGGTGTGAACGGTTGCCACGTGCGAGTCTGGGACACGCACGTGTCGTACGGTCAGGTATCCCCCGGCAGGGTATAAAATCGTTTCGAACCGCTGTCGCTCCCAGTTAGTGAGCATGCTCGTGAAACGCACCGCATTTTAGTAAAATAGGTTGAAACACAATGAGAAGGAATTATGATTATTACCAATGCTGTTGTTACCTTGTTTGTTTGTTTAGCTCAGTGCTAACTAAATTTATTTTTTTTAATCACTTAATTTGATGCTAAAATTTGCCAAGAGTAGTATAGGTTTGCGAGTCCTTTTGCAAGTAAACCCACCCGAGTCGGCCAGCATATCTAGGAGTCGGCTGTAGTCAGCCACTTTTATCGGGTAAGTCTTGCTGAGCTTCTTAGAAGCTCACGCGTTAGCATTTTGTGGTTTTCAGGCGCCGTCATGCAGGAACCAGCAGGTAGCTTCCATTGGGAGGAGCCTCCCCTCGAGTTTGGGAACCTCCAGTGGGAGTTGTGCGAGTCGCCGCAATGAATGTTGAAGTGGCTAGTAGCATGACGCCCGTGGGCACGGCGCGTGCTTTTGCTTAAGTCCAAGTGTCGGAGTTGTAATAGTTCTAGTCTTCCGCTGTTATCGTTTCAAAACTTCTGCGTACTCTGAAACAATGTAATATTTAACTTTAAATTTATGAACCAATGATGTATTAAGTTCTCTCTTCTTGTAATTTATTGCTGTTTATTCCTGCCTGTGTTGTATCGTGTGTACGCTCGCTTCGCCGAGCGTTGCCCAATAAGATCTTGGCTTAACGACTGACCAGATCCGTCCCGAGACGAGGTTTTCTGGGCGGGTCATGTCACTCCCGCTGCTACAAATAAAGGTCCAATCACCAGAGCTCGCGCCCGTCAACTTAATATAGAGGTGAGCTCGTTCCTTAGCACTCTATTATGAATTCTTGAGGATAGATTACTACCTAATGATGTTATTATGATTAGGAATCATGGAGAGGTCAGAGGAACAATGGAAGACCAGGTTGGAGTCAGCCAAGGACGTCCAAGCCAAGTCGGAGGCCCAGCCCACGTCAACTTCGAATCCAATTCGGAGTCCAGGAGTAGTCTCCACTAAAACGGATGTCCAGGTTGCATACGGACTCCGTTTTAGGCGATCTACCATTTCACGGAAAGAGGACGAGACCATCTTTCCAATGGGACCAGTCCCATGTCCAAATTCCTTTGGAGTCGACGGAAATCACCAAAACAGTGAGCCATCCAGAATCTGTCAGGGTGCTGCGACACCGATTTTGGGCCGGATGGCCTTATATCGAGTTAGAGTCCATTAGGGTTTCGTCCAGGGGGACTTGCACATCCCCAAGTCCTTTATATGTAGCCGTCACCCCCTTCATTAGGGTCGGGTTTTGCTTAGATTATTTCTGTATACACAGATTTGCCGTTTCATCGGTTTGTGAGACCCCAACTTGTGAGTTTCTATATCTACAAATTTGGTTGCTTTCCACTTTGTTCTTGCTTGTGTTCTTTGATTCGCAGGCAAGGATTAGCCTTCTCGGCGAGGTCATCCGTGTTTGCGCGGGTGATAACTAGAGGAGACGTGGTGCTGCGATTGCAGGGTTCGGGACGTGCCGTTCGGAAGCCGGATTGATTTGTCTCGCGACTCCGCCCAAATTGTTGATTATCAGAACCTGTAGGAAGATCGGGGCCCCCGTCCCCATCAATGGTTCTATGTAGTACATTGGTTTGTGAATAGTTTATGCTCGGGATCATAGGAAACCAGTTCGTGGAACGCGTAACCATGACTAAGCACAAATCATAAGTTGATTATGGAAAACTTGATTAAGTAGCTTATAGGTTCCTTTGTACCACTACAATCAGGGGAAAGGTACGGATAGGAAGTTCGGACCTATGGGATGTGTGTGTAGTACAGCATACACTACACATGGCACAAGAGGGGCCTGTCGTGGGAAGGGTAAGCTTCCGCGCCAATGAAACCTTAGCATGATTGCAGGCGGTCTAGGAATCTCTTTCAAAAGATCATGCGTTGGTCTCTTGGGTCACACCATAGGAAGTGTGCTTGTAATATGGAGACATAGTGACTGTTGGGTGACAGAATCACCAACTTGTGGGCACAGTTGTGCACCTCTGCAGAGTTATAAACTATCTGGATAGCCGCGCTCACGGTCATGAGCAGCATGGACACTTTTATGATTAAATGGGATGGGATCTGGTGGGGTACAAAGATCTTGGTTGGATTCTGTTAGGGAGCCAGGGGTATGTTACAGATACTGTAGTCCGTGACATGGGTTGAGGTAGAGTAGCCTCTAGGACGGCAAGTAGCTAGCCTGTTATGGTGCACCGGTGTGTACCATAGATTTAACCTAGTAATAGATTGCTTAAAATGAATCTGGACATAGATAATTTCTGCAGTCATACCATGTTATTAACCTTTCTTTTGTTAAGCCTCACATGTCACATATTTCCTACACTTGCGGAGTACGATTTATGCAAATAAAATGTACTCACACTTGCTAATACCAATTCGCCAATTTTTGCTGCTCAGAAGATAAAGAAGAGATGTACTACATCAAGGAGGACCACTTCTAGGCGAGCTGGTCCCCCGGTTGATTACGTGTCGAGTTTGGTGTTGTCTTCCGCGTTGCTCTAATCGTCGTTCCGTGTAGTCTTTAGTAAGGCTTTAGTTTTATTTCGGTTCCTTTTTGTTGAAATTAATTTTTTTTGTATCATTATTCTTGTTAGGTATGTGTGGAACTGTGTCCTGGACACACATACGGGACTCCTGGTTTTTTTGTAAAACCAGGTGTGACACATTGTCACTGGGTTACAATTTGTTTTTAGATGACTCGAAAATGTTTTCATGTTCAATCAAGCAATTACAAGAAGTTACCTAGCTAACTACATCGTTATTATTAGAAACCCCATGTACAATTATATATATGTTCAACTTGTTTTCCTTTTTACAATGTAATAAAAATTAAATAAAATAAAAGTGCAATTCCATTTTTGAGTTAAAAAAAAAAGTGCAATTCTATTAATGTGAAACGTACTGTTTGTTTATTTCATGACGAAGTTCTGGCAATATTCTCACAAGATTGGTAGCTCACGAAGTTGCACAGATTGACGGTGCTAAGTGTTGTAATCTAATTTACACCTATGAGTAGTTCTGTGCCGCATGCATAAATATTTTCACAATTGTTTTTGGCCCAAATGATTAAAATCAGCTGGGGCAATGAACGGCCATCTTTGGCGCGCGCATCTCCGCTGACAGCGCTTCCTGCTCTTCTTCCCCTGTCTTCTCTTTTCCAAATTTACACCAGACCAATCCTGTACGAGCGGTGATCGAGAGTACGAACGGTCAGCTTTCTTTCCACGGCGACGGTGATCACACGGTGATGGCTTCGTCGGCGTCGTCGGGGTACGCCGACGCGTTGCCGGGCGGCGGCTCCAACGACGGGGATGCGCCGCGGATAAAGAAGCAGCCGTCGCGGATCGCGTCCGGGATGCGGCGCCTGGCGTCCAAGGTGTCGTCCGTGCGGGTGCCGGAGATGGCCAGGGGCCTCAAGCGCACGCACTCCGGCGCGCAGTCGGGGCTCCGGGGGCTGCAATTCCTCGACAAGACGTCCGCCGGCAAGGACGGATGGAAGGCCGTCGAGAAGCGGTTCGACGAGATGAGCCCCGACGATGGCAGGCTGCACAAGGAGAATTTCGCGACATGCATCGGTGAGCCTCTCGTTCTTCTGAACAGATTTTGTTTCGGCAGCTGCCAGTTGATGGGAAATCTTGCACTTTCTTTCCTCTCTGTGCTCTGCCAATTTGCTTGCAGTTACTTTCCTCTCTGTCATGCTCTTCATTTCTGATGAAAGCGTAAATTTTTTTACCATAAGTTACATATATTGACAATTTGACCTGTACATGCGGACGCAATAATATTCTTTGATTTCGTTTGCAACGAACTTATCGATTCGACGTTCAAAAGAACGTCCATAGAGAGATTATATTTTTTGGGGGGATCATAGAGAGATTATATTAGAAGCCGTTTGTCAGAGTACATACATCCTCCATCTCGATCGGGTTTATGGAATGCACTGGGCTAGCCTAAAATACGGCTGACTGAATGAAGGTATGGCGGATTCCAAGGAGTTTGCAAGCGAGGTGTTCGTGGCATTGTCCAGGCGAAGGCATATCAACCCGGATGACGGAGTGACGAAAGAACAGCTAAAGGAATTCTGGGAGGAAATGACAGACCAGAACTTCGATTCGAGGCTACGCATTTTCTTTGACATGTAAAGGTCTACTTTTCTGTATTTTCGCAAGTGTACGTCCTGATTTGCTTTACTCTTGATGAGATATACTGTGTGTCGATCTTGCATCAGGTGTGACAAGAACGGCGATGGAAAGCTTACTGAAGATGAGGTCAAAGAGATCATTGTGCTCAGTGCCTCCGCAAACAAACTTGCCAAGCTGAAAAAGAACGCTGCTACCTACGCTTCACTGATCATGGAGGAGCTGGACCCTGACGATCGTGGTTACATTGAGGTACATTGTGCTCGATCAGTGTGCCTCTGCAAACAAAGCACCCAGTAATGACAGGAATTCTTCGATGCAGATTTGGCAGCTGGAGACGCTGCTCCGGGAGATGGTGTCGGCGTCAGCGCCACCTGAAAATCTCAACTTGGCGTCGGCGACTCTCGCGAGGACGATGGTGCCGTCCAGCTACCGGAGCCCTATGCAGCGGCGCTTCAACAAGACGGTCGACTTCGTGCACGAGAACTGGAAGAGGATCTGGGTGCTCTCGCTGTGGGCGATCATCAACATCTCCCTGTTCGTGTTCAAGTTCATCCAGTACCGGAGGCGCGCCGTATTCGAGGTGATGGGCTACTGCGTCTGCATCGCGAAAGGCGCCGCCGAGACGCTCAAGTTCAACATGGCGCTCATACTGCTCCCGGTGTGCCGGAACACGCTGACGTGGCTCAGATCAACCGCGCTCAGCAAGGTGGTACCGTTCGACGACAACATAAACTTCCACAAGGTTATCGCTCTTTCGATCGCCATCGCATCGGCGACCCACACGCTTATGCACGTGCTCTGCGACTTCCCGAGGCTGGTCTCTTGCCCGAGGGACAAGTTCGAGGAGAAGCTAGGGCCTTTCTTCAACTTCGTTCAGCCAACGTGGCCGTCTCTGTTGGCCAGCATCCCGGGATGGACCGGGATCCTGCTCATCCTGATGATGTCCTTCTCCTTCACGCTGGCCACGCACTCCTTCCGGAGGAGCGTCGTGAAGCTGCCTTCGCCCCTGCACCACCTCGCTGGCTTCAATGCATTCTGGTACGCCCACCACCTGCTTGTGATCGCGTATATCCTTCTGGTCATGCACTCCTACTTCATATTCCTCACCAAGCAGTGGTACAAGAGAACGGTATTTTCCTCATCCTGATTCACTACTAGAAAAATTTCTGCTGAGAGCGTTCAGACTCGAAACTATAGTTTTGATTATGGTTTCCAGACATGGATGTACATGGCTGTTCCGGTGCTATTTTATGCCTGCGAGAGAGCAATCAGAAGATTTCGCGAGAACAGTTATCGTGTCAGCATCGTCAAGGTAGGTTTATATAATTTCTTCCATGAACAAAATCGTACAAAATTTACCCACTTTGTTCCGAATCTATCCTCACCGTTATAATAAGTACAGAAGTAAACATATGACACGTTGTCTGGTTCATTACACAACAGGCGGCAATTTACCCAGGAAACGTGCTATCAATTTACATGAAGAAGCCACCAAGTTTCAAGTATAAAAGTGGGATGTACCTGTTTGTTAAGTGCCCCGATGTATCGCCTTTCGAATGGTAACACCCTAGCACATTTCTCACACTATCTAACCTTAGACATTACATTATTGTGTGAAAACCTGGGACATTTGTTCCATTATCTGAAAACAAAATTCACAAACGCTATGAACTAATGTTTTGCAATATTTACAGGCATCCTTTCTCAATCACATCGGCACCAGGAGATGATTACTTGAGTGTTCATATCCGTACCTTAGGTGACTGGACATCAGAACTCAGGAACCTTTTTGGAAAGGTCAGCTGACTCGGTGGAAAACCAAATAGAAAACTTTGATTACTCTTTTAGCATAACAACCGTTATGTTACTGTGACTTAGGTGAAAAAGTTGTATTGTTAAAAGGATACGAAATTTGTACAGGCATTAGAAGCAGAAGTAGCTTCCAAGAAGGCAACACTAGCAAGATTAGAGACCACTGTTATGGCAGAGGGTGTAGGAGAGGACCCTAGGTATGCCTTATTTCGT
Organism: Oropetium thomaeum; assembly: GCA_001182835.1. Taxonomy (NCBI): domain Eukaryota; kingdom Viridiplantae; phylum Streptophyta; class Magnoliopsida; order Poales; family Poaceae; genus Oropetium; species Oropetium thomaeum. The sequence continues at coordinate 1,549,538 of LFJQ01000032.1, forward strand.
TTCCTCTGGTATTATATTTTTCTTTTCTTTTTTGCGACTATCACTTCATATATGTTTCACAAACCTGTCGACTTGGTTTTGCGTATGTAGGTTCCCTAAGGTCTTCATAGATGGTCCTTACGGCGCACCAGCTCAAAACTACAGAAAATACGACATTCTTCTGCTTATAGGGCTTGGAATTGGAGCAACTCCTTTCATTAGCATAATGAAGGATCTCCTAAACAACATAAAGAACAATGAGGTACAGTGCCAAACTACTGTAATCTGTTTAATACCATCAATTCACACCAAAAGACAACATAGAAAATATTATTTGGATTTAAACAGGAGCTGCAGAGCATGCATGATGCAGAGCTAGGATGTGGCTTCAAGACGACGGGTCCAGGAAGAGCATACTTCTACTGGGTTACTAGGGAACAAGGATCGTTCGAATGGTTCAAAGGTGTCATGAACGATGTCGCTGAGTGCGATCACGATGTACGTACTTTTACCCTTTTTTTTTTCATTTTGAATATTATGATCTCCCGTGACCGAAGAGTAACAAAAACCTACGGCTGTCCATACAGAATGTCATAGAGATGCACAATTACCTGACTAGCGTTTATGAAGAAGGGGATGCAAGGTCGGCCCTTATTGCCATGGTCCAATCACTTCAACACGCAAAAAACGGGTTGGATATCGTATCAGGCAGCAAGGTGAATTTCCTGCCGTCCTCAATAACTACTAACATGGAAATAGTTAGATTTATCAGCTGACTAATTCCTTTCCTCTGTTTTCTAATTCTGCAGATCCGAACACACTTTGCACGGCCGAATTGGAGAAAGGTGTTCTCTGATCTTGCCAATACACACAAGAACTCTCGCATAGGTTAGTCATATCTGATATTCGACGATGTTAATAACTTATAATATGCACAAGTATAAATTCTAATCACTGCATGCTCCTTCAATCATATCCGCAGGCGTTTTCTACTGTGGATCTCCAACACTGACGAAAACCCTGAGGGATCTTTCGGTAGAGTTCAGCCATACATCGACAACTAGGTTCCATTTCCACAAGGAGAATTTCTAGGACTGCTGTACTTGGCGAGTGGACTTGGGCATCAATGATCTGATATTGGACGTGTTGGAATGAGGATGGCACACAGGGATGGTTCAACATGACCGGGAAATTGGCACACATGGTTTGTCTAGCAGGGGGCTTGGCTGGTGGCTACTTCTGCTTAAGCTGCGTCCCTACCCTGTCAGAGCGCAGCCTGGAACTCATGAAAAAGTGTACTGCAGAATACAATAGTTGAGTGTCTGTTTTCTGTAGTCATTTTTTTCTAGTGCAACAAGCAGTGAAGAGAAAGTCAGGTGAAGTCTAGGTGTAGAACCTCAGAACCTGAGTTCGGGTCCGCTATTCTGGCTAGCTAGTAGATGATGCTTTTCTCTATTTATAAAGATTATGGAACGGGGTATTAGTCTGCTTTTCTATTTATTTTTAAAAGAAAACCCGTATCCAAGTTTTGTTTTTTGCTTAGAGATAAATAAATATTATAGTTTCTATGTTCATGAATATATACGGGAGAACTCTAATCATTTAAAAAAGGAAAAGGTTGTTCATGCTCCATAGGGCTTCATGCTTCAACGGCGCTGGGTTTTACAGTTGTTCATGCTTCTAGGAATGGAGTTGCTTATTTCAGTTGTTGAGACGTTTGTTTATCATTAGAACTCAGAACGATAATTACAGTTGTCTACTGTGGTGATTGGCTTCCGCACATTTTTTTGGAGCAATTGTGAATAGCACATCCAACCCTCCTGTCATCAAATGACGATTCAAACAGGTAAACTATCGAACAAGCAGCACTATAATGAGAACATCCAGCATTCATCCATTGATTCAATCAAAATCCGTACGATATTTTTTACGTTATTCGTGGTTGCTTCTCTACATATTGTTTGATCAGAGTACCAAACTACTACAATCAATCATCACAGTTGGCACATCTAGTTATAGAACTACTTGTATTGCTGCAAAAGGTGTCATTGCCGTCAGATCTAGTTCAACTTCAGCTCCCTTTGGCCAGATCAATAGATTGAGAGTGTTGATGGCGCGGCATCAAGTGGTCCTTTGATTTTGGCGTCCCCAGTCGGCTGCAGTCTTTTGTTCCACTAATAATCTCCTACCATGAGCGCCTTGGACGCTTTTGCCTAGAGGACACCAACTTCACCTCCTTCTTGGTCAGTCGGGGTCATTGCTCGATTACTATAGTAGATCGGTTTGAACCTAGCGGTCAGTCTCTACGATGATCATGCACATCTTAGCCAGAAGTATGCTGAGATAGTTTTATGACTTTCGTACTATTTAGACCTGAACTTTACTGCTCCTATAGTTCCCTTCGGATCTAACTTGTTTTCTTTCCCCAAGGGATTTAATTAGTGGCGGACCCTAGTAGGGTCAAGGGGGAAATACCTCCCCTGCTCCTGGGCATCACTAAGTCTCCAGTAAACGAAACTTATCACTGCTGATTTAATTTACTGGTTGTCCTCTTCTTGTTATAATTTTGTTTTTCGACTGGTTGAATTGTTTAGCCAGGCTTCTTGGTAGATTGCTTGACAGTAGTACCAAACTAACTACAATCGACCGTCACTTTGGCACATCAAGTTACAGAAACATGTTATATGCGGCAGAAGGTGTCATTCCCATAGGCTAGATCAAGAGAGATTCAAAGTGTTAATGCCGTTGACCAGTTGGTTGCGGTTTGTTTCAATCTCCTGTAATGAGCGGTGAGAATTTTTTTGTCCAGCGGACAACAAATTTTGCCGACTCCTTGATCAAAATTGTACATGTTTCACTATTTAGTTGTTTGCTGCTGTATGAAGCTAGCGGTATTATGGACGACATTTTTTTCTTGAAAAGACATCTCAAGCGTTCCGGGATCCACTGTGCAGCTGATACGCATAATTTTTCACATGAAGATAATCGAAAGCATACTTTGAGTAATTAATAAGGTAAAATACCTGGTATAAACCCTCAATGGTAACGTGACAAGGACAAAAGCAATCAAGTCCGTTTCGTCACTAAAGGTGAAGCAGACAGGGGAAAACAGTTTAATCCAATCATAGACAAACTTGAGAAGCAGAACGAAAATCCAAATCGTCGCTCATCTCTTACAATTGTCGTCCCTACTAAAACCACATATGTAAGAGCTTGAGTACACAAGTTACTCCGCAAGCCTAACACTTGTCAAGGGCATGTGAAATGCATTTTCGGCTGTAGCCAAGGAAAGGCTTGTGGGTTGCATTTGTAGAAAACAAAGATGCAAGGTTTCTTTTTTTTTGAAAACTTTTGTAAAACCTTTCGAAAAGGATTTTGATCAATATTTTAGTATGGTTCTTGGAGAGATACTATCCATTCCGTTAGCTCCAAATATTTTACTTGAGCTTTCAGACCCAATGGTCCTATCGACTCTGGCACACAATATCATCATTTCCAAAACAAGCATAGGCACACATAGCCAACTCACGCATCACCATATTTTGAGAAACAACCAATGTTAAGAGCCTAGATCCAAACATGTCAATGTCGTGACAACTATTATCCAGATATACACTCTGCAGAAGTTGTACATTTTACCCACACGCTATACGCTTCTGATAGGGGAGATGACATAACGCTATACCCATCTTCTCCGAATGACTTCACAATCTGACCTCGGAACGTACCCAAGAGCATTTAATTGGGCTCACTAACTGCCTAAGCTGGACCACGACCTTACTAACCCCTCGTGTCTTTTCCTAGTCTTCAGTAGCCACCTACGAGCCTCCAAGTGGCTCATGTCGGCCGGGTTTTGTGGTTGTACTAAAAGTACATGGCTAAGGTCCAACGATCCTAGGTTACTAGGGCAAGCTCCATCATATCCATCACAGGTTGACTAAACCGAAGAACATTTAATTCATCAATGCCTTATCTCGCCCCGCATAAACCACCTGTGACACCCCAGGTGTCACTATAGAATCCATCGGCAAAAATCATAAACCCTAATAGTCAAATCATGCACTTTGAAGCAAATCGACACTGGAAGTAATAAGAAATGTTGTTTGAAACACTCCAAAGAACCACTACGAAAGTTTTGACAAATAACAGAATACTTTTAGTAAAGCGGGAGATTTCAACTACCAGTATCAAAATTCTTCTTTAACAGGAAGGAATTCAAACCCCAACTTGAAATCCATCAAAAATCCTATGTAACCCTAGCAATATTTTTACATGAAAATTAAGTTCAGTTCAAAATGGAATTTTAGAGATTTATTCAAAATATTTAGAAAAGATTTAAACCCCTTAAAAATTTAAACAAACTTGAAGTTAAGTAGAAATTCATGAATTTTTAGAAGCCGAATCAGAACTACATCCTTTAACAAGAGTTGTACCAAATAATGCACTGAGGACCCACAAAGAGTTTCAAAATTGTTCGAGCTTAGGAAGTATGAAATTCATTTGCATTTAGGAATGGATTTTGAAATTAATTCAAAAATAAAAAAAAAGAAACACAAATTGCCGGACCGCCGCAGCGGTTGGCAGCGCGGCAGGCGCCGGCCGGCACGGCTTTCCCATCGTGCCGTCTCCTCGGCGTGAGAATCCTGGCCAAACTCTTCTCTCTCTCTCTCCCCCCCCCCCACTGGCTGCGCCTCTGCCTCACCCCCGCGCGCACGCCACCGCCGCTCCTCTCCAACTGCCGACGGGCGCTGCCACCTCCTCCTTCTCTCTCTCTCCGCTCCTCCATCAGTGCTGCTCTCCCAACGATAGCGTCATGACAAAACCTATTCCTTCCCTGGTCTCTATCTCACGCCCCCCCCCCTTCTCCTCCCAAGCACGGCAAGCCGCCGCACGCGCCAATCACCACGCCTGCCGTTAAAGCCGCCCCCACCCTTCCGTGGACAGCGCAATACAAAGCCAACCGAGCTGCACCACCTTGCCCTTCGTACACCCCCGAGCTCCTCCACGCTCACTGCAAAAGGGATTTCCTTGTGTCGCCACCAATTCGCCGGAACGCCACTCCGGCCGAGAGCACCACCGCCAGACGAAAACCTTCGACTTCATCGCCACGGTACCACCATTTTTCAATTCTTTTCGCCGGCAGCTCCCTCTAATCCGTGCACATCTCCTTGGCATGGCTTCGTCCACAGATTTTCGCCAGGGAGGTCGGACGCCGCGTGCCGCCACCGGACCTCCGTTACTGCCGCCGTGAATTCACCGCCGAGCCCCCACCTCCGGTCGTCCTCGAAGACTTTAGCCCCCTCCACTAGGTTCGTGACGGATCAGTGAAGCTCTCTCCACTGTCCTCTGTGCCGTAAATCCCTCCCTCCCTCAGCGCCGCTCGCCGGAGTTCGGTCCCCGCCGCCCTGCTGCTGCTGCTCCCCTGTTCTGCCCTCTTTTCTTTTTAAAATTCGTTTTCCTATTATTTAGCCCGATTTGTAAAATGCTTAATAAATCGAGAGAAAATCTAAAAATAGTAAACTAAATTTTGTTGGAATTCTTGTACAAAGCACTAATTTACTGCTGAAACACGTTTTCAAAAACGTTCAAAGAAATGTCACAATAAATACATTACTCATTTCTGTTTTTGAATTTTAGTTGAAGTTCCATAGAAGTGCTAGGGCTGAAACTTGAACCATGATTGCAGCATGACAGTATTCATGTCCTGAAATTTTTCTTAGGATTTTACAACCAAAAAGTTATATGCATCTTATTAAAAAAACTCTAAACTGCCAATTTAATTTGTCATTTTCTAAAATACATTATGAAAGTCATCCAAAACACCAAAACCTTAATCAAAACTTCATATAAGATGCTTACTAGTGTCTACATCAAGTTTCATGATTTTACACTAAGATTTACTATTTATTTCTGATTTTATAAGTTTAAATAACAGAAATTTTGCTGAATTTCTATAAAATCTAGAAAATTCAAATTGGCCTCAACCAAACTCCAAAATCCATATTCCAGAGAACACTATCGATTAAAAAAATCATGATAGAATCTGAAGTTTCACTTTAGCCCCTAGTTTGAATAACAGCAGATTTTACTAAATTTTTATAAAATCTGGGAAATTCAGTTTGACCTCAACCAAATTTTAAAATTCCTATTTCAGAAAACACTATCAACTCAAAATAGTCTCCTGGTAAAAATGTGAAGTGTACCCTTAGGTCCGCACTCAATAAAATTGAATGCTTAAACATAATGCCAAAGTCGAATTATTAAGCTTAACCCTAAAACACCTAAGGGGGGTAATGATAAAAACACCATTTATTCTATGATGAAAACAACTTATTGCATTGTTTAATCATAACTCTTATCAATTCTGATTGCATCATGTAGACTCTGAAGCGAGTGAGGTAGCTGTCGACCCGGAGTCGTCAATCTCCACCGAAGCAGTCGACACCAACCCTGGCGAACCAGCCAAGCCCCGGTGCACAACCAAGTTTTTCAAGTTTTTCCTTTTATCAATATGTGTCGTGAAGGAGCATTAGGTTTTTTTAGGAGTTGGTTGAAACCCTAGTTGCATCTGTCTCCCATAGGAAACCCTACCGATACTTGATATAGGTATCCGTTGAAGTAAGCTATGCTTAGCGGTACTTTCCGGTAGAAGTCGAGCAGAGTGGACGTTGCTCGCGACTGTTAGGGTTTTTGATTGAAACTTGCACATGGCAAATTATGACACATGACTATGGATGATTAAGGAAAGATAAAAGTTGGAGGGTCAGACAGGGTACAAGTAGGTCGGCGAATGGTCTGGGACCCGGTGACCGTAGTCTTGTCTGATCCTTGTGGTCCGAGCCTGATCAAGCATTGAATGTACTAATCATATGCTGGGTGTTCTATTTATGATTGATTAGATCAGTGCAAACTAAAGTTACGATTCTAATCATTTAACCTGAGCTAAAACTTGATCAAGAATAGTTCAGGTAATGCGAGTCCTTTTGCAAAGGTGAACCCACCCTGAGTCAGCCAGCATGTCTAGGTGTCAGCTGTAGCTAGCCAATTTGACGGGTTAGTCTTGTTGAGCTTCTTAGAGGCTCACACTTTGCGAATATGTGGTTTTCAAACGCCGACGTGTACGCTCACGATGATTGCCAGTGGGAAGACCAGCTTCCAGAGTTCAGGAACCTCCAGTGGGAGCGTTGTGGTTCGCCGCAGTGAATCTTGAAGTGGCTAGTAGCATGATGCCCCTGGGCACGGCTCATGCTTTTGCTTTACCGTAAGAGTCGGAGTCTGTACTCGTCTAAGTCTTCCGCGGTTTGCCTGTGATTTCGAAAACTCTTTCGTACTCTGATATTGTTGTAAGACTTAAATTTTTAACTTATGAAACAATGATGTATTAAATTCTCTCATCTTATAAAAGATTGTTGTTTATCCTACCTGTGTTGTACCATGTGTATGCTCGGTTCACCGAGCATTGCCCAACAGGATCCTGACGAGATGCCGGACCCATCCCGAATTCGCTGTTCCTGGGGTGGGTCTGCGTCACCACCCACTTCATTCACTTAGGGTTTCTATCACCGATCCGGTGTTGCAAACACATACACATTTTACATTTTTCGCAAAATCATGAATTTAATGGTGCAGCAATGTTTCCATTGTAGGGGTTCCTAAGCATACTAGTAGAAGCGCAACATTCCATTCATTATTATAAATAACGAAGGAATTAATCCTAGGTTTACAAGGCATGTGATATCAATATCAAGGAGGGGTTAAAAAGAGTAAGTAACCGACCTAAATATCATTATATGATAGAGAAGTCGTGGATCACTAGCATTTGCATTTAAAACAAAGTAAACATGCATAGTAAAACAAAATAGGATTGATAGGTATTTTCTAATCGTAGGATCATTTTGATTAAGAAAGTTAGAGCTTGCCTTGTAAAACTTCGTTCCTACTTTGAGATCTTGGATCTTCAAGCTTTTCCTTGAAACCCGATCTTCACGATCGTCCTCGAATCCTTCAGGTGCTTCTCGGATTACGTGCAATCTACCATACGTAAAATTAACATCGTATAAATAATCTACCGTTAAAGAGAATAAATATAAAAAGATGGAAAAAGATGGAATAGGATTCAAATAAACCCCAAATAACTCGAATTTAAATCCAATATAAATCCGATGATTTTTGGCATGAAACATGTATAATTGCTATGTTATAGCTTGGAACCTATATTTGTGGATGGCCCAAGTGTGTCACCTTATTTACTATATTTTGATTGAAGTTACTAGTGATTAACTATTATACCTACATTTAGTTGTTGTTACTACTACCATTATTATTATATGCTATTGTTGTTATTATTACTATGTGACATCCGTGCACGTGAATGATAAGTGTATGGTGTACGTGTTTGTGAGTGATTACTGTGAGTGTGGCGTGTGAGCTATATGCCATGCAGCCATAATCAGATAAATAAGTAATTAAGGACATTTAAATTCAATGTCCGATGAAATAGAGGTAAATAAACCATGTAAAATCATCAAAATAAATAAGAGATGATAGATATGGATTAGGTGCAAACAAGGGTGTAATTCGGGTTTACTAATTATCTAGGATTTTGGTTGAATTTTTGAGATTTTTCTAATAAAAGAAAAGACTTCGAAATGAATGTTGGTGTGCATTGGCAGGGTGACCATAGCAGAAACGAATACCGCATAGAGGCTGACAGGTGGGGTCATGGGATGTGGGGCTTTCTATGTCACTGTTTCACAAACTGAGACGAGGATTGTCGTGGACCAGGGGAACATTGGGTCTACAGTCCACATGAACCTGGTGCACGGAGGAAGGAGGCAAGGCTTGGGCTAACTGGGCGCACGAGCTCAGGTGGTAGTGGGGTCGAGCTGAGGTGGCGATGTGGGAACCCATTTCCGAGACCCCTGTGCTTACCTTACCAATCCCTGAATCAATAGTCAATACGCACATACAAAACGAATACAGACTCCATACTACGATTTATAGATTACAGTACCATTTTGCAATCAAACACACAAATCTGGTTTTCACACTTTTTGCAAAATCATAAAGTAACTATGTGGTAATGTTTCCATTGCAAGGGGTCCTAAGCATTCTATTAGCATGGCAGCATTTCATTCATTACTATAGTAATGAAGGATTTGATCCTATGGTTACAAGGCAGATTTAATCAATATCAAGGAGGTGGTTAAAAAAGCAAGTAACCGACCTAAATATTAATAGATGATATAAAGTTGATACAAGCTAAGCAAGTAGGCTCATCACTCGCACTTAGCATTTAAATAAATCAAACATGCATATTTCAATAAAATAGGCTTCATAGTAATTATTTTATATTTATTGGAGCAGTATGATCAAGGAAGTTACAACTTGCCTTTAAATCCTGTGTCAAAGTCTTCATCAAAGTCCGGTCATCCTCCTCGAACAACTCGTTATCTATGTTATGCAATTTACTACGTATAAATATCTATCAATAAAGAAAACAAATAAAATACAAATAGGATGCAAATAAAATCCGATATGGATGGAAGAATTGTCGAAATTGGTGTTGGAACGGTGAAGTATGGGCTTTGGAAGGTGGCTAGGGTTTAAAATCCAGAAAAAGAAAAGGGCAGAATATGCCATGGAATATTCCCTGAATTTTTTTTATTTATTTCTTTTCAGAAAATAGCAGAGGCTGAAAAGCGGGGCCAGAAGTGCTGATGTGGCTGCCAGCCTTAAATCGCCGGTGGTGCTCGTGGGACCTCGGTTGGGAGAGGTAGAACAAGAAGGAGGTGTGTCGGCCCTTAAATAGGCGACTAATGGTGATATGCAGGAGAGAGAGGCGGGGTAGTTATTTTTGGGCGTGCGATGTGACAAAGTGGTGCGCGGCGAGCTCTGACGGATGGTTGGCACGTGGGTGCCTGACGCACGTCATATTGACGGCTCGTCGACGGAAAGGAGTGGCGGCGATGGAGCTCGTGATGGCGTCAAGATTTTTAAGGGCGGTGGCGTGCTTGTGAGAGCGAGGAAGGTGGGATATTTGCGCCTGCCGCCTTACTGTTGCAATCATGTGACGAGGGCGGCCACTCCATGATGACACGAGCAACGGCATGGCTACTGCGATGGTCGGACGGCGATTTAAGGCTGGTGCCAGTGAACTCTCTAGAGAAGAAGAGAGAGAAGAGGGAGGAAGAAGAGGGAGGAGGTGTGGGCCAGCTGGGTTGCGCGGCGATGGGCTGAGGGAAGAGGAAGGGAGGGCAGCGGCCCGTGTGCAGGAAAGAAGAGGGAGGAGGCAGGATGGGCCGGCGGAAGAAAAAAGGGATAGTGAGGGAAGATAGGCTTGGCCCAGAGAGAGGAGGGAGAGGTAAATATTTAAACATTTCCCTGATTTTGAGTTTAGATTTGATTTCAAACAAGATTCAAATGATAAAAGACATTCGATATAATCCGATTAAAATAAAATAAGGGCAAACAAAACAATCATGTTAGGAAGGTATTCTTTTAAATAAAAATTCATTTCTATGTTTCTACTTTAGTGAGATTTTGTTTTAAAATCGCGAGAGCAAAACCCAATAAACTACAAAAATTTAAATCCGGAGGGATTTTGAAGTGATTTTATTATTTTCAAAAATTGAGGGTGTCATAGGCGTTGACATGTAATGCCACATGAACGTGCTTACTGGGTTATTGTTGGTATTTCTTACGACATTACTGAGTTTTGCCTAAGGGGCAATTCCTAGCAACGACGTCAGAAATAATTACATTGGTATTCTAACATTTACAGAAAAGATCGCATACGCACGGAGTACCGTTGTAGCATTTTACCTTGGAGTATGTTAGGGTATCATATTTATTTCCACAGGGAGAATGCTTAACAAGGATGATGCATATGGAATATGACATTAAGCTATGCGTACTTGTTGACGGTCGTTAAGTACCAAATATACCGTCAACATTTCTCTAAAAATGAATAAGGACAAGCATTTCATATATGCATGTTAGTTTAAAATTAATAAAGTTCCACATGTACTTGAAAAGTTTATGCATGCGGATATTTATCACAACAATTGAGGCATAATATGCTCCGTGGCAAGAAAACACACTTTTGGCCAATCACAGCCTGCCACGAAGGCACCCCATGGATCGCTGAGGTGGAGAAAACACAACTCCGACCAATCACAGGGCGTCATGGGGCAGCACACGGATCATGGACCCACCAGACGCGCCAAAAGTACCAAAAAACCGAAGCCAACAACGTACCCATGCTCAGGGCCCACCAGGCAGGCACCCTGCCAAAGTGGGACCCGAGTTGCCCCAATAGAGGGTTAGGCGACCCCTTGGGTCGGCTGACCTGTGGGTTAGCCCACTCGGCCCCAGCTTCAGCCAGGTGGCAGTTACCGCCTCTCTAAGGTCGGTTCTGGAGTTGGTGGCTGGTATTTCGCGCGGGAAGCGGTCCAGAAGGGGCGAGGAAGCACACTTGCTCAAAGTTTTCTCTAACTATAAATAGGACTCCTCTCCCTCAATTCCAACACACACAAGAAGAGTTTCCCACCTGCAAACACACTCTCGTTTCAGTTTTAGTGGAGTTAGAATTTAGTCCAAGAGGTCTTCTAGATCTTGAGTAGTCTTTCCATAGGAATAGATATGAGTCTAGTACTCTCTTTCTTATTTCCTAATATGATATCTTAGTATGAGTGAATTAGTACCATAATTCATATGCATTATTCTTGTTAAGCATCCTCCCTGTGGAAATAAATACGATACCCTGGAATACTCTAAGGTGAAATGTTACAGCGGTACTCCATACGCTTGCAGACTTTTCTGTAAATGTTAGAATACCATTGTAAATATTTCTGGCGCCGTTGCTAAGTTAGATGGCTTATCTTCCTCTTTCAAGAGTCATCTTAGTTTTAACAAAATGCTAGAAGCTCAATAGCCGATTCTTTGCCTGCTACGGATTCTAGGAAGATACCGGGGAAACCCGATGCTTCCCTAGAAAATGTTAGTGCGGTGACCACTCGTGGTGGTAAGTCCACTCAAGATCCGCCATATACTGACCATGCAGCTAAGCCAGCCCAAAAGAAGAAAGACAAGCCCTCCAACGACTCATCAAAGGAGAAGGATTACGATGGGAAAGCTGCTCCGCATGAGTTCTTTGATTACAAGCCTCATGCCCTTCCCAAGTCGTAATAGGAAGCCGTCTGCGGATGAGCAGTTTGCTCGCTTTATTGAGGCCGTACAAACACTCCACATTAGCATTCTCTTGTTGATGCAAGTTCCGACCTACGCTTGCTACCTCAAGGATATCCTGAGCAACAAGCGACCGCTGCCCACCACAGAAGTTGTCAAACTAACGGAAGAGTGTAGCGCAGCTATACTCAACCGGCTTCCTGAGAAGAAGAAAGATCTTGGATGTCCCACAATATCATGCTCGATTGGGACATACCACTTCGACCAAACCCTCTGTGATCTTGGAGCCAGCATCAGTGTTATGCCCAAGATCGTATTTGATCTGCTCAACTTTACGGAATTAACACCTACTCCGATGCGGCTTCAGCTTGCCAATGCCACGGTCCGTCATCCGGAAGGAATTGCGGAGGACATTCCTGTGAATATCAGGAATTGCTTTGTCCCCATGGACTTCGTCGTGCTCGATATGGAAGTTGATAAGAAGACGCCTTATCCTGGGCGTCCAATCTTAAGCACTGCTGATGCCCGCATCAATGTTGGAGCCGGAGAAATTCACCTCTACTTATCAATGGGAAGGAGGAAACGTTCAACTTCCAACCGAAAGTGGAGCAATGCTCCATGCTCAAGTACTGGCTGAACCCGCAGAACATCAAGGAGATCGAAGTAACTCCGCCCAAGAAAGACCCATTGATCCAATGAAGAGCTTCATCGAGAAGGAGAATCCTCCTAGTCTGAAGAAACCTACAACATACCGGCCAAGTTGGTGGGCAAAACCTCAACCCGTCAAGATCATGGTGTCCTCCACCACACCTAAACCAAAGAAGACCAAAAAGGGGTGGCACAAGAAGGAAGAACAACTGTCCGTGGCTTCATCTCCGACGCTGGACATTGCTTCATCAAGCTGAACGAACGGAGAAGTCCTGACCGCTAGACTTAAAACAGTGAGACCTTGCCGACAGGGTAAACGATACGTAACCATATTTTCCTTTCATATAAATTTGAGTTTTCAATTGCATCATCATATTTACTTTTGACCCACTGCATGTTGAAATTTATTTTCAACCAAAAAAATAATTTTTTATTGCAAGAATTTGAGCTATTTAAAAGAAAAATATTTTCTGAGCAATTTCTAGTGGGACCAGTACCCCAGCTCTGATCATTAGAGCTGTTGGGGGCTGTGGCCAAAAATGGGACCAAGTGGGCCCACCCACAGTTCGAGCGATCCCCTAGGTCGGCCGACCTGCTGTGGGTCCCACCAGCGCCCATCTTTTTTTCAACGGCTCTCTTGTGACTGTTGCTCCATATTTTTGCCTGTTAAACTATTTGGCTATAAAAGGAGAGGCCGGGGGAGAGCTCAATGACTCATTCTTTCGTTTGCTCACTCCCTCCCACTTGCTCTCTTGCTCTTGCTCTCATTTGCTCTCATTGCTAGCTCAAAAACTTACCCAAAAATATTTGCTATACATACATTTTGTGCTCAAGTGACTCTCGAGTGGGTGTGAAATTTCTTTTAGACACTAACCCCGCTCGTTCGAGTAGTCGCTCACTTGTGTTTGCTTTCTCGTGCAGCCATGAAGCAAGGAATGAATTTCCTCCGGAGGGTGACGAGGAGCAGTTCCAGGCGCATCACCAACACTCCTCCCGCCACCGAAAGTTCATCGAGCTCACCTCATGAAGAATTTGGAGCTGCACCAATGGAGGAAGACAACCGCCGATGCTCACACATGACAACCTACTCGACTTGAAGGATGACCCCGAGTGAAGACTCTACAACCTGCTCGTCAACCGGACATTTGTTCCTACGCGAACATTTGATCCGGAGCTGCTCGCCAAGATAGGTATGGATTCTGAATTTGACACTATCTTTCATGTCATGGGGTGGGACAACTTCGTTGATATTAGTGAGGATGGGTCACGCCTTCTCACTATTCAATTTTTGTGCACTTCTAAAATCTTGACAAAGGGGCTTTTTTTCCGGTTCTTTAATAAAGAGCACAATCTTATTCATGTAACGAATTTAGCTTGATGCTAGGCTTTGACCAATATTGCTCTGTAAAATTGGAAAAAGCTACCCCACGTTTTAACAAACAAGATTTTTGGTAAAGCATCACTGCACAAACCTCCCTAGAAAAACCCAGAAATAGTACCATTCAAAATCCTACCCTTAAATTGTGCATAAGTGGCTTGTCCTTACTTTTTTTCCTTAGGAAAACAACAGGACAGTTCATACTGAAGAATTGAGAATTCTTTATGCTACGGTTACGAGGATAAAAATTTCCCCTTTAAAGGCCATGATAAACCAATGGTTAGATCACATCTCGAACAAAGAAGCCAAAGAGTGCACTTCTCTTGTTACTCGCATAGCCTCTAGATGTGGTGCTTTAACCAATGCCCTAACCACATACATACCTGGACCACGATCTCTAGTAGGTGAAAGCTATTTTGTACAAGAGCATACACTCAAACACAAACCCGGTGGCTCCTTTGTATTTTTCTACCCCGGCTATACAAATGAAATCCGGTTACCTAACCTGGAGTTTCACTTGTATACTTACCGGGAGCTAACCATACCTCTTAGAAAGGAGGAGACGCCCAAGAGATCTTTCTTTGGCACTGATAGTCAGGCACACAGGACGGAGCAATAGCCTGGAGCCTACTTACAAGAGGAAGGTTCAACCGGACACGCACCAGGTTGGGACCAACCCCTCAACCATATGAGGCCGGTGGGTCAGCTTGGCAAAGTGCTAGCTCGGGACAGTGGGTACCAACATCCGCTGCGATGTGGGAGGGCTACAGCTCCCGCCATTCCACGGACTCAAGCGGAGGTGCACACCATTGGTCCGCTCGCCGATCCTTCTCTTCTCAGGGTTATCGTGACCTTGAGAGGGGGATGGCAAGCTTGACCCAACAAACGGATGCCCTGAATGTGCGGACCGACGAGGTGCAAAGTACACTCAACACCTTCATCGACGAGACCCATCTTAGGCAGGACAATGTGTAACACCTTAGGTGTCACTTAAGAATTCACCGACAAATCGTAAACCTTAGGATTTAATTCTTACACTTTCAAGCAAAACCTTAAGTTAATAAGCAATGTTGTTTAAACATTCTCATTAGCCCCACAAAAAGTTTGGTAAACTTTGGAGCACTTTTAGGGAATCAGGAGATTTTGACCACAGTACAAGAATTATTTTATAGTAGGAAAGAATTCAAACACCACTTTAAAATCCATCAAAAATCCCATGTAACCCTAGTAATATTTTTACATGGAAATTAAGATCACTTCAAAATAGAAGTTTGGAGATTTTACCAGAATTTTTGGAAAAGGTTTAACGCCCTTAAAAATTCAAACAAATTTGAAATTAATTAGAACTTCATGAATTTTTATAAGCCGAATTAGGACTTGCTCCAAAAATAGAAGTTGTTCCATATATTTCACTGTGCACCCGCAAAAAGTTTCACAATTTTACAAGGTTGGGAAGTATGAATTTCAACTGAATTTAGAACAGGATTTTGAATTTGTTGCAAAAATGAAAAATTTGGGGGGGGGGGGGGGAGGGGGGGAGCCTACGCGCGCCTCGCCGGCGGCCAACCACGGCGCAGCAGCGCCACGCCGGGCGCCTGCCCCAACCAGGCCGCCATCCCATCGACGCGCGATTTCCTCCTCTCTCTCTCTCTCTCTCTCTCTCATCCTTTGCTCCCGCGCAACCGTCCATGTTCCCCAATCCCCGCCGCCGCTCCTCTGCACGACCACCAATCACCCCCGCTCCTCTCCCTCTCTGCTTGCTCCCCTCCGTTGCGCGCGATAAAAGCAGCAGCACAAGCGCTCCAAAAACTCTGCCAAATCCCCGCCAATCCGGTGTGCCAGAACCCCTTCTTACTCCACCCAAGCGCTCGCAGGCTGCCATCGACCAGTTTTGCTGGATTTTTAGCTTCCTAGCCGGCCGCCATTGCCGGTTCGGAGCAGGCGCATGGTGAGACCCCCCGCCTGATCGAGTCTAACCCCGTTAAGCGTGTCAATCGAGTTCTCCGTGCTTTGGTGAAGCTCGCCGAACTGCCCGTTGCCTGTTCTGCGGTTTCGGTCGTCGGGAATGCCATCGCTGGGAGCTCCCCTGTTCGGGCCACCGTCGCCAAGCCGATGGGAGACCCCCTCGTCGCCTTCTTCGTCGATACCACCGTGAGGAAGAGGCGCAACTACGGGACAAGGATTCCGAGCTCTTCCTCGCCTCCTTCGTCCCCGCGACCTCGCCGGACATCGAGCTCCGCCGCCGCACGCCGTTGCACTGCTCTGGTGAGAAACCCCGCGTCAAACCTTGCCCCCAACCTTTCCCGCATCACGCTCAAGCCCGTGGAGCCCTTCCCGAGCCACCCTATTGCCAATACGGGCGCGCGCCGCCGCGCGCCATGGCTCCGGTGAGCTAGGGCAAGAGCCCTAGTTAGGGTTCTTCGGTGGGTATTTTTTTTATTAGTTAATTCGGCAGAAACTTTAATAATTCATAAAAATCAAAATAATTCAGAAAAATGTGATTCCAAAGGTTCTGAACTCAGTGGAAAATTTAATTGCTAGGAAAAATGTAAAACTCATATGTTTGAAAAATATTTATTTTGGGCTTTATTTAAATAGTTAAAACCTCAATAATTCATACAACATTATAGGAGAATCAGAAAAAGGGGTGATTCCAATCGCTAAGGCTTTTTACTAATTTATGTTTGGTAAGTAAAAAAATATTAAGCATGAATGTTTATAACATATATTTTTATCACTAACACAAGTGCTTTATTACTTGGTAATTATATAATAAACTCCTAGATTAATAAAACTCAGGGTAAGTATGAAATGTTTTAAATAAATTTTCCCTTGCCCAATTTATAACCCAAATATCAAATTGGTTACATACTAGTAGGTAGTGAAGTTAATAAGTAACTAGCCATTTACATTAAAAACCATTATTTGCCAAAAAAGCTAAATAAAGTACTTTCTAACTCCATGAAAAATTCTAGAAAATAATGAAATTCCTGGAACATTATGAATGGGTCATAATAGAATTCCTAAAAATACCGTAACCCTAATATAGAAGTGAGTGCATAGGAAATTGTTAGGCCAGTCGAGTAAACTATAACTAGTCCTTATGCTTAAATACCATCATTGCTTAATGATTAAATAATTTAGTGGCTAAATAGAAAGTAATATATGTGATAGTCATAACTAGGTTCCTAACTTAATTCATAATCCTAATGTCAAAAAGTCTTGACATGATAGTTGAATGCTTAATTTAAAAAGTTGCTTAAGTAAGTAGTTACATATTACCAAACTTATAGCTAATAACAACCTTTCCCCAACCCATCCTCTTAGAGCTGTTAATTAAATATAATTAATTAAGGCTAATAGTGATCTTAATCCTAATAATCACCCTAATTAGAGATCTAGTGCTAGTGACAATTCAAATGATTAAACAACAAATAATGATAAGTATCTTAAACATGCCCCTTTAAGAATAATTAGGATTATGATCATGAGCTAGACTCTTGACCAATATTAATAATCTCTTAATACTATAAGTAATCTAAGTAATACTAATCGCCTAAAGTGTATTACAATGATAGTGGCACTAACTTAATAATAATTCAATTTCATTAATTCCAGTCAGTTTTGTAAAATGCCTAGTAAATCGAGGAAACATCTAACAAATGCAAACCAAAATTTCTTGAAATCCTTGTAAAATACATGAATTAACTGCTGAAACACTTTTTCAAAAAGGTTCATGGAACTTCCTCAATAAATAGATTAATCCTTTCTTTTTTTGAATTTTAAATGAGTTTCGTTGACGTTCTAGGGGTGAAACATGAACCACGAGTGTAACATAACAGTGTCCACCTCCTGTAATTTTTATCAGAATTTAACAGCAAAAAGTTATATGCATATCATTAAAAATACTTCAAACTGTCAATTTAAATTGTCATTTTCTAAAATACATTATGAAAGTCGTCCAAAAATCCAAAACCTTAATCAAAACTTTAGATTAGGTGTTTGCTGGTGCCTAAATCAAGTTTCATGATTTTACACTAAGGCTTAGTATTTATTTCAGATTTTATAATTTGAAATAAAAGGAAATTTACTGAATTTTTATAAAATCTAGAAACTTCAACTTGACCTCAACCAAACTTCAAAATTCATATTTCAGAGAGCACTGTCAACTAAAAATAATCTCCTGGTCAAATGTGAAGTATCACTTTAGTCCATACTCCATAAAACTAAATGCTTTTAATAAAAATGCCGAATTCAAATATTAAGGTTAACCCTAAAACCCTAAGTGGTAATGATAAAAACACCATAGTAATCTATGATGAAAACATCATATTACCTTATTTAATTATAACTCATCTTATTCATGTTGCATCATGTAGACTCCGAAGTGGGCGAAGTAGCTGTTGATCCGGAGTCTTCAATTCTCGAAGAGGTTCCCTTCGCCAAACCCAGAGATCAAGGCAAGCCCCGGTGCACAACCCGTTTTAAAGTTTTTCCTTTTATAACTATGTGTCGTGACTGTGCATTAGGTTTTGAGGAATTGATTGAAACCCTAGTTGCATCTGTTTCCCCTAGGAAACCCTGACGATACTTGGCATAGGTAAGCATTAGTAGTATGCTATGCTTAGCTGTACCTACCGGTAGAAGTCGAGCAGAGTGGACGCTGCTCGCGACTGCTAGGGTTTGTTTGAAACTACCACATGAAACATGACACATGGTTATGGATGATTAAGGAAAGATAAAATCTGGAGGGTCAGACAGGGTACAAGTACGTCGGTGACTGGACGGGGTCCAGGGTGACCGTAGTCTTGTTTGATCCGGATGACACAGTTGCGTCAAGTATTGAATGTACTGATTATATGCTGGGTATAATAGGGCCCAGTAAACCTACGTAGCCTAGTGATTGCAAAGTCGAACCTGTCCTACAGTGTCTGATTTGGAGGCGATCTGGGGTGCGCAGTTGTGGGAACTCCACAGAAACCGTCCGGGACGTGTGTTCTGGTGGGATGCGGCACTGCTGAGGCAGGTGTAAGAGGGAATTGACTTTGCAGGATCTGGTGTGAACGGTTGCCACGTGCGGTCCGGGACGCGTACATGTCGTATGATTAGGTTATCCCTGCAGGTGTAAATCGTTTCGAACCGCTGTCGCTCTCAGTCAATGAGTTTGCTTGACCTCTCTGTCACTTATGTTAAGAAGAAACAATGAGATCGATGATGAATAACTTTGTGATGAATATTATGATCTATCTTTTTAATTATGATTGATTAGATCAGTGTAAACTAAATTTACAATTCTAATCACTTTATCTGAGCTAAAACTTGACCAAGAATAGCTTCAGGTAATGCGAATCCTTCGGCAAAATAACCTACCTTAAGTCAGCCAGCATGTCTAGGTGTCGGCTGTAGATAAGCCATTTTTGACGGGTCAGTCTTGTTGAGCTTCTTAGAAGCTTACGCTTTGCGAATACGTGGTTTTCAGGCGCCGACGAGTATACTTATGAGGATAGCTACCAGTGGGAGGAACCGCGTCCGAAGTTCGGGAAACTTTAGTGAGAACGCTTTGTTTCGCCGCATATAAATCTTGAAGTGGCTAGCAGCATGGCGCCACTGGGCAAGGCTCATGCTTTTGCTTAGGTCTATGAGTTGGAGTCTGTATCTCATTTAATGCTTCCGCTATACTTCGTGATTTCAAAACTCTTTTCGTACTTTAATATTGTAAGACTTAATTTTAATATATGGAACCATGATGTATTAAATTCTCTCATCCTGTAAAAGATTGCTGTTTATTCTGCCTGTGTTGTACCATGTGTATGCTCTCTTCACTGAGCATTGCCCAACAGGGTCCTAGCGAGAGCGGATCCGTCCCGGATTGAGTTTTCTAGGACGGGTCTGGTCAACTTGATATCAGAGCCGTGTTGGAAAGTGGTACAACAATGCTAGCGCTCAACTAAGCGACATCAACAACAACATGATGGCATTCTTCCAATGGCAGAGGTACCAACCTCCACCTGCCCCGTGAGCAACAAGCAAGCTTGGGGGAGAACCTCCATCGAGGTAACATGTATCATCTAGCATTCTTTTTATTTATTTCTTTTTTCAATCATGCATGAAAAAGATAAAAATACCAAAAAGATTTTCCTTTCACAATCAACTTTGCTTTTCACACATGCATGAACAAATTAAAAATACCAAAAATATGAATAAATATGTTCATGCATATTATGAGTGCTAGCACCTTATTCTAGAAATGATGAATAGTTGCTCCTTTATCTTTCTCTTATTACTTTCATACAGCCTAGTACTCTCTTAAGTTTTGAGTTTGTTGCCTTTAATCTTGCTCACCATAAAAATAATTGAGATTTGTGGGTTGCATAACTACAAAATCCTAGTCTAGGTTGTTGTAGGATTTGATATGGTAAATAAGGCTGCTATAATCTTGTTCCAAACAAAGCATGAACCAGAGTTTTTATCTTTCCAAAAAAAAATTTGTTAGCTCCGTGACATGAAAATTCCTACTAGAGCCATACGATGTTCTTACATGAAAAACCTTACACTCATATGCTACTTATTTTCATGTTGAGTTCTATCAAATTGTTGTGACCCTTGGTTAGAAGTTAATTATGCTTATATGGTCAAGGCTCACTCACACTTCATCACAATGCTAAAACTCCTACACCGGGAGATAGCAATTCCACTCTACTGTCCATCCACCCACCAAATAAATACTCCATATACCACATTCATACCCTTCCATGCTATCCGTGGAAAAATACATGGCTGCATAGAAAAAAAAGAAAGACAGATGAGGAAAGAAAACCTCCACATGCTCCAATCAATGGAAAAATTCAATGAACATGTCATATATATATATATATATATATATATATATATATATATATATATATATATATAGAAAAGTCTTACAGCATGATCTCCAAATTATTCAAAGGAAGAAGGTTTTGAATTAGGGGTTCCATCTCACATCCATTTCATCACACTTCAACGCCTCAACCATATTTATATAGTTATACTTCTTGACTTGGATCCGGTTTTTGACATAGAAATAGATGTGTTATAAGTATGCTCGTTATCATTCCTACCTAGCTCCACCAAAAAGCCTATTATAGGAGAAATAGGAATAAAGGCACACCTTGCCTTTTGTGAGAGGAAATACACACACATAGAGTGATCCGAGAGAATCACTAAAGGAGCTCATGTTTTCATTTACAAAACATTTTGAAAACCTCCTGATATCATTGCTAAGTAAGGAACAGGAAAGTGGTGCCAAATTCACCATTCCGTCCTTCAACCGCCCAAGACAAGGAGAAGTAGAAAAGCCCAATGAGGATTAAGGTAAATTTGGGTGAGCCTTTCGCCAACTTATTTCAATTCAAGATAGAGTATCTTAGTTGTGCGATAGGGATAATTGAAAAGTAGAGCTGTAGCAACTCCTGATCCAATAAACTCAACTCTTGAGGCTTGCTCGGGACGAGCAAGAGGTTAGCTTGGGTGAGTATGTTGAAGGTTGTTAAGTAACACATATATCGTCAACATTTCTTTAAAAATGAATAAGGACACGCATTTCATCTATGCATGTCAGTTTAAAATTATTAAAGTTCCACATGTACTTGAAAAGTTTGTACATGCAGATATTTATCACAGGAATTGAGGCATAATCCGCTTAGTGGCAAGAAAACACACTTCTGGCCAATCACAGCCTACCACGGAGGCACCCCATGGATCGCTAAGATGGAGAAAACACAACTCCAACCAATCACAGGCGTCACGGGGCAGCACACGGATTCATGGACCCACCAGACGCGCTAAAAGTACCAGAAAACCGAAGCCAACAATGTACCCACGCTCAGGGCCCACCAGGCAGTCACCCTGCCAAAGTGGAACCTGAGTGGGCCCATAGAGGGTCGGGCGAACCCCTGGGTCATCCAACCTGTGGGTTAGCGAACTCGACCCCAGCTTCGGTCAGGTGGCAGTTACAGCCTTCCAAGGTCAGTTTCTAGAGTCGGCAGCGGGTATTTCGTGCGAGAAGCGGTCCAAAAGGGGGGAGGAAGCTCACTTTCTCAAGTTTTCTCCAACTATAAATAGGGCCCCTCTCCGTCACTTCCAACACACACAGAAAAGTTTCCCACCTGCAAACACACTCTCATTTCAGTATTAGTGGAGTTAGAATTTAGTCCAAGAGCTCTTCTAGCTCTCTACTAGTCTTTCCATAGAAATAAGTACGAGTCTAGTGCTCTCTTCCTTATTCCCTTTTGTAAGACTTTATGATATATCAATGCAATATATTTCTATGCATTATTATTCATATGGTTTGAGTGGTAATTATTATCCTTATGCTTACCATGTGAATTTACTTAGGATTTATGCTAGTATATTTAGGTAGTATACTAGTATAATAACCATAGTCTTAAGTATAGATGTATATGTAGTTATGTATATATGTATATGCTAAGTATAGTTGATCATTGTTTTGGCCGAACTTGGGAAATTTTAAAGGACGGATAAGGCTGTCTCTTAAAGCCGCCTACCGTTAGCTCCATGGGTCGCACAACATTTAAAGATATCTAGTAATATAAGCATCATGCTTATATTTCTAAATATTACTCTAAGTCGTTCGGCGGACCTCAGTCCTTCGACTAGATCATACTTCAAAGAGCACAATGAACCAATACCAAAGCATGATCAACTATGCTAAGCATATAACATATATATATATATATGACTAAATACATATCAATACTTATGACTATAACTAATAAACGAGTATATAATCTAAGTATACACACATGGCAATAATAAGGATAAACATAACCATGCAAACCATGTATGGAATAAAGCAAAAAAATATATTGAAATAGAATATCAAAAAGTCTTACAAAAGGAATAAGAGAGACTGCTACTAAACCTATACCTACTCCTGTGGAGACACTATTCGAGAGCTAAAAAGGCTCTTGTACTGGACTCTACTCCACTAATACTGAAATGAGGGTGCGTTGCAGGTGAAAACTCTTTCTTGTGTGTTTTAGAATGAGGAGAGGATCTTATTTATAGATAGAGTGCCTTGGAGGTGAGTTGAAGTGAAATGCTCTCCTTCCTCCTCTTCTGTAGACCATTTTCTATCACTTATTCAAACAACCGTCTTTAGAACCAACTTGAAGAGGCAGTAACTCACGCCACGTCAAAGATGGGATCTAGTGGATCTAGTGGAGCCATCCAAGGATCAGCCAATCCTAGAGATTGACCGATCTCTTATGGTCCCTACTCGTGTCCCACTTTAGCATGGTGGCTGTCTGATGGACCCTGAGCATGATTATGAGACGTATGATGATTTTTATCGTGTTTTCACATGTTTGATAGGTTCATAAATCCTATGCTGGCTACACGACGTCCTGTAATTGACGGAAGTTATGTTTCTTTGTTACAGAATAAATTCTGTCTTATTCTTATAATAAGATATCTACATATACAAACTTTCTAAATATACGTGAAACTATATTATTTTTAACCTAACATATATATATTGAAATATTTATTCGTATTCATTTTTAGAAATATGTTGACGAAATTTTTAGTATTTAATAACCGTCAACCGTTATGCGGTTGGGCCCGGTGCTTGCTTGATGGTGAGCCAGCGCGATGATGTGGCGTGGGCAGACTCCAGTCCAAAGCGGTCGGAGGAGAGTGGCGCGCGGCGGCGGCGAGTTCGGCAGATGGGCTCATGGACACCACGCCAGTGCTCAGGGGTGAAGTTAACGGCGTGTGTCGGCGATCAGGACAACAGCTAGGGCTAGCCGGAGTTGGTGGTGGCGCTAGTGAATTGCGGAAGCGCACGCGCGTGCACGGAAACTTGGTCTGGAGAGGTCGGTGGGGTGCGCGGGGGATAGTGGAGCTCGTTTGGGTGGTTGTCACGGTGGCGGGTGACGACGTTCAGTGCCAGGGCGAGCGATGACCAAAGGAGGTCGGCTAGGGGTTTGGGAAGGGACAAGGAAGGTTGGAGAAGCTCACCAAGGGCTTATCTTGGCCGGAGAGCTGGCGGCAGTGGAGATCGATGGTGGGGCGGCCGGTTCTGGGGAAGAAGACGGGGGGAAAGAGAAAGGGAGCACTTGGAGCTTACTTGAGCTCGTTAGGCAGAGAGAAGAGGGCCTCGAGTCTGTTTTATAGGCGGCGGCAATGGCGGTGCTCGCCGGATATTTTGGGGTACCGCTTTTGTATGGTGGGGAAGGCGGTGGCTACAGTAGGGTGGCGAGATCAGTAGGGCGGTGGCGCACTTTCCGCGTGGAGCACATGTGGAAACAAGCCGGTTTGGCGGCGAGGTACGGTGACGTGGGCAGCGTACGGCACGCGACGTGTGCGTCGCGTCGCAGTCCGGAGGAGGACAATGATGCACCTGGGGGTCCTGCCCGTTTTGGAGCGGAGCTGGGCCTACAAGGAAGGAAAGAGGAGAGGAGACGGCCCCTGCAGAGGGAGAGGTAGAGGAGGCAGGCCAACTGGCTAGGCCGGACAGAGGGGCGTGGCCCGCGCGAAAGAGGGAAGGATAAAAGGTGGGTGGCTGGGCCCGTCGAGTAAAAAAAGAAATGGGCTCTACAACTTTATATTGGTAACATGATACTGAGAAAATTTATAGTTTTCGTCCTTAATGTATAACATATATGATCAGTTAAAAATTTTAAAAAACTCGATCCACGGGTGTAAGACAGCTTCACCCTTCTTATATTTTATTAAGAAAAAAAATATTCGTACGTAGGTCAAAAAAATTCTTGAACTTTATTTACTCTATCCTTGTAACTAGGGTCTTGAGATCCGTGATCGATGTAAGTTTAGGTCGGTCCTTAATCTGTGATTTGACGTGGAGATCTTTTCAACGTCAATTAGAAATTCGTATTGCGAGGGATCGAACTTAGGACCTGAGAAGTACCACTTGAACGTCCTAACCACTAGAGGCCCTTTGACTTTTTTTCTTAATGTGACATTTTAAAAAAAATAGACCTAACTTGATACAGTAAAAATAGATTTGGACCTTACTTGACACAGCAAAAATTTAAGGACATATAGTCAGTTTGAGAGTTTATGGACCTAGACGACACTCTTAGAAATTTGTCACAATTTGTGGTGTGATGCTCAGTCACTAGTCCAAGAATAAATATGAATCCATCTTGTTTGGTTTACTAAACAATCTGTGTTTGTCAATGCCCGAGATTTCCCATGTTTGGTTTGAGTTTCGCTACGGAGATTCTGGGAATGTTCAACAACTTCATCATGGTTCTCAGTTTCATCATGTGGGTTGAAGCACTGGAGGTATAAATTTCAGAACTGGGACATCTGTGAGTGGGGTATCAATATTAAGTCTGTTTATAAGGAGATATATGCCTGTATGTGTGTTTTTTTATATATACAGATTGCACATACACTTAAGTTACTGTTGTTGGCTGTACAGAATCTTTTGTGCTTGGCAGATGAATTATGGTTTCATTATCTAATTAAGAGTCAATTCTAGTAAATTGCTCTTTTGTGGCAGGCAAGAAGCAAGATATTATGAATTCTTTTTTTAACTGAACCTCTGGCTGAATTTTCTCGGACCATATTCTGCATTGAGTTCTGGAATCTATGAAGCTCTATTTCTTGTCTGAGGTATGCCTCCACTGCCAACTAACTAATTCTTGAACTGAATCTCTATGGAGTCTTACTAATGTGAATAACCAGCTAGCGTCACTTAATAAATGATGTAGCAGACAAATCTATATTGTGTCGTACATTTTTACCTTTCCTTGCACACTGAATTAGTGCCACTAACGTTTGTATGTGATTCTTATCTGAGGTACTTGGATTGTGTTTATATAATGTTTATGTGATCTTCGAATAATACCTATCGCACTTTCGTATTTTTTACCCATCTAATTATAAGAAACAATCCAGAATTTCAGATATTGTTTACTAAAGACTAAATTCACTGATCCTGATTAAAATTGTTAATCTGCAGCTAGATCTAGGAAGCTATATGTTGTTTGGGGACCATTTATTGTAGATGGTTGGTGATTTAGAAGAAGCTTTTCGAACTGATCAACATTGGATCATTAGTGGGTTGTGATTTATATCCAAAACTATCGTAGTTGTTTATTGTATTTGTAATGGCTTGTTACTGTGTAAATCAGAATATTGTGTGTTTGTATTGTTTCTAATGATAAAAGCATTTGTATCTGTGCTGTAAATGAGGCCCTATTTTTTTGTTATTTTAATTTATCATTGGAGACACTAATTAATAAAACGTGTCTCAAATTTTTCACAGTTAGAGACACGTTCTACTCAAAACGAGTCTCTAATTTGTCATAATTGAAGACATGTTTTTTCACGTCTCCAATGTCCATAAATTGGAGACGCGTGTTGACCAAAACGTGTCTCCAATTATTTCCAATTATGAGAAATTGGAACGCGAAAAAACATGTCTCTAATCTTTTTAGATTACAGACTTCAAATTAGAGATGCGTCTTTCTAGTGTCTGCAATTAATACTTGGGAAGAGTCTCAAATTAGCCTTTCTTACATATTGCGCCACAGTTTGAAAAAAAAAATAACACAATATAATAAGATTATATATTTAAGCACATAATAAATATTGAACCACTAATTCTGCTACCAAAAGAAAGAAGAGTTTTTTGTTATTTTTAGAACTACAGGTTTATAGCCCTATTCCGAGACATCGAAGTTTAGAGCACACAGTTAACAACTATATGAGAAGTTCTAACAAACTAAACCAACATAACAGTTTAGATTAAAACCCTTGGAACTTGCAATTATATTCACCTCCAAAAAAAAAAAAAAGTAACAAGACTATAGCAGTTAGCCCAACTTCCTCATTTTGGCATCACAGGCACACAATTCCTAGTTACCCGAGCTCCGCTGCCAAGTATCTTCAACGGCTTCTCAATTCCGACTCTATGGTTGTGGCGCCAATTCTTTGAAATCCTCATTCATTCACTCAGAAATGTTTGTTAAAAATAAAAGAGTTCCTTGTCAGCCATACAGAAATACTTGCGCACCTATAGAACTTGATTAAAGTAGATGTCATATAAAGTAACTTGAATACTTGTGCACCAATTTGTCGAAAAGAAACATGCAATAAGACTACCAAAGATGGCATAATGAAAAAGTAGGAGATGACCAATGCATCAAATTAGCAAGAATCTCTAGCTCTTGCAAAGTGCAATCATGAAGAAGTAATAGCTAGCATGGACTCAATCTATGAACAAATCAAAGAGTTTATTAGATTAGAGAACTGAAATACCAGGTCCATCATCTCAGGTCCGTTTCATATGAGCTTTGTTCACCTGGATCATAGAAAAATGGTTCAGTTAAATTGTAAAGAACATAGTATTGCTTAAAATATCTCACATACATTAGAGAAAACATAGAAAATCTCTAGAAAGAAAAAAGGTTACAGGTACACTGTCATGTGGTATAGACATACTCCCATCTCAACAAAAAAAAAAAAAGAACTTGGTGCAAACAAACACAAATAAACAATAACTTTTGGTAAATTACAGGGCTGGATCAGCACTATAATCTTCACTGAAGCCATCACCACCAGCTCAAAGCCTAAGTTTATCCATATAGTAACAAGATAAGCAGAGTGAAATCCACATTTACATTAGAAAAATATCAGGACCTAGTTGACATTATTCTTTTACAGTTACCACAGAAAACAGATGCATCAATTCCATCAATTTCCTTTAGCTTTTTGCTTAAACTTTATTCCTTATATCAACAGACTTGACTGACTCCACGTTTAATGGATTTGACATCTTGAAAACATTATTAGAAAATGAAAATTATTACAACAGAATGAAGAACATAAAAAATGTTTGAATTGTGTTCAAACACTAAAAACATGGGAGCTGACACAATATGTAAACTGTATAAAAAAAATGAGCAAATTGTCTAAATGGAGCAACGGTACAGATTCTTTATTTTGATGAGAAATATCATTTTTTTTCTCTTCCCGAAAGATGCTAGTTTCTGATCAGTTGGTTTTGATGGTCTTTCATCTTTGTCTTCTTTGTGACTATTTGGATCTTGTTTGTATGGATCTCTCAGGTTTTAGCTATAGCCTACCCCAACTTATTTGGGACTATAAAGCTTGGTTGTTATTGTTGTTGTAGGTAATCAATGGTAAATGGAAACAAACCAAAAGGAATATAACAACAGGAGTCAGCAAATGTCAAGTTTATTTTCCTTTACTAATTTAGATTACTTGGTCAATTATCAAGCCATGATTAGCTTTTCCATACGGTTTTTTTTTTGAGACTGCTTTTCCATAAGTATTGATTCAACTGCTATAGTTTTGATTTTATGTCAATACCTTACTCAGTGCAATAACAAATATTAACCCTCTTTATTACCCTTTGGAAAAGCATATGGACACAAGCCATGATTAGTTAAAGAGAAAAGCATATGCATGCAAAGAATGCTTTCATCCGTAGCATAGGCAGAACCGGGTGCAGGTCTGCCCCATATTATGCACGCACACTGCAGCTCACAGTGTGCCAAAAGGGTACGTCATTATAGGCCACAGAGATACATTTCAAAAAAATTTATTTTGCGAATGATAAATTTCAATAAAGTATGAGAGACATCATGCAGAAGTTCGCAATCATACCTGATGGCTCCACATATGTGGTGACACATGACTTGAAGCTATTGATGGAGCGGATATGTTGGTGGCAACACAGCAAGGCCATAATATGCCTGAAAATTTTTGGGTGCACCAGTTCTATCACTCTATTCGAGTGAAGTAGAAGAATGGTTGACCAATCAGTTGCAATCGATTATAGAAACTCAAATTGAAGAATAATAGCTAAACTTATGAATAATCCAAAGCTA
Source organism: Oropetium thomaeum (assembly GCA_001182835.1). Classification (NCBI taxonomy): domain Eukaryota; kingdom Viridiplantae; phylum Streptophyta; class Magnoliopsida; order Poales; family Poaceae; genus Oropetium; species Oropetium thomaeum. The sequence continues at coordinate 1,578,623 of LFJQ01000032.1, forward strand.
GATTGGAGGAGCCAAATTCATAACATGCGCAATGGAAATTGTTTCTGATAAATGGATTTTGTCCCTCAAAATCCCACTCCTCATAAGGATCTAGCTTGGGCGGAGATAGAGAATTTAAGTAATACTAACAGGTAAAGTAATAACACAACTTTAAAACTACTAATTCACTTTTAATAATTCTAAATCTATTATTTACTCACAACCTAATATGACAGGAAACTGCAAAGTGTTTGACTCTGACCACAACATTGTTTTATTTTATATTTTTTTGAGCTAGACCACAACACTGTTACCGGCGAGGTATGACAGTGATCATGGAGCTTGATTTTCTCCTGGTTCTCATTAATCTTCTCATTGAATCCAGCTCCAGAAAGGTCTTACCGGCGAGGTACGGCAGATTGGACATCAAAATCAACATGCCAAACCTGTTCCTGTCACTACATCAGGCCAATTTGTTATACCAGTACAACAAGCAAAAGCAGCTAGGAGCAGACCCAAATACCTGATTTGTTCGCCGGAACTGCTCTTCCTGTGGTAGGCAGTAGGAGAATAGAGCAATCGACGGCTGGCCATTGCTTCATCGAAGCCTACTGCTACGCATTGCATCTCTGCTCCAGCCGATGGCTGCTGCTCCAGTACGGCCGCACGGCAGGCGAGATATATGGCAGGCAAACGGGCGACGCAGGCGAAGCGGGCATCGCGGAGGGGAGGCAGCGGACAGGAACGGTGGCAGTGGCTCCCGGCGCTGGAGAGGTGGTGGCGGCCCGGCCGGCTTGAGGCGGGCGCTGCGGGCGACGCAAGGGTGGCGGGCGTGGCGGCCTGAGGCAGGCCCGTCGACGGGCAGGGGCAGGCTGGCCCAAGGAACAGGGCCTCCAAATTACAGGGCCCCCAACTTGTTTTCTAGAGATGATACAGTCCGAAGCAGCCCACTGCGGAGGCCTCAAGCAATACATATAGGTCTTCCCTCTCTCAGAAGCTAATGCGTCGGACCAGAAGCCGGCCGGCAGCAGCATAACAACGCGGCACCGCACTTCGCAGTCCGCAATAGCCCTTGCCTGGCCGCAGCGATTGCCGATTGCAACTGCGAAATTATGCCTCACCGTCTCCATCGCCCGTCGGCATTGCGACGATCTGCGCCGCAGCCGCAGGCATGACTACGAAACGCCAACGAGCAACGGCGCCGCTAGCAGAAGCAAGTACGTATGTGCTCCAAATTCGAATTCCATATCTTCTCTCCTTTAGGCTTTTTTTTTTTTGTTGTTCTAAAAGTCATAGCCCTGATACAGTATTTGTTGTACTTCGTTTGTTTGTAATGTATGTATAACAGATTGAGCTCCAATCCCAATCTATTAGTCTTCTAGAAATAGAAGATACGATTCTGGTTTTGAAAAACGTAAGAAGAAGAAAAGATTAGAAGCCGTAGCTCAATCGCAAAAGGGTGTTTTTAATAGATTTGTTGTGAAAAAAATCTCAGTTATACTTGATTGTACCGCTGATGCAAGCCACCAAGAACAAATGTCTTTGATGCTAAGGTATGTTGATGCATCTTCAGGTTCTTTTTCTGTTGAAGAATCCTTTTTTAGGTTTTTTTGGAGGTAAATGATACATCTGGGCAAGGATTGTTCGATGTTCTACTAGATGAAGTGAAAAATCTTGATCTTGACATTGATGATGTGAGAGGACAAGGATATGATAATGGATCAAAGATGAAAGTAAAAAAATCAAGGGGTACAAAAGAAACGCTTGGATATAAATCGTAGAGCTATTTATTCAGCTTGTGGTTTCCATAGTCTGAATTTGGTGCTATGTGATATGGCAGTCTTGTGGGAAAGCCAAAGATTTTTTTGAATCATACGACGTATCTATCAAACTTTTGTTAATTCTACAAAGAAATGACAAATTCTTAAGGATAACATAACAGGGTGGACTCTCAAATCATTGCAGCTACTCATTGGGAGAGTCGTGTTGATAGCGTTAAGGCTATAAGGTTTCAGTTTGAGGAAATAAGGGAGGCTCTACTACAAGTGGCGGAATGTGATTGTGATCCCCTATCAAGAAGTGAAGCTAAATCCTTAGCAGAAAATGAACTTGGTAGGTTTGAATTTTTAGTGGCAATAATCATCTGGTATGAAATATTATCTGCTGTTAATTTGGTTAGCAAGGAACTCCAAACAAAGGATATGCTCATTGATATTGCAATCGAAAGAGTACAGGGGCTGGTTTCCTTTTTCAACAATTATAGAGAAACGGGATTTTTAAATGCATTGGATGCTGCAAAACAAATTGCACTTGACATGGATATTGATCCAGAGTTTCGCACTAAGCGCAAAATCAAAAGAAAAAGACAATTTGATGAGAGTAATGATGATGCATCTATTACTTCACAATCTGCACAAGAGTCATTTAGGGTGAATTATTTCATACTTGTTGTTGATCAAGCTATAGGTTCACTAACTAGGAGGTTTGAACAGTATCAGGAGTTTGAAAATAATTTTAGTTTCTTGTTCACTTCAGATAAGTTGCAATCCTTGGATGATAAGAGTCTATTTTGTTCTTGTATTAATCTTGAGGCTGCACTCAAGGGTGGAGATAATGATGGAAAAGAATCACATGTGGAGTTAAAGTTGATATAAAATTTGATCAAGGAATATATGGGCCCACTTGATATTTTGAATTATTTGAAACAGCTAGGCTGTTTTCCTAATGCTGTTATCGCCTATCGAACTCTGTTAACCATTTCAGTAACAGTTGCTTCTGCGGAAAGGTGATTCTCAAAACAAGTTGATAAAGTCCTACTTGCGCTCATCCATGTCACAAGAAAGACTTAATGGATTGACGATAATTGCACTTGAAAGTGATATATTGGAGAAGATTAATCTCGACGATATAATTGAAGATTTCACGTCAAGAAATACTAAGAGGATGATGCTTTTTAGTAGAATATAAGGTTAGTACTTTTGTTGATAATATTTGATACATTTCTAATATCCTTGTAATATTATAAAAAATAACATGTGTAAAATTTATATACGACACTAATATATCATCGACTTTAGGGGCCTCCTTTTGCATTTCTCACCGGGGCCTCAAATTCTTGAAGACGGCCCTGCCTGAGGCCATGTGACAGAGGGGAGGCGGCGGGCAGGAACGGTGGCGGCGGCTGTGCAGATCGATTTACCTGGCTCTTGGAGGATTCCTTTTCCTGATTTGGAGATAGATTTGCCGGGCTCACGGAGGAGGCGGCGTGGATGGCGTCGCGGCGGCCGTGCTGCGCAAGGGACCATACGAAAATCTCTAGCCGAGATTTTGGTGATTTGATGGGGGGAAGTTAGAGCTGATCGGGAAGGGGTTCGTAACAGGGTTTGATTAAATTCAGAAATAATTAGAGGTCGTATGATTTAAATTATAGAACGAATATGAGTACATAATTGTAGGACTGTGGACATAAAATAGATGGTTCGGTGCATTATAGTAGTAGGATTGTTTCTGTTGCCAAGAGATAAGTTGTGATTGCTGAACTGAATCAGAAAAGTGCCTTCTCATTGTTCTATAATACTGCCAGCCATCCTCATATCCTCATACTATCCAAATTGAACATGATTTTTTATGCTCTTTCGGAACTGTAATAAGAAAAATTGTCCTGCATCTTGGTTTTTTAATAGCAATGTAAAAGCGAAAATATTTTTCAATACATAGTTCTATCTACCTGACGTGTCATTTTACAAAGTTCCTATTACATGCTCAGCTAACTACTGTTCACTTAGTTCGAGATAAGATAGTAAATAAATCGGTGATGTAATCTCATACAATTATTACATTCACACTAACTATTGGAGTATGATCAATGTTCTGTCTTTTTCTATACTACGCAAATAAGTCTTTATTCCATTCATAATGATTGCAAAGCTTTTTAAATTATCATGTTATGCCTGTTAAGGATATAAGAGTCATATTAGGATAAGTCATAGAATCCTTTGTAATTCTTATACATAGTCCCTACGGGACTATCGTATAATACAAGTGCTATTGATAACATGGTAGCACAGCTAGGTTAGGGTTTCGCATGTTGCACTTCCGTGCGTAGCCCACCTATGATAATTTTTTTTCTTTTCTCTCTGGTGTCGTCATCTCTTATGGTGGAACATCTGGGTCTCGTCGAATCAACACACAGCTGAAGTCGGTATGCCTAAGTTGCCGGGGCGCGCCATAGTAGGCTCCTCTCTCCGCCACCCGGACTCACCGAATCTCGCACCGCCGCTCGGGGGTCTTCACTGCGCCGCCGGATTGTCGTCGAGCCGCGCCGAAGCCGTCGTCGGGTCGTCGTCGATCTACGCTGAGTTGTCGCCAGGCCGCCGCCGTTCATCGCTGCTCGGCCTCGTCGATCCGCCACTGGGGCTCTTCGCCATCTAGGTCACCGATCCGCCACCGCCTCTAACTGACTGCGCCTGGTTGGGTCACCGGGAGCCACACCTCCTCGGGCCTCCACCACCGCCGACCGTGCCACTGCCGGATCCCACACCACCGCAGGGCCTCCACCGCCATCGGGGACGGACGCCGCCTCCATTGCCGCCATCGGGTCTCACTGTGAGGCTCGAGTCGGCTCTTCTCTGGTTGAAGATGTCCTCCTCTCGTACTTTGTCAGGCACCACGATCTCTCTTCCTCATTGCCCAGTTCTATTTGATGGCACAAATTATCGAGACTGGGTTTCTCATATGCGGTGTTATATGCGAGGTTTACGATTATGGGAGTTTCTTACTGGCGACCTTCAAGGCCCGTCTCGTCCTGCTGCTCCTGTTGAGCTGGTGTTTACGGACAGGACTTTAGAAGATGAGAAGGAAAAGCTACTTGCAGATTATATGAAGATAAAATGACATCTTATGACCATAAGTTTGCCGCATATAGGTTCTGGTTTGATGAGGATGCTCATGCAGGTGCTGTTCTTGTTGCTAGCATGGAGCCACGTTTTAGTCCAAATGTTATTGGCTTCAAATTTGCACATCAGATGTGGGCACATCTTCGTAAACGTTATGAACCTACTGGTCACTCCATGTACGTTGCTGCCATTGGAGGAAGGATTGTTGCGTCAAGGGGAGGCCACAATCAATGAGTTTTATGACCAGATTTCTGTTGTTTGGCGACAACTTGATACTATAGGTCTGTCACCAGGAACTTGTAAATCTTGCAAGGATCAGCAGCCTGCCTTGGAGATACGTCGCACCTATGATTTTTTGACTCGCTTTCGTGATGAGTTTGAGCCACTTCGTGCTCAACTGCTTGCATGGGAACCTCCTGTGTCTTTGATGGATGCTCTTGCTGCTATTTGTAATGAGGAGCGAGACACGTTTGATTTCAGCTGGTCTGTTGCCTTCTCTCTCGGTCTTGACAGTTCGTCTATCAACATCTACACATGTATCTCCTCCACCTAGGGTGCCTTCTTCTGGTGAGAAGAAGCATTGCACATATTGTGAGAAGGACGGGCATTTGGAATCTTATTGCTTTAAGAAGAAAAAGGATCTTTCTCTTAAAGGTGCTGAGCCTTCCAAGAATGTTGCTACTAATGGGAGTTCAGGTTCTGAGATGCAAGAAATTCTCATGCTTTTACATCAGCTTAGAGGTCCTGCATCAATAACTTCCGTTGATTCTACATCAGCTACAACAGGTTCTGCTGGTTTGGCTACTTTACCACCTTCTACCTCTAAACCACTGCCTACAGACCCAGGATGGTTTTGGCCCTCAACGCCATAGTTCACAGCGTTTTGGGAGGTTGATTGGCCTTATTGTCTTCCGCTGCTCTTGCCGGTCTTATTTCCTCTATCTTCGCTACATCTTTATTTAGAGGTTTATTCTTTCTGCTGCGTCTACATCCGTGTCTTTTTCTCTTTGCGCTCGTCTATGTCGTGTGAGTTATTCATCATTGGTCAGCCTTACGACAATAAGAAGACTGGGTCAGTCTTACAACATCAACATTTTTCTTTTGCTTTGGATTAGCCATAGTTTGGTTTATCACAACAACATGAAGGTTGACTGATGGTTTATGAAGACTCCACTCGTTAGATTTTTGATGTAACAAGTCTAAGTTTAGTTCTTAGTTCTCTCTCTTTCAAATGCAACCTGTTGCATACGCTTGCATTTGAGGGGTTGTTAAGGATATAAGAGTCATATTAGGATAAGTCATAGAGTCTTTTTCCTATTCTATTATTGAGTCTCTATAATCCTTATATATAGTCCCTATGGGGCTATCGTATAATATAAGTGTTATTCATAACAATGCTTCCTATATGTGCAGATCACCTTCATTCTATATTAAATGTAAATGCCACTAAATCTTTAGCGGGAGCCACACTTAGGCAGAAGCCCACTGTTTAACTTTTACAACAGTTTTACTAAAAAATAGTTTCAGGGTATATCTCTCATGTTTTTATATGGTTTTGCTCTTGCAGATTAAAAATTATTAGTCTGTACATGAAAAAATAACCATCATAAGTCTATTTCCGTTACTTTCTCTTCCTAAATATGAAACCTGATTCAGAAGAACATTTTGGATCAGCTTTGCATCAGTCGCTATATCAGCTTTGCGTAAGGAGATATCTACCCTGTATGTCATCGTCTATGTACATAACCAAGCCTCTGATTTGTCAAGGTACTTTGAGTATTTCTTTTTTTTTTAATGTCCTAAGTTTCATGCAATAGAGTTGTAGTTTTACCATCTATTCTACTTTGTGTTAAAGTCCGCATCTTTGATGTATAGTGATTAGTTGAAGCTGGATATACTTTAGTTAAGAGAAGCAAACCATCAGTGAAGCTTCAATTGCATTTGCATCTCATATCAATACAGCAAAACTACTTTTCCATATAATTCATCTTAGAAACTGAAGTACTAATTTTTTTCGAATTGATTTTATCTTGAGTAACAAAGAACCATGTTCACTAACGATTGATGTTGAGGATGTTTTTTGTCTTTGCTGTTATAGATAATGTTATTATGTACTCCAATTATATTATTTTAACCCTCAGTTAGGTCTCCAGACTAAGCTATTTTACCGCCATACATATATGTTCATGATTCGTACCCTAATTTTCCTTGTGTGATATTTTTATTTTGCTCACACACGGGTCTCCCTTAGTTATTGTGTTTGTCTTATAATTTATTGTACTGTGTTGAGGCAGCTCTTTATATGTATGCAATAATGACCTTGCATGTTGTTTTTTCAAATGGTCCAATAACGTGTACCTTTTATCTGAAAATAATAGAACGGAAAAAGGTAGAGGTGTGGCATAGTATAATCAAATGTTTTGGGATGGTAGATTCTGACGGAATGAAATAACCCCTATCAGAACGGGAAGTAGTTCTGACTGTATGTAATCCAGTTTCTTTAGCCTAACTCATCACATGCGTTCTTAGGATTTGTTTGGTTGGAAATATTAATCAACTGATTATAAAATTACTTATAGCTGATTATTTTTAAAAAAATATCTTATCTACTTACTACAACTTGTATGTATAATCTACTTCATATGTTTGAAGTGTTTGGCAAAACAACTTATGAAACAAATTATGTGACCCATAAGCTATAAAAGCTACTATTTTCAGTTTATCCTGGCCGCCCCTACAGCCTGCTCTTCTTGCCGTCACCCTACTGCTGCATGCACAATCCCTTGCCATGCCGAGCCTGCTACCTTATGCTGTCTGCTGCCTCGTTGACGCTGCTACAGCGCTCCACCATGCACAGTCAGCTGACGAGCTCCAGCTCCGCCATAAACATTGTCTTCAAATCCGCAAATACCGCGATGGAGCATGCGGTTGGATTATACCTCAGCGGCGCCACGCGAAGCATCTTCTTCGATGTGTTCCTCCTCCATTGTCTCCCCTAGCTCGCGCAGCTCCGAGGAGAGAGAGTTGAGACACATGGTGAAGTCATCAATTCCGTCCTTGAATGCCACAATCTCGAACTGCTTGCGGAGGCGCTGCGTCTTGACCTTCTGCACATGCGCGTCACCCATCCTCAAGGACTCACAGCCACTAACATAACGTAACTTAGAATATAGAGTACTTTCAGTAACAAGTTATTAGGTATACAATGGGTAACAAGGTTTCTAGCTACGTCTACCCCACATAGCATTCATATGGGTTGGATTTTCAACAACAATCACTTGTGGACCGTAAGAGAATTTTTTTTTCTACGATGGTTTCTTTTTCTGTGCCTATGTGGGAGATATAGGCAATTACCATCCAATTAACAAGCACTTGGGAAGAAAGTTTTTTTTTTTAAGATATTTGCTAGTTCTCGTGTGACTGAAATTTTGCATCCTGTCGGTCATACTTTTTGCAAATAAAATCAACGTGTTAAACCAAATGAAGTGTCTATCTATCTTCACAAAAAAAAGAAGTGTCTATCTAGAGCACTGTTCCTTGGTAGTTAGAACCATAGTTGAAATATTTTGTTGTTCAACAGAATACTTTTGAAATAACAGATGTGTTCCGGTGGAGCTTTTTTTAAATTTAGCACGCATCTTAAAGCACTCATTAAGTTAATTAATCATTGTTGTAATTAACTAGTCAGCTAAGTTGAGTCGAGTGTCTGTGAGTTGTTGGAGTCGTGAGCCAGTCGGCCCAGCCGTATACCACCCTTTCTTTCATCTTTCTACATGTTTCTCCTTCCTTCAGATGGCATCAGGGAGCGCCCGACGGCGGCAATGAGGAGTGCACGGCGGTGTTAGCGAGGAGGCCTAGTCCCTCCGATCACTAATCCCTCACCCCATCACCGTCCCCTAAACCCATCCCTTGGGCATGTTCCGCGGCAAGACCCGAATTCCGTCATCCTTCAGGCGCCTTTCAAATCTCACCGTCCGGGGATATGGAGGTGAGGGAAGAGCGATGGGACGAAGAGGAGGGAGCTCGCTATTGCTGTGGATGGGCACCTCGCCGCCGCCGCCCCAGGATACAAAGAAAGAATTGGCGAAAGAAACAATCAGGGGAGAGGGAAACAATCGGTGGAAGGCAGGCTTGCTCAAACTGTCAGACAGCTTTGCTCGTCCCGGCTCAACTTAGTCAACTAATTTAATTACTAAAATGGTTAATGAGATTAATGGCTTCTTTAAGATGCGTGCTAAATTTTAGAAAAGCTCCACCAAAGCAAATCTCTTCAAATAAAGTAAAATTAAGAAATAATCAAATCGATAGGTGATTGGATCCACATCTAATGTTTGAAATATGATTGAGAGAATAGTAAAATATCAGTCATCTGAGAGTGAGCACCCAATATTTTTATGGCTCTGTTGGCCAAGTGTTAGAGAAATTTGCAGTTTGCAGACATAAATGTGTGGTGACTTGCGGCAAATACTACTTCCTACAGTTGCCACTAATTTCCTACCCGCAAGTTTCATTTTTTTCGTATCATATCATTCTTGTCTTAGTTTCAATCTCCCTGCTGTCTCTTGCCTATATAAAATATTATCTAAAAGCATATGTAGATGTGTAGACATATATCTATCTATCTATCGTCATAAACATCAAATTTATGCTAGATATACTCTCGAAAATCATATCTAACATTATCTGTGCTGTGCTTAAATTGAATTGGAACCGAAAAAATGTATTTACTAACTTAGAAAACATGTGTGCGTCCAATTAGCTCCACTGCTCGAGCCTGCAGACTAAGGTAGTGCTCAACGGCTGCAACAGCATTCCTTTATATTTGACAAATTTTATGGTAGACTCATATAGCTGTGTGGACCGTTCATTTATGTAAATCTCAAGACATATGATGAAGTCTTTACACGTTAAGGTATAATAGTTAGTTACTCGTTATTATTTTCTTAATTAGAAAAGAGATATTAATTATCAAATTAATCCTAGATTTGATACTCTGATTTTCATCTATTGACCCCTAATTTTTCTTATAGTTTTTTAGTAGTATCTTTTCCTCTTGTAAAGTTGGTAACTTAAAAAATCAACAGTCCATAATTTTTAGTAGATTGGTCTGCCGTAAAAGAGTTCTTATATTTTGTCAGGCATTCCACGCGCGAGATCAAACTGTCCTGAGGCCGCCCGGTATAGGCGCATCACACATTGTTTCCCCTTAGAGAGAGAGAGAGAGAACAGCTGTTTTTCCTAGGGTGGAAATGAACGCATGATGATCAGGCACCCTACCATCCCTGAACCGTGGCCGTGGCTCACACGTCACAGCTGTTCTCCGGACGGGCTTGAGTCAGCGCCTGGTTGTTGCTCCAGGTCACTCGCGGCTGTTTTACAGAGCAGGAGTGACAGACAGCGGTCACGAGGACCGCCCCTAGCAGTCAGCAGCTGTCGGCAGACCCAACAAATAAAATCCCCTCTCCCCCTTCTTCCTCAGATCGCAGCCCTGTCGTCCTGCCCTAGCTAATCCTCTATTCCCCTCCATCTCTCCTCCATCTTCTTGCGTAGACGATCGATCTCTTGGATCTTCCGGAGCCATGGCTGCAACGGAGGCCAAATCCCCAAGCAACAAGCTCCAAGTTGAGATCCTCCTCCTTGTCTTCCTGAATCTGCAGTGCATCGCCGACCGCGCATCCTTCGCTGCGGTCTGCAAAACATGGCACGAAGCGTCTTGTCTAGCAAAAGCCGCCGACTCCGGCGCACAGCCACCGCCACGCCAGATCCCATGGCTCCTAGCCCCCTCACCCTTTCAAGGACAGGGACCCTCCATCGTCAGCTTCCTCTCGGGGTTCCGACGGCGGATTCAGAGCTTCGCGGCTGACCTGAGCCGCAGCCGTCTCTGTGGATCCCACCCAGGCGGCTGGGTCGCCGCCGTGCTGAGCCCCTGGGGTGAACAAGTGCTCTACAACGTCTTCTCCACGACAAGGATTCCCCTCCCTTACAGGATGAGGCGTGTAGGACGCGATTTCTCTAGTGTGACCCCTGTCATGATCCGCTTGGTGGTGCTCTCGGCTGCACCAAACGCCACCAGCAAATTCCTCGCCGGAGCTATCGTGAGTGGCACATCCAACGTCGCCTTCTGCTGTCCTGGAGTCGACCGATACGGGAACGCGTCCATCGAGGTGGATGGGCTCCAGGACATGACGTACTATGATGGTGAAGTGATGAGGGGATTCCATGTAGTCACAGACGAAGGGTACGTGTGGGTATTCCATGTTGCCAACACGGAACGCTGTGGCACCACCATTAGCAAGAGGTTCTACTCCATGATCGCTCTCTGCCCTGATAGCTTTTTATCTATCCTGCCAAGGTCGACCTCTCTTACCCGCTACCTGGTTGTCTCCCGCCAGAAGCTGCTAATGGTAGCGCGCTATTTCAGTGAAAGCAGTAGTGGCGTGTGCCGAACTTTGCTGTTTAGGGTGTTTCAGATGAAAGTTGTGGTACTGCCCCAAGGAGGTCATCTTACATCCTGGGTGGAACTGGACCAAGGCTTGGACGGCCGGGTGCTCTTTCTTGGGAGATGTTGCTCAAGGGCACATGAAGCATCTGAGCTCCATGGATTCCAAGGGGGTAGCATATACTTCATGGACGATGCCAAGTTTGACTTGTCATTGCCTCTCAATAGAGAGGCTATGTACCATTGGAATGATACTGGTATGTACTCTATGTCTGCAGTTGTCCGGCCAGGTTTGGATTCAAAATGCCATCTCGCGTGTATGGTGCAAAAACATACATGTGCTGCGTCGACGTCGCTATGAATAGGGCTCCTAATGTGACTAAGAAAGTCCTGGTGGAGATGAGGGAAGACGAAGTGCCACCCAATGGGAGAAAGACGATTATGAGCACTCGCTGGAGCATTCCTCCATGTGATCCACAGCTTCCCAAGTATTCACCTCCTATCTGGTTCCACCTTGATCCCTGAATATTGGGTGCGGATCGAATAAAGGAAAAATACTGATGTAACATGCATGAGACAATATATCAGTTGCTACCTATGGGCTCATATATGAAAGAATCATCTTGTTACAGAAATGGTGGTGTTCTTCTCCTATTAAATTAATTACTGGAAAGATATAAATTAATCATTCAGAACTATATTAATCGTTAATTGTTGTTTGCACCTATACAACTGGATCGATCGATAGGCTTAGGTTTCTTTTAACTGATTAATTCACTTTTGTAAACAGATTCTTTTTTTTTGGAACTAGATTTATCTTTCATTTTAAAAATAATGTATCACGGACAAACAAAATATCAAGAAATTTAAAACATGTTTCTGAAGATTTTCTCATTTGTAAATCTTCTTTTATTGAAACAGAATTATTGCATACAACTAGCGAAGACATGCTTTTGGAACTTTTTGTAAAATATTGGTTCTGCTAAGTTTGTAGAAATGCCTTGTTCCTTTCCGTTGATAATATAGTTCACAATTAGAAATCACTATTCGAAACTAAATCAAGAGAATTAAAATTTATGGGGTTTTATTGTAAGGAAATATGTGGATATGTTTATTGGTCGTAGAAACATTTCTGGAAACAGCTAACATGGGTGGATGCAGTGAGCACGACTTTAACTAGATGTATTTTGTCATAGCCTCATGCATAATAGAGCACCCTACTCGCTCATTACTCTACATTAGCAAAAAAGAATGTATATCAGCCTTAACCAGGAGGTCAGATACAAGATCAGAAGAAAGATTTTAGGCTTCACGAAGCTCGCAGCTACCGAAGCACAACACCAAGCATCACCGTTGGTCCGTTGTGTGTTTTTATAGTAGTGTCACCATCTTCCTTTCATTCCATCCTATTATCATTCGTCAGCATCTCTTCACTATCTCAGTTCTCTCTCTGGGAGGTCACATAAGAGCAGGAATTCTAACTAGGGAACTTCACCGTGCCAAATGTCAGATTCCTGGTAAAAACTTTTGTGGATTCTGATTGGATTGTGTCGTCCCATTCCTCATGGTTAGAGTATGTTTTCATTATAAATAAATTGATCTCCCTCTCATAATTTTCCGTCTTCATAAATCCTACATTTCTTTCTCCATCTAACAGGTTCTTCAGTTTTCGCCTCTTGCATCTCAGTATGAGTTCACGCCACAATAGCTGATTTGAATCGATATGATCGAATAATTTAAACTGATGAGTTCAGATCAAAACTGGAGAATAGGTTAGTCATTACTTCCTTAATTATTGACACTCCCTCCATTTCTTTTTTTTTTCTTGTTGTTAGGACAAGTTTTTTAGTGCAATTTTGCACTAATTTCCTTGTCCTAATGACAAGAAAAAGAAAATGGAGTAGTATAGAACATATAACCACATGTACAAGCAGAGGCTTTTGATATTTCGACAATATTTTAATTTTTATTTTACACTCTTGAAATTTTGAAACACGTGGCATGTTTTAACTTCTTGTACTTAACTAGGGCCGTCTTCAAGAATTTGAGGCCCCGGTGCAAAATGCAAAAGGAGGCCCCTAAAGTCGATGATATATTAGTGTCGTATATAAATTTTACACATGTTATTTTTTATTATATTACAAGGATATTAGAAATGTATCAAATATTATCAACAAAAGTACTAACCTTATATTCTACTAAAAAGCATCATCCTCTTAGTATTTCTTGACGTGAAATATTTAATTATATCGTCGAGATTAATCTTCTCCAATATATCACTTTCAAGTGCAATTATCATCAATCCATTAAGTCTTTCTTGTGACATGGATGAGCGCGAGTAGGACTTTATCAACTTGAGTTTTGAGAATCTACTTTCCGCAGAAGCAACTGTTACTGGAATGGTTAACAGAATTCGATAGGCGATAACAGCATTAGGAAAACAGCCTAGCTGTTTCAAATACTTCAAAATATCAAGAGGGCCCATAGATTCCTTGATCAAATTTTGTATCAACTTTAACTCCACATGTAATTCTTTTCCATCAATATCTGAGCATTCTCCACCCTTGAGTGCAGCCTCAAAATTAATACAAGAACAAAACAGACTCTTATCGTCCAAGGATCGCAACTTATCTGAAGTGAACAAGAAACCAAAATTATTTTCAAACTCCTGATAATGTTCAAACCTCCTAGTTAGTGAACCTATAGCTTGATCAACAACAGGTATGAAATAATTCACCCTAAATGACTCTTGTGCAGATTGTGAGGTAATAGATGCATCATCATTACTCTCGTCAAATTGTCTTTTCCTTTTGATTTTGCGCTTAGTGCGAAACTCTGGATCAATATCCATGTCAAGTGCAATTTGTTTTGCAGCATCCAATACATTTAAAAATCCTGTTTCTCTATAATTGTTGAAAAAGGAAACCAGCCCCTGTACTCTTTCAATTGCAATATCAATGAGCATATCCTTTGTTTAGAGTTCCTTGCTAACCAAATTAACAGCAGAATAATATTTCATACCAGATGATTATTGCCACTAAAAATTCAAACCTACCAAGTTCATTTTCTGCTAAGGATTTAGCTTCACTTCTTGATAGGGGATCACTATCACATTCCGCCACTTGTAGTAGAGCCTCCCTTATTTTCTCAAACTGAAACCTTATAGCCTTAACTCTATCAACACGACTCTCCCAACGAGTAGCTGACAATGATTTGAGAGTCCACCCTGTTATGTTATCCTTAAGAATTTGTCATTTCTTTGTAGAATTAGCAAAAGTTTGATAGATACGTTGTATGATTCCAAAAAAATCTTTGGCTTTCCCACAAGACTTTGCCATATCACATAGCACTAAATTCAGACTATGGCAACCACAAGCTAAATAAAAAGCTCTACGATTTATATCCAAGAGTTTCTTTTGTACCCCTTGATTTTTTTCCTTTCATATTTGACCCATTATCATATCCTTGTCCTCTCACATCATCAATGTCAAGATCAAGATTTTTCACTTCATCTAGTAGAACATCGAACAATCCTTGCCCAGATGTATCATTTACCTCCAAAAACCTAAAAAGGATTCTTCGACAGAAAAAGAACCTGAAGATGCATCAACATACCTTAGCATCAAAGACATTTGTTCTTGGTGGCTTGCATCAGGGGTACAATCAAGTATAACTGAGAAGTACTTTGCTTCTTTGACCTTTCTAATGATTTTAGATCTGATTGCACTTGAAAGCAAATCTATTAACTCATTTTGGATGCTAGGGCCAAGATAATGAACATGAATTTCATCATTTGTGATGCGTTGAACATGTTGGATTGGGTCAACTGAGCCACCATTTCAACCAAGCCTAAGAAATTGCCATTGTTTTCTTGATATAGCCTGCAGTTGCTACCACGAAATGCTAGATTATGTCCAGCAAGAAATTTAACAATCAAGATAATTCTTGACAAAACCTTTCTCCAATGGTCCCTCTCTTTTTCTAGCTCTCGACGAGCAGCACTATTAATTGTTTGGTTCGCTTCCAATCTGATGCGCAGGTCATACCAAATAGCCATGTTCATAATATGTTCTGCACCAGTTTCATGATCTTTAAGTCTAGTGCTAAGGTGATGCCAATCATTGAAACCCTCATTCGCTAACTGACCTTTCCCAAGCCCCTTTCTTAACAATTTGCAACAAAAACAGAACAGCTTGTCAAGTTCACTGCTATATACAAGCCATTCTCTGTCACACTTTTCTCCATTTTTGAGAACTCTAGTGTATGAGAGACACGAAACCTTCTAGAGAATCTGTCCTTAGGACCTTTTTCAAAAGTGATGTCTCTTTTAGGACCCTTCTACACTAAAATATCAACCATTTTAGAATCTAGTGCATCCCAGTTTCTTGGATCAAATATATCAGGTTGAAAAGCATTGATGATGTCCTTGGCTGGTTCACCGGCATTGCCGTTAGCATCATCATTAATATTTGTATCATCAGCTCGTTCAGTTTCTGCAACTTGAGCCTCAACATGTACAGAGCCAGAGCTAGAGGTGTCAATATCAGCACCATTTAACTGAGATTCTTTCACAACAAATCTATCAAGAACACCCTTTTGCGATTGAGCTACTGCTTCTAATCTTTTCTTCTTCTTGCGTTTTTCAAAACCAGAATCGTATCTTCTATTTTTAGAAGACATAGTAATAGATTGGGATTGGAGCTCAATCTGTTATACATATATTACAAACAAATACGAAGTACGACGAAAACTGTATTAGGGCTATGACTTTTAGAAGAACAAAAAAAAAGCCTAAAGGAGAGAAGATATGGAATTCGAATTTGGAGCACATACGTACTTGCTTTTGCTAGCGGCGCCGTTGCTCGTTGGCGTTTCATAGTCATGCCTGTGGCTGCGGCGCAGATCGTCGCGATGCCGACGGGCGATGGAGACGGTGAGTCATAATTTCGCAGTTGCAATCGGCAATCGCTGCGGCCAGGCAAGGGCTATTGCGGACTGCGGAGTGCGGCGCCGCGTTGTTGTGCTGCTGCCGGCCGGCTTCTGGTCCGACGCATTAGCTTCTGGGAGAGGGAAGACCGATATGTATTGCTTGAGGCCTCCGCAGTGGGCTGCTTCCTATTGGACTGTATCATCTCTAGAAAACAAGTTGGGGGCCCGTGTAATTTGGAGGCCCTGTTCCATAGGCCAGCTTGCCCCTGCCCATCGACGGGCCTGACTTAACCATACAACATTCTCTATTTATTATTTTTTTTTTTTCATCCATGGCATCGTAAAACTTTCCTAGTACATGTTGCCGTAATAAATTTTTGCTTGTGTGTGCCGCCCATCCATATCGCTGTGCTCTACTCCGCTTCTTGCATATGTTACTGTTTCATTTAACATTATTATGTGCTGGTTTTGTAGATGCCTTTCAAGATTAGCTTTTTTTGTTTTGAATTCCAAAAAATTCCTTAGAATCAACTTGTTACGGGATAGACTTGCCCAATTGACACTTTTAATCTCCTCAACTTTTTCCACCAGGCTGAGGTGCCTTGAATCAACAAGCCGGGACGTGGTAGGGTAACAAAATACCAGGATGGTATATAAGACAAACCTTCTTTTAAAGTGCTCCTCATATTCGCTATTTGTTATGAAATATCTAACAGTGCTTCCAGAGTTATTTGGGTCCCATGTTTGTTGTTGTACTTCTGAAATAATGCAGCAAGCTTTGGGCTATTTCTTAAAGGGGCGTCCATTAGCTCTTCCCCACCTGAAGGTAGCCCGATATGGAGGACAACTTCATCTCATTGGCAGGCTCGAGCCATTGACATGGAAGCACATTGTTTGAGAATTAAAATATTCTACCACTTGTTTGCATTCTTGCCAGTAAATGTTTATATCGTTCAATTTCAGGATGTCCTTAAACCCAATTTTCTCAATAGCTTTCTACTGACGAGGACTAAAGGTACTAATGACTTTGAAAAAACGTGTTAGTGAATAGACTTGTGTTCCCTGTTTCAGTGACATATGCAAAGACACATTAAAAATTAAACATGAACCGGTTAGACTATCTTACTGGATTATAGATTGATCTGTTCACATATCTCATATCAAGAAACATCAATATTACTGAAATACAGTTTGAACTGTTGACAAACCTTTGGGGTGTGTGCAGGCTGTTGTTGGGTGCATTTGCCACTGAGCCACAACATTGACACGGCCTCTTCCTCGTTGTGCGGTAGGTGTAGCCCATTGTGGCCTTGATGCAGCAACCCACGGGTTGAAGATGGCTGTGTGCTTGTCATCTCGGGAGACAGCGGCAATCCGGCTGGTGTAGAAAATGGCTGTGGGGTTGTCGCAGCCAAGATTGATGCAGCAAGCAACGTTGTTGTTGAAGATGGTGCTGTAACGGCGGTGCCATTCGGCGGAGCTGCAGTATCCATATAAAATTCTTTTTTTGTGCTCGTTGAGGTCTTGAGGTGACCTTGTATGTTCTTGCGCTTACGAATCTGAGATATCTTCTATTTGTTATGGTGGCTAGAGTTTGTTACTTACTCTTTCAAAAAAAATTTGTACATGAACGGCCTGGCCAACGAATCTGAGATATCTTTTGTTTATTATGGCCGCTGAAATTTGTTACTTATTCAAAAAATTTTGTACATGAATGGCCTGGCCAACTGATCTGCTAGATAACGTAGGCCCAACAGTTTGCTGCAAATCAGTTGTTTCCTTCTATAGTTAATTGAACAATATCCTGGCCGAAACAATTTCCCTATATTTTGTTATTATTTTGTTTGTTAATCTAAAATAAATCACCTTGGCACAACGGAAGTGTTAGGGAGTTGGCTGGTCGCGTAAATCAGCTATTAGGAGTCCGGACACAAATGGGCTCATTTACCACACGGCCCAGTCAAGTCAGCTGCCATTGACCAGTCCCAGACGTCGATGGGCACGTTTTCCAAACAGCCCAATCAATGCTTAGAGCGTAATTTTGCGGAATTGTTCAAGTTCTTGTGCCGTAGTTCAATATTTTATTTTAATTCATGTTAAAATTTTCCAACATGTATAAATATCACAATTGACGTCCAAATCTTTTGACTTTTTTTCTACAATCTTAAAAAAGTACCCTCTACCGTTTGGACAATTTGATATCACGTTGGTGCCGTTCAACTGTGTTATGATAAATGGCCACTATTAAACATTTATTTCATTTTTTGTTCAAAAATATTTAAAAATTGAATTTCGAAATTATATTTTGTGTATGAACACCATTCATGAACCTCCACACATAGAATTCTTGTATATTTATTTTTGAACCATATTCATTTGGATACTTTTAGATTCTTCTTTATTGGTCTAAAAGTCTCATAGCTTATATGGTGACTACTAAAATTTGAATTAACATTCACGAACATATTTTTTAAAAAATCACAAAAATTGAGATGCTTGGTTTTGCCTTGAAACGTCCCCACGATGAAAATTGAGCTCTAAATTCAATATATCCTATGAGATATAAAAAAAAAGATAAACAGTTACTTCTTATTTGTTTTTTGTTCTGATAAATTAAGATGATTTTGGAACTCGAAATTGGTGTGAACATCTTAAACAGTGTCCTTAAACGTCAGTAATTTTTCTAGGATTTTTACAATTGTTTTCGCTATGTATCATATATAAAATTCTTCAATCTTTTAATTGGCAACTGTATTTCGTATACTGAACACGTATTTTCCTAGTTATGTCTTCTTCTTATAGTGACTGACAGGTGGACTAGCACTTTAGGCGTGTAGACGTTACTTAGATTCATTGTCGGATAAACTTCCTTCTACGCGTCCACGATCTATGGAGTGCACCAGGGGACACATGGGCCTGGAAGATGCGAGCGCGGCCCAGCATGCGGTGCTTGGCCCCTGACTCCCTGAGTGCTCAGACCCGGCTGCTCTGCTTTTGCCCACGCCCAGTACCGTGCACGTCGCCGCCTCCTAACAACTGACATCGGCAAGGAGCAGGAGAGGAGGCGAGGCTTGTCCCGAGGGAACAAGGCACTCTCGTTGGTGCGTATTTGTGAGCCTCGACCCATCGCCGCGTGGGAGCAACGGGCGCCGTGTCGCAGTCATGGCATCTTGGTGTCGGCCCGTATAATTCGACGGTGACCGCTGATGACGGAGAGAGGTTGCGCAGCTACTCGATTAGTGCCTAGATATCCCAATTGATTTCAGTTATCGTAATTCGATATACATGTGTTTTTGGAATTTGTATGATTTAAAAAATATGTCAATTGTCTGTGATTCTTAATTTTATAGACCTTTTTCACTCCCTTGATGATTAGATACTGGTATTTCATTACTTGTGTTGTGGCGCAAGCAGTACTATTTTCAGCTCACTATCATTTCGACATATTTTATTTTTGTGTTTGACGAATTGCTCAACCAGGTAAGGAATAGACATAGAGAATGTGCAGAAATATTATACCATGACAATATTTCCTTTAGCAGTTTTAAATGAACTGAACCTAATACTTATTCATTCTTTTTTTTCTTGTAGAGAGATGTCAGTACAGAGGAATTGGAAGAGTATCACATGGTCATTAGTCAAACTTTTCTCGGTGAGGAAGATTGGTTTCAGTTTTACGATGAATATGCTAGGAAAAAGGTTTTAGTGTCAGGAAAGATGACATAATGCGTGATAGGAAAAATGGAAAGTTGGTGTAAAGAAAATTTATATGCTTAAGAGAAGGAGAAAGGATGAAAAAAAACACTTTGAACGGACTGATAAAAAAAGGGAGCCCCGGGCCATCACCAGATGTAGATGTTCAGCTCTGCTTCATAATAAACTGAATAAAGATACCGATGTTTGGTATGTCAAGAATTTCATTGATGGTCACAATCACACTCTAGCTGACCCCAAACAAGTTCCTTGGTTACGATCACACTGCCAGATGACAGCAGGTCAACAAGCTAGTGCCGTTAAATATTCACTTGGTGGCCTCCGTGCTATCAGATTATGGAAGTTATGGAGAAGCACTATGACGGCTACGATAAGAATGGATTTGTGAAGAGGGACTTGTATAACTTCTTGGTAGATACAAAACCAAGAGGATTAGAAATAGAGATGCACAATATTTACTGAATCACATGACAGCACAAAGCAGATGACGATGCCGATTTCTTCTATAGATACAGTGTAGACAATAAGGGCCGTCTAAAGAATATTTTTTGGGCAGATTCTCAGTCTAGATTCGATTATGAGGCATTTGGCGACGTGGTAATTTTTGAAAGCACCTATCGTGTGAATCGGTATAACCTACCATTCATTCCATTCATTGGTGTCAACCACCATCGCAGTACAGTTGTTTTCGGATGTGCTATCCTTTCAAGTGAGACTGTTTCGTCGTATATGTTGTTATATCAGGTTTTCCTGGAAGCGGCACGGAGGAAGCACCCAGCTTCCTTGATCATAGATGGAGACAGTGCCATGAGAAAAGCCATTGAAAAGATCATGCCCCTCTTGTACCATAGGTTGTGCAGCTGGCATATAGAGCAGAATATGATAAGGAACCTCCGAAACCCAATGCTGGAGGAGTTTAGGAAATTCATTTACCATCCAATGGGCATTGACGAATTTGAGAATCGTTGGGTACAATTCAAGCTAACAAATGAAAATCCTAGAGGACAACCAATGGTTTAACATGATGTACGAACTATGAAAGAAGTGGTCCGTAGCTTACACCAAGGGAAAGCATTTCCTGCGCATGCTTAGTAATCAACACAGTGAAAGTCTAAACTCAAGGCTACATAAGCATCTAGACCGAAAAATGTCACTGGTTGACTTGCTTGAGCATTATGAGTTTTGCATTTCACGTATCCGTAGGAATGAGACTGAGTTGGATGCAAAGGCTTCACAGTCAGTACCCTTCACTGCTGACACTACAGAATTGTTAGAAAAATGTGCTGCTATTGTGTATACACCAGCTATCTTAGCAAGTTAGGGAAATGTCTGCATGGGAAATTGATTTATTGACAGATGAGGAAGGTACAGTCACTTACAAAACTTCACTCAGGAGTAATGTTTTGGAAAGTTATCATGTCAGATGCATTCTAGACGGCAATGGAATAGCTGGTATATGATTTGTGAATGCCGGAAGATGGAATGCGAATATATCTCATGCGCACACAAATTTGCTCTCATTAGGCATCTTGGTGCACATTCAATTCCACCTTGCTATGTCAACGACAGATGAACAATTGATGCCAAGCCTGCATACAAAACTAATAGTAATATAGGGAAGATTTCCCGTTCAGAATAGATGGCCCATTATCGTCAACTTCGAAACAAAGCAACTGAAACTTTATTCAGGTCTTCCCAAGACATTAATCTATGCCAGGTAATGGAATTTTTTTCAGAGTATACTAGAAGGCATTGAGAATAGTGCGAACAATATTGACGAAACAACGTTTGGGCCTTTGCCTGCACACCTCTTAGGGGCCAACCAATCAACTGAAGAAACAATCCTTGATCCAGAACTAATAATTCCAAAGGGTGCTCCATCTAATAAGAGGAGAAAACCATTCCAGGAATGCAAGTCTCCCATCCATCATCGTCGAACATGTCCAAAAGCTGAAGTAATTTTTACTCCCAACAAGAATTTTGATATCTCAACATCCTGATTTCTCATCTCACACAATAAATTTCATTTTTATTTTTCTTACCTTTTTTTGTTGTTTTATGGGCCACCTACAACTACAAGCTGACAGGTAAAAAGTGGAATTATATATGCCAGCTGTAGCATTATCACACATCAATGTATGATGAGATGAATATGCCAAGAAAACATTTTTTTGTTGAGTGTTACAATTTTCTATCTTTATTCCATTCACAGAGCACATATAGAGAATGCAAGTATGGCAAGCTAAGATACAGTCAGTGTTGGATCTGCTCAATTTAGCTGATATAAGTTGTCATATATCCAGTCATATTTATGTAAAGACTATGTACCCAGTCATATTTATCCTATATTTTTATAGATTTGAAAATTCTATTCTTAAGTGATACATGGTTTGATACATGATATAAAGTGATCTGAGCCTGTCCAGTTTGATCATCAGTTAGTTGTTTTCCTCTTATAGTCACTATTACAAACTTCCTTTTCTTGTACCTTGACTGATATGTAACAGAAATTATATCTTAAGATATATTGTATTCCGAGCTGAGATTCGTTTACTAAACATCATACTTAAATTGGTTGGATCTATTCTCAAATTAATGAAATGATGGCATAAATGCAATGACTCTACTTGGCAAAAAGGCTAGAAACCTTAACATCAGGCAAAAGCCTTGAGATTAGATGTCAGAAAACAAAATGCATCTCTTTTGATTTTTTTTTCATCAATTAGACATGAACAGTACAATAACAAATATCACTACATCAAGCCAGCCTTGTCATTTTCAATCTCCTATTACAGAAAAATCAAACACGTGGTTGGGCCATATACAACCAAGACCGAAAACACGACATACATATACCTATACACATGCAGGTTCTTCGCTTAGCTTCTCTGTTCACTTCAACAACCTCTGCAGACACCGGTGAGTTCATATCACTAGTACCCTTCACACTTTCAGCAGCTCCACACCCTTCACATCATTCAACACAAAATGGAGGAGTTACAACGAATTATATGAATAGAGGTGGCACACTGAAAGTAACATATAAACTGACGACAAGATATTTCACCTGTTGGCATTCTTTGTTAGCAACAATGTTAGTAGGTAGGCTTTCTTTCTCCTCCTGAATCCAAAAAAAGAAGAAATCGATCATCCAACTAGTATGGACCTCAGCCACATTTCAGGAAGAAGATACGCAACAGTGCCAAGCTCGCTGCCGCCGGAAGAGAATGAGAAGGCCCATCTCTACCGCAGCCGCCGGCAGAGGAAGAGGAGAGGACACTTCGCAACCAACGCAGCCTGCAGACTCTTGTGAGGCTGTCGTCGGCAGTGGAGGAGAGAGCCATCTTGCAATGGCCGCCAATCGATCTAGAGGATAGGAACCATCTCGCCCACCGCTTCCAACGGAAAGGGAGGAGACGTCCCATGCGCTGCCGCCGCCGGCAAGGGAGCACACCTGTCCGACCACCTCAGACAGAGAGGAACGAGAGAGAACCGGCTCGCGATGCCGCCTCAGCCAGTCGAGAGGGCCCATCCGCCGCCGCCTGATGCAAGAGAGAGGAGAGGACCAATGGCGGCAAGAATAATATGAGAGGACAGCCGCCCTCCGAGAGGGCTCCTGCGCTGCCGCCGCCAGCAAGGGAGCACACAACTCTGGCCACCGTCGCCAGAGAGGATTCGAGGGCGAGATATCGATTCGTTGGTTAGTTTTCGGTATAATGACTAAATTACCCAGAGGTCAGTTTTTATTCAACAGAAAAAAAAAATAATACCCTTAAAATTTAGACGGTTGGATCTGGTTCATACTCTTATAGTAGTATGGGAGTAGTGGGCAGCATAAAAAAATCTCCTTTTTATTGTCAAAACGTAAGAGATGGAGCTGTGTATCTTTTTTATTTTAAGAGAGAAGAGAGAAGGTTCCATATAATACATTTCTTCTCACAAACTAAGGGGAATTTGACTTCAAAATTACGCAATAATGATAATTAATAAAGTCTGTCAAGCTTTTATTGCCCCTGTCGGACCCCGTAAATGAGCCTAACTCACGGAACAGGTGTTTGGCTTCCTCGATGGAGTTGTAGGGGCAACTTGGTGGAGTTGCAGGGGGCAGAACGCTTGATGGGTCATCGACGATGACAGTTGGGGATGTTTTAGAGAGTTTAACATTACCGGCCTGAGAGTCAATGAAATCACAGCTCATCTGTGCACTTGTTCAGTTTTCTTAAATGAAAACACGGGTCAATCCTTTTATCTAAAAAAATGCTACATACGCGCCTTAATTATGTCGTCTCTGGCAACTTGATGAAACTTTGGAGCATCTATTTTAGCAGTTTATGTTTGCAAAGTCCTGTTGGGCATCCATTGGCACTTCGTTGCCATTGACAAACAGTCATGTCGGAGTGATCAAAATTCTCAAGAGGTGTATTACCAAACCCTTTTTCACGGAGATATACTCATTTTGATACCGTGGGCTATGGTACAAGAAACAGCTGGATGTTTAGGCTCTGTTTGTTTCAGATTATAATCCATCAAATTATATAATTTATAAATTATAATCTAAGAGGTTAACAAACAGACTGTTTATTTTCTCTATTTATGTAATCTAACACCCTAGATTATATAATTCCATAATCTAGATAAGAGAAGCTTATTTCTACTTATTTAATATAAAAGTTTTAATACTCAGACAACTTTCAAAAAATCTATAATCTAAGGATTATAATCTAGATTATATAATTTTTAAATTATAATCTAAATAGTATAATTTACTAAGTAAACAAACAGGCCCTTAGTAATTTAGATTCAGAGGCTCAAGGTTGTAGGGACAAATTTGTACAAGAGTTGTACTGTTATACAAGGCAAAAAAGAAAGGGGTCATATCGTTCTTGCCCTCGTTCTGAGGGCTAATTCTGATTTTGCCCTCATGTTTCAAACTTATCGATTTGACCCTATTTTTTTAAAAAAATAAAGCCTCCCGTTTACCCCTAGTTCTGCTCCTGTTAGGAGCCTTATGCTTTTTCCATGTAAAAAAAGAAAAAAAAGAAAAGAAGGAAAGGAACAAAAGACGAGAGTACCCTTACCTCTCCTACCTTATCCCCTCCCCTTCCTTTGTGTCTCTCTGTCCCGATTACTCTCTCCCAAGCTGCAGGTTGCTGAAACCCTAACCCTAACGCGAGCGCGAGCAAAAGCAATGACGAGGAGCAGGAGCGCGCATGCGGGGGCCGCGACAGGCCGCGGCGCAGGGAGGCGACGCGGTGGAGTGGGCGAGCAGGGGCCACAACGCGGGGAGGCGCGGCACGGGCAAGACGGCCGGCGCGGTGCGACTAGGCGGTAAAGCGGGCGCGCGGGGGCCATGACGTGGGGAGGCACGGCAGAGACGGTGCTAGGGCGGCGCGGTGCGGTATCGGCGAGGAGGATCCCGGCGCTGAGGCGGCGCGGGGCGGGCGCGGCAAGGAGGAGCTTGGTGCTGGAGTGATGGAAGGGGCCAGGTAAGCAATTCCTTCTTCTTTTTCTTCTTCTTCTTCTTCTTCTTCTTCTTATTGTTGTTGTTGTTCTTATTATTATTATTATTATTATTATTATTATTATTATTATTATTATTATTATTATTATTATGTTTGTTTGGTTAGGATTTGATGGATAAAATAGCTTGAGATGTAGAGAGCATTGCATTTGAAGATTGTTGAAGCTTTGCGTTGTGTTGTGATTTGTAGGTCCAATAACAACGTTTTACAAGTTATCGTTAAAATTTGTGGATATTTGACTTTGGCGGACGGGGAACCAAAACGGCATTGTCACAGGCATAAGACTCCTAATGGGAGCTTCGTTTCAAAAAAAAAAGAGTAAAATCGATAAGTTTGAAAATCGAGGTCAAAATTAGAATTAGCCCTCTGAACGAGGGCAAGAACGATATAGCCCCCAAAAAAAAATATTTCCTGCTGGATATAGAATAGTGATTATAAGATTTAGCGGAACTTCCTTAGTATACCTTTCTTGTTTTGGTTTGTGTCTACTCTCTTTTTTTCCAATATATATTAACGAGTAGGAGGTTTAATTTGCTCCCTTGTTTAGTAAAAATTCATAAAAAGGCAGAATCAGGAAGCTGGCCAAATCATATCGTTCATGCAAGTTGACGCCCGATTCAATGTTTTAGCCCACTTGGAATTTTCGAAAGGGCCGGAGTACTGTCTAGCTGTTCATGTCGCGCAACCATTAATTGAAAGCGATTCAATGTACGGAATACTGTCGTCGTCCAATGGGATAGTGATTTTGAGTCACCGGTCGTTTGGCAGGAAGCTCCATTGGCCAACTAAATAAAGCCCATGCATCACGTACGTACCGCTATCTATACTGGAGCTACTGCCTGCTTGCCGGCGGCTTGACTCGAGTCATTCACGGTCCAAGTCGCCGGACACTCCATACACTACTGAACAAAGTAGTAGTACTATTCTCGCATTCAGGGCCACACCACCGTCGTTGCTGTAGAGAAAAGACGAGGCCTTTCACATCAAGAGGTACTGAAAAAAGACCGTTTATTTCGGCTCTAAACTGAAAACCATGTGCGCGCACCTCACACTACAAGAAACACATTTTTTCCCAACAGTTACCAACGACAGTTATTGATTACTGTTGCTAAAATGTTTTCTTACCAACAGTAGTCTTTATTTGCCACAGTTTGATGTAGACTGTAGGCCATTGCTTAAGTGCACGACAGGGAGATGCTAAGCCCCGACAGTGAGCTGGTTTCCATTACTCCTATGCAAACGGCCGTCTCATATCTCGTAACGGCAACTAACCTAGCTTTGTATTGCCCCATCACGAACCAACTCGCTATCTATCTGGCTCCCAATAAAAACAAAAAGAAAAGAGAAAAGGAATCGTCTGGCCGGCTGCCGCGTCTCGCGTAGATCGCCGCCGGCCACCGCGTATGCTGCTCCTTCGCCGCTTCTACAGATTACGTGCGTCTTCCTCGGATCTCGTCCGCCGCGTGCCTCCGACAGCCAAGTACTCCGGTCTCCGGCCGCTACATCCGACAAGCACGTGTAACCCGTCGCTGCCTCCGGCCAGCTCGTGTCTCCTTCACTATCGTCGGCTCGTGTTCCCTCTGCCTCAGGCTGCAACTTCCCCTTGTGTTTCCCCACTCTGCGCTACTTCAAAGGAGCAGATCCCTCACAAGGTCAGCTCGATGCCCATGTTTCTCTCTAATTCCTCACTAATTCATGGTAAGTTACATGCTTGTGAGTATATCATGGGGTTAATTATTTCTTGATTTGATTAGGTGTTTTCCAAATAAATTAGTAATTGTTTAGAGTAGTAGGGATTCATGATTAGGGTTACATGGTCAGTAGTTGTTCAGAGTAACAATTTTGATTTAATTAGGATTTTGTTGCAAACCTGGAGTGAATGCATCCAAGTTGTAAGATGTGTGATGCATATTGGACCTCAAATTGGTAGTTTAGGTCATCCTTAGGAACACTAATTGTCAGTAGTGTTGATAACTAGCAGGCAGCCTATAGTTTTATAGAAATGAATAATTAAATGTTTATGATCCTAGTCATTATTCTCTAGTATGTATTAAGCTGGTACAAATAATAATTTGACTTAATTATCTACGTTCAGACTTAAATTATTTGTTCAAATAGTATCCACATCACAGTGAGTCTTCTATTCTTCTTATGCGTGCTATATTTTTGGTTGAAGATGCGGTATGACACTGCCATGATTGAGAAGAGTGGAGAAAATTGGTAAGATGAGCACCCAAACATTGATCATGAGATTGTTCACAATATTGCAGGTACATCCTACTCTGTTATTTCACATCTCTACTACTGAAAATTGTGTCATTTGCTTTACTATGCGACAGATTTTAATATTAATGCCAGAAGTATTGGCCTCCTTGTACTGCAGCTCTTCCCTCTTCTTCAACCTGCTTCGGTAGAAGGGGTCCATTCTGGACACACGAGGTGATTGCTAATTTCTGATATTTTTTCTATGAGGAACAATGCTTGTGCTGAATGCTGACCAGTGGGTGGTTATTGTCAATGTGCATGTGCTGATGGTTCACCGGTCATCTTCAGTGGGGTATGTGATTTCCTACGGATATTCGCATGTTACTGTACTATATATACTCTATTACTTTGCATTTTATAATTCCATTAATTAACCGTCCGCATTGTTTTTCATTTTGTAGCAGCAGATAATGTAGTTTCATTACAAAGATCCGCATATCTAGAGTTCTAAATATTTTATTTGCCTTTGGCAGAAACTCATGGAACTTGTGCTTACCGTGATCTACTGGATGAAGATGACTACTTCTCCACAGCACTTTACCTTTACAACAAATACAATGTTACGGTTATGCAAAGACAAGTACACGGTTACACGATTATGGTCTCCACAACACAACACTAGGTATGATTCTCACTTTTATATATGGTCTGGGATATTGGTTAACCTTCTGATAATAGATCGACCCAGCTTCATCTCTGAGTTATGTTGAAATTAAGGAAATAGATGCAGCAGGTGAGGCAAGAGCACTTGCCCTGTCTTTTCGGAATTCATGACTAAGTAGTGCATCCTTCTTCATCGATTGGATTGTGCCTATTTCTTCAGTCAAATTTTTAATTAACTTGTGCTATATTTTTTATGATTATCCGTGTTTGTTTTGCTCACAGACCGGCACCATTGGAGGAGCAAGCAGAGGATGGGGTGATGGCTTATATGATTCCGCACAGGGTAGGTTAGTTGGCATTCTTACATGTCCTCCCTTCTCTTGTGTGTGTGCACAACTGGTAACCTTTGACTGCTGTGATGTCGGCTTCTAATTTCCCTACTTCAAGGTGCTCCATATAGAACTTTTGCCATGAGTGATGGTGTCATTTGTCCTAGTGATGCTCAGTCCTAGTGAACTTTTCCCTACATCAAGGATGGAGTCCAACCTAGCTTGGCATGCTGGAATGGAGGGAGCTTTGCAGGTTTTTTTCTTAACTAAGTCAACTTTTGTGCTTTATATCTATATCTGCAAATATTATCAAATTCTAAACTACATTCTTGGTATATGCATACTGAGGAGATTGATTTAGACTTGAACCCAATTATGCACCCAGAATATGAACCTAATATTGAGTGGTGTGATGGTGTTGAGCATGTCCTTCAGGTGCTTTTTGTACCTTTATTATTCCGTTAGTATAATTTGATGTCAAACATCTTATATGTGGAATATGATTACAGGCAATGGCGGGCATAGCTAGTACCAGTGGATTTAAGTGCCTTGTTGCATCCTCATAGCCCAACACAGGTGATGTTTGTTAATTGGTGTGTGTGATTACTATCTAGAGGTGATAGGTGACTGGTAATGTTGTTCACCTAACTTGTTTTAGTTTCGCTAGCAACCTCACAACAGGTGTTTGGCGCTTTGAGGGCAAGTACTAGGACAAGTGCATCAGGATCATATTGATGTTCGGATCAGATGATGGCAATTATGCTGCTGATGATCAGATCGTAGCTCCTAAGCCACACTGTTTCATGACAAAGTAGCACATAGGAGTTTTGAGTTATTTCATTATTTATATACGTTAGCAATTAGGGATGATATTTCTTAAGCTCTGTCTCATTTGAACATAATGATGATTAATTTCACATTTGAATATTAATTCATCGGATTTAACTTTTTGGGAGTATGATCGTGCCAGTGTAATTTGGATATCTAATATCTGAAATGCATTTGTTCATTATGTGCTCCGGATAAGCTAATTATCATATTTATTTTAGCACAACATTAGCCGACAGTAGAGCCCTTGTCAGGGATTGTTTCTCTTGTCGGCAATTGCGGTACTCCGTTATCCTTGACCTAAAGGACCTCACAAATCACCAACAGGAGCCCTGTTGGAGATTTCCTGTCATTAATAGCAGTGGCGACAGTTTTGGAAAAAACTGTCCGCTATTTCGGTAATCCCCGGCAAGGTCATCGAGATTCCCGACAGTACACTGGCGGCCTCTGTTATTTACGAGCAGATTGATATGGATGACAGTACTTTCACTGTCGAAAAAGATTGCATGTCTTGTAGTGTCACCAAACTCCAGCCTAATCCACACAGGAAACTGCAAGCCCTGGGTATAAATAAGATATGTACGCTCCACACTGCCATATGCACGCTACGCTCGCATTATTGCGTCACACACAATAAGCAGACACCGTGAGTGAGCTTGCTTAGTACGTAGCTACTGAACGAAGGAGGATAGGATGTACGTGACTCGGCCGCTGTCACGGTACCTCGCCGACCCGAGCGCCGCGGTGGAGGCGCCACCGGAAGGCCCGGGCTCCGGGTTCCTGGTGGTGGTCGACGAGGCGGCCATCGAACGCGCTACCTGCTGCTGGGGCCTGACCTGGGACAAGCGGGTCAAGGGCCTGCCCTTCCCGCAGAGCCGGCGGCTCGCGCTGCAGCACAGCAGCTCGCCGAGCCCCGCGGAGTCGGCACTGGAGGGCCTCGAGTGCATCGCGGACATACTAGGAAATTGCGTCGACACCCCCGACGGCAGCCGCGGCCACACGCCCGCGGCCACCGACTTCGTCGTGTTCGTGCCCGTCGTTGGCTATCCGCTGTCTTCCCGCCGGTACTACGTCGTCCAGGACGAAGGCAAACATAGGGGGTAAGCAGAAAAAAGACCGGTCGATTACTCCATTCTTTTTGGAAATAATAAAAAGATGAAAAAGCTTTGGTTCATTTTTCAATGCATGTGTGTGTGCGGTGCAGGAAGGTGTCTGCGTGCTCCAAGGAGGAGGACAATACGGTGTGCTGCTTCTGCACCTGCGTGAACGACGTGAAGCCGAGGCCGTTCGACAGCCGCGACGTGTACCAGCAGGTGGTGGTGGAGCCGTCGGGCGGCAGGGACAGGGAATTCAAGGCGGAGGCGGTGGCGACCGACGGCATCCCGCCGCACCAGCTTAGGAAGAAGGGCTGGAAGGTGATCGTCGCGTCCAAGAAGTACGACCTCGCCGACGACGCGCAGGGTGTGGACCGCGCGCTGCGCCGCCGGCTGCCGCCAAGCCTCGATGACGACGGCAACAACGTCGTCGTCGGGAAATGGTACGTCCCGTTCCTGTTCGTCAGGGCCGACGGCGAGCGGAGGCTCAAGGACCAGGCGCGGCGGACCATGTTCTACGAGATGACACTGGAGCAGAGCTGGGAGCGGATATACCACCGCCGCGCCGCCGCCATGGGCGAGCAGATCAACGAGGTCGCGGTTGCAGCGATGGTGCGCCGGCGGACGGCGCTGCTCGGTGGCACGCACGCCTTGCAGGAAGGCAGCCCCCACGTCGACGGCGACGGGGCAGTGTGGTTCCGACCGGCCGCCGTCGTTGGAGCGGGAGGTGAGGCGGTGTGTCTGGACGCGGTGCTGTGGGACAGGATGAGGTGGGAGATGGAGAGGGGAGGGTGGGTCGCCCCCGCTACAGGCCATAATGGCGACCGCGAGGAGAGGATCGAGAGGGTGGAGAGGCGCGACCCCGGCCTGGGCCACTGGGACAAGTTCGCGTGCTACCTGCTGCTGGAGAGGTTCGTGCTCAGGAGGATGGACCGTAGCGTCGCGCTTACCTGTGAGTTCAGGCACACGCACACCGACAAGATTAGAGCCAAGTGGGCATGACCAGAGCACAATGTATGGTGTCGTCACTCTGAAGTTCACCCGTGGATGTGTCACTCTCCACTCGCCATGGGCTAGCTTCTTGTTTGGTGTTGTGGCGATTTTTTTTTTCTTCCGGTTGTGTGTCTGCGCTTCCAATTCCGTCCCTGGTGGGCAGCACCTGCGCGTGTTTGCGGGATGCCCAGCGGCCCCGGTCTTGTCTAATCCTCTTTAGTTGGAATAAACTCCTTTTGTTACCATCGCGCGAAAAATGCTAAACCTACGCACGTCATTTTCACGTGCTACAGGCTGAGAGCACACACCGAGGCCCTGTAAGGACGATTGCTTATTTGACCCTGTTTTCAGGACGTTTTGTTTGTTTGATTACGTTTTTCAGTTTTTACAGATTTGACCCCATTTTGAGAAAATAAAGCTACCGTCTGACCCTACTCTGTTATGCTGTTTTCCTATGTTAGCTTTTGGAATTAAAAAAATTATTTAATAAATCAATCATATCGTTAAATGTTCAAATTGCTCCTGGCTAACCCTAATATCTAGCCCAGCCCATGCATCCTTGACATTCTGTCCTTCTCTATCTCTTCTCTCTGACGGCTATCGGGCGCGTGGCGCGAGGTGGGGTGCGGCCGGCAGGCGTGCCAGTGGGCACGCTTGGCGGTGCGCAGGCGTGCGAGCGTGCGTGGCGGCGTGCGTTCTGGCGTCGGGAGCGCGGTCGGTGTGGTCGGGGCGCGGCGTGTGTTAAAAGGGTCCGGGCGTGGCCAGCAGGCGCGCGGTCGGCACGGCGGGTGCATGATGCGCACTAAAATGTCTCAGTCCGAGGAACCAGTGAGGTATTTTCAGGCTTTATCGGTAACTTGAAAATAGATGCATGTAAGGAGCGATTTAGCAGATAGCTCATGATGGTCAATTTGTTGGGATTGTAGGTTGAATCAGAATAACTTGACTGTTGATGTTAGAATGAAGGCGTATTTCAGCTTGCCAGATGATGGACCAAGACGATATTTTAGTAGCCAGAATTTAAGGACAGTGGTTGATATTTCTAAAATCATATTGGATGAATTAGTTAAGTTTATAGGAGCAGAATTTGATTGGGGCAGTAAGCAATACATATCTTTGTCTCGCGCACTTGTCTATGATAATGTTGACATCAGGTCTGATGAACAATTGACTGAGTGGCTGACTTTGAATGTTGATATGGGAGTAGCACACATAGATGCTGAAATATTTAATTTTGAGGGGCCATTGCAATGCTAAATGACGAAATGAATGTTTCATCCTAGAGTGAGAAACAATCATAGTACTCCATTTTTACCTATTATACAGCTATTGTGACATCCCAGGTGTCACTTAAAATTCATTGAATAAATTTCACACACAGACATTAAATCTTTGCATGATGCAAAGGCAATCTTGTTTTAAAATCTCACTTAACCCCCACAAAACTTTTGGTGAATTTTTGAGTGTTTTTGAAAAATCAGAAGTTTTGGGTCCCAATACCTAAAATGTTGGGTATACGGGTACCAATTCCCTATACCTAAAATGTTGGGTATACGGGTACCAATTTCATCTAACTTTCATAAAACCATCAAATTCTCAATATAAGCATACTGATTTTTTTGCATGGCAATTAAGTTCACTTCAAAAGAGAAATTTTGAGATTTTATCAGTTTTTTTTCAAAAATGTGTAACCTCCTTAAAAATTCAAACAAATTTGATCTGAGTTGAAAATTTATAAAATTTTAGTTGAGTGCCCACAAAAATTCTCATTTTTTTCAGAGCCTAGGAAGTACGAATTTAGTTTGAATTCAGAGGGAAGATTTTGATTTATTGAAAATTTTGAAAAAAAAAAGAAAAGCGCCTGCATGCGACGCGCCGCCAGCCAACCGTTGTGCTATAGCGCCTGCGCTTCGGCCTGGCCCCGTACCATCCTATCGACGGAGCGGAAATCCCGCCTCCCCTCCTCCTTTTTCTCTCTCTCGCGCCCTCCTCTCCTCTCTGCGCAAGCCGACACCGCCCCGCGCACCCAATCGCGACCGCCGGCCTGCTGCACCCGTCCGCCTCTCGCGCCGCGCAAGCCGTCACCCTCTCTACGCGCGCGGGCTCAAAGTGGACGCCAAGCGGGAGAAACCGTGCCACCACCGCTTTTGCTTTCTCTTTTCCCCGCACGTGAGCACTGCACCGGCCTCCATTGCTGCTGCTGCCTCCTTTGCGTGGACAGCTCCGCTCAGTGTTCCCTGCGCCACAACACCATGCCGTTTAACTCCCACTCCACTCCCTCCAGCTTCCTGCAAAAGCTGTCGCTCTACCCCGCCCTAAATCGCTCGGAGCGCATCATCGTCTACCTTGGTCCGGAGCGCACGCGCCACCACGGGTTCTTTAATTTCATCCTCACCGCTCGAACGTGGTTCGATTCCTTCCTCAAGCTAGCTACTCTAATCCTTGCAATCCTCTGTGACATGTTGTTGCTCGCAGAAACTCACTGGAGCTGCCAAAATCCACACGCCGTCGCTGGTCTGTCATCGCGCCGTCACGACCTTCACGTCGACTCGATACTCCCGGCTGTCTCCGACGCCTCTAGCCGACTCAGCTCGCTTCCTCGCATCATGGTGAAGCTCTTGGACCTCTTCTTTTGCTTTCTACCGCACTCTTTCGCCGCGCACCTCGCCGGAGTTGGCACTCCATTGCCGCCTCTCGTCGCCAACCGCCTTCCGGCCATCGCCGGCGACCAACTCCGCCTCCAACACGTGCGCCTTGACCTGGTGAGCACCAACCTGGCCAGCTCCGTTGGAATCGCGCCGCCATTGAGCTCGCCGGAGCTCTTCCCGTTCCCCCCTGTTTTCTGTTTTTCGTTTTTCAAATTTAATTTTTTGTTATTTCTAGTCTAGTTTGTAAAAAATGCATAGTAAATCACAGGAATTTCCTAAAAATACATACTAATTTTTAATGAACCCCTCTTGAAAAGCTTTAACATTTTGCTAAAAAGATTTGTCATGAAAAGTCCATGAAACTTCCTAAATAAATAGATTAATGTTTTCTGTCTTTGATTTATTGCTAGAGTTCCAGAGCTCTTCTGGAGCTGAGACTTGTGCCCAGTGGTGTGCCATGATATGCATGACCTCCTATAAGTTTCCCATGTTTTAATCTTAACAATGTTCTATGCATGCATGTAATTTTTCCCAAACGTGTCATTTAAATTCATTATTTTCTGAAATACATTATGCATGTCAACCAAATATCATAAGATCTGTTCGAAACCTCATTTAAGTTGTTTGCAAGTGCATCTATCCAGTTTCATAATTTTATCATGCAGTTTAGTGCCTTTTCTTAAATTTCTAAGTTTAATTAATAGAAACTTGTATGAATTTTTATAATATCCAGAGACCTCAGTTTGACCTCAACTCAACTCCAAAAATCATATTTCAGTGAGTATTGTCAACTAAAAATGATCTCCTGACAGAATCTAAAACTTCATTTTAGTCCATGGTTGTTAGGTAATTGATTTTTACTTTATTAATTGCCGCAGTCGAAATTTTTAAGTGTTGAGTTTGAACTCACGTTGACATGAGTAAACTTTTTAGAAATAATTTGAAAACACCATATTATCTCTGATGAAAACACCATAATACCTTAACACTAATGACAACACCATATTGTTCGCATCATGTAGACGTCAAAGCGAACGAGGTAGTTGCGGACCCGGAGCCCGTGTTCACCGAAGAAGCCCCCACAACCGAAGCAGGAGACCAAGGCAAGCCCTGGTGCACAATCATTTTATGAAGTTTTTCCTTTATCACTATGTGTCATATATGTGCATTAGGTTTCTAAGAGTTGATTGAAACCTTAGCTCCATGTGTTTCCTTAGAAAATCCTATTGGTATATCGGTATAGGTAACCCGTGGTAGCATGCTATGCTTAGCTATACTTGCCGGTAGAAGTCGAGTAGAGTGGACGCTGCTCATAGCTGCTAGGAGTTGAATGAAACTACCTCTTGAAACCTGCAGTACATGGCTATCTATGATTAATGGAAGATAAAACTGGAGGGTCAGACAGGAAAAATGTAGGTCAGCGACTGGACAGGGTCTAGGGTGACCGTAGTCCTATCTGATCCGTGTGGTCCGAGCCTGATTGAGCATTAAACGTACTGATCATATGCTGGGTAATGATGGGGTCTAATAAACCTACGTAACCTAGTGATTGCAAAGTCGAACCTACCCTACGGTGTCTGATCGGAGGCGGTCTGGGGTGGGCAGGTGTGAGAACTCCACAGAAACCGTCTAGGATGTGTGTTTTGGTAGGATGCGGCACTGCTAAGGTCTGGAACGCGTATGTGTCGTATAATTAGGTTATCCCTGCAGGTATAAATCGATTCAAATTGCTGTCGCTCTCAGTGTATGAGTTTGATTGTGAAACGCACCACATTTAAATAAGATGTTGAGCTATGATGATGAGTGGATTATGATGATGATTATTATATCTATTGCTTTTTCTCTATGGTTGTTCAAACTAGTGCAAACTGAAGTTATGTTTTCTAACCACTTAACTTGAGCTAAAAACTTGACCAGAGTAGCTTCAAGTAGCGCGAGTCCTTTTTGCAAGATACCCTACCCTGAGTTAGCCTGCATGTCTAGGTGTCGACTGTAGATAGCCAGTTTGACGGATCAGTCGTGCTGAGCTTCTTAGAAGCTAACGCTTTGTGATATGTGGTTTTCAGGTGCCGATGCTTGTACCTGCGATGGCCACTACTAGTAGGAAGAGCAGCGCCCAGACCTTGGGAGCATCCAGTGGGAGCGCTGCGACTCGCTGCAGTGAACTTTGGGTGGCTAGTAGCATAGTGCCGGTGGGCAAGACACGTGCTTTTGCTTAATATACGAGAGTCAGAGTCTATATCGCGTCTTATGCTTTCGCTAAAACTCGTATTTAAAAGTTTGTATTCCGTACCCTACTTTCAAGACTTCTGTAATGAACCAAGGTTGTAATCATTTTCCCCTTATCTTGTAAATTTTGCTATTTTCTCTGCCTATGTTGTACCATGTGCATACTCGCTTCGTCGAGTATTGCCCAGAAAGGATCCCGGATCAGACGAACCGTCCCTGGTTTCTGGGGCGGGCTGTCACAGCTACCATTTGAGCCACATAGTGAACTACAAATGAGAAAACATGTAGAGAGTAAGGCAGCCAAGAAAACTAGGAGTATAAAGAGAGCAAAAAAAATACGTTTGCATGATAATGATGAAGCTATAGGGGTTGATGAGGAAGACACATATTCTGACTGTGATTCATTGGCTGCACTTAGTGACAGCAGTGATGACTCTTATCTAGCTACATCATCTGACTCTGATTATGACTCTGATTATTCCCCTGACATTGAAATCTCTAATCATGATGACGATGATGATATCCCTGCCTTGCCATATGATGTAGCTGATCCTTGTATTGATGTGGGTACGATGTTTCCAGACGTTGACCAGTGCAAATCAGCAGTAAAACATCATGCCATTTTGCATGATTATGCATTCACTACTGTGAAGAAAAGTAAGGCAAGATTTAGAGCGAAGTGCAAGGAGGCTGACACGGGATGTGAGAGGGTATTTTTTGCCAATACCAGTAAGAAGTATACAAGGTTCAAGGTATATATGAGCTCATAATAGTTTATGCATTCACTACTTGTAGTACGATTTTATGAACTTATTTAATATGATTTTTTCATAAAGGTTAAATCTGTTGGCCCACCCCACACTTGTACTTCTGTCAATAGGTGTGGTGACACAATAGCTACATTAAGTTGGGTAGCTGACAGGTCGGTGGAGTTTTTAGTGGATAATTCGGTAATGAAACCAAGGGAGTTGAAGAAAGAGATTCAGAAGAAGTACAAAATGGATGTCTCATATCACACAGTTTTTAGGGGTAAACGGAAGGCTGAGAACATGATCAATGGAAAGTGGGATGATAGCTATGACTTGCTTCCTTCTTATAAGGCCGAGCTACTTAGATATTTTTCTAGGAGTGTTGTTGAGTTGGATACAAAAGAGCATGAAGGGAATGCATGTTTTAGAAGATTCTTTGTTGCTCTCAAATCATGCATTGATGGTTTCTTAGTAGGATGTCGGCCATATATTGTCATGGACTCTACCCACTTGACTGGTAGATCTAGGGGTCAGTTAGCAGCTGCTATTGCTGTGGATGGGCACAACTGGCTATTTCTTGTGGCTTATGGGGTGATCGAGGCAGAGTCTGTTGGTAGCTGGAAATGGTTTGTCAACAATGTCAAGAAAGCTATTGGTACTCCTGTTGGATTGGTCATTAGCACTGATGTAGGTAATATGATACTTAAATTTACTTTTCTATTGTATTTTGTGTGTTCCAATATATTCAACTTAAAATATACTCATTTCATGTGGCAGAGAAAGAAATTAGGACTGCAGTAAGTGAAGTGTATCCAGGAGTAGAACACAGGGAGTGCATGAGACATCTCTGGAAGAACATAAAGAGGCAATTTCATGGAACTGTGTATTCTCAGAATATGTGAGCTGCTGCCAAGACCTGTAGGAGTGAGCGATATGACTATCACATGAGTAAAATTGAGGAGGTGAGTCCTAAAGCAATGGCTTGGTTGGATCAGAATCATTCCCATGTCTTGAGTAGAAGCAAATTTTCTAAACTATGCAAAGTAGATTACATTAATAACAACCTCTCAGAATCATTCAACAGTTGGGTGTCACATACCAAAGGATTGCTAATTGTGGATATCCTTAATAAGATTAGACAAATGATCATAACCAAGTTTTATGTGAGAAGTAGGATTGCTAGGAAAATGAAGGGTACAATCATCCCAAAAATTATTAGAACACTAATTGCTCGATCTAAGGCTGTCAAAGGCCTTCAGGTTTTCAGATGTGGGGATGGATCAGCTGAAGTTACTGCATCTGGAGCATAAAACTTATAGCTGCAGGGCTTGGCAAGTAAGTGGGAAGCCTTGTAACCATGCTTTGGCTTTCATTGCGAAGCAAAGTAGACAAGTGGTGATGGATGACTATGCGGATGAATATTACTCTATTCAGAAGTTTAGAGCCACATATGTAGGGGTTTTCAATTCAATGACATCAAAGCATCTATGGCCAAAGCACGACCTAGGCTACAAAGTCATGAATCCAAAGTTGAGGAGGAAATCGGGAAGACCAATAGTGGTTAGAATGAAGCCTGGTGATGAGGTTGCATTAAAGTAAAGAAGATGTCCAGAATGTCAATAACTTGGCCATACTGTGAACTATTGTCCAGGAGGGCTTACAGCTAAGGGGAAAAAACATTGCATCCTCTGAAAATGCTTTTACACAAGAAAATAATGATTCAAGTGGTACACACATGTCTAAGTAAGTTGTACAATTCAGCAGCATTTACCTTATTTTTTATGAATTCTTCATCTTTCTAATCTATTTAATTACATCATGAAGTGTACCTACTTTTTCTAGTGCACATGTTGCTTCTAGTGCACCGCCTTCTTCAAGTGCAAGTACAAACATGTCTAAGTAAGTTGTATAATTCAGTAGCATTTACCTTATTTTTGATGAATTCTTCATCTTTCTAATCTATTTAATTCCATCATGAAGTACACCTGCTTCTTGTACTGCACATGCTTCTTCTAGTACACCGCCTTCTTCAAGTGCAAGTCACATGGAAACTCCATCATTTACGGCTACAAGCGGAAGGGGAAGGGGAAGATCTGTGAGAGGTCGAGGAGGGAGGATGGCTGCATGGTTCGGTGCTTAAGTGTTTATTGAGCTCTTTTTCTCTCTCTTATGTAATATTGTTGATTTTGTTACACATGATATGTGTCTTGGACATGTACTAAGGAGTTATTAAACTTGTATGACTTATTTTGTTGCACATGATATGTGCCTTGGACATGTACTAAGGAGTTATTGAACATGTATGACTTATTTTGTTGCACAAGATATGTGCCTTGGATATGTACTAAGGAGTTACTGAGTTTGATGTGTCTTATATTTGTGTGCTCTTAATGTTA
This sequence comes from Oropetium thomaeum, assembly GCA_001182835.1. Taxonomy (NCBI): domain Eukaryota; kingdom Viridiplantae; phylum Streptophyta; class Magnoliopsida; order Poales; family Poaceae; genus Oropetium; species Oropetium thomaeum. The sequence continues at coordinate 1,618,235 of LFJQ01000032.1, forward strand.
TGTCTTATATTTGTGTGCTGGTCATGTACTATTGTCTTAAATTATTCCTAAAATATTTATGCCAAATTTTATTACATTTGATAATTAGATTCTTCATAATTCTGCTATGTTTTTGACTTCATAATCCTTATTTTTAGCTGTCTAGGTTCTCAAATAACAAAACAGGGTCAAAATAGCAATATCATCTTTAAAACAGGGTCAAATAAACAAGGACACAAATATCTTTTTACCCCTGATTTCACACCGTTTAATTTAGATAACAAAATAGGGTCACGGTGCACTTTCGTTTTTGAAAAGTAGGGTCAAATCCACGAAAACTGAAAAATAGGATCAAATAAGCAAAGCGTCCTGAGAACAGGGTCAAATGAGCAATTGCCCTAATCTGTAATGATTCTGCTTACCCATCTCCATATATAGCTAGCACCGAGTTTCCTCCTGTCAAAACCTGAATCAAATCTCTTTAATTAATTAGTTGCCTCCTCACTCCACGACCGGGCTCTCTCCTTTCGCTAGCCTATGGGCGTGTTTGGTACAGCTTATTTTCAGGCAGATTCTATTAGAAACCAGATTTCTTTGAAAGCAGCTACATATAGAATCCAGTGTAAAAAGATGAGTGTTTGGCAACCCTGCTTATTTTGGCAGGTTATCTGTCCTAAGTGTAAAATGACTGACATGCCCCTAAAATCTATTGTACCTTATTTGATTGCTCAAAATCACATAAATATTATTATTTGATTTGATGGACTGTTTTAATGCTAATAACCTACATAATTAATACTTTATTAAATTAAAATACTTCTCCATCCATAGCGATCATACATAACATAGATACATACATACATACATACATGAAGGTTACAAGTGGAATAAAAATACATCTTCATGGATACAATGAGCATTTACGAGAACAAAGCGGCTGCAATAGAATCACGAAATGCGCTCATATCATACTCATCGAGTGCAATGCTTGCTTCATTGTTAGAGCCTTGAGGGTTTTCTTCATCCTCAGAGTTGTCGAAGTCATCATCACCTAAGACACTTTCCCTAATGAAATTTTGCAGAGCCATGCAAGCAACTATAATTTTTGCTTGGGTTTCAACTGAAAAGCTTGGCATATTTAATAAAATACGCCACTTCATCTTTAAAACTCCAAAGCAACGTTCAATCACATTTCTAAGAGATGAATGTGCATCGTTGAACACTTCCTTCAATCCCACTGGATTGCTATATTTGAATTCAGATACATGATAACATTGACCCTTGTATGGTGCAAGAAAACCTTCTTTATTAGGATATCTAGAGTGAACAAGGTAATACTTTCTAGGTGGTGGATGTGGAAAATCGTCTTTATAGGATATCAAAGTATCGTTCAATATTTGAGTGTCATGAGCAGACCCAGCCCAAACAGTGACAACAATGTGAACCGCATATCAAAGTCACAAACTGCCATGCTATTTTGGGAAGCATACCCATGTCGTCCAATATATTTTGGTTGTTCCCGTACTGGAATAGTTACGAGTATGTGCGACCCATCAATAGCTCCAATTCAATCCTTGAAATGAGGCCAATATCTGTCCTCTTCAAGCTTTGGATGCACTGTTCTGAACTGAGGATCTTTGAGTTTGATGATTGTAGCAGCTAATTGTTACCTAATCTAGTACCTCATAAAACTTCTGACTAATAGTTTCTGTGGAATGAGAATATATTCTTCACTGTGCGGTTAGATTGAGGTGCTCCTAAAGTCCACACAAATATAGCCAATGCTTCTTTACTACAAGCTGGACTAGATGATTGCAAGCTGTAATTATTGACCAATGTGCTATGGAGATTGTTAAAAATTGACCTTCTCATTCGAAAAGTCTCATAACACTTCTTTGGATGAGCAAGTTGTATCTCTGTCCACTGAATTCCAATCAGCTTAGGTACAGTTGCAGGAATATTTGTACTTGCCTCAGGATTCCCCATCAATTTCAATGCACAATAAGCAACTAGAAAGTCATCATCATCACTTGACTCTTGGCTCATCTAACAAAAAGTAAATGCAACCATCAAATTTCAGCATCACAATTTGTGACACCCCAGGTGTCACCAGGGCCTAAATCGACAACTTAAAACCCTAATCGACAAAAATTTCACACTTAAGAGCAGAATCGACACTGGTGGTAAAAAGAAATGATTGTTGAAATACTCCAAAGGCACACTACGCCAATTGTGACAAACAACAGAACTCGACTAGTAGGTTCAGAAAGTTTCCACCCACAGTGTCGAAAACCTTCTTTTTCGGGGAGAAAGTAAACCCTAATGAGTGACCTATCAAATTTCCACAACACCCTAGCTATGTTTGTGCATAACAATTAAGTTCACTTCAAAATGGAATTTTGGGAATTTATTCAGAATTTTTGGAAAGTATTTAGACCTCTTTAAAATTCACACAAATTAGAATAAACATAAAAATTCAAGAAATTTTAGGAGCCAATTCAGAACTCGAACCTTAAATAAAAAGTGTTCCAAATAAATCCTTGAACTTACACAAAAATTTTCAAAAATTTCTCAGCTGGGGAGGTAGGGTTTTAAATCGAATCAAGATGGGCCTTGAAGTAATTCGAAAATCAAATTGACAAAAGGCTGACGGGCTACAGTACCGCCCGCCCCCGACGGCCAACCGCCGAGCGGCAGGACCGGCTCCCCCGCCGGCCGGCACATCTTTTGGCGCCCGGCCTTCAAAGCTTCGAGCAAAAGCTCGCCAAATCTTTTCCCTTCCCTCTGCTTCCTCTCTCTCCCCGTCTTGATTCTTCACTGCCGCACGCCAAGCATTGCCGCACGCCATCACCACCGCTGTGCCGCCCAATCCCGCCGTCCCTCTCTGTTCCCCCTCCCTATCTCTGTCCGCAACGCCTTAAAGGGATGCTTCGAACCTTCCTACTCCCTTCCCCACGTCCAATTTCGTTCCTCGACGCGCAATTGTAGTTCCCCTTGGCTCGGTTGCCGCCGTCGCCATTGCCGCCGAAAAGAGGCTCACGGTGAGTCCACCCTTCCGGCCATCCACCGGTCTCCTCACCTTGCCTAACCTGTTTTCCTCACTCCGGCACAGCTCCTGGTTGACCAAGTCCCCCTCCGATTGCTCCCTCCGTCCGGAACGCTCTGATCATCCTCCCCGGCAACAGGACGCCGCCCCGACCGACGATCTTCAAATTCCTCTTCACGGTACCACCATTCTGTAATTCCTCCATCTGGCTCCCCCCTCTCGTCCTTGTGATTGGTTTTGATAAGGTTTCAGCCACAGAAACTAGCCGGCGACGACGGATTCCTAGCGCCGCCGTCGGTCCACCTCTTGACGCCGTTCGAGCTCACCGTCGACTTCGGTCTTCCGGCCATCCCCGCGACCCCCAACTCCGTCAAACAGAATCCACAGGCCACGGTGAGCCTTCTGGACCGACTAACCTCCACCCTCCGCCGCTCCTCCGGTGATCTCCTCGTCGGACTTTGGGCGCTGCCGCCGCTCCTCGCCGCCGGCCATGCTCCGGTCGTTCCAGAGAGCAAGCTCGGTGCCGTTGGGTAGAGGGTGATGGGTTAACCGTGATTTTGCTGCCTCCTGGCCGAGCCACCCCGCCGCCGGAGCCTCGCCGGACTTGCCCCGCCGCCTCCCCTGTTTTGCCGCCAGTTAACCTTTTAAATATTTTTCTCCCGATTAATTGGTCAACTTGCAAAATGTCTAACAAATCACAGAAACATCCACAAATTCCAAACTAAAATTTGTTAGGATCCTTGTGAGATGGACTAATTTTTCTGTTAAAACACTTTTTCAAAAACGACCAGGGATTTTCAGAAATATTCAGAATAATCTTTCCTATTTTTGAATTTTAATTTAAATTCTAGGGCAGTGCTAGAACTCAAATTCGATCTACAAATACAGAATGGCAGTAGGCATTCTCTGCAATTTTATGGGGATTTTAGGACCACAGAGATGCATGTAACCTATTTAAAATACCCCATTCTGCCTAGCTAATTTACATTTTTCTAAAATACATTATAAAGGTACTCCAAAAAGTTCAACCCAAAAACAGAACTTAGTTTTGATGCTCATGAGTAACTACATAAAAATTTCATAATTTTATTCTAAGGTTTAATAATTATTTCTGATTTTTCAATTTTAAATAACAGGAACTTTGTTGAATTTTTATAAAATCTAGAAAATTCATCTAGACCTCAACCAAATTTCAAAATTTATATTTCAGAGAGCACTATCAATTAAAAATAAAATTGTAGTATAAATAAAAGATTTCCTTTCAACCCTAAGATTAATAGTCGTAGTTTATTAAATAATTATTATCCAAAGTAAAGTACTGATCAAGCCTCGCCCAAGTTTGAATTGCTTGATTCAGGGAATATGGCCAATTTACAAATCACCTCGTGGGAATTTGAGTAGATTTCTTGGAACCCCATTCATTAACTCAAAGCATAATTAATCTGGTGGCGTCAAAGAATTAGGGTTAACCCTAATTTCTAAACGTCGCCGATTGAAACCCTAGAATACTCCTTGATATTTCTGTGAACTCCTCATAATCATAATGCATCATGTAGATTCCGGAGCACACGAGGTAGCTGCAGAGCCCGATTCCTCCACTTCCGCAGAAGAAGTCAACCGCGACGCCGGAGAACTAGGCAAGCCCTGGTGCACAACCGTTATTTAAGTTTTCCTTTTATAACTTAGTGTGTCTTGTTTGTGCATTAAGTTGTTAGGAGTTGACTGAAACCTTAGTTGCATTGTTTCCCATAGGAAACCCTATCGGTAGCTAGTATAGATACTCCTTAGTATGCTATGCAGGTATTGCCGGTAGAAGTCGAGCAGAGTGGATGCTGCTCGCGAAAGGTAGGATGTTGGATGAAACTACCATTTGATATATTATGACACCTGATGATGAGTCAATTAAAGAAGGATAAAAGTTTGAGGGTCAGACAGGATACCAATTAGGTCGGCGACTGGACCGGGTCCAGGGTGACCGTAGACTTGTCTGATCCGTGTGGTCCGAGACTGATCGAGTGTTGAACGTACTGGTCGTATGCTGGGTGTAATGGGCTCCAGTAAACCTACGTAGCCTAGTGGTTGCAACGTCGAACCTGCCCTACGGTGTCTGACTAGGAGGAGATCTGGGGTGGGCAGCGTGGGAACTCCACAGAAACCGTCTAGGACGTGTTATCTGGTGGGATGCGGCACTGCTAAGGCAGACGTAGGAGAGAATTGACGTTGCAGGAGCTGGTGTGAACGGTTGCCACGTGCGAGTCTGGGACACGCACGTGTCGTACGATTGGGTTTCCCCTGCAGGGTATAAAATCGTTTCGAACCGCTGTCGCTCCCAGTTGGTGAGCATGCTCGTGAAACGCACCACATTTTGTAAAGAAGTTGAGATTCAATGAGGATGATACTATGATGATTACTATTACTTTGTTACTCCTATTGTGCTTGATTAGTTCAGTGCTAATTAAAATTACATTTTAATCACTTAACCTGTGCTAAAATTTGACCCAGAGTAGTAGAGGCTTGCGGGTCCATTTTGCAAGTAAACCCACCCCCATTAGCCTTCATGTCTAGAAGTCGGCTGTAGTCAGCCATTTTTGACGGGTCAGCCTTGTTGAGCTTCTTAGAAGCTCACGCGTTAGCGTTATGTGGTTTTCAGGCGCCGACATGCAGAACCAGGACGATAGCAGCCACTGGGAGGAGTCCCACCTCGAGGTCGGAAACCTCCAGTGGGAACTGTGCGAGTCGCCGCAGTAACTTGAAGTGGCCAGTAGCATGACGTCCCTGGGCATGGTGCATGCTTTTGCTTAATGTATGAGTGTCGGAGTCTGTAACGATCGAGTCTTCCGCTGCTACATTTTTCAAAACCTTATTTGCGCACTCTGAATCTGTTGTAAGACTTAAGTTTCAATCTATGAATTAATGTTGTATTAATTTCTCCCTCCCTGTAAATTATTGCTGTTTACTTCTGCCTGTGTTGTATCGTGTGTACGCTCGCTTCGCCGAGCGTTGCCCAACAGGATCCTGGCTCAACGACAGACCGGATCCGTCCCGAGACATGGTTTTCTGGGCGGATCCGCGTCAGCTTGGCATCAGAGCCGTGTTGGGAAACGGTACAACGTTTAAGGCATATTTTCAAAAATTATGTGCGAGTGAGGTACGAGCCCTATTAGGTAATAGGTTATCAGGTGGCAAGCTAACCTAGTGCAGGAGCTAACTAAACCCAGTCTAGATTTACATTTCTGCAACGACGCACCTACGCTAAGGTAAGCAAGGTAAGGTACGCCACTCGACTGCGGTGAAAGGTCGAGAAATCCCTGTTGCGTCTGCGACAGTAGCGTTCTATACCGTGGTGGTATGGAAGGATGTACTATGTTCGTTGTAATATAGTACACCCCCTTACCGTTTCGGGAGAAAAGCGGACCTCTACCGTACGAGGCGTGGGTTACGGACCTGTTGCGAAAGCAGACCTTCGCAACAGGGGAGTCTTGTGTCTTTGGCACACAAGAGATGAGTTTGTTCCTCACGACTTCGGTTTTGCGGAACACTCTCATATCTCCGCTGCCTGAGGTAAAGTGCAGTCTGTCGCCGCGCAGGGAAGGTCAGACACGTGATCCCCGTACGTGACCTACTCGGGGCAACCTATATGGCAATGATATGGGTTGATGTCTTTTCTTTTGAGATATATTTATATTGAACTGCCTGTGATGCGTTTTCTGTAGGTACACTAACCCCGGTATCGTAAGAAACGAGTAGTAACGTCTAACTTAAGTGCGATTCTGCCACCGCCTAAGCGTAATTCTTTTACTTTTGTGAGGACGCATAGGACGAGTCAGGATTGCATTTGCATGATAAAATGGTAAAATTCTTTAAAACTCACATTAAATCATCCAGAACTAGAAACTTTGCTAATACACATTCGGAAGTTAATTTAAAAACAACCTGGATAGCTTCCTCCTTAGAGATTACGTGGCCTTAACCGAGTCGGAGCAGAATCCTTGCATACCATTGAGCCTTTTACAGTACTTTCCTCGATGGGAAGATTGCCTCCTTGACAGGTCAACTTAGACGGCAAGCACTATGGGTAGATTGGTTGTCGCTAGACTAGCAACTTTTAGTATCAATCTTCAATCACCTTTTTACGCAGGAATGAGAATATTTTACGTATTGGAAGATTTAGCATGCTTTGAACTATGTGTCAACATGTGGCTTCTGATTGATAAAATATTGTTCCTCTCTGTGTTGCAGATGGACGACAACACGATCGAGCATGGGCTCGTGGAGATAGAAGTTGAGGACTCCACCCCTACCTACGTCACCAAGCAATCGGGACGCAAAGGATTCGTGGAGATACTCGGTCAGACCTTGCAGTCGCTGGGTTATCCAGAGACTCCTTGGTTTCAGATCCGAGAGTTTCGGCAGTATGACCTACCGCGCTGCTCAGCCATAGTTACGCTACCCGCGCACCCTCGACATGCCAATGGAGAGATTTGCACCAGCACCACATTTGGTTCGGACAAGACTGAAGCCATTGAGTCAGCCGCTCATCAGGCCCTATTGAGGCTATGCGAGAAGCACACAGAGGACTTGGCAAACAAGCCAGCGGCGATGTTCCCGATACGGGACCAGGTTGACAGTACCTGGCGCCGCAATGTTAAGAATGCCCAAGCCAGGACCCTCAAGGGAGAGATGGACCACGTGACTCCCTTGTTCACGTTGAGCCTAGCGCTGCTCAACTTGCATGAGGACACTGTTCTCACAGCTCAGATGGACCAACAGGCCTTGCGTCGGGCTCATGTGGAGATAGCCCAACTCAGGGAGAAGGTCTAAGACTTGGAGAGCAGGAACACTGCACTGCGTGCTCGCTGCAACGACCGCGCTACACGCATAGCTGAGTTGGAGGCAGTCTCTGAGATTAAGACTGCCCAGGTCCATGCTAGGGAGAATGATTGCAACATCATGTTGCAACACATTCACCAGCTGGAGATACTCAGGGATAATGCGGTTCCGATAGCTGAGGACCTCGCCCATAAGAACCATCATCTGCAGCATCAGATAGCGGGACTTTTGGAGGCACAGCAGCCCCCTCCCGCTAACGATGATGCGCCTGAGTCAGAGGTATCGGATCCCGAAGCTTCAGACCCAGAGCCAGATGAGGAGTAGATCAGGGATGGTTTCACGACGCCAAGTTTAGCTAGAAGAGTCACTTAAGGAGTGCGTTGTGCCTGTCATGGTGATTAGCGTGTGTTCCCGTGAGTCTATCCTAGTGGCATTGTAATCTTTTGGATGTAAGAGTGGTAGTTTGACAGTCTAGGGAGTTTGAAGGAACTAATGTACTGTCATTATTTTGGAAAGGAATGGAGTTTGTTTTTATGAATTATCCATGCCATGCATTTTGACATCCTTTTGCATATATCCAGCTATGGTCATGGAGTAAACTGCGCTAATGAGGACCACTCTTCACGTTCTTTTCAGAATGGTGAACACCAGGGCTGGACGTCAAGATGAGGAAAGCTCCAACCCGCCACCCCCGCCAGTAGAGCCAACTCTGGCAGCGGCTATGGCGGCCATGCTCCAAAGCAGCCAGCAGACGCAAGAAATGCTGCGGACCATCCTGGAGAATAATGGCCAGAATCGGGGTGCAAGAAACCAAAACCAGGACAGCAGGTATGCTGATTTCCTGGCCACTCATTCTCCAGAATTCCGTGACGCGCGGGAACCAATGGAGGCAGACCACTGGCTTCGTACAACTGAGGCCAAGTTTGGACTGCTCCGTTGTTCGGAGACTCAGAAGACGCTCTTTGCCGCCCAGATGCTCCACGGACACGCTGGAGCTTGGTGGGCTAACTATCTAGCCACCCTCCCGGAAACACCCAGGTGCCCTGGACGCAATTTCGGGAAGCGTTCCGCGCTCATCACATCCCCGCGGGACTCATGCAAAGGAAGGCCAAGGAGTTTATGGCCTTGACGCAAAGCAATCGCACGGTGCACGACTATTCCCGTGTGTTCAACCAGCTTGCTCTATATGCTCCAGAGCAAGTGGACACGGTTGCGAAACGGAAATACCGTTTCATGGAAGGGCTGAACCTTACACTCCAGGGTCGCTTGGCCCTGAACCAAGGCGGCTCGTTCAACGAGTTTGTGAGCAACGCCCTCATCGCCGAAGAGTACTTGGAGAAAGAGCAGCGGGAGAAGAGGCGAGCCAGCGGAGGGCCATCAAATGTCCCGCCACCGAAGTACCATTTGGCGTACACTGCACCAGATGGTAGGAAATACAGGGCAACCCCGCCGCAGGCTCCGTCATTCCGTCCGCCACAGCAGCCATACCGGCCTCCGCAGAATCAGAAACAGGCTGGTTACCGCGCACCACCACCACCACAGAGGAACCAGGGTGTCCGCCCACCTCAACAGGGCGTCCGTCCTGGACCTGGCACGCCTTGCTTCACCTGCGGGCTACCCGGACGCTTCGCCCGCGAGTGCCCCTCCAACCAGCAGGCCAGAGGTAACCAGCAGGCAAACCCGGGGCAGGATCAGCAGAGAGGACAAAGGAACACCAGAACTGGTCGGGTGAACCACACCACGGCCGAAGATATTGCTGAAGGAGAACAAGTACTGGCGGGTACGTTCTCGCTCTCTACCCATTCAGCCTTCGTTCTATTTGATTCCGGTGCCACCCATAATTTTATCAGTAAAAATTTCATCAAGGGTAAAAGCCTAGTCACAGTTCCCCTAGAGCCACCATTTATCATAAAATCGCCTAGGGGCAGTATATTGTCAAACTATGGCTTAAGTGAGACACCCCTAAACTTAGGAGGCCACATCTATCCTACCTCCTTCATAATCCTAGATGGACAGGGTATCGATATTATCATCGACATGAAATGGATGAAACACCATAATGCCATCCTTGATATTGCTAACCGTGTAGTCCACTTAACCTCTCCACTTCACGGTTCCGTATCTATCAACCTAGATCACCCTAGATCTGCCCTCAAGCAAGTCTGCCATGTTGTCGGGAAAAGTCTGGATGAAATACCAGTGGTTAAGGAATTCCCCGATGTATTCCCGGAAGATTTACCTGGCCTACCACCGGACAGAGATGTAGAATTCCAGATTGAGCTACAACCAGGCACAGCCCCGATCTCCCGCAGACCGTACAAGATGGCACCCAAGGAGCTGGCAGAGCTGAAGACACAGTTGAAGGAGTTGCTGGACAAGGGCTTCATACGGCCCAGCTCCTCGCCTTGGGGATGTCCGGCACTGTTTGTAAAGAAGAAGGATCAATCCTTGAGGCTATGCGTGGATTACCGCCCCTTGAACGCGGTCACTATCAAGAACAAATATCCATTGCCACGCATAGATACTCTGTTGGATCAGCTGGCTGGAGCAAAGGTCTTCTCTAAAGTCGATCTTCGGTCTGGTTACCATCAGATCAAGATACGTCCCGTGGACGTTCCGAAGACGTCCTTCTCCACCAGATACGGGCTGTATGAGTACTTGGTGATGTCGTTTGGACTCACTAACGCACCAACATACTTCATGTACCTCATGAACTCAGTGTTCATGCCAGAGCTGGATAAGTTTGTAGTGGTGTTTATTGATGAAATCCTCGTGTACTCTAAGACGGCCGATGAACATGCTCAGCACCTTCGCATAGTTCTACAAAGACTCAGAGATCATCAGCTCTACGCCAAATTCAGCAAGTGCGAATTCTGGATTGAGCATGTTCAGTTTCTGGGTCATGTGGTGTCCGCAGAAGGTATTTTTGTAGATCCAGGAAAGGTGCAAGATGTTGTTGAATGGAAAGCACCCACAACAGTCCACAAGGTGCAAAGTTTCTTGGGGTTAGCGGGATATTATCGTCGCTTTATCCCAGCTTTTCCAAGATCGCCAAGCCTATCACAGAGCTGCTCAAGAAGGATCAGAAGTTCAAGTGGACAGAAAAGTGCGAAGAAGCCTTTCAAACTTTGAAGAAGCACTTGACCACAGCACCGGTACTCGCCCAACCGGATTTGAGCAAGCCCTTTGACGTGTATTGTGATGCGTCGGGCATTGGACTTGGTTGTGTGTTAATGCAAGAAGGGCGGGTAATTGCTTATGCTTCTAGGCAACTCCGTAAGCATGAGCTGAATTATCCCACACACGACGTGGAGTTGGCAGCCGTAGTATTGGCTCTGAAGGTGTGGAGGCATTACTTATTGGGAAACCTAGTACGCCTCTACACCGACCACAAAAGTCTTAAGTACATCTTCACTCAGAATGAGCTGAACATGAGGCAACGGCGATGGCTGGAGTTAATCAAGGATTACGAAATAGAGATCCACTATCATCCGGGCAAGGCTAACGTGGTTGCAGATGCACTGAGCAGAAATGCCCATTGTCACTACTTGGATCAAGGAGTTGCAACCGAAGAACTAGAGCCAACTGTAAGAATTCTACCCCACGGAGCCCTCTACAACCTAGCCTTAGTGCCGACACTTAGAGACGAGGTAGCCAAGGCCCAGAAGCTTGATAAGGGCATGGAGAAGATCAGATTAGGACTACAAGAAAAGAAGATGCAGTGCTTTCGGGAAGATGAAGACGGAGTTCTATGGTTCAAGGATCGACTAGTAGTACCAAAGGATCACGAGCTCCGAAGAAAGATCATGGATGAGGCTCACTTATCCAAGTACTCTATTCATCCTGGCAGTAACAAGATGTACCAAGATCTGCGGAAGAAGTTTTGGTGGACTCGGATGAAAAGCGAAATCGCCCGGTACATAGGCCCATATCCTATCACGGCCGAGTGCGGACCAGTGGCATACCAAGTGGAGCTGCCGGAAGGATTATCGGGGATACACAACGTCTTCCATGTCTCCCAATTAAAGAAATGTCTGAAGGCACCGTGGACCAAGTAATTCCAGAAGCGCAAGAGTTGCAACCAGACTTAACTTACCCAGAGCGTCCAATTAGGATACTGGATGAGAAAGAACGAGTTACTAGAAGACGGACACTCAAGTTCTACAAGGTCTTGTGGAGCAACCACACGGAAGACGAGGCCACATGGGAGTCTGTAGAGTTTATTCGATCCCACTACCCCGAACTACTTTCGGCCCCATAGGTACCTGTGCCTACCCTAACCCTCTGCTTAAATCTCGGGACGCGATTTCTTTTAGGGGGGAGGGCTGTGACACCCCAGGTGTCACCAGGGCCTAAATCGACAACTTAAAACCCTAATCGACAAAAATTTCACACTTAAGAGCAGAATCGACACTGGTGGTAAAAAGAAATGATTGTTGAAATACTCCAAAGGCACACTACGCCAATTGTGACAAACAACAGAACTCGACTAGTAGGTTCAGAAAGTTTCCACCCACAGTGTCGAAAACCTTCTTTTTCGGGGAGAAAGTAAACCCTAATGAGTCACCTATCAAATTTCCACAACGCCCTAGCTATGTTTGTGCATAACAATTAAGTTCACTTCAAAATGGAATTTTGGGAATTTATTCAGAATTTTTGGAAAGTATTTAGACCTCTTTAAAATTCACACAAATTAGAATAAACATAAAAATTCAAGAAATTTTAGGAGCCAATTCAGAACTCGAACCTTAAATAAAAAGTGCTCCAAATAAATCCCTGAACTTACACAAATATTTTCAAAAATTTCTCAGCTGGGGAGGTAGGGTTTTCACTCGAAACAAGATGGGGCTTGAAGTAAGTCGAAAATCAAATTGACAAAAGGCTGACGGGCTACAGTACCGCCCGCCCCCGACGGCCAACCGCCGAGCGGCAGGACCGGCTCCCCCGCCAACCAGCACATCTTTTGGCGCCCGGCCTTCAAAGCTTTGAGCAAAATCTCGCCAAATCTTTTCCCTTCCCTCTGCTTCCTCTCTCTCCCCGTCTTGATTCTTCACTGCCGCACGCCAAGCACTACCGCACGCCATCACCACCGCTGTGCCGCCCAATCCCGCCGTCCCTCTCTGTTCCCCCTCCCTATCTCTGTCCGCAACGCCTTAAAGGGATGCTCCGAACCTTCCTACTCCCTTCCCCACGTCCAATTTCGTTCCTCGACGCGCAATTTTAGTTCCCCTTGGCTCGGTTGCCATCGTCGCCATTGCCGCCGAAAAGAGGCTCACGGTGAGTCCACCCTTCCGGCCATCCACCGGTCTCCTCACCTTGCCTAACCTGTTTTCCTCACTCCGGCACAGCTCCTGGTTGACCAAAATCCCCCTCCGGTTGCTCCCTCCGCCCGGAACGCTCCGATCATCCTCCCCGGCAACAGGACGCCGCCCCGACCGACGATCTTCAAATTCCTCCTCACGGTACCACCATTCTGCAATTCCTTCATCCGGCTCCCCCCTCTCGTCCTTCTGATTGGTTTTGATAAGGTTTCAGCCACAGAAACTAGCTGGCGACGACGGATTCCTAGCGCCGCCGTCGGTCCACCTCTTGACACCGTTCGAGCTCACCGTCGACTTCGGTCTTCCGGCCATCCCCGCTCCTCCGGTGATCTCCTCGTCGGACTTCGGGCGCTGCCGCCGCTCCTCGCCGCCGGCCATGCTCCGGTCGTTCCAGAGAGCAAGCTCGGCGCCGTTGGGTAGAGGGTGATGGGTTAACCGTGATTTTTCTGCCTCCTGGCCGAGCCACCCCACCGCCGGAGCCACGCCGGACTTGCCCCGCCGCCTCCCCTGTTTTGCCGCCAGTTAACCTTTTAAATATTTTTCACCCGATTAATTGGTCAACTTGCAAAATGTCTAACAAATCACAGAAACATCCAAAAATGCCAAACTAAAATTTGTTAGGATCCTTGTGAGATGGACTAATTTTTCTGTTAAAACACTTTTTCAAAAACGACCAGGGATTTTCAGAAATATTCAGAATAATATTTCCTTTTTTTGAATTTTAATTTCAATTCTAGGGCAGTGCTAGAACTCAAATTCGATCTACAAATACATCATGGCAGTAGGCATTCTCTGCAATTTTATGGGGATTTTAGGACCACAGAGATGCATATAACCTATTTAAAATACCCTATTCTGCCTAGCTAATTTACATTTTTCTAAAATACATTATAAAGGTACTCCAAAAAGTTCAACCCAAAAACAGAACTTAGTTTTGATGCTCATGAGTAACTACATAAAAATTTCATAATTTTATTCTAAGGTTTAATAATTATTTTTGATTTTTCAATTTTAAATAACAGAAACTTTGTTGAATTTTTATAAAATCTAGAAAATTCATCTTAGACCTCAACCAAATTTCAAAATTCATATTTCAGAGAGCACTATCAACTAAAAATAAAATTGTAGTATAACTAAAAGATTTCCTTTCAACCCTAAGATTAATAGTCGTAGTTTATTAAATAATTATTATCCGAAGTAAAGTACTGATCAAGCCTCGCCCAAGTTTGAATTGCTTGATTCAGGGAATATGGCCAATTTACAAATCACCTCGTGGGAATTTGAGTAGATTTCTTGGAACCCCATTCATTAAGTCAAAACATAATTAATCTGGTGGCGTCAAAGAATTAGGGTTAACCCTAATTTCTAAACGTCGCCGATTGAAACCCTAGAATACTCCTTGATATTTCTGTGAACTCCTCATAATCATAATGCATCATGTAGATTCCGGAGCACACGAGGTAGCTGCAGAGCCCGATTCCTCCACTTCCGCAGAAGAAGTCAACCGCGACGCCGGAGAACCAGGCAAGCCCCGGTGCACAACCGTTATTTAAGTTTTCCTTTTATAACCTAGTGTGTCTTGTTTGTGCATTAAGTTGTTAGGAGTTGATTGAAATCTTAGTTGCATTATTTCCCATAGGAAACCCTATCGGTAGCTAGTATAGATACTCCTTAGTATGCTATGCAGGTATTGCCGGTAGAAGTCGAGCAGAGTGGATGCTGCTCGCGAAAGGTAGGATGTTGGATGAAACTACCATTTGATACATTATGACACCTGATGATGAGTCAATTAAAGAAGGATAAAAGTTTGAGGGTCAGACAGGATACCAATTAGGTCGGCGACTGGACCGGGTCCAGGGTGACCGTAGACTTGTCTGATCCGTGCGGTCCGAGACTGATCGAGTGTTGAACGTATTGGTCGTATGCTGGGTGTAATGGGCCCCAGTAAACCTACGTAGCCTAGTGGTTGCAACGTCGAACCTGTCCTACGGTGTCTGACTAGGAGGAGATCTGGGGTGGGCAGCGTGGGAACTCCACAGAAACCGTCTAGGATGTGTTATCTGGTGGGATGCGGCACTGCTAGGGCAGACGTAGGAGGGAATTGACGTTGCAGGAGCTGGTGTGAACGGTTGCCACGTGCGAGTCTGGGACACGCACGTGTCATACGATTGGGTTTCCCCCTACAGGGTATAAAAATCGTTTCGAACCACTGTCGCTCCCAGTTGGTGAGCATGCTCGTGAAACGCACCACATTTTGTAAAGAAGTTGAGATTCAATGAGGATGATACTATGATGATTACTATTACTTTGTTACTCCTATTGTGCTTGATTAGTTCAGTGCTAATTAAAGTTACATTTTAATCACTTAACCTGTGCTAAAATTTGACCCAGAGTAGTAGAAGCTTGCGGGTCCGTTTTGCATGTAAACCCACCCCCATTAGCCTTCATGTCTAGAAGTCGGCTGTAGTCAGCCATTTTTGACGGGTCAGCCTTGTTGAGCTTCTTAGAAGCTCACGCGTTAGCGTTATGTGGTTTTCAAGCGCCGACATGCAGAACCAGGACGATAGCAGCCACTGGGAGGAGTCCCACCCCGAGGTCGGAAACCTCCAGTGGGAACTGTGCGAGTCGCCGCAGTAACTTGAAGTGGCCAGTAGCATGACGCCCCTGGGCATGGTGCATGCTTTTGCTTAATGTATGAGTATCGGAGTCTGTAACGATCGAGTCTTCCGCTGCTACATTTTTCAAAACCTTATTTGCCCACTCTGAATCTGTTGTAAGACTTAAGTTTCAATCTATGGATTAATGTTGTATTAATTTCTCCCTCCCTGTAAATTATTGCTGTTTACTCCTGCCTGTGTTGTATCGTGTGTACGCTCGCTTCGCCGAGCGTTGCCCAACAGGATCCTGGCTCAACGACAGACCGGATCCGTCCCGAGACATGGTTTTCTGGGCGGGTCCGCGTCATAATTTATACTTAGGACAGCACACCAATTTAACATCAATAAATGCATCCAACAAAATAATATGCTGAGGACAACACAAAAATTTCAGCATAGCAACTAAACACACCCATTCATCACAACAGCTCAATCAACATTTTATTACATGCTCATAGCACTCAAACACAATGAATAGTTTGTTGTACATGATACATGGCACAAACATCTAGTTCGTGATACACAGTAGTAAGAATAGTTCATGGTAGACAATAAAAAATAGTTCAGGTTACAAAGAGCAAAGGATACATAATTGATGTGACAACAGCCCTAAGACCTCTTCGGATCCTCCCATGTCCTCTTGAGCCATGCAAGTCTTCCTGCAACTGTCTTGAGAGTGACAAACATGTCATGACACTCCTTTTTCATTAGAAGTTGAGTAGCATAGTAGTGCTCATCACTATCTTCCTCAGGTCCAGATTGTACCACTAATTCCATGAGGTGTGCTATATCATCTCTAACATGATCAACCAAAGTTGATGTTGCTGAAAATTTACTGCTCTCAGATTTTTTTCTCATAGGCGTCGACCAACTGCTTCATAAGGCCATCTCTGTATGTCTTCTTTCTCTTTCTCAGGTTTGGAGAAGCACCTGAACCACCTATTGCAGCGGGTCTTTTGCCCTTACTATTGTTGCCATCAATGGGTGAGGGAGTGCTGCTCCCTCCCCCACAATCACCCTCATTCCCAGCAGGTTGAGTAGGACAATTTTCAGTGGCTGCACTATTTCGTGGAACATATGAGGTTTCATTTGTGACACTAATACTCTCAAAGATGATCCGCATCTCCTCCTCATACTCAAGCGGTGCAGTTTTGAACATTATACACCCTGGCATTGCCTGAAAAGAAAAACAAAAAATGCATCCAGAACATCATTATCATGACAAATAATCAAGACTGCATGAAAAAAAACCAAAAATGGGTACATTACTCACCACATTTTGCTCCTCCCACCACTCATCACTAGCTGAAATGCATCTAGTGATAGGATCTCTTCCCAAACCTGATGCTCTTATGTTCAAGGTCTTCCACTGTGTATACATCCTTTTCGAAGTGTCCCATCTATTCTTATGTTGGTCAAGGATGTACTCTCTCTTAGTGTGTTCAGTGAACTTCTTAATAAGATTTGCATAACCTAAAGCATTCAGACAGTGCTGCGGCCTATTATTAGCTCTAACTTCTTCGGCACATATCTCTAACCACACCTTATGCACCCAGGTGTCCCACCTTGCTGCTACCTTTGCCATCTATTAGCTGAATACAAACTGATAAGAACACAAAAAAAGAAGAAGAAATAACCGTAGCAGATCGATCTATTAAGTACAAATAAATTAGTGCAACTAGCATAATACAGAATATGGCACTCGAGGCATTTATATTTTCTTTGCCAACACAAATCGATGCATACATCACAGGTCGATCTATTAAGTAGAAACAGATTAGTTTAACTAGCATAATACAGAATAAGGCACTCAAAGCATTCGTATTTTCTTTGCCAACACAAATCGATCTATACATCATAGATCCAGTAAATCAATAGCATGAATGTCCACTTTTTAATACCATCGAGCAAGACATGAAAAGAAAAAGTGTTGGGTGCCTCACCCTGCTATCCCAGTGAAGGGGGGAACGGCTGGACTTTGAAGGATGGCGGAGAGAGAGGAAGCAGGGGCTGCTCAACAGCGTCACCTGTCCACAGCTCACGGACTCCACACCTCGCGGACACCAGGGCCGGAGGAGATGCAGGAGGAAGAAGGGGTCGCGGGTGGTGGGGACGGGGGTCCCGATCTTCCTACAGGTTCTGATAATCAACGATTTGGGTGGAGTCGTGACACAAATCGATCTGGCTTCCGAACGGCACGTCCCGAACCCTACAATCGCAGCACTACGTCTCCTCTGGTTATCACCCGCGTGAACACGGATGACCTCATCGAAAAGGCTAATCCTTGCCTGCGAATCAAAGAACACAAGCAAGAACGAAGTGGAAAGCAACCAAATTTACAGATATAGATTAAACTCACAAGTTGGGGTCTCACAAACCGATGAAACAGCGAGTCTGTGTATACAGAAATAATCTAAGCAAAACCCGACCCTAATGGAGGGGGTGACGGCTGAATATAAAGGACTTGGGGACATGCAAGTCCTCCTGGACGAAACACTAATGGACTCTAACTCGATACAAGGCCATCCGGCCAAAATTGGTGTGTCTGCACCCTGACAGATTCTGGACGGCTCACTGTTTTGTCGATTTCTGTCGACTCCGAAGGAATTTGGACATGGGACTGGTCCCATTGGAAAGATGGTCTCGTCCTCTTTTCGTGAAGTGGTAGATCACCTAAAACGGAGTCCGTATGCAACCTGGACGTCCATTTTAGTGGTGACTGCTCCTGGACTCCGAATTGGATTCGAAGTCGACGTGGGCTGGGCCTCCGACTTGGCATGGACGTCCTTGGCTGACTCCAACCTGGTCTTCCATCGTTACTCTGACCTCTCCATGATTCCTAATCATAATAACATCATTAAGTAGTAATATATCCTCAAGAATTCGTAATGGAGTGCTAAGGAACGAGCTCACCTCTATATTAAGTTGATGGGCGCGAGCTCTGGTGATTGGACCTTCATTTGTAGCAGCGGGAGAATTATTGTGTATATCCATGGGTGTGATGTCCTCATCATCCTCTCCCTCTTGATGCGGAGTTGTCCTTAACTCCAGATCATCCTCCTCTCCCAAGTATGGCGTCAAATCTTAAATGTTAAAAGAGGGACTAACCCCGAACTCGGGTGGCAACTCAAGCTTATATGCATTATCATTAATCTTCTCTAAAATTTTAAAAGGACCAGTAGCTCGAGGCATCAATTTAGACTTTCTCAAATCAGGGAACCTATCTTTTCTCAAGTGCAACTAAATAAAATCACCCGGTTCAAGTTTTAATTCTTTTCTACCTTTGCTACCAGCAATCCTATATTTTTCATTTATTTTTTCAATGTTTTCCTTAGTTTGAGCATGCAACTTAACAAGAAAATCAGCACGCTCCTGAGCATCATTATTTACTCTCTCACTAGTAGGCAAAGGTAAAATATCAATAGGAGCATGGGGGTTGAAACCATATACTACCTGAAAAGGACTTACCTTTGTGGTGGAGTGTTCCGCTCGATTGTAAGCGAACTTCACATGGGGCAAACATTCTTCCCACATCTTCAAATTATTCTTCAGAATTGCTCGCAACATGGGGGATAAGGGGCGGTTCACTACCTCCGTTTGGTCAGTTTGTGGGTGACAGGTTGTAGAAAACAGAAGCTTGGTACCCAGCTTATTCCATAAAGTGCGCCAAAAGTGACTCAAGAACTTAGCATCACGATCTGAAACAATAGTAGAAGGAACATCATGCAAACAAACTATCTCTTTGAAAAAGAGGTCAGCAATATGAATAGCATCATCGGTTTTATGACATGGAAGAAAGTGTGCCATCTTAGAAAAACTATCCACAACAACAAAAACACTGTCCCTCCCCCTCTTAGTCCTAGGCAGTCCTAATACAAAATATATAGAAATATCCGCCCAAGGAATAGAAGGAACAGGAAGAGACATGTATAAACCATGTGAATTCAAATGAGACTTAGCTTTTTGACAAGTAGTGCAACGAGCAACAAACCTCTCGACGTCTTGTCTCATCTTTGGCCAAAAGAAGTGTGTGGCCAAAACATCCTCCATCTTCTTTGCACCAAAATGTCCCATCAACCCGCCTCCATGCGCCTCCTGCAACAACAAAAGACGAACGGATCCAACTGGAATGCATAGACGGTTAGCTCTAAACAGAAACCCATCATTCAACACATATTTGTTCCATGAATGACCCTCGTTACAATGCAGCAACACATCTTTAAAATCATCATCCAAAACATATTGTTGTTTAATGGATTCAAGGCCAAAAATCTGACAATCAAGCTGGGACAGCATGGTATATCGTCTAGATAAAGCATCAGCAATAACATTATCCTTCTCTTTTTTGTGTTTGATGACATAAGGAAAAGATGCAATAAACTCTACCCACTTAGCATGTCTACGATTCAGATTTGTTTGACTACGAATATGCTTAAGTGACTCATGATCAGAATGGATAACAAATTCTTTAGGCCATAAATAATGTTGCCACGATTGTAAAGAACGAATAAGAGCATATAATTCTTTATCATACGTGGAATAATTAAGAGCAGGACCATTTAACTTCTCACTAAAATATGCAACAGGTTTTCCTTCCTGCATCAAGACACCATCAATTCCAATTCCACTAGCATCACATTCAAGCTCAAAAGTCTTACCAAAATCTGAAAGTTGGAGCAACGGTGCATGTGTAAACTTGTCCTTCAAAAGAGAAAAGGACTCTTCCTGTGATGGCCCCCAATGGAAAACAACGCCCTTCTTTGTCAACTCAATCAGCGGTGTCGCAATGGTGCTGAATTCCTTGACAAAACGGCGATAAAATCCCGCTAGGCCAAGAAAACTCCGCACGTGTGAAACTGTTGTGGGCGTAGGCCAGCTGTCAATCGCCTCCACCTTAGCCTTATCAACCTCAATGCCCTATGAAGTCACAACATAGCCAAGAAAAGAGACTCGATCGGTGCAAAAGGTGCACTTGTCGAGGTTACCAAACAAACGTGCATCATGTAAAGCATAGAAAACAGCACGTAGATGATCCATATGTTTAGCCATAGACTTGCTATAAATCAAGATATCATCAAAGTAAACCACCACAAATTTACCAATGAATGAACGTAAAACTTCATGCATTAATCTCATGAAAGTGCTAGGTGCATTAGTTAAATCAAAAGGCATGACTAACCACTCATAAAAGCCAAATTTAGTTTTAAATGCAGTTTTCCATTCATCACCGAGCTTCATTCTAATATGGGGGTAACCACTACGCAAGTCAATTTTAGTAAAAACTATAGCACCACACAACTCATCAAGCATGTCGTCTAGCCTAGGAATAGGATGACGATACCGTATAGTAATGTTGTTTATGGCTCTACAATCTACACACATACGCCATGAACCATCTTTCTTAGGAACCAAAAGAACAGGAACAGCACAAGGACTAAGGCGCTCACGTACGTACCCGCGGTCCAAAAGGTCTTGGACTTGTTGTTGAATTTTCTTAGTCTCCTCAGGGTTGGTTCAGTACGCCGCACGGTTTGGCAAGCTCGCACCAGGAATCAGATCAATCTGATGCTCAATCCCACGAATGGGTGGCAGTCCTGGCGGTATCTCGTCAGGAAAAACATCTCGAAACTCCTGTAAAAGGTTAGTAACCGCAGGTGGCAATGTGCAAGGCAAATTATCAATAGAAAATAAAGCATCCTTACACACTAAAGCATAACATACAGCAGTACCATCATAAATTTCAGCAAGGTCAGTTTTTGTAGCAAGCATTACAGGAGCTTTCAAAGTTATATCTTGCTGAATTTCAGGTTTAGCATAAGATTGTTGTTTAGCATTAGCAGCCCTCTCCCTATCAGATTCAATAATTGCAGCAGGTGTAATAGGTAACAAAGTAATTTTCTTTCCTTTATGCATAAAAGTGTATTTGTTACTAGGACCATGGTGCAAAGCATCATTATCATGTTCCCAAGGACGACCTAATAAAAGAGGGCATGCTTGTATAGGAACAACATCACAATTTACAGAATCAACATAAGCATCAAAGGAAAAAGGAACGCGACAAGATTGTGTTACCTTAGCTTTTTCCGAGTCATTCAACCACTGAATATGGTATGGATGTGGATGTGGTCGTGTTGTCAAGCCAAGCTTCTTGACCAGATCTGAGCTCACCAAGTTGTTGCAGCTGTCCCCATCAATAATCACCCGTGCTCGCCTATTCTTGATCACGAACTCAATCTGAAACAAGTTATGGCGTTGGAGTTGGTCGGGTTGAGTTACCTGAGTACTGAGGACCCGCTGGACAACGATGGCTCGGAAGGTAGTGTCGGCGCTGCCGAGGACTAAGGAGTCCGCGCACCGTCTGCAGCAGCAGCAACATCATCATCATCATCGTCATCTTCTATGTCGGAGGTGCTCGCATAACCTCCATCTTCAGTGGCAATGTAGGCTCATTTGCTTGGGCAGTCACGCTGCACGTGCTCAAGTCCAAGGCAGCGATGACACTGAATGTCAGTCGTGCGACCAGTGGATGTAGTGGATGGTTGATTCTTCACTGGACCCTGCACAGAGGATTTAGAAAAATCCGCAGGGCGTGATGAGGGAGGCGTTGCTGTGGTGGACGGTCGCTTGCTGGCTGGTACAGGAGGTGGACGAAAGCTTGACGAGGATCGTGTTGCTCCCGTAGATGTAGACGTACTAGGCGTGAAGGAGCGACTAGTTCTTGTCTTTGCTGCTTCCTATCTTCCCTGCAATTCCTTCTCTACAAGCATAGCTATGTGGAACAACTCATTGACATTGTTAAAGGTTTTATAATCAACAATATCCTGAATTTCACACCTCAATCCCCCATAAAAACGACAAATTTTATCCTCATTATCCTCAACCACCCCACAACGCATCATGCCCTTCTGTAGCTCAGCATAATAATCCTGTACGGAATTACTACCTTGCTCTAAACGCTGCAGTTTGAGACGCATATCTCGCTAAAAAGAAGGAGGAACAAAACGATCACGCATAGCTGTTTTTAAAGCATCCCAAGTGGAAGGTAAACGTCCGACATCAGCTAAACCAGTCCATCAAATAATAGCAAAGTCCTTAAACTCACTAGTAGCTTGTCGAACCCTATGTTGTTCAGGAACTGAATGGGAACTCAATTTCTGCTTTACCGTCATCTCACAATCAAGATATTTTTCAGCATCATATAAACCAGAGAATGGCGGTATGGAAAATTTAACCTTAACAAATGGATCATCATGAGGGCGAGCATGTTGATTGTTGTTGTTACCTCCCATGCCGTGACGGTTACGGCATAGTCGACGTCGAAGGCGAGCTCCGTGAGTTGCAGGCTCGTCAATGTTGCCATCGGTATCATAGATAGTGTCGTCGACGTCGTCGTCGTCGTTGTGGTTGCCGGCAGGTGGACGCCGCTCCAACACATCATGTCGCGTAGCGATGGCGGCCAATTGAGTGGTAAGGCCGTCAAGAACAGGGCCTAAGTTCTTCGTCACAGCATCAGTGATCTTCTCATCGATGCCCTCCAGCGCCTTGTCAATTGCTCCCTTCATTTGGTCTTGACTGACACATTCGTTGAAGCCCGTTGGGCTCGCCGATTCGTCACCTGCTGACATGATAAAAGAAAAACAAAACACAGAAGAAAATAGACAAAGGTTATCCCTACCAACTACTGTGTTAGGATTGTGGTACTCTCAGACTGCAACAAGAAGTTTCAAACCAAGTTCTTGCAAAGATCTAAGTGAACACAAAACAAGATACCTGGGAGAAGTGATCCGGCGATTACAAGGTGAAGAATCTGTGCCTGTTCAGAAGGGCTATGTGGAGCTTGGAAGGCCAATATATATGTGAAAAGTGGAACACAGATCAAAAACAGATAGTAATACTGAATAAGTGTCTAAAGTATTGGTCTAATTACTGGCCAAATGTGTCCTATAACAGTTATGATACGTGGACAAAGATGATGTATAGGAAAAACAGCAACAAAGATCAATAGGCAAAGGAAACTCAATTCCGCCCAAGCACTTGGCAAATATAGTATGTCACTCAATCCTATGCTCCGTCGCTAATGCTTTTGCAGTCACCAATAGAACTCTCTCTACTAGTACTTGATATTTTTGGTAAAAACTTGAAATTTTTGACACCAAAATATTTTTATTTTTTTCCTTTTATTTTTTTGATATTTTTTTAGCAAGCAAAGCGTAGAAATAGGAACCACACAAATTTGTAGATCAACCGGATCAAATATGTGGTCTATGAAAATTTTCGAAGCTGCCTGAAAGTTGGGGCAGAACGTTCGGCCTCCGATATGTGTACCTTCCGGGGTGAATTTCGGGATTCTAAAAGCGGCAAACCCGGCAAAGCAGGGTGAAATCAAATGCAAAATTTTGTGCCGATTGTTTTGCATATAAAGTTTGCCTGATTTCGAGTTCGTATGCAAAAGTTATGGCCGTTTTATGGAAGGGTGTCCGAATCAGCATGCGTATTACGACAAACAATGAATCGGGTCGCAGAAAAATAAGGAATTCGATGGCGGAAGCTATATAAAAGGTGGAAACTAATGGTGGGTGGTCAAAATAAATAACAGATGTGATGTAACAAACTAAATTCTGGGTGGGATCAGGGTGGGGAAAAAAATTGACGGCTAGGGTTTCACACAAGGTGGCGGAAGCAAAACAAACCGTAACAAGACACGGTCTAAACCAGCAACAAAACGTAACTACGGACACGAAATCAACACTACGGACTCTGGAATTGAAATATGCAATGGCTAAATACGGTTTTGGATAGGATGTAACCTAAAACTACGATTCTGTTTTTGACTTTTTTTTATGGACTATAGGATGAAACGAAACAAGGAATTAAGGTAAAAAAAGGCGAACCTGAGGGAATACCTGAAGCTCTGATTACCACTTGGTGGGGACGGGGGTTCCGATCTTCCTACAGGTTCTGATAATCAAAGATTTGGGCGGAGTCGCGACACAAATCGATCCGGCTTCCGAATGGCACGTCCCGAACCCTGCAATCGTAGCACCACGTCTCCTCTGGTTATCACCCGCGTGAACACGGATGACCTCGCCAAGAAGGCTAATCCTTGCCTGCGAATCGAAGAACACAAGCAAGAACGAAGTGGAAAGTAATCAAATTTGCAGATATAGATTAAACTCTCAAGTTGGGGTCTCACAAACCGATGAAACGGTGAGTCTGTATATACAGAAATAATCTAAGCAAAATCCGACCCTAATAGAGGGGGTGACGGCTGAATATAAAGAACTTGGGAACGTGCAAGTCCCCCTGGACGAAACACTAATGGACTCTAACTCGATACAAGGCCATCCGGCCTAAAATCGGTGTCGCAGCACCCTGATAGATTCTAGACGGCTCACTGTTTTACCGATTCCCGTCGACTCCGAAGGAATTTGAACATGGGACTAGTCCCGTTGGAAAGATGGTCTCATCCTCTTTCCGTGAGGTGGTAGATCGCCTAAATCGGAGTCCGTATGCAACCCAGACGTCCATTTTAGTGGAGACTGCTCCTGGACTTCGAATTGGATTCAAAGTCGACGTGGGCTGATCCTCCGACTTGGCTTGGACGTCCTTGGCTGACTCCAACCTGGTCTTCCATCGTTCCTCTGACCTCTCCATGATTCCTAATCATAATAGCATCATTAGGTAGTAATCTATCCTCAAGAATTCGTAATGGAGTGCTAAGGAACGAGCTCACCTCTATATTAAGTTGACGGGCGCGAGCTCTGGTGATTGGACCTTCATTTGTAGCAGCGGGAGAATTATTGTGTGTATCCATGGGTGTCATGTCCTCATCAGCGGGTGAGGCCGGGTCCTGAGGAGATCAAGGCAGAAGAAGGTCGCGGTCACCGATACCCGGGCTTAGAGGAGATACGCAGCAGCAGGGGAGTAGAAGATCGCCTCCATCCCGGCGAGGAGCTGCGCGCCGGCCGCCCGAGCAAACCCTAGCCGCAGCTTTCCTCTCTCTCTGTTTCTCTGGCTTGGCCTATGCGAATGAGGTCTGAAGGGTGGGGAGAGCAGCTGACCTGGTTGGGGGGTAACCCAGTGGCATTTGCGGGTAATTTACCCAACTTGAAAGGCTCTTTTATTTTAGAAGTGGTGCGCCTGAGAAAAGCTGGGTCGCGGGGTGCTTCGGCGGTCCAGACGAAATGCGGCTACGAAAAAGAGCGTGGGCGAAAGAAGTAGCCTCATAATCGGACTGTTTAGCTCCCTAGTCAGCTTATTTTCACAATAAGCTGCCAATAAGCTGTACCAAACACAGCCTATACGCCGATGGCGGTGACCTTACTGTTGGTGCCCGATGACTACAAGGTCTTCTGTATGAATCCAACAACAGAGACCCAGCAAGGACTGATGGCCTGGTCGCTGGCCAAGAACTCCTTGATGCACCACTTGCGCCTCGCATTCACAGATTCAATCAGTCTGGTCCCGCTTTGTACCACATGTGGAGTCACATTGTCGTTTTTGAGTTGCGGGAAAGCGAAGACAAAAAGGGAAGTCTCCTGCCACGTTGGCGTGTTGTGGGCCTAATCCGAGTCAATGCGTAGAAAGTTCGTAGATGTGTGCGTAGCTCTAGCAGTGCTAAACTTTTTCATTTTTTTTTTCGTTTACGACGACCGCCTCGTTATGCACAATCATATCTGCATGCACACGCCCCTCCCTCAGTCAAAGATTATTTATATCTTCGATCTGGTCAAAGTTACTTTTGCTACTAATATCAAATAATTTGTTGCAATTTATCTTGAATAAATGATATTATTATATTCATCACGATACAAACAAACCGAATAAATAGAAAACTATTCAGTCAAAATATTTACCCCCCGTTGATTTGGACCACTAAACTTATAAATACTTATTATAGTCTGTTTGGTACAGATTATCAAAATGATTATTACTAATTATCTCAAAAATTAGCTTTCCGACTTATAACACAACTTATTTTGTACATGATCTTTTTCTTATGTTTTTAATTATTTCGTAAATAGCTTATGAAACAGTTTATATGTTTATGTAGATCCATAAGCAATGAAATGCGGTCATGGTGTCTAGTTCAGACTGCTTGCGTGGTGAGAAGGGCTCGAGGCTGGTGACCGGCCCAGCCCCCTTCAACTTCAGCCGTCTTACGTGTCAAGCGACAGAGCTTAATCCCGGTAAAGTTATGCCACATCAATGTTGTAGGATAATCAGACTGGTTGAGGGGTTAACTGGACGGGATTAGCAAGTTTTCATTAGAAACAAAGTAAAATACAGAGGTAAGGTCTTGTTTGGATCAGGTGGCTAATTATTAGTCCCATGCTAATTTTTAGCTGACTAACTTTTAGTCAGCTAACAATTAGTCTTATATCTATTTGGAGTCCTAACTAATTTTTGATATATAAAACTAGTTTTACTCCTGGCCAACAATTAATCCCTATTAGTCAAAAGGTTGGATAATTCTTAGTTTTTGAATTAACCAGCCTGTTTGGAGATCTAGAGACTAATTTTTAGCCGGCTAACAATTAACAGGATGGATCCAAACAGGGTTTAAAATGGAATTTCGTGAAACCTCATGGTTGTAAAGTGGACCTTTTTCCATTTAAAAATAGTTTATGGGTACATGCCCCTAATCACTTGTGATTTTTATGTTTTTCATAGGATAATCATTATAGTTTATAATCAGATTGTACGTCTCACAATTTCCTTTTTTTAGAGAGAATCTTAATGTGTAAAATACTTGTAAGTATTTTATAATGTACTAATACAATCAATATTTAAGATCCGACAATGTAGATCTGTTAGAGCTTATCCACTTACTAGGTATTATTTTGCAACATAAGCTGTAAAAGTTACTGTTTTCAGTTCATTCAAAATAATTTATGGTAGTATTAATCAGTTCTATAATCTCTATGTGACCGTTATAGTAAGTGTTGTCTTTCATAATAGTCCCTTGAACGTCTAAAATATTTGCAAGTCAATACGTAAGATTTAACGGCATAGATGGCTTATCCACTAATATAAATATTATTTTATACGTTGAGGATAATATTGAAAAAAAGTTAAAATATAAAATCAGATTACTATTCATTTATTCTATAATCAATATAGGAATTTTTATAGTTCATAGGTATCTTTCGTTGCCGAGACGAGGATGAGAAGGGATATTCCGTCTAGGAATCCTTTTTCAGCGCTGACCATGGCCAGACGCCGAGACACACTAATCGCACGGACCTTCTGTTGGCCCGAAATTTCTTAGGGCTGTTTGGTACCGTAGAATTAAAATGATTTCATTAATCGCATTATAGAAATATAATTGATTTGAATTGCAACATATTGAAACCAATTCAATTTCAATACTCTGATTTGCCCTCCACGTATTAATTGAATTAATGGAATTAACATCGAAGTATTGTTTGGCTAACTTGAATTGTGAATCCTCACTCACATATACTCTCTCTCTATATATATAGTAATTGACCATTTTACGAGAAGACAAAATCAGAAAATTTTACAAGAACACATAAATTAGAAATTCTCAACTATTTGACAAGAACACATAGTCAAAAATTTTTTTTTGAGATAAGTGAGCTCACAAGAACCGCAACTTGTGGTTATAAATTTGCAAACGGAAATGTAAAGTTTCAAGTGCCATGAGCAGCTACGAGTTTCAAACCAAGCGAGGGCACACATTCAAGTCACAAGGGCAATAATTTTTTTTCACATAAACACAGTACAGACGCAGACACTCACATATACGTATGAGTACTCATCACTATGAACACACGCACGCACACCTTGCTCTTACGAAATCACCACAGACGCCTCGATTTCGACGGAAACGTCGTGTGCCATTGAATAAATAATTAGTCGTAAATGCAACATACATATTAGATCTAGTCCAGAATTTGAACCCGGATGGATTGGTTCCACCATAAAAACCTAACCATCTAAGGTAAGCTTACTTTATGTCACAAGTGCAATAATAAACGTGATATATAAAAAGAAAATTCTATCATGGTTTAGTTGTTTCTTCTGCCACTGCAAGCCTATCCAACCAAATCTGTCGTCGATCTTCGGTTGTACAAAGGCCACAAGAGATCGAATCACCGAATAAGAGTAGGGAATCAAAAAGAGACGCATCTCAGATGAGAAAGTCCTCCATGGACCCCGTGATTACAACAAAATACAAGCAGCGGCAGGAACCAGCGGTGGTGTCGTCTCCCACCTTCGCCAATAACCGGAAGAATCACGCTCTCCATCGACATAGGGCACCTGCACCTCGTGTTTGGATCGCAGCACCTTCCTCTCATCTTCCTCCGTATGCGCCGAGAGTGCCATCGTACGGGCGCGATGGCCTTCTCCGGCTGGGCCAGGTCCTCAACTTGGTACGCTATCCTCGCAGCCGTCGAGGCGATCCTACGCACGTATACGAGTACGACCATGCCATGCCTTTGTGTCGCGGCCGCCATCTACCGTGCTTTTCAGATTTCGACGGCCCCTCGGACGTCGCCCTAGCGCCCTATGGTGCGCGAGCGGTCACGCTAGGCATGGAAACTCGTCAATGTAAGTAGTGGATAATATATAAATTTCTTATATTAGTATCTCAACTACATTCTTTTCCTCTATGTGGATACGCTCCTCTATGTGTTCTACTTCCTCTTCTGTCGGCTGCTACACTACTTCCTGTATCAGAGTTATGCGAGTGTACGTGGGCTCATATCGTATAGCAGACTGATGAGCTGCTAGTTTGTAATAATATGCCGTAATATTTTGTGAGGCCAAGGCTGAAAATATAATGCATTATCTAAAAAAAAAATGTGGGCTTGTATCACTCCCTTGGCCGGGCATATTTGCATTGTTCATGGCCTGGGACTGACGAAATGCAACTGAAACGTGCTGTGTGGTGATAATAATTACCTCTATTTTTTATTGATAATTTAAATTTTAATATTATTTTTGACCGTTCATCTTACTTAAAAAATTATTTCAAACAAGTAGAACTTTTAGTCATGTTTGGTATCTTTAACGACAAATTAAATTATAATAAAATATATAATATTTATTCTATATATTTTTTAAATAAGATGAGTGATTTAAAATAATATCAAATATCTAAAGTGTAAATAATGAAAAAACAGGTAGTAATTCGCTAAAATTAGTTTCAGATGTAGGGGACCAGGACCACAGCAACCTGGTACGGCCGGAGACTTGGCTTGGACTTGATCGCCATCTCTGGCAGGTGGACAAATAGCTCCACTTGTCCGTGTCTCTCGAATGTCGATTCTCGATCGACCGGCGTCGTTCCAAAAGCAGTGGTTGTAGTAGTAACATCAGGAGGTCTCATCTTGGCCACTTGCTTCCTTCTACTGTACTGTACTAGCAGAGAGACGTCCTATCAATGCTGCAAAGTAGTAAAGCCATGCAGTAAGGCAATCACGAGGCTATAACACTGCTTTGGCCGTCCTCCATCCTGCTGCCAATTACAGTAAAGTGAAGCCATGCAGGGAGCGCCGGAGGGACGGAACCACGAGGCGTCGTGCTCACATCAGTATATGTCGTGCACGGAACTCCACGAGGCGTCGTGCTCACATCCGTATATGTCGTGCACGGAAGAGCTCCACAGTTGGCAGTTCATTTGGACCTGGGGCAAGAGCTTGATGTGTTGGCACGAGAGCAAGCAGCAAGACTTTTTCGCGCTGCAAAAGCTATGCTTTTCTTTTCTATTTTTCCTTTTTCTTGATGTCGTTCTATCGATTACATTACTGATCTAACAAACACTCATACTTTAAAATATTTGTTGCTATTTTAAATCATGAACCTAGATAATAGTCGGCTTAAAGAACTTGATGTAGAAGCAAAACGTCAGTAGATAGACTCTTCAACCTTTGTGGCTTAGACAAAGCAGGATATGGATAAGGGGATCTACACAAAAGGTGCAGCACGCACCTAGGAGAATAATCACCTTAATTATGGCACACTTTTGTTTATTGATGTTTGTTAGTTCACATTTGAACTACTCAATGTCAATAAAAAAGGAACGTAAGGTACTAATCAAAATATGTTTGTCATTGTGTTAATTAATGTAGAAACAGATAGGATCGGTTTCTGTTAGACTAGAGCACGTCGTGCGGCAAGCTTGCCCGGCTCTTGCGTGTCACGCTCGCTCCTTGCGGCATGCTGTCGCTCACGCGGCACCCTTGCAACGTCCCTGTGCTTCTCGCTCAGTCTGTTAGCACCGGCGTGTATTAATATTGTTGGATATCATCAACGAAACGCTGCGTGATTACTCTCCATATGGTATCAGCTTAACCATGATCTGCAAAACCTTCCGCTGCACTCTAATGATGGCGAGCCCTTCCTCCTCCACAGCCGGCTCAGCCACCACTAACCCCTTCGCTGATCACATCACCAACCATGTCGCCGTTTCTTCCATTCAACAAGTGAACATTCCTGCCCATGTGCCCATTGTCCTGGACTACAGCGAGTCTAATTTCTCCATTTTGTGTTCCTTTTTCGACATAAGTTTTTGCAAGTTCGGCCTGCTCGATCATGTCGACGGCACCGTTGACGCCCACACAATGTGGCACGACGCCGATTGGCTACAGATCGACCAATGCATCATCTCTTGGTTGTACGACTCCATCTCCCCTAGCCTGATGAAGATGATCCGCATGTCCAAGCCGATAGCATACGGCCTGTGGACACCGTGGGCTCTTCCTCGACAATGCCGACCAGCGTGCCATCTATGCACTTCAAGAACTCAGCAACCTCTACCAAGGTGATCTCTCCATCAATGACTACTTTGGCCGCCTCAAGCAGCTCGCTGATCTTCTCTGCGACCTCGGACATCTGATCTCCGAGTCCTCCATGGTGATCAATGCACTGCATGGCCTGAACTCTAAATGTGGCAGTGCCATTCCCGTCATCACATTCCGTAGCCCACTGCCACCGTCCCTCCATGTTCGCGACCATCTGGCACAAAAAGAGTCGCGCCAACTCCACACGTCCAAGATGGAACGCAACATATGCCCTGTTGTCGGCAGTACAATCAGGGGATGGTGGCGCACCTGCTCTTGCGGCCACAAACGCTACACGCCCGCCTGCGCCTCCTCCGTAAGCACCACCACCCATGTCTGGTGGCAATCGTCGGAAGAAGCGCAAGAAGAACAACGGCTACAACACCGGCGGCGGCGGCATGCCTGGTGGAAGCAATGCCACTGGAGGCGCACCAGGCAGGCCTGCTCGCCCGCCATGGAACACCACATATAATCCATGGACAGGCGTCGTGCAGGCTGGTCCATGCCTAGCGCCCATCGGGTGCCGAGATTGCCGGGCCGCCATTTGACAATGCGCCGCAGCCGCACTTAACACAATGCCGACATTCCACAGCATGAACACCTTCGGCGCGCCACCTTCCCTACAGGCGTTGGCTGGTCTCCTCGCCGCATTGCAAGGTGTTTCACCGCCCAGCTAGTACAATGGCGCGGCGACTGGGTCCTCAACACGGGCGCAGGCGCACACATGGCTAATAACCCTGGTATTCTCACCTCCTCCATCCCTCCCCGTCTTCATCTAGTATAATTGTTGGCAATGGTGCTCCTTTACCTGTTGCACGCGTCGGGCACACGACAATCAACACATCTTCCTCATCATTGCATTGCCAACAATGTCTTAATGTCGCCACATTTAATAAAAAAAACTTGATCTCTATTCGTGCTCTGACCTGTGACAACAATGTTTCTATCACCTTTGACCCTTTTGGCTTCTTGATCAAGGATTTTCTGACGGGGACAATTCTGCTTCACTGTGATTCCACCGGCGACCTCTACCTGCTCCACCAATCCACAAATAAGAAGAAGATGAACCCCCTGTCTGCTAGCCAAGCTCCACTCATCACTCTGGCACGCTCGTCTCGGCCACCCGAGCCATGGACAACTTCGCTGCATCCTATTCAGGTTTAGTTTTCGTTGTGTCAAGGCCGATCACCATTTGTGTGACTCCTGCCAAGTTGGAAAGCACGTTCGGTTGCCGTTCCAAGAATCTAGCAATGTCTCCATATTCCCCTTTCAAATATTGCATGTGATGTTTGGACCTCCCTCATTAGTAGCAATTCTAGCTTCAAATTTGATCCTGTGTTACTCAATGACTTCTCCCACTATGCATGGACTTTCCCCTTGCGCCATAAGTCTGACGTGTTGCCAACTCTTATTTCTTTTCATGCATTTGTTTGCACTCAATTTCATCGTACCATCATGTGTCTCCAGACTGACAATGGCAAACAATTTGACAACCATGCGTTGCGTGCATTCCTGCATGCCCACGGCATTACACTATGCTTGACATGCCCATACACCTCGCAACAAAACGGCCACGCCGAATGCATACTTTGCACGATCAACCATAACATGCGCACAATGCTGCTGCACGCTGCCGCACCACCCACGTTCTGGCCTGACGCACTCGCCATGGCAACATACTTGATTAACCGCCGGCCATGCCACGCGCGATACCATGTCACCCCACACGAACTCCTGCTTGGATCACCACTGGACTATGATCACCTCCACGTTTTCTGCTGCCGCTGCTACCCAAACAAAGCCGCCACCGGACCCAACAAGCTTGCGCCTCCCTCTGTGCCATGCATCTTTCTGGGATACCCGGCAGACACAAAGGGCTATCGCTGCTACGACCCGTCGACGCGGCGCGTGCTCACCTCACGGCATGTCACCTTCGTTGAGGACATCTTTCCCTTCGGGTGCACCAACCCAACTCCCAATCCACCACCTGCAACAGACCACAACACCGGCGACTACCTAGTGTTCCTACCCGACCATCACACACGCCCGTCACGCGCCAGTCCACGCACCACATTTAGCCACGCCCAGTCCAGCTATCGAGCCGCAGCACCGCGAAGCAAGTACACAAGCTGCATCCGCATCACACCAAGCCTCCTAGCCCACAAATGCGCATACGCATAAGCATACGCAAACGACCACACCCTCTTCCACGCCCTCGCCTGCGCCTCGCTATGCTCCACAGCCACCACACCACTACATGGTCACTCGTGCCCACGCGGACATCCACCTGCCGAACATAAAGTATGCCGCCACTGCTACTGTGTCGCCCACCGATCCACCCTCCAGGGTTCTGTCACATCCCAAAATTTTCAACCTTTTGTCCTTTTGATAATGAGCTCACTGATTCAATCATTTGATTTCGACCTTTTCCTGTTTTGAATTTGGGTCAGGGTTTTTGAAATTCGTCGTTTTCGCGAAACCCTAGTCGTGCTTTCAAGAGGTCTTTTGTTTTCTTAATAGAACTACCTCAATATTTTTACATAACAATTAACTACACATTAAAATAGAATTTTGGAGATTTTATCAAAATTTTTGGGAATAATTTTAAACCCTTTTAAAATTCCAACAAATCTGAACTAAGTTGAAAATTCACAGATCTTTAGAAGCCGAATCAGAGAATCTTTCTTTAAGAGAAGTTGTTCTAAATAATTCATTTAGCTCATACAAAAAGTTTCAAAAATTCTTGAGCTCGGGAGATAGAGTTTTCAATAGAATCTTGACGGAGGAATTGAATTAATTGAATTTGAAAACAGCCTTACCGTGAACAGTGTCGGCCGCCCACAGCCACCACTGCCGTGGCCTTCGCCCGGCAGAGCCGACTGCCCCGGCCGATCTCCCGCGCCGCGCCATTACTCCATCTTGGCAGAGGATCTCCCCAAGGATCTTCTCCACTGCTCCACGGTTTCTCTCTCCCTCTCCCTCTCTTTCCTCTGGCGCGCTCTGTTTTCACCATACGGCACGCCATCGCCCACGGCCGAGCACCGTCCCAGCCCGCCAATCGTCGGCCACCGCTCCCCTCACCAATCAACGGTGCGCCACTGCCCTCTCCCTCCCTTGGCTCCTCCTCCTCGAGTACAAAGCCGAAGCACCAGCTCCCCCTCCTTTTCCCTTCTTCCTTTCTCTGTTCCTGCCAGTGCGCCACCGCCATTGCCGCCCGAGCCACTCGCACGTCGACGGCTCACCTCAGCACTCCCCAAGCCACACCACCGTGCCAAGCAAGCTTCCCTCGACCCCCTGTTGCTCTCCAACCACAGAGCTCACCGGCCGTGCCCTATTTTCACCGGAACACCTCCGTCGTCTCCTCGGCCGAAGGACAACGCCAGCGGCCACCTCTTTCCAAAATTCGTCGCCAGGGTAGCTCAATTCTTCAATTCCTTTCACTGGCTTTATCCTCTCACTATGGTGCACCGATTTGACAAGTTAATGGCCGCAGCTCATCGCCGGTGAGGAAGGAACACCTCGCGCCACCCGTCGGCCACCATTGAAGCCGCCTCGGAGCTTCACGTCGCCGACCCCTTTCCCCTCTCTCCCGTGGACTTAATCCTCTTCAAACCAGTGCTTTGAATCAAGGTGAAGCTCCACGACCGCTCCATCCCCCTCCTAGCCCCCTCCTCCGACGAGGATCCCACCGGAGCAACCGCCACGGCCATGTTCCCCTGTTTCTGTTACTGTTCCATTCAATTTTCCATTTTCCTTTAATTATCCAGAAGTTGTAAAATGTATAGGAAACAGTGGAAAAATCTAAAAATGCCAAACCTAATTTTATTTGAATCCTTGAAAAATTAATTAATTTTCTGTTAAAGCACTTTTTCAAAAATGTCCCTGGAATTTATTTAATAATTCAATGAATTATTCTGTTGTTGATTTTTATTTGAAGTTCCATAAGGTTTCTAGGGTTGATTTTTGTACCATAATTGTATCTTGGCATGATGCATCTCCTGCATTTTTACCAGAATTTTTCATGAACATTGGTGCATGCATGTCATCGTTAATATCCCCAAAACCCTAGATTATTTGCCTTTATCTAAGTGCATTAGGAAAGTCACCCAAAAGCCCAAGACCTTTAACAAAAACTTTAGTTTAGATGCTCAGCAGTAGATCTCTAAAGTTTCATGATTTTTCCATAGGTTTTAGTACTTGTTTCTGATTTTATAAGTTTGAAAAATAGAGCCTTGTTAGATTTTTAGTAAATTCATAGAAGCTCAACTTGACCCCAAATCAGAGCAAAAAGTCTTAGCTTAGAGCCTACTTAAACTAAAAATGGTCCCATGCCTGTAACTTAACTTTGAATTTCACCGGAAAAGTCGTTACGACTTTTACGGCACCGTTACGGTATTCCCGATGTCGTAAACGGGCAACGATCATCGGAGAGCTCGTGTTCCTGCTAACGCGAGTCAAAACCACTCAAACTTAGTCTCGTAGTAACCCAAGCCACTTAGTAAAGTCAGTACATGTGATGTGTTTTGGGATTTTTCCCGGAAACGACATCCGTGTGCCACCGGATATCGGAACCGGAAAACCGGGAACCGGGAAACCCGTAACCTGAATCGGTAAAACTGTTTTGGGCATAACTTGAGCTGTAGAACTCCGATTGACTTTGTTCTTTTTGCATTGTGTTCGTAGACTCAGTAGCTACCTCTCTGCATCATATCGCATCATTTGTGCATCATGGCATCATGGCATACATCTTATCGACGCGTTTTTACTTTATAGCTTACGAACTGCGAGAGAGTGACGCGGGTGCTGCTACGGGAGAAGTACCAGAGGTTGATCCAGCTGCTAAGGAAGACAACACCACCATTGTTGAAGGCAAGCACCTCATATTGCTACCCTAAGTAATTTACTTAATGATTAATATGAATGCTTACGTATAGGACTGCATTAAATTCGGACATAGTGATAAAGTCGGGAACACCTATTATTGTTGCATGTACCCCTCCTTCGTATTGAATACTTCACCTTGTCAACCTGGGTAGAGTGTCTTTGTTCGAGTCACGAAATGCTTAGCCATGCTTAGATAACACGGTAGAACTCGAGTGGTAAGTCCCACTCGCACGTATAGGATTTATCCTGGTTGCTTATGAGCTTGTGGCAAGTTCATATGTTGGTAAAAGTTGGAAAGTGTTAAAAACTAAAATCCGAACAGTGGGATAGGAGTGCAGCATGACATGGAGGTCTTGTGTGCCGTAGGCCCCGTCTGGGTTGACCTAGGACCCGGCCGTGTTATTCTTGGCCTGAGCACTTTCTGTTCATACCACGTGTCCGATATAATGGTAAGACAAGCTGAGTATCTCACTGCGTACCAACGTTTGGCCGATGACTGCACGGTGTGTGTAACGAGGGACTCATGGGTGCCTACGAGGCCGTGATACTCGACGAGGGACTCACGTGTGCCTGCGAGTCCGTGGTACTCGGCACCGTGTGGATTTTCCAACCGTGTGGGCACGAGTGTGAAAAAGGTTGACATGAGTACCCCCTTGTGTAACTTTAGCGGTTTGCATGAGCCGTATGGTCCTCAGTCGTGTGGGTACCGTTGGACTCCCCTGCAGGGTGTAAAATCGGTTCGAATCCGCCGCGGTCACGGTTATGATCAAGCTCAGTGTCCTTTGGATAATATCGTAGAGTTGTCACATAACATAACATGATGGGACATTTTTGAAAAGGTGTTTTAACAAAAAATTAGTTCATTGTTCAAGGATTCGAAAAAAAATTAGGTTTGGCATTTTTAGATTTTTTCATGATTTTTTACGTGCTTAACAATCTCTAGCTAATTAAAGGAAAATGGAAAAATGGATAGAACAGTATCACAGAACAGGGGAATAGGCAGTGGCGGTGCTTCAGTGAGATTCTCGCTGGAGAAGAGGGTTAGGGAGGGAATGGAGCAGTCGTGGAGCATCACCGTGAGTCAATGCACTGATTTGAAGAGGATTAAGTCCACTGGGAAGAGTGCAAGGTGGTCGTCAACGTGAGCTCCGAAGCGGTGTTAATGGCGGCCGAGGTGGTGGCGCGTGGCGTTCTTCATCAACGGTGGTGATCTACGACCAAAACCTTGTCAAATTGATGCACCATAACAAGTGGAGCCTGCCAGAGAAAGGAATCGAAGAATTGTTGTACCGTGGCTGCGAATTTTGGAGAATGGTGGCCACCGGCGTGTCCTTGGCCAAAAAGGAGGGACGGCGGCGTTCCGGGCAGAGCGGGGGATGACTGGTGGCCTTGGTGGACGGAGAGTAGCGGGGAGTGGAGAGGGACCTTCTGGGCACGGTGGAGCGGCTTGGAAGCTGTCGGAGCGTGCTGGCGTCGAGGAGCGGCCGGCGGCTAGGGCGGCGGCGGCAGAAAACAGAGCAAGGCAGGGTTGCGCACGGGGGAAAAAGCAGGAAGGAAGAAGGAAAGGACGGGTGCTCGGTTTTATGCTCGAAGGAGAAGTGAGGAAGGGAGGGTGTACTGGGGTGGCACGGATTGGGCAGAGGGGACGGCAGCCGGCCATTGGCGCGCAGGGCGGTGGCTCCTGCCGGCCGGTGCCGTGCGGCAATACGAAAAAGTGATGGCGCACCAGAGAGAGGGAGGGAGAAGAGAGAGGGGGAGGAGAGAGGGAAATGGGGAGGAAAATCTCTTCGAGAGATTCACTGCCAAGGAGGAGTAATGGCGCGGCACGGGAGATTGTCGGGGCGGTCGGCCGGCGGTGGTTGGCTGTGGGCTGGGTACTGTTCGCGGTAAGGTCATTTTCAATTTGATTTTTCAATTATTTCAATTACCCTCCCTTGAGACAATTGAAAACCCTAGCTCCCGAGTTTAAAATTTTTTGAAACTTTTTGTGCAAGCTACGTGAATTATTTGGAACAACTTTTCTTATAGAAAGATTCCCTGATTCAGCTTCTAAAAGATCTGTGAATTTTTAACTTAGTTCTAACTTGTTGGAATTTTAAAAGGGTTTAAACCTTTACCAAAAATTTTGATAAAATTTCTAAAATTTTATTTTAATGTGTAGTTAATTTTTATGGAAAAACATTGGGGTAGTTTTATTAAGAAAACAAAAGACCTCTTGAAAGCCGATTAAGGTTTCCGAAAATGACAAAAACTTCGAAACCCTGACCCAAAAGCCAAAACGGAAAAGGTCGAAATCAAATTCAAATCTAGTGAGCTCAAATTCAAAAGGACAAAAGGTTGAACTTTTTGGGGTGTGACACCAACTCCGTCAAATGTGAGGGTCCGAATGTGACGGGCAAATCGATTTGATCGAGGGGAACAACTTGTTTCCCGGGGACGACTCTATGGAAGGGTGCTCCGGTGGGTCGGATGAGCCACCGGTTGATGCCCATCGCGTCAAGTGTCTCTATCCGACCCACCGGTTGATGCCCATCGCGTCAAGTGTCTCCGCATAAAGGATGTTGAGGCCACTGCCTCCGTCCATGAGCACTTTGGTGAGGCGCTTCTTGCCGATGATGGGGTCTACCACCAGCGGGTAGCGACCCGGCCGTGGGATATGGCTGGGGTGGTCGGACCGATCAAACGTGATCGGTGCCTCCGACCACCGAAGGAATGCCGGCATCGCAGGCTCGGCCGCGAACACCTCGCGGCGTTCGAGCTTTGCGCGGTGCTTGCCACCGCGTGCCTCCGTCCGGCGAAGATCATGAGGCAGCCGTCGGTTTTCGGGAAACCTCCGTGGCCGTCGTCGGCGTCGTCGTTGTCGGCACCATCGGGGGCCTGCCCTAGTTTACCTTTCGGCTTACCCTTCTTGGCCTCCTGGGTCACGAACCGCTTCATGAGCGAGCAATCCTTGTAGAGGTGCTTTATGGGATATTCGTGGTTAGGGCACGGCTCGTTCCACTTCTTTTCGAAGTGGTCCGACGTGTCCGTTGCTGGCGCCTTGGCACCCTTGTGGTCGGCAACTGTAACCATCCGTTCGCCAGATGAGCGCTGTCAGTTCTTCTTCTTCTTGTTGGGGCAGTCAGAGGGACCCTCGCCGGTCGCCTCGTCCCTCCTGCCTTTGATCTCCAAGGGACGATTGAAGATCGCGCCCACCGCTTCTTCGCTAGAGGCATGGCTGGTTGCGATGTCCAGGAACTCCTTGGCCATTCGCGGGCTCTTGCACCCCAGTTTGTGAACCAGGGTGCGGCAAGTGGTCCCGGACAAGAACGCCCCGATGACGTCGATGTCGCCTACGTCCGGCAGCTCGTTGCATTACCGGGAGAAGCGCCGAACATACTATCGGAGCGTCTTTCCCGGCTTCTGCCGGCAGTTTTTGAGGTCCTAGGGATTGCCTGGGCGCGTGTAGGTCCCCTGGAAGTTCCCTCCAAAGATCTCCGTCAAGTCGGACCAGCTTGCGATCCGATCGGCGGGAAGGTGTTCGAGCCACATTCTGGCCGAGTCAGCCAAGTAGAGTGACAGGTTGCGGATGATAAAATAATCATCGTCCATGCCCCCGGCTCGGTAGCCGAGGCGGTAGTCCTCGAGCCATAGACTCGGGTTGGTTTCCGCCACGTACTTCGGCACGTTGGTCGGGGGCCGGAAGCGCCGCGGAAACGCGCCGCCCCAGATGTGAGAACTGAAGACCCGCGGTCCCAAGGCGTCTGGGCTCAGGCTCATGTCCTCATTCTCATCGTAGCGCCCTCCTCGGTGTGGGTGGCGAGCTCGGCCCGCCCCAGAATCGTGCTCCGGTTGGCGCCGTCGCGCCTCCAAGGTGCTGCGAGCATCACGGTTCGCGCCAAGCTGACTGTGGACAAAAGCCCTCGATGCCCCGTCCGCCCTGGGGGGCATCTGCTGGTCAGACATGTTCTGGGCACGCAGTCCACAAAGCCGCGACTGTGAGCTCTCCGCCTGCTGCGCTGCCGTGCGCTCTAGCAAGGCTTCAACTTCGCGTTGAGCGCGTCGGGCCTCAGGCATGGCCGGCTCAGGGAGCCCCCGGAGCAACGCCGCTGCCGCAGCAAGGTTTTGGCTGGCCCATGCAAAGCGCGTGTACCCGTCGCCGTCCTCAATGATCTGCTGGCACACATCGCGTGCTGTGGTGCGAGCACGTCCGTCGGCCCCGCATTGATCGAGCTCGCGGTCAATTTTCGCCTGCTCCTGCTCCAACTGGCATTTCGCCTCCCGAAGCTCCTCCCTCCGTGCTCGTAATCGCTCCGATTGCACGTCGTGGGACGGAGTCCCGCCTCCCGTTGCTGTAGGGCTCACCGGACTTTCGTTCTCCGGGTTGGGGAGGTCCTCCAGATGCGCCAAGAGGCATTCGCGAGAGGGATTATAACTCCCCTCGCTGTGTTTTGCGCCGGAGTCTTCGTTTGCCTTTTCGTCGAGAAGGTCGAAGAAGGATTCTGACGTGTAGCCTGCCATCCCAACGAACTAGATATTCGCGGTGCACAGGTCTTCTTGTGTCGGCACGCGTGACGTCGTCTCTTCACCGGCGTTTGGCTGGCTAGGTGAAAGGGTTGCCCATGGGCCCTTGTAGGAGGGTCCCGAGGGACACGGACCTTTGCCGGTCGGTCGTGCTACGCCGTTCGCCGATGCGGGCAACGCGCAGTGGGAATTGGGAGCGGCGATTGGCAGGACCGGTGCGTCGTCCCGGCGCCAAATTACCCTCCGTTGTGGCGACGAAGCTGAGGCTCCCAAAACACATGATCGTGCCAGGAGCCCATCCGTTCACGTGGTTGGCCATCCGAACTCAAGTGGATGATCGCCGAAAACGCGTAAGAGGCCCCTACCTGGCCCGCCAACTGTCGGTGTTTGTTACCACCGGCTAGTGATGATCGTGGGATGCGCGTTTTGGAGATCGGATGGTTCGCAAGAGGACATAAGGGTTTATACTAATTCAGGCAATCGTGCCCTACGTCTAGTCTCGAGCTGCTCGTGTTGCTTGCATTGTTTGTAGTAGGGGGTTACAAACAAGCGAGAGAGGGATGGCGTCCCAAGTCTCTTGGAGAATGAAGGTGTGTGGTTAAGTGTGTCTTGATCGTCTTTTTTTCTCTTGAGGTCCCCTGGTCTCCCCTTTTATACTGCGAAGGGTGAGACTCGGATCGCGCGGCGGTCAAGGAGGAGAGAGATAGAGGGAGAGATGGCGGTGCGATAGTCACGGTCGCACGCTCCAAGTTGGGCACGCCGACGCTCTTCGTGCTTCGGGCTCGTTGCTGTGGATGGCGTCACGGGTATGGCGGCGTCCTTCCGGTCCGGCGCTGCTGGGAGTGCCCGTCAATCAGAGGTGTCCCTCCTGTATGGGGGGATGGCTTTCGGCAGGGGTCGGCGGAGTGGCGCTGTCGTCATCGTCCCTACACTCGTCGAGCCGTCGCTCAGGAATGTCCCACCTAGTAGGGGAGTGGGCTTTGACAGGAGTAGTCAGAACAGCGACGGTCCTTCGACTGGTGTGCGTCGTGCATATTTACTGCCCACTTGCTTGAGCAGTTGTTTTTCTCATCCATCCATGGGCGTGAAAGTATTTATTGCTCAATCGTCCGTGGCCTACCCATCCTCATGGTGGTAGGCGGTTCGTTCGACCCTGGGATCGGGCGAGGCGTACTCTCGTGCGGTCTTCCGACCCCGACGTGATGAGGTCGAGCGCATCAATCGAGTTGCGGAAAATCCGACCCCCATTCGGGGAGGTCGAGCGAGACGGAACCGTCCGCGGGCCGACCTGCCGTGTGTCTCCACACCACAGGGGTTGGGCGAGGCGGAGGTCGTTTCGTCTCCTGTGTGCTATTAGGTCCGTGGGCCGTTGATGTTGATCACCTCTAGTATTGGCCCACGACAGCCATCTTCCGCTCTGCCATGCCATTATTCGCACATTAGCCCTGTTCTCTGCTGTTAAGCACGATCACTTGAAAACAGCTTAACTTGCACACAGTGATCTGCCAAACCTACATATTTACACTCTTGTGTAGTCAGTGCATCATACTTATCATTTATTACTTACAAGTATAAATAAAAATAAAATAATTACTACTACTTGTCTTCACGTTTTGATCGAGATCTTTTATACTTTAGTCCCTCATCACACTTCATCCAGGACATTCTGATTAAATTATCTTGCTGCTACTTTTTATCTTTTGTTTCAGGTATGGGACTGAATCCTGTATTATTTGAGCACCCATTTCACAAGTATAAAGCTGATGTTAACGGTGTTTTGGTTACTAAGACTGTTGAAAAACTGATATATTTGTTACTAAGACTTTGTGAGTCACTGTTTTGGTTGTTTTGTCTTTGGACTGAACATGAAGCCACTGTTATTTTAAGCTGAGAAAGTTGCTTGTGAATTATCCTTACTTAATGATAATTTAAGATAATAATGAGAATGTCTCTGGATGGTTGCCCAGATTTTTTCAACAGTGATTATTTTTTAACTATGTCCTGCCAATTGTTTGCTGCTCCATAATTCTAATATATATAGTACTATCCCATGAGCTCCTGTGATTGATATATAGTACTATCCTATGAGCTCATGTGATTGATGAGTTCTTGGTTTATGTGATTCCCCTTGCTCGGAAGGCTGAAAGAATGAAATCTTTCTGGCTTCTCTGCTGGATTTGGGGGTAAACAATCTTGCATTTTTTTTCCTCCCAGAAAACTAATTTGCTTTTGAGTTTTACTATGCTTCAATTCTATTCCTCCAATATATCAATTCTTTTCCGACAGTCGCGGTTGTGCTTGATTTATCCTTGTATCATGTTCACAAACAAGTTCGCATTAATGTATTTTTGGTCCAATCTTTTTAGTATCTTGCTGCCTTTTTTTCCTTCATATAAACTTATATGTGTTGTTCAGTTTGTTCTGTGGTTAACGTTGAATATATAGTTCCATTACTTTGTTTGTCCATATCTTGGATATGTTTTCTTCCAAATCATTGACATGAACGATGGTCTGATCTCGTTAGAGAACATATATAGCTTTTTATATCACAATCGGCCTATGTTTTGTCATGTTGCTGTTTTTTTATTTGTTTTCAGAGTAAATTGTCATGGTTATTTAAGGGCTAATGGCCGGAGGGTAATAATATATGAGGCAATATGTGATAAAAAAAAATAATCAAGGCTACGGCCCAACACAGGAAACATGATCGTGATGAGTACATGATGGATCTCACTTCCATCAACTAATTCGTGTTGACCTTTAAATTATTAGATTAGAAAATAAATAAGATTGCTAATAATAATAATAATAATAATATATAATATAATAGTAGTATATAGATTAAAAATATCACAACTAACGATTCCTTGACTAGGGATCTTACAAATCCATATTCCTTGTTTATTTCAATGATCACTCGTGCAGGATTAGTTTTTGGTTAGTTATTATAGAAGTTTCAGATATAAATGAAAAATATTTGATATTTAAGCCCCACGTACAATATTTTTATTTCCTTGTAGGACTCCTAATAATCTCTTTCTACACGTATGGACTCTTCTATACATATGGAGATCTATTTGCTGTCTCCTACTCCATAACAAAAAG
This sequence comes from Oropetium thomaeum, assembly GCA_001182835.1. Taxonomy (NCBI): domain Eukaryota; kingdom Viridiplantae; phylum Streptophyta; class Magnoliopsida; order Poales; family Poaceae; genus Oropetium; species Oropetium thomaeum. The sequence continues at coordinate 1,662,372 of LFJQ01000032.1, forward strand.
GAATTAATATATAGTACGAGATTGACTGGTCTACCTTGTTCGGATATATAAATCAGGGCGGGTTGACCCTCATTAGATGATCAATTTAATCTACCACCAACCCTAAAAAAAAAAAGCCACTGCCGACCGTATCACTGACACTCCTTACTTCGATGCCGTCTTACAACTTGCACACCGCCTGGTTGACATGAACGACCTCAGGAGAAAAGAGATGGCCACCATCGATGATGCCATCCTTGCAAGTCCAATCGTTGCCGTTGGGCAAACCATCAAACCTACGAATGATGGTCTACCTGTAGAGGAGGTCGCGGGGGTACGACAAGTCAACGGCAGCGCTGTGGATGAACTTGTCAACTCCGCCGACAATCTTGCCATTGTCAGACCACGATCACCCTTGATCGGTTGCTGCAGGAATCGAGATACAGAGGTAACCGCGCTTTCTCAATCTCTAAATTTTTGACCATATATTTCAAGAATAACCACGAAGTTAGCCCCTGTTTCATATTCAGCTTCTTAATCACAATTTCCTTTTCATGCAATCGGCCATTAGCCATATTTTTTACTTGTGTTTCTATCTATGAGATTAAATCAAATATAAAACACTAAAAATACGATTGAAAAGGAAAAGGCCAATGCGGCAGTGCCATGTAAATCAGACTTGTCCCGCTCTAAGTTGTCATGATTGTTCCCGCCTGCTCACCCTCCCAACACGGCAACGCAACTATGGTTGTTTGATGTTTACTCCCAGGTCGTCCAGGAAGAAAAGCTCAACGGAGAAGACATGTCACCCAATTCTGTCCCACGCAATAAGAAATTGTGTCTAACGAAATATGTGGGTTTACCAGCCGATCATCATAAGAAGCCAAAGAGGGATGGTGTCAAACAAATATCTTATGAAGGTAAAATATTTTATTGTTTTCCTCAACTCATTTGTATAGATTAAATAATTTTGTTATCAAATAATATTGTAAAATAAATAGCCCAAATCTTCGTAGATTATATTTGCACCGACGAGGATCTTAATATTATTGAGATATCGCTGGCAGAAGATGAATGCAAACTTTTGGTGGAAATTGATGGTGCTATGGTGTATAGAAGAGACATGGACTGTCTTTTTTATCATGACACCAAACTGAATGCACAGGTTAGTATGTTTATTGCTTCTATATCTCTAAGTATATTTGTAGAGATATTTGTAAGGACGGGATAAATTTATTTCTTGGTTGTTTATGTAATAGATGCATATATTCACTGCATGAGAAGGGAGTACATTCTGACGTAGAGATGGTGGGAATGCTTTCCTTGAAAACACATATATGACCTACATTTTAAAACGCAATGGTCGTGTTTCATTGAAAAAATACAAGGATTATAATACTAAAGATGTTGTACAACAACAGATTCATAATTATCTGAACCATGACATGGTAAGAAGATCACATATTTATTTATTGTATATTGAAGCTTATTACTATATATATATATGTATGTATGTATGTATGTATGTATGTATGTATATGTATATAAACTATTTTAATATTTTATTTTACGTGATAAATCTTGCTATTATGAATTAGGTTTTCTTGCAAATAAATACAACAGATGTCCACTGGTACCTTGCTGTGGTTAATGCTTCTAAACGAGAGATACAAGTCATCGATTCACTGGGGTATATGCAGCGTACTGACCTAAAGAAAACTGTAAGTGTTTATTAAAAAAGTACCTATTATTAACTAGATATTATATAATTTTATTTATATATTATCAGTTTGTTTCTAACACAAGTCCTCATTTTATTTCTGTTCAGCTAACTAGAATCCATAGGGACATTCTTTTTGCGTCAGAACAAGAGGAGCTCAAGCATAATAAGTGGCCCGATCTTGATATTATGAAATGGCCTATCATAGAAGTGTTTCCGGAACCGATGCAGACAGATGGGTATGATTTAGTGTAATATATACTTTTGATTTGATGTATACTATTTACTGTTTAAAGGTACGAAGATATGTCCAATTTAACATGCACATGCAAATTTTATTTTATTTTTGTAGCACAACATGTGGCTTGTGGATGCTAAACTTTGTGGAATACTGGTCAGGCTATAATCTATCCGATTGTCCGACTCCGGTATTACTCAGACCTACATAATCTTTCATAAAGTAATCATAATATTTTTTTTAATTGGCTTATATATACAACTCTGTAGAAGGATATGACAATCTTTAGGTTTAAGCTAGCTGCAATTCTATGGGCATCGAGATGGAACAAGCAGAGGGGATGTGATGACAAAGTGTTGACCAGTGGACTCGATGATACAGTTGAAGATGATCCAAGTGACTGTCAGATCATTGACCCTCAACAAAGTATCTCCAAACCGAAGCAATTTGTTGTTCCACTTGAAAATTCAGATCCAAAAAAAAAAATCAAGGCAGACTTATTGCATATGTTCCGCTCATATATAATTGGCATCGACACGGAAGATTCATTAGAGTGAGTTACCTGAACTATTTGTCATGTCTTCCCTCTGCATGATTGATTATATGTGTAATCAAATTTATTTCATGAATCGTTGATTTATATTTATTATATATCGTAGGACACCTTGGATTCAAAGTCCAGGGCCTTATCCAATTTCTCTAAATCTTAGAACACTCCAGCAAATATTAAATGAAAATATGGCCATGGATAATGATTCTTTCAATTTGGCCATTCGAATATGGGCATGTAGCGATGAGGTGACATCTATAATTATGACGCTGACAACAAGACACATTTCCTGGACCTTCGATTTTGGTATAAGTCTACTTGTTTATAAATAATAATATATATAGGACACATTTAAATATCTACACAACATTTATACTATATTCTCTATTATATGTAAACAAAAAATAGCAGTTCCTTTCTGGACCAATGAGGAGACATGTCTTGCAGAACTGTATACATCATGGACTTGTTTTTCGTACGACATGGCTCAATGTTCCACTATAAGATCTCTGATAACACTGTTATATATTATAATCAGTAACTATATTTTCTAACACTCCAAACATATATTATAGATCATGGTGCCATATGCTCATTACGGTCATTTCAAGTTGTTCCTAATTGACCTGCAAGCTAAATCTATCAATATATTCGATCTAGAGCATATATCATCTTCTTGGCATCAACTTAACCAGAGCAATTACTACAATAAAATGTTAATTCAAATTTCAAATTATTTGCATCTGGTCATACAAAATGTCAATTCGAATTGGATAGAAGATATTTTTCTACTTAGCTCCAAACATTACCACTATGTGTTCCAAAGACAGACGACTGGTAACTCCCTCGCAACTTCCATCTATAATATATTTCCCTCTACACATGTTTAATTTTACTATGTATAATTTTTTTTCATTATCATTAATAGGTGCACCACTGGCTATTTGGTTATCAACTTCAGGCGACATATTTGTGGTTCTTCAAGTCTAAATCCATTTTGCATTGTGAGTAGCAGCATCCTAAGTGTTTTTCTCTACTACTACTACTACTACTACTACTACTACTACTACTACTACTACTACTATATATATATATATATATATAGACAAATTTAGTTATAACCCTATTGAAAATAACTTTTGCAGGATGGAAACACGATGAGGACTATGTTGCTTTTAGAGATGCTTCATTACGAGGACACGGAATGCAAAGAGAATATTCCTGAATTTATACAGGAATTTGTTATCCATCTAAAAAGGCATAAATCTTTTCTTGAAGCGTAAAATTTATTATTTCTCTATTTTGTAAAAATAAAGATTATCACATGAGATGTCTAAATTAGAATGTATTTGGCTCAATTTTTTTTATTTTAAATCGTGACGTTAGCACGGACATTGTACTAGTATATATAATAATTAAATTGATAAGCCACTCTATAAAAACAATCTGGACAAATGTGGTATAATAGTCTTAGTGAGTATTTAATGAAAGAAGGGTACGTACTAGAATGACTCTATTGTCCAAGTATATTTAAAATAATAGCAGTATATGTTGATGATTTGAATCTACACCTCATGGACTCACTGAGGCGATGGATTGTTTGAAAATGGAATTTGAAATGAAGGACTTGGGAAGACAAAGTTTTGTCTTGGATTACAAATTGAACATCTTAAAGATGGAATTTTGTTACATCAAATCACGTATGTGGAGAGAATACTCAAACAAGTTTATATTGCTAAAGCACATCCATTGTTACCCCAGTGGTTGTGTGATCACTTGATGTAACCAAAGATCCTTTTTGACCCTTAGAAAGTGATGATAAAATTCTTGGTCCGGAGTTTCAATATCTTGGTGTCATCGATGCACTGATGTATCTCTCTACTCATACACATCCTGACATTGCATTTGTTGTTAATTGTTAGCTAGATGTAGCTCTTGTCCTACAAAACGACATTAGAATGATATAAAACATATATTTCATTATCTTCAAGGTACAAAGAACAAGAGATTATATTTTTCTAATAATTATGAGGAGGAACTAGTTAGTTTTTGTAGATGCAGGATATTTATCTAATCCACACAATAGTCTCTCATAGACTGATATGTATTTACATGTGGCGAAGTCTCTGTCTCCTTCCTCCGGCGCACTTTTGCTGTTGCTCTGGTGATTGACCCTGCCGTTAACATCACGTGCGGGTCCGCCTCGTCGCGTAAATGCCCGGCATGCAATCCTCAATCCTAACCGAGCAACACATCAGCTGCCGGCAAGTTCTCCGACGAGACAATGCCGCGGCAGAGGTCTTACGGCGACCAGTTGACACAAGTCAACTCCATCCGACGTGGCAACCACCTCAACCCTGGAGCCCACCACATAACCAAGTCAGCCCTACCACCTGAGCAGCCATGCCAGTTCCACGTCACCCCTACTGCCCAATCAGCACGCCACGTCATCCTCAGTTCTGTGCACCTTGTTCACCTGAACCACAGACCCAAATCAAATCTGATCCACAGCTCCATGAACCAAGTCTTTTTTTTTTTACAGCACAATATGCTCTCATAATAAAATAAGTCATATTATTCTAGAAATATTCACCCCTTTGCAAATAAGCACTGGTTCTTTCCCGAAATCAACCCACTGTCCTCTTCAGTTATGTGCTATTTGCACAGAAGCCCTTGATTCTCTTTCTGTTTTAGCCCTTAACTATGATTTCCATGCTTTGAATCCTAATCCTTTGTGTTTAGACTTAATTGTTGTAGTTAAATATTAACCCTTAGAGATTAGCATTAATAAATAATGTTTTTGTAAAATAAATTATAAATTTTATATAACATAATTAAATAGTTAGAAAAAATTTTTAAAACTAATTAAGTCTTCTTAAGCTTTTAACTTAGTCATTTTAACTCCAAATTTAATGATTCTTTCACAAAAAATTTCTAAAATTCTGTATTTTAGTCACAAGTGATTTAAACCTTTATTTTATCTGAAGTTCTGTTGGATCTTAATTGGGGTACTTTTGAGACTTTATTTGGTTCTATTCAATTTTGGATGCGATAGATTATGACGTTAGCACTACGCACCATGATTACGTCAATTTCAGAGACGATCATCAAGACAAGGAGTTCAAGGACAAGCATGAAGGTCTCGAATTCCAGACAAAGTTTGAAGACCCATTCTTTGAGGAGTAATTAGTAAACAATTTGCAAGGCAAGCCTTAACTTCCTTGGTCATATTTATCCTATGTTTTGCAATTGCACCTATTGGCGTGTTTTAAATTGTATGCATGATTATTTTGATTATTTTACTGATTGAGTAGATATTATCCTACTTGATTACTATGATGATGTTATGTTAATAATTAGACAATAATATCATGACCTCCTTGAATATCCTTTTAATCCTGTCCTTGATAATCATAGGTTACCCCGTCATTAATCTTTTAATGAATGGAATGTTGCCTTGATAGTAGCATTGCTTAGGACCCTGCAATGACCTGCTATGGTAACATTACCACACCATAAACTCATGTTTTTGCGAAAATGGGTAAAATTTACTCGGTGGTGTGTTTAAAAAGTGGGATGGGTGATAGAAACATGGTGATTAGGTGAAGTGGGTGGTTATTGGCTGAGGGCAAGGCAAAGATGATTGTGAATAGCAGTGTGATCTTCGGTATAGTCCACCTGTCGTGGAATGATGGCACTCTCCCTAACCGCAAAATGAGAACTAGTTTGCTGGACCTCAGCCTAGTGATCTTCGTACAACCATAGAACATGTAATGGGCAGGAATCTTCCTACCTTCTTGGTGTGTACCGCTTGAACCGCCTAGAGGCTGGTAGGTGGCAATAGGAGACCAGAAGATTGAGTCGAAGTAGTAAATGTCCATTAAAAAGCCCCCTGTGGCTCAGACGGACTCATGTTATGTCCCTGGGTGCGTCATGAGGTGGAATTGTGGAGCCACTCGGAGATGATGGTTGAGCATTATTTCACTCCCTTGCAAAGAACGCATAGCATGTAGTTAAAGCATACAATCTCTACGGAGTGTATATCCGAATAACCATTGTAACGGCATGACATGCTATGGTCTTGAGCTCACAGCGATTAGTCTCTCTATTTTACCCGCTTGATGTGTGAGTGGGCAGCGGCCGTGTTTTGGAAGTATTGGTAGTGTGTGCTAGAGTCGGTAGGACCTTCATGTCTGAAGGCTCCACTAAAATATTGGGAACTGACGAAATGGACAATAACTCCTCCAGGACCAACCTATTAAAATATTGATAATAAAACTCCGATTTCGAAAATGATTTCAACTGCTTTCAAAAAAGCCCTGCATGAAGTGTTGCTTTATGCAAGCAAGTCCTAGAGCCTTACCCTTACTAATGCCAAATATGCATATATACTTCCCTTGAGTAGTGTTAAGCTTTGCGGAGTACCTTATGTACTCACTCTTGTTTCGATGTTGGATTCAGAAGATGAAGACTACATAGCAGACGACGGTAAACATTAGGGTTTTGTTCTGCCTCAAGGTTGCCTTATGAAGCTCGCTTCATTTCAGCAAGCTTTTGTAGCTATCTCTGGTAGCCATTTTTGGATGTAATCTACAAATGATTGTAAGCTTGTATTGTATATATGTTGGTATTTCTTACAACATTACTAAGTTTTGTTTAAGGTAAAATTCCTAGCAATGGCGCCAGAAATAATTACATTTGTATTCTAATGTTTACAGAAAAGATTGCAAGCGCACGAAGTACCGTTGTAACATTTCACCTTGGAGTATTCCAGGGTATCATATTTATTTTCAAAGGGAGGATACTTAACACAGATGATGCATATGAAATATGACACTAAGCTATGCATACTAAAGTATCATATACTCATGCAGGGATAAGCATATAAAATATATAAGTAGTGTGACATGAAGAAAAGAACCTACAATCAATTATATTGGTGAACTAGAACTAATCTAAGCCTAAACTAAGCACTAATTGTATTTATATACTTATACATATATACTAGTATATATACATGTCTTATGCAAGCAAGAGATCATGACTGAGACATATCGGGGCACCGGTTTACTCCTAGTCTAGGGAAAATACTCCGGCAATTATACACCTCTAACCTTATGACCGGACATGGGGGATTACAAAGGACGGACAAGCCTGTCACTTCAAGCGCCTATCCCTAGCTCCGTAGGTCACACGACATTTAAGGATATCTAGTAATCTAAGCACCACGCTTATATTCCTAAATATTACTCTAAGCCGCCCGGCGGAAATCGGTCCTTCGACTAAAGCATACTTTAAAGAGCACAATGAACCAATGTCAAAGCAATGATCAACTATACTAAGCATATAACATATATAAATGACTAAATGCATGATATGTACTCTGTCTATGCGTACCAACTACTGATCCAGGGATTGGTACGGGAAACATAGTAGATCCAGAAATGGGGTCTGAGTGCCCGAGCTAGGATGCTTGTATCTGGGAAAACAAGGTGCTGCCCGAGGCAGCGGAGGTCATCCGTGTCTTCACTCGAGGAGTGGAGCACACCTTGGGAGACACTGTTCCAGGAACGGCGGGAGGGACCGGGGCATCGACGGGAGTGGTCCAACGAGGATTAAGGAGGCGCCATCCTCCGATACCTCGAGAAAAACATTGACGCGTCAACCTTTCTCCATCCCTCTATTACTAGCTTGTTCTTCTTGTCGTCTTTTCTTTGAGCTAGTAGAATTACATGGGTTGCTTGTCGTTTCATTTCTCTCTTGGTGGCCATCGTGCTAGTGTGTGATCTTGCTATTGTTTGTTATCACTAGTATCATAGATTTCTTAGCCACTAGACTTGCATACGACCATATGTTGTAGCCTTGGTTATTGAAAGATGTGAAAAATAGTCTATGCTCATCTCCGCTGATTCAACCCCCCCCCCCCCCTCCTCAGTATCTTGATCCTTACAGTTTTCATTAAATCAATTTTTTTATACTTTGGTCAAGGGATTAATTCATCAGCAGGACTTCCAAAACTGCAATTTTGTCGCTAGATACAATAACTCAAGCTTTTTGCTTTAGGACAATCCGGAATTGTGATGTCTGTACCACACCATTGACGTAGATGCGTGGTTCATTCTATCAACTTTTTTTCTCCAGGTACTTGGATGTGCTTAAATGAACGGTCCAGCATCTGAGCATATGACAGAATGTTTGAATGGCAAAAAGCTAACGAGCACCAGACGATGTTTTTGTTTTTAACTTTTAATTCAACGGGTCTAGATTTGATTTAAAATTTACCTCTTAAGAGGTTATACTTATCGTGAGCAGAACCCAAATAAGAACACACATTTTCACAAGAACATAGTAATTAATAGACAGAACATGGATGGTAGGACAAAATGGATCGAGGTGCAAGATCGCGTTTGAACATTCGAAAAATGGAGAAGGAATGCAATAATTTCCAACTAATATGAAGACGTGGTTGGACATGCCCACGTGTTATTTCACAGCACATCAAGCGACAATCAAAAGAGAGCCGTCATGGGCATACATGTGAAAGCTGTCAGCCTAAGAGATATTTGCTCAGACTAGCTGCTTAACAGTGCCCACATGCTGGATTTCTTGCCGTTAATTATACGTACGCCTAACTTTGAGATTTTCGGAAGGTTTTGGCGCTATAAATTGCTGGCGGTGGTGCTGAGCAAGGAGAACTCACGGCAAACTGCACTTCATATACAAAGTCTTCTTCTACGGCGCCTCTGAAGCGATTGCTCCTCGTGATCACCTTGGTTGCTGAGGTCTCAGCAGAGACTAACGTGGTCCTTCCTGCAGCGACCGGAGAAATGAAGCCGTCGGAACCATCGATGAGCTCCCCGGCAACCATCTCCGGCAAGAAGCTCTACATCGCTCCGAGATGGACACTCTTCATTCCGCCGCGACTTCCACCGAACAAGATGAGGACCAGGCACAGTGCCATCAAGACGCCATGAAGGACAGCGAGTTCCCGTCAGTCATGTTGGATGAGTCTTGAGCTTGCTAACTATAGAAGGTAGAAGCGATTAGCGCTATTCTTGGCATGTTGGGATGGCAACTACCAATCACGAGCATGCAGGGATATTTTTCTCTATTTGTAACCATGTAAACATAGCATGTAATTTTCCTTTATAGAGAGAGTAACAATCACCAGAAAAGCAGCCGCTTTGCAGCACCAAAACCATGTGTCTACTTGTGTTCGTGCATGTGTGTTCATCATCCTCTCGTCGAGATCGGAGTTCCGTCAATTGGTATCAAGAGCCGTTTCTCGCCGTCACCATGTCGTCAAAGTCTGCACTCAAGGAGACCGGTGACGGCTCCGGCGAGAAGAAGGTCCCACCGTCGCATTCGCCGCCACGTCGCCGTGGCCGCTCCCAAGGCCGTCCCCCGCGCAACCGGGATGGTTCGCGCGTCGTCGCGCGCATCATCGAGCGGCCGTCCGCGAACATAGCGTGGCCGATGCTGGCCCGGACAAATTATCCGGAATGGGTCCTGGTCATGGAGGTGAACTTCCAGACCCTCCGTGTCTGGGACGCCGTTCACCACGGCATCTCCGACGACCCCGATGAAGTCGAGTACCACGACGACCGACAAGCGATGGCCGGACTTCTGCGCTCGATGCCGTCCGAGCTCTAGAGTTCCCTCGCCACGAAGGGCACCGTGAAGGAGGCCTGGGACGCGGTCAAGAACCTGCGGATCAGCAATGAACGTGCGTGACGCCAGCGTGCAGCAGCTCCGTCGGGAACTTGGTGTTCTCTCCTTCAAGGAAGGGGAGACCGTCAACGAGTTCGGCGTCCACATCACCACACTCGCCACCAACCTTCGCACCCTCGGCGACAACATCACCGACGCTGAGGTAGTGAAGAAATTGCTGCAGGTAGTCCCCAAGAGGCTCAGCCAGGCCGCGGTTTCCCTCGAAATGTTCCTTGATCTGAACAAGGTCACCATCGAGGAGGTGATCGGGCGGCTGTGCATGTTCGAGGAGCGCGCCAAGCCCAAGGAGATCACGGACGCCATGGGGCGCCTGATGTTCTGTGAGGAGGACTGGGAGGCTCGTCGCAAGGCACGCTGTGAGCAGGAGAGCTCCGGTGGCGGCACGGGCTCCGGCAGCTGCAGAAAGTGCCAAGGGCGCGGACGCGGACGTGGCAGCGCAGGATCCTCATCACGCGATGGCCATGACGGCCAGAGCGCGGGCGCCGGGAACGCCGGTGGCGGGAAGCCACCGCCCGGCACTCTCTGCAACAACTGCAGCAAAATGGGCCACTAGGCCAAGGATTGCCGTGGGAAGAAGAAAGGCGCAGCCCACATTGCGCAGGCCGAGAAAGATGAGCACGCACTCATGTACATCGCCATTGATGCCGAGGTAATAGCGTCGGCTATGTAGTGCTCTCATCTCAGGTCGCCGCTGCCCCCCGTCGAACCACCAGTACGTGTCCACCTCGACGAACCAAAGGTGCTCCTCCACCTCAACCAGGAGGAGGAGGGTGTGGTCTCTCGCCATTGGGTGTTGGACACCGGGGCGACGAACCACATGACGGGAACGTGCTCCATCTTCGCCGAGCTGAACAGCGGCGTCACCGGCACCGTCAAGTTCGGGGAGGGGTCGGTGGTCGACATCCAAGGCAAGGGCACCGTCCTCTTCGCGTGCAAGTCCGGTGAACATCGCCGGTTGGATGGAGTCTACTACATCCCCCGCCTCACCACGAACATCATCAGTCTCGGGCAGATGGATGAGGATGGGTTTAAGGTCGACATCGAGGCGGGCGTTCTGTGTCTCTACGACCTGCAGCGGCAACTGCTGGCGAAGGTGCATCGATCACCTAGCCGGCTCTACTTCCTCGACATGAACATCGCCGCTCCGGTGTGCCTAACCGCGTGGGTCGGCGACGTTGCGTGGCGCTGGCACGAGCACGGCCGCCTTAACTTCCAGGCGCTGTGCAAGCTCGGACGTGCGGACATGGTGCGAGGACTACCGGCGATCGACCACGTAGAGCAAGTCTGCGAGGACTGCGTCCTAGCAAAACAAAAAAGGACGTCGTTCCCGCAGGCTGCCAAGTACCGGGCTCAGGAGGAGCTCGAGCTGGTCCATGGCGACCTTTGCGGCCCGATCTCGCCACCGACGCCGGCCGGGAACGTCTACTTCTTGCTGCTGGTCGATGACATGAGCCGGTACATGTGGCTCACGCTGCTGCGCTCGAAGGCAGACGCACCGGTGGCGATCATGACATTCCAGGCGAAAGTGGAACGTGAAACCAGCAAGAAATTGAAGGTCCTCCGCACTGATAATGGAGGTGAATTCACCTCGGTGCAGTTTGGTGAATATTGTGCAGGTGAAGGCATTCAGCGGCACTACTCGGCGCCGTATTCGCCACAGCAAAATGGCGTTGTAGAGCACCGAAACCAGATGGTCGTGAACACGTCAAGAAGCATCCTGCGTGCGCGAGGCATGCCAGGCCACTTTTGGGGAGAGGCGGTGCACACTGCTTTCCTCAACCGATCGCCTACACACGCACTCGATGGGATGACTCCGTACCAGGCGTGGTACGGGAAGAAACCACCTGTGCACTTCCTGAAAGTGTTTGGGTGCGTTGCCTACGTGAAGCGTCTCCATCCACACCCATCCAAGCTTGACGATCGTGGGGTGATGGCTGTCTTCAACGGCTATGAAGCAGGAAGCAAGGCATACCATTTCTATGATCCCATCCGTGCCCATGTGATCATCTCCCGTGATGCTGTGTTTGACGAGCACGCACGCTGGGACTGGGATGGTGCTTCCACGAACATCAGTCTGGACTCGTTCACCATCGAGCAGGAGTACGAACTCCAGCGTCGTACTACAGGCGTACTGCCATCGGCTCCGACATCGTCTGCACCAGTGACACCGTCCACAGTCCAGAAGTCGCCTGCGCTTGCCACATCGCCCGTACCTACTACATCCATCAGCACTCCGCCACCAGCAACACCTGCTGCCGGGACGCACGTCGAGTTCGTGGCGCCACTCACCACCGACCCCAACCTCGACGCTGATGATGACGAGAACCTGGAGCACTGGTACAGAACACTTGACAATATTCTGGGCATGGACGCCGTGCCTGGACTGGTTGAGCGTGACGTCGGGAAAGCCAAGCTGCACGCAGTCAGCGTGGAAGAACCCAGATCGCTGAAGGAAGCTGACGATGACCCAAACTGGGTTGGCGCGATGGAGGAGGAGATGAAGTCGATCCGCGACAACAAGACGTGGTCACTGGTCGAACTCCCGCGCGGACATCGAGCCATCGGTTTGAAGTGGGTGTACAAGGTCAAGCGTGACGAGAACGGCGACGTCGTCAAGTACATAGCCCGCCTCGTCGCCAAGGGTTACGTACAGCGTCCCAGCATCGACTTCGAGGAGGTGTTTGCTCCCGTCGCTCGACCGGAGTCGGTGCGGCTGCTCCTCGCCATCGCGGCGCACTACGGCTGGGGCGTCGATCACATGGACGTGAAACCGGCGTTCTTGAACGGGGAGCTCCAGGAGGAGGTGTACGTTTAGCAACCTCCTGGCTTCGTCGACGACAAGCACAAGTACAAGGTGCTCCGGCTTCACAAGGCCTTGTACGGGCTCCGCCAAGCTCCACGTGCTTGGAACCACAAGCTTGATGCCGAGCTGCTGTCGCTCGGGTTCACGCGCTGCGTCGATGAGCATGGGATGTACACCTGTGCCAAAGGAGCAGGACGCCTGATTGTGGGCGTATATGTCGATGGTTTAATTATCACCGGTGGTGATGCAGGTGCCGTGGCAAAATTCAAGATGCAGATGCAAAACATCTTCCGCATGAGTGATCGTGGGCTCCTCTCCTACTACCTTGGCCTCGAGGTCACCCAGGGAGCCCAAGGGATCATGCTCTGCCAAAGCGCCTATGCCACCAAGGTGCTTGAGAAGGCAGGGTCTGGCTGGATGCAATGCCAGTGCCACGCCCATGGAGCCGAAGCTGAAGTTGCTGAAGGACGGCATGACGCCAAGCGTGGATGCCACAGAGTACCGCAGCCTAATCGGCAGCCTGAGGTACCTGTGCAACTCCAGGCCGGACTTGGCATATCCGGTGGGATACCTGAGCCGGTTCATGGAGGCACCGCGTCAAGAACACCTTGCTGCAGTCAAGCGAGTCCTTCGCTATGTGGCAGGCACGGTGCATTGGGGCCTGCACTATCGCCCAGGAGAGAAGAATGGAGGCACCCCAAAGCTGCTGGGCTACTCTGATAGCGATCTGGCCGGAGATGTGAACGACCGGAAGAGCACGAGCGGCCTCATCTTCTTCCTGGCAGGTGGTCCGGTTGCCTGGCAATCGGCTAAGCAGAAGGTGGTCGCCTTGTCTTCGTGCGAGGCGGAATACATCGTGGCTGCCGCAGCTGCGTGCGAGGTGGTTTGGCTGTCTCGTTTGCTGGCCGAGCTCGTCGGAGGAGCGGTCCTCGCACCCAAGCTATAGGTGGACACCAAGTCTGCCATAGCACTGATGAAGAACCCTGTGCATCATGACCGGAGCAAGCACATAGACATGAAGTTCCACTTCATCCGGGAATGCTGCGACAGGAAGCTGATCAACGTCGAGTTCGTCGGCACTGAGCTGCAGCTGGGTGATATTCTCACGAAGGCGCTCGGTCGTAGTCGATTCCAACAGCTCTGTGGTGGGATCGGCATGAAGAACTTAGTCTAGTCACTCTAGGACTCAGGAGGAGGTTGTTGGATGAGTCCTGAGCTTGCTAACTCTAGAAGGTAGAAGCGATTAGCGCTATTCTTGGCATGTTGGGATGGCAACTACCAATCACGAGCATGCCCGAATATTTTTCTCTATTTGTAACCATGTAAACATAGCATGTAATTTTCCTTTATATAGAGAGTAACAATCACCAGAAAAGCAGCCGCTTTACAGCACCAAAACCGTGTGTCTACTTGTGTTCGTGCGTGTGTGTTCATCGTCCTCTCGTCGAGATCGGAGTTCTTGCAAGTCACGATGCTGGGAAGGGCACCAATAAACTAATATAGCCTTCCAGAAAACCTATAGCCATGGTCATTGTCGCCATATTTATATATATGACTGCCTAAAGTGTTATATCAATGTTCTGCAATATTATGCCCTTGCCCTTGGCAAAAAATGTAAGCTTTTCGCAGAAATATATGCAAGACTAAATGTGTGTCTTGTATTCTAGTCGTGACAGTGTTTTACTTCTGCGTGCTACCATGAAGTTACATACAACTACGAAACAGATTTTCAGTGACGGGCCAAACGGAATTCTTGTGGTCACTACTAAGCTGTCACTAGAAATCAGGGATCGCTAGCCACACTTGGCACACAGAATATGGCGGGCACCTTAAAAGGCCCGCCACATCCCTGGGCCACACTCGCCGCTGAAGCACCAACTCACCGCCATGGTTGTTGACCTTGGCGACTATTGCCTAGCGTCGGAACTACACGGGGGAGAGCCATCGCCTCATGACACCTGAAAGCCAAATATGTCGTCGGCCCCGATTTGGATATATCCACATGAAAACTCGTCATTGGCAAGAAGAGAAAGAGACTTGGATGCCGCCATCTTCACGCCGCGCTGCGTCGCACCGGGATCCCGCTCGTCGGCCACCGTCGGATCTGGGCACTAGGAGGAGAGGCGGTCTCGAGGAGGTAGTTCTGGAGGACAACGACAATATGTGCGGCGCGGAGCTTGGCAAATCCCCTCTACGGCATCGATGGCTGCTGTCGTCGCTCCTGCCGCATAGGATGCCGCCTCACGTCCACCACCACGTCAGTGGGAGCCCATGTCGCCGCACGTCAGGGAGCCGCACGTCGTTGCACGCACCCGAGCACCATCGCCGTAGCCGGATCTGCATGAGAGAAGGGAAGGTGAGGTATGGGAGGGATAAGCGTGAGAGAGAGAGAGGAGAGAGGAGGGGAGGGAGATGGCGAACAGGAAGGGAGAGGAGAGTGAGATGACTGATGGAGGAGAAGATAGAGAGAGGCATCGGTGGGTAAGGACTAAGGAGTTGTGTGGGGGAGATTTATCTATTGTTTTAGGTTTTCTATCATTTATATACGGGCAGTGTGGGTGTGCCGTGTCGGGGCACATAAGTGCACGGAGATGAAGAGGTGCGACAGGCGTCTCAATGGACCGTCACATATTATCCGTTTTTCAATTTTATGGCTGGTTTCTTAAGTGTCCCTCACATTTTTTATGTCTTTTAAATGTGACGGGCGCTTATGCGGTCCGTCATTTTTCTTCTACTGACGTTACTGGACTGCCACATCTTCGTTTTATGTGTTCGAAATATGACATAGGATGCTAAAATAACCTACGCCAACCGCACTTTACATTTGGAGGCCTAGCACTAGAAATTCATTTTATAGTAGTGATATAATATTTTGTTCTTTTTTTGTCGTTGAATTTGACTGATAACTTTGATCATAAGTAATCGTTTGACATACAAAGCTCACTTTTCGGATGATCAAATATAAGAGCGTCTAAAGTGAAGTGCTATAGCTAAATCACGAGACACAGCGATTGATCTGTAGGACACTATAAAACTTGATTTTGTCTTCTTGACACTATGAAATTATAATATTTATCTACAATAGACTCGAAGCAAGAAAATACACTATTTGAAATTTTTTATCTTGATTTTCAAATGAATTACTACTTGAAATTTAGCATAAAGATAAAGTGATGTGTTCAAAGTAATGTGAATTTTAACGATTTCTATTTGACTGGTTACATAGTTTTGGTTGTAAAAATAATAATTATTTTTCTACAAACTTATAGAAACAACTAAAATTAAATTAAATAAAAAATAAAGAAGCAAAGAATACAGTATTATATCTTTTCTTTTTCAAATTCCAAGTTATGAAATATTTTGTGTATTAAGTAAAAAGTTTAAAAATCATCTATTTTTATGTTTGAATGTGTTTTAAACAAATATAACAATTTTGTAGTGTATAGAAAACAAAATCAAGTTATATAGTGTCGAACCAAACCGCGTTTATTGAATGTCCTGCGGACAAAAATCCTAACTAAAAACTATCAAAAAGTTTCTATACCTAAAACTATCAGAAAATCTAAATGCTAAACATGTTTGCATATCAGAATTGGTATACCTAACTGTCGTAAAAAAAAAGAAAGAATTGTTATACTTTAACCTTGCACTTTCTAGTTAGATGGCGCTCGAAACATGAAAGACGCCGCGCGCGAACTTTATTATGATTTAATTTATTATTAATATTTTTAAAACATAATTTTAATTTTATATATTAAATAAATTTTTTAAATGAGATGAATATCAAAATTTATGATTAAAATGTTATAAATAAAAAAGAACGGCGGTAGTAATGACATGCACAAATTTTTTAGGAAGAGGATCAACAACTGAGTTGGCGATCTCCTCTGTTTTACCTGAGGACACTGCGACACGTGCCCCAACGGCAAACGAAGTCTGCACGCGGCGCCCTGCACGTGTTCAAGCTCCTTCTAACTGGAAACCACTAGAGCCACGTCACCCCTCCTATCCTCAACAAAACCGTTTCGCCACAAACGAAGATACCCACCTCACCGATTCGTGGTGTCTCTGTTTAGTTAGGCCCACCTGTCACAGACAAGACTGTTCCTATCGTTAGTCCGCGTGCCGTGCGTGGTCGGATCAAACATGTTTTCCCGGCCCACGCGACGCAAATGCAACAGACCGACCTATAGCGAAGCTCCAATAGCAGACATGTGGACCAAAGACGCAATACATGACCCACATGTCATATAATGGAACGTCGAGCGCGTACCACGTGTGGACCAGGAAATTCGGTCTGGATTCAAACGAACTTTTTTCCCTGGGAAAACGAAAATGCGAAATAACAAATAAAGAAAAAACACCAAAATAGGGTCCCCAACCGCCGCTTGCCGTTGTTCCTCGCTTCCCCTCAGGCCCTCACCGTTAGCCGATCCTCCGCTTGATTCCTTGCCTGATTTGCTCCACCTCGCTCGCGTCGCCTCTTCCCTTTTCCGCCTGCGTTCCGGAAGGTTCCAGAAGGGCCTGGTGCGGGTACGGCCGAATCCGCGGGTCGCCGCGGCGCGAATCCACGGGGGAAATAATGCTGCAGGAGTTCGTCGACAACGTCATCGCCGTCACCAAGGAGTAAGTTCGCCGTGCCCTTCCTTCCCCCTCCTGTCGCGTTCTGGTGCCCGAGCGAACGGTTGGTCAGATGTGTGGCGGCGTCAAGGGGTTCGAGGATGCGAGCTGTGCGTTGGTTTGGCTTAATGAATTTGAATTGGATTAGCGCTTGTCGGGGGGAGATTTCGTGTTATTGGCGAGTCTCGCCAGCAGCTTAGATGCGATTGTTGTTCGTTTAGCTACCATAGCAATCTGTATTTTTTTAAATGAAATAGCGATTTTTGTACAACCCAGATTATGAAGTTTGTTTCTGAACATCTCTTAACGGAAGTAACAGGCAAACAAACAGGAGATACTTGTGAACTCTAATCCTATAAATTGATTAATACACGCTTTTGTTTAGGATAATGCAACCAAACTTCTGAAATGGCGGGAGTCCATTACCAAATAAAAAAAAATCCACATTACATGCCCATGAGAGATTCACATAAACACTGCCACACAAATTCTTTTCAATTGCTTGCGGATACATAGGCATGGGCCTGAGGTGGGTAACAGATAGTAGCGATGATGATGTCCCTACGCCCTCGCTTGAACAACTGGACATGAGGTGCTTCCATATGCTTGAAGTTAGCAGTGGAGCTAGGAAATTTGTGATGGGTAGGCACGAGTGTGGTAATGGAACATATTCTATCGAATTGAATTCCGTAAGCGTAAGGAGCATATCTTCATTGAAATGCATAATGTTTGGGTAGGCCTGGCCTAGGCATACTGTGCCAACCAGCTAGCTGTGCCACTGCCTGGAGTACAAGGGTTTGCTTAAAGCAGTTCCATTATTATTGACGATGCTTGGAAATGATCTATTGCATGGGTATACTGCTTTTAAGACCAGGATCAGAGAAGTACCATGTGTGTTGATTTTGATTTAGGCCTGCTGCACAATTTTACTTAACCCCAGCTGATTTGCATGGAACTTCAGTAATGAGTAATATATGGCTTCATTGTAAATTGCAATTAAAACCTGGAACTGCAAAGTTTTCAGTCAAGTTGATCTGGTTTTAGTCCTTTACTTCAGTATCTGACTTCGGGTACTTCTTTGAGCAGATCTGTGAAGACATTCACATATGAGTCCCTGAACAATATTGCAAGATTTATAAATGGAATGTCAGCTCTCCTGCTGACTCTATTACCCGGAAAAGGCAACATTTTAGAAGGAATTAGTGGCTGGGAACTTAAGCCAACACTCCGTGGACCACGCTTACCTCGATGGATGGAGAGGTTAGTTTGGTTTAAATCGTACTTGGAAGTTATGGGGCATGTGGTATTTTACTGTAAAGCTGAGGAACATACTATTCTCAAAGCTAAGCACATGATGTGCAAGCGTTCATTGAATCTATACCTATTTCCTACCTGCAATTTGGAGTGAATATTTCAGTATCCAACAACAACAATAACATCATTTGGGTATCCATTTGCATTTTTTTCCTTTTCTTAGAGTAATTAGTATTATACATTGTAATGAGTCTATTTTCATTTCAATGCTGGTAATAGATTATGTGTTGTAGTATATTATGCAAATGGGAAATAATATAGTTTATGTTCATTTTGGTGAAGCTATTGTAGTCTCTTTGGTTCTGCTTCTTTTTATGGTTGTAACTTCGCTGTAGCTGACCTAACTAGTTTGTGCTTTTGCTTCTTTAGTAACATTATTTTATTTTATTTTTTTGACAAATCCATTCCTTTTTTTCTAAACTCAGTGGGGTATCTTCATTTAATGAGTTCATCCATGATCTTTCTGTTGATTCTGATGCTGAATCTGTCGCTGACTCTATCCCTGGGGATGATGATAACGAAGAGTTTGTCTGCCCTCCCTCACCAATGTCCCAAAGTTCACGATTATCACACGCAAGCAGCTTTGGTCGGCGTGATAGGAGAATGAGGAGGCATATCAGATATGCAGTTTCTTGGATTCTTTGGCCATTGCGCCTTTTTCTTTCTTTGCTCTTCGTTTTGTTCAATGCCATCAAATTTCGGATAGTAAGGGCACCTGCAAAGAGCATAGAAGGTACAGAAAGTCCTCATATTTCAAGAACTGTTCGAGCCAAGAGATCGTTTCATATAAGGGATCAGTTCCTTCAACGCACGACGGATAGGAGGCGTGGAGTTTTTGAGGTAGTATTTGAAGACTGAATCGAATTTCTTGTTTGTTTATTTACTATCTAAAGAATTTGTGATAACTTCAACCTTTCATGTCCATGTTGTCCTAGTGTGTCTAATAGTCAGCTTCTCTTTTTAACATTTAGGATCTACATCTGGCAATCGAGATTTTCATTGAATCAGTCTTTGACATTGTTCACAAAGGAGCGCATTATGTTCTTTCTCCTTCAGAAGTGTGGCATAATTTATTTTGTTGGATTCATGGAAGTGGTCGCGAAAGCAGTTCCGTTGTTAATGTGTCAACAGCTAATGTTGGCAGTGAAAATCCTGTTCCAAATGAAAAGAAGACTGTGTATCGTCATTCTTTGAACACAGATTCCCGGACATGTGAGGATGTCATAACTGAGCTTGGGTAAGTACCTTGACCTCTGCTGTCAGATCTAGATTTAGTGTGTCACAGATTTGTGCCCATTAGTGATGGACATAGATTCAGAATGGTTAAGAGGAAACTGATATGCTGGGGGAGGGTAAATCATATAGGTGAAAAGATATCAGGATGATTCAGAGATATTGAATTCTTTATTTCATACTGCTGGTTGCCCATAAGTTGATACAATAACCATGAACATATATGCTGTGGCTTCTACTACTACACTGACTCCATTTTTCTTTGTATGCTTAGAATTGCCGTGAACATATATGCTGTGGCTTCTACTACTACATCGACTCCATTTTTCTTTCTATGCTTGGAATTGCTAAATTTAGTACTCTAAGTCATATGATACAGAATAGATATAGATATTTCCATGAAATGGTTGGTTGAAACCAATAACTTTGAATGCTCTGTTGAAAGCCTTAATGAGAAGAACCTGATGGACATTATTTCTTATTTATCTTATGCATAGTCATTGAATTTTTGGGTTTTTTTTTTCAGTTATCCTTTTGAAGCTATAAAGGTAGTTACTTCTGATGGATATGTTCTGTTGCTGGAGAGGATTCCAAGGTGAAAACAATAACTATCTCATGCTATTGTCTTTTCTGATATCTATGTAGTGAGGCTTGATTATATTAATAACTTCATCAGGCGTGATTCACGGAAGGTTGTATTGTTGCAACATGGGATACTGGACTCGTCTATGGGGTGAGTGAATACCAAATTATTCTTACCAATACATTTCATACATGTGGTTAGTGACCTGATTTTTTTAGTTTTATTTTATATGTGCTACTAAACAGCTAAAGGTCTGGGGTGCCATAGGTACTGTAGTCGACATCGGCACATTTATTTGTCTGTGTGTTGCATAGTTCTCTCTTTCCACGTCTCCACTTTTTTCTTAAACATACTCTTGCTTTGCTTCTTTCACTTAGTGCACTTATGAAGTTCTGAGCTTTGAGCTGATAAGGCTGTTTTCCTATTATTATCGATAATCAGTGATGATATTCTTCACTTGGAAACATTGATATTCTGATAACTGCCATTGTACATGTAACTAATTTGTTGTCATCCATGGGCATTCGATTCTTGACATGTACATTGATCTTGTGAAATTCCTGTGTATAATTGACCATTCATATTTGTGTTTTCCCCACAGATAAATACTAATAGTACTATTGTATTGTGTATTTAAAAAATTTTACTGCTGCTTGATAGAGTCCAGTTACTGACGTATTGTTGAAATAAGTTCATAATGGGTAACCTGGGGTGATCATGGAAGTCCTTTTAGTTGAAAATGTTTAATCTGGCATTAGTTGAAAGCAGTTTATCTGATGTTTACAGTCTATTATTTCAGCCTAAAATTTGTCGTGCTATTTTTTGGCGCAGTTGGGTGTCAAATGGCGTAGTTGGATCACCAGCATTTGCAGCTTTCGATCAAGGTCAGAAATAAAACTGAATATTTTAGAGCTGTGAAGTAAGTGAAGTGTTCATACTTTTTTCCCCTGGATGCAGGTTATGATGTATTTCTTGGGAATTTGCGTGGTTTGGTTTCAAGGGAGCACATAGATAAAAATATTTCTTCCTACAAGTAAGTAAATCTACTGAGTACACCTGGTTTGTGGCGAGCAGGCAATAAATTTGTCTGAATCAAGTGATTCTATTCATTCTCAAATTGATGTCAGGTACTGGGGATATTCTGTTAATGAGCATGGAACCAAAGATATGCCAGCAATAATTGAGGAAATTCACAAGATTAAAACTTCAGAGCTTGGCGAAAGTCAGATTCTATCAGGAGAGGAAACAGAGGAACAAAATGATAACATAAAGAATTTGGAAGCACAGGGTTCACATGAAAATGGAACAAAAGATCAGCCTTACAAGCTTTGTGCTGTATGCCACAGCCTGGGTGGTGCCGTTATGCTGATGTATGTGGTTACATCACGCATTTTGCAGAAGCCCCACAGGCTATCAAGATTGATCTTGCTATCTCCTGCAGGATTTCATGAGGATTCCAATTTGGTTTTCAGTATAGTAGAGAAGCTCATGTTGTTTGTTGGTCCCGTTCTTGCTCCACTTATACCAGGGCTTTACATTCCGACTCGGTTCTTTCGGATGCTTCTGAACAAATTAGCTAGGGATTTCCACAACTATCCAGCTTTGGGTGGTCTAGTCCAAACATTTATGGGCTATATTGTTGGTGGTGACAGTTCTAATTGGGTAGGAGTGCTCGGCCTACCCCACTACAACATGGATGATATGCCTGGTGTATCATTTCGTGTTGCTCTTCATCTTGCGCAGATAAAGAGGGCAAAAAGGTTCCAAATGTATGACTATGGAAGCGCTGCAACAAACATGGAAGCATATGGGACGCCTGAACCATTGGACCTGGGGGCTCATTATGGTCTCATTGACATCCCTGTGGATTTAGTTGCTGGACAAAGGGACAGAGTTATCTCACCATCAATGGTGAAGAAGCACTACAAACTGATGCGGAAGGCTGGTGTTGAGGTCTCATACAATGAGTTTGAGTATGCGCATTTAGATTTCACATTCTCACACAGAGAGGAGCTTTTGTCTTATGTGATGTCCCGACTACTCCTAGTCAGTGATCCTGGCAAAGGCCGCATCAAGCAGACAACAATGCGTCTCAGGAAGCCAAAACAGATTCAGTCAGAAATCGAGGATGACTGTGATAGCATGTTGCGAGGGGGTGAAGACAGAGAGGAAACCAATGAAGTGGCTGGACATTCCATATAAGGTGATGCCTGTTGGTTCCTACTGTTGTATGTAAGCTTGTGAATATGATGCACACGCCCTCCTTGTACCTCCTTGTCACACCCGGTTTCATGACAATAAACCGAGCTCAAGTGTGTTTAAGAATTATATCACATAGAGACAGAAATATAGTAGTACAAAATATTCTACCGTCTTTCTTATATAATTTGAGTCAAAAGTACAAAAATGTCACATAAGGGTTAACTGTAACAACGGACGGAGCTAGCGGACGAAGGCCCCATAATGCCATAGCAGTCACACGGAGGAACGTCTGCCTAGGAAGAACCCTAAACCGAAGAAGCCTGCCTCGGCTGCACCTTTGAATAACAAAAATTGGTGAACGGTGTATAGTAAGGGTGAGTATAATTTATTTGCATAAATTATATTCGTAAGTGTAGGAAAAATATAGCATGAGTAGTTCAACAAAAAGAAAGGCTTAAATGGGTATAAGCAAGAAACAACCTATGTCTGATTCATATTTTAGCAACCTATTACTAGGCGAATATACCAATATGCACACCGGTGGACAATGACAAGTTAGCCACTTGTCAACCATGAGGCCCTGCCTCAAACCAAGTTACAGGCTATCCACCTGCACCATAATGTTAGTGACCCACCAACACCATCTCGGACCTGTGTACCCTACAGATCCCAACCAAACCATGCTATTTATTATGAAAGTGTCCATGCCGCTCATGACCGCGAGCGCGGCTGTCAAGACAGTTTATAACTCTGCAGAGGTGCACAACTGTACCCACAAGTCGGTGATTTCGTCACCCGTCAGTGACTATGCCTCCGTGTTACCACACACTTCCTTAGGTGTAAAGTTCAGGAGACCATCGCATGATCTTTCGAAAGTGATTCCTAGGCCGCCTGCAATCCTGCTAAGGTTTCGCTGGCGTGGAAGCTTTCTGTTTTCACGGTAACTCCTTCTTGCGTCATGGGTAGTATATGTTACCCACATATACATCCCCTAGGTCCGGACTACCCATCCGTACCCTTCCTCGATCGTAGTGGTACAAAGGAATCAACGAACTACTTAATCAAGTTTTCCATACTCAACCTATGATTTGTGCTGTTGTCATGGTTACGCATTCCATAAATCGGTAAGAATGATCCTGTATAGGAACCAACCACAATTCTCCCATTGGATACTACACAGAACACCTGTGTAAACCCACCTCATCATCCACAACCACCTGCCGGGACCTCCTATGCCATGTTGCTAACGATTACCATCCCCACTGTGATTCTTAGTTAAAGTTGAGCATTAATCAAGATTAACAATGAGGTTCATTGTTTAATCATCCTCAAATTATAGCAAGACTAAGCATGACCTATCCATTCTTAATACCCAACCACAGGCGACAAGGTAAATCAGGAAGGGTATGACTCATAGGATTCAAATTATTGCATGCAGGGTGACAGATAGAAAGAAGTAGGAACATTTTGGTTAAGGACGCTTGCCTGGCTCTCCGGTCTGGTAATAGTATTGTTGCGGAAAAGGAGGTGGAGGGAAGTACTGTTGCTGGTCAAACGGTGGCTGCAGAAGTGGACCTGCGGAGGTGGCGGCTGCTGGACGTACTGACCAAACTCCTGGTCTTGAAAGTTCTACAGGTCGGGCTGTCCTTCTACCGTCGAAACACAACATCATCCAAGGCCACAGTCAATAATTAAGAAAACAGTACATAAAATAGGTACAAAATAGTAAACAAATAATTCTAACAGATTCTACTCGAAATGGTGAGAACGTGGCCGCAAGAACCGCTAAAAACGGAGCTAGGAATCAAAACTTATGAGCTTTTAAAGTTGTAAGGGGTTAATCTGCAAAAATAGAGCTACCGAAGGACCTATTTGCAATTACAGAAAATTAAAACTAAACCTACCAACATTACCAAAGGACTAATATATAAATACAACTAACGAGAGGGACCTAACTGTAAAATATACACGGCTGGAATGATTTTCCATTTTAATTGAATTATTTTTATAAAGTAAATCTATGAACCGGTCTACGAGAAGCTGGTGCACCGAGTCCATGGGTCCGTGGACCCGGCCTACGGTGCACCGCGGGGGGAGTAAATCTTCAGCCGTCGGATCTGGATCCGAGGACGGTGCGGCGACGGCGCGACGTCGTCGGGCGGCGGCGCCATGGCCGGCGAGGGGCGGCGCGCATCGATCTCGTGCTAGGGAGCATGGTTCTCGATGACGCGAGTACCAAAATCGAGCGCGGAGCACGGGGATCCTCACCGTGGGGTCAACGGCGATGATCGGGCGGCGGAGGCGGCGCGCGACGGTGATGGTTCGGCGACGACTCGAGGACGCTTCGAGGCTCGATTCGCGCCGGTCCGAAGTCCGACGAGGGCGGTGCGGTGGCGTGAAGGCCGGCGTGGGGTCGATGGTCGCCGGCGATGACCGACGGCAGGCGGCGACGGTGGCGGGGTGAGGAGAAAGAAATCGGCGGCGGCAACGGCTACGGTGCTAGCGAGGCGGCGCCAGCTGTCGAGGAAAAGGGAGAGGTGAGTGCGGGGATCCCGTTTAAAGGGTTAGGGAAACTTATTGGCACGCACTCCCAAGATGGACGGCGGCGAGCGTTACGGAACTCGAACGGGACGCGACGGTTGGCGGCGGCGTTTCGCGTGCGAATGGCGGGTGCTGGGGAGCTGGGCTGTCGCGGAGCTGGGCCGGCGCGCGCGATGCGGCTCAGAACGCGCGCGAGCTGGTTTGCTCGGCGGGGCTGCTACGGGGCGCGCGGGATTGGGCTGCGGCGGCAGGCCGGCTGGGGAGTGGGCCGGACTGGCCTGCTGCTGCGCTGGTGCTGCAGCTGGCCCAACAAGGATGAAAAGAAAAAGGGTTTTCTAATAAACCTAGATTAATTCTAGCTAAAATACTAATTAAACTCTAATCAAGCTGCACTCAGCAATCAATTAAAATTTTAATGCAATCCTATTCAGCATGAATGCACATTCACCTTAATAATCTATAGCAATTTAGTTTATTTAGAATTTAATCTTTTTGCAATAAAGAAAAGTGAGGCACACCACTATGTCTAAGCAAATTTTAATAAAAATTTGAAACCTGGAAATTAGGGTGTTACACTTCTACATCGTGTGGGAGAGATCCAAGGATGAATAGGTACTGTTTTTAGGGATATTAGTGGGGATCAGGTTTTTTTGTGTCCCTCTAGGAAACAGTAGTTTGGAACTTGCATAACAGCATTTGTACTGCTGTTTTACAGGAGAGAACTTTTGTAAGAGTTAGCTGCCTGTACTTCAATACGTTGGAATGTGACTTGGTCCTTGACGACATACTTGCAGTAACAATTGAGAAGGGCCCCTTTTTATTCGAACTGAACTGTATAGTGGTTTTATATGGACAATGTGGAAGATAACATGGAACTGATTTTATATAGGATTATTAGTAGGAGAGGTATTGCAGCAGTCTAATAACCCAGCAATAATAATCATGGCCCTCATTTGTCTGAGGCACGGTGAGAGGGGTAGGGATGGATGCTCGCTGTCGTGCTCATTGAGAATCGTTCCCGTTGCACCTCTACCACACCTAATTGCCACCGTTTCCTGCATATCCTTTGCTGATGATTTCAGTTTGTCAGGCATACCGCATAGGCGCGCTTAGTATTGGGGCACTTCGACACATGTTTGAAGACTATGGCCGGGAGAGGAGGTGACTTCACTATAGCCGTGTTTCAGAGCGTGCCAAAAGATTTAGGCTTCGTTCGTTTCGGAACACGGTCCGTTCCAGATCGAATTCGGCCTGTTACAAATCCGGCCTAGCCTGGAATGACCGTTCGGTTAGTATGGGCCCGAAACAAAAAAAGCCCAATCTAGGCCTTTCACACTGATCCTTGGTCCGGCATAAAGCCTAATCTCCATACCTCTGGATCCATACCAAGCGTCATAGGAGCGCTGGTCCAGACGGAGTGCGAGCGCCTGTGCGTCGGGCTGTTGGAGCACACGCGGAAATGGCAGTGCCTGGAAGAGCTGGTGCACGCGCGGTCGCCGCCGCCGCCACGCGCAGGCTGCGGGAGGTTGAGTCCGAATTGGAGGCCGCGCGGCGCCGCGCCGCGGAGCTTGAGGAGCGGGTGCGGCAGGTGGCCGCCGAGAGCTAGGCGTGGTACCATCTGGCGCGTGGCCACGAGGCCAGCGCCAAGCTCCGCGCCGCGCTCGACCACCTCCTGCTCCACAGCGGCGCCACCCGCCATCGTCGAAGGGTTCGGTGAGTCCGACGACCCGGCCTCGTCCCGCCACCCTGCAGCCGACCACATAAACGACGCGTGGTCGTGCTGCGTTGGGGAGAATGCGATGCACTTGGCCGACACGGCGGCCGCAGCGCCACCGACCACATCGGCACCGGAGGCCAGCTGCAGGTGGGCGTTGAAAGGACCTTGATGTTGCCTTCGGGGTGGGGGGGTGGGATTGGCGTTTCTGAAATTTAAAAAAACTTGCAGCGGAATTAGTTACCAGGAAAATCTGGATATTCTGGTTTTATAAATTAGAACTTTCTGTTTTTCCTGTTAAGAGAAATAGTCTTATTAATGTGGATTCGATCTTTTTTTTTACTATCAAAGATGTTGGTGTATGTCTAATAAGCAAAATACTTGACTTACAAAGAATCAAAGGTTAGTATTGCATATACCAAGCTAACCAAGCGAAACAACCATAAAGGAATAAACAAAGAAAAGCAAACCGAAACAAGCACGCAGGATTTGTTTCACCGAAGTTCAACGACTTGCTTCCAAGTCGTCTACGTCTCCGTTGAGGAAGCTTGAGTTGCGCCAACTCCAAGCCCGGTCTCTTTCAACCACTTTCCCCACTTCGCTATCTTGCTTCTTCTCTTACGGAGGTGAAGCAGACCTTCACAAACTTTCTTGTAGTAGCCACAATCCATGGATGCTCACAGGCAACGCCTAGCCGACTAGGAGGCTTCACCTCCAAGAGTAACAAATGCTTCACGGATTTGTGGCGTAAGACTCAAGTGCTCAAGATCAAAGAATCGCTCTACTCTCAACTCACTCTCAACCCAAACACTTTGGGTTATCACAAATCACAAAATCCTCACAAAGATGATGTTGAGGAGAGCTGCAGGTTGCTTTGGCTTACATGTGTGCGTGGGTATTCACAGCAGCTGTAGAAAGGAGTGGAGGAAATCCTTTTAAAGATGACCTCCAAAAACTAGCCGTTACAGCTTTCTGTTGGAAACCGAAACTTTCGGTTCCAAACCGGAACTTCCGGTTTTGTCGAGATAGCCGTTGAGAGTTTCTGCAGAAACCGGAACTTCCTATTTTGGGTATTTTTGGCTATTTGAGTGGAAAGCTTGGTTTGTGAGGTGCTCTATGGATTTTGGCTAAAGGGTCAAGCTTAGGACCTCATAAGGAACTTTCTAGGAAACTTTGGGCCAGAACGGAGAGGGTACCAAAAAACGGAACTTCCTCTTTTCCAAACGGGAACTTCCAGTTTTTCTGGGTTCCAGGCTTATGTGTAAGTGTTTGGCCATTGTGTTTCTCTCATCTCACATAGGTTTTTTATGAGCACCGAGACTTATATCAATCCATGTAGCATCCCTCTTGATAGTACAACATACCACTCAAGATTTGAGATGAACGATTACATCTTCTTGAGCTTTTGTATTTTCATCATAATGCCACCTTTCTTGATTACAAGTCTTGAGGGCTGTCAACATAAATGTTTCTTGAGCAGTTCTTTCTTGAGCTAATGACTTACTTGGAGTCTTTCAAATCATGTATCCAATAATCACTTTATGTCTTCAAATCATTTCGTGTTCTTCAACAATACTTGACACTCGTCATTGTGTGATTCCTTGTAGCTTAATCAGTTCATCGAGATCTAGCTCCACTTGCCCTTCTCTAAGCTTAGGTTCCTCGGCGCCAAGACTCTATCTTGCCCTTCTTTTTTTTTGCATGGTCCGTCGCGGCCAAGTGATGCCAATCCTTCACCATCTCACTCACATGAACCAAACAATGCTTCATGTATTCGAATAACCAATTTGAATGCCATGTATACATTTTATATGACCAAGCAAATTCTTGTGAGACCAATTCAAATAGAATGCATCCATGTCTCGTTTTACTTCCAATAGTTGCTTGTCATTAATTCAACCATAATCATGTGACCACTAAAATATCTTCAATATGTCATAGGTCATATAGCATTTTTGAATATCATGAACCTGCAATTTATTCTGTTGGACTAACCACTGCACATTTTCTCATAAAACATGTTAGTCCTTTCAATCACGTTGTCATCTATTTCACCAAAACCCACTTAGGATTGTAGATGCACTTTCAGGCGTGCATGGCGTGTGGCTAGGACGTCTTCTTGATTTTTCCTCTCTAGCCGAATAGTACTTTCTAAGATATTGGAATGGTTCTAGTCTTGGATTGCCATCTAGATTCACTCAAACCAGTTCTGGAACCATTCACACCAGTATGGGTTCCAGAGCAACCGAACAAGGTCTTAATGATTTAGCATTAGAATTGGGTCCATTTGGTTGTTGGAATTGAATTTATTATAGTTTAGGCACATATTTGACCTAGCTACATATTTTTAATGGAATGAAATGGAGTTGGAGAATGAAAATATAGCATGGTGATATATAGAATTTATTTTCCACCTCTCACCCTATGAATTGAGATAGGCTTAAAATTGAATTTTAAGAAATGGTGAAAAGTTAAATTCTAAGCCAAATAGGCTAGTTTATTATAGAGATTTCAATTCCACCAAATGAAAGGAGCCAAACGGGCTGTTACGTATTTTTTTTTCCTTGTTGCCAACTTCATGTAAGAGGCAAACGACTAGTGATCACTTTATTGGGCCCTGTATTTCAACTCATTCACTCTAGACCTCACTCCTCAAGTGCCCCCCCCCTCCCCCCCCCCCCCCAAAAAAAAGGAAAATCACAAAACAACCATAGATTTAATGTCGAATTGTGATTTAGCCTCGGTTTTATACTTTGTGTTTTAGCCATTGTTTTTCTTTTCAGATGAACCTACCGGTAGTCATAGACTTTTAACGATGTTAGAATTTTCCTGATTAGAGGATTTTTTAAAAGAAAGAAAAAAAGATTGAAATAAAGGAAAAGACACAAGTGCCCTCCTAGTCCTACTCCTTCCTTTTTCTAAATGGTTGTCGCTACGGACTTTGACCATTCATCTGAAAAAGATAATGGCTAAAACGTTTGAAAAACAGGCTAAATCACAATTGGACATCACATCTATAGTTGTTTTGCAATTGCGCCCCCCCCCCCACAACAAAAAAAAAAGAAAAGAAAAATAGTAGCACTAATAGGTTTTGTAGATATGTGTATGAAGTTTGAATTCTCGTGCTATCTTTGCTCCCTCCTTCAGCGATCCCTCATCATCGTCGCTACCATTCATTGTCCTGTTCGTAGGTGTTGGACTTAACGTGAGGTTGAGCAAAATCTCTTTTCCCTCCCGACCCCCCCCCCCCCCCTCCTTCCTCCCACCCTTGCCATGGCAAGGATTTGGGTCGTCAATTAGACCCATATCCGCTAGATCCATGACTCAAGTCATTGGATCCCTCCCCTAGGTGTTCGATCTAGCTGCAGCGATTTCGCATCAATTGCTCCTCGCCATGTCTACCATCATTGACACCCCTTCCACCACCGCATCGAGCTCGCCCTCTAGATCACTAATATTGGGATTCAACGACAACAAGTCATTAGTCACAGGCTCTTTCTCACACTCGACCAGAGGAGAAGAGGCCAATCTCTTACATGTCGGCGGTTGATCCACGACATCTATGATGATGGTTCGTTAGAGTGGCATCTTCTTTCTCGATGTGCAACATTTGCTTCATGAGCAATGGAGGCCAATTTTCCTACTCACCATACATCATGACCATATCGCCAATTTTCCTACTAATCATCGCCGTCAATATCAATCTCTAAGGCTCCACCATAGTTGTTTCCTTAGGTTTATGGATGCCCTGTGCATGACATGCCTGAGAATATTCAGGGTGGGTTAGCATTCTTATAGGTTTTTGCATCTTGTGCTTTGCACATTTTCCATGCAGATTAGACTGCATCATGATTAATATATATAATACTATATACATAACACATTTACAAACAAAATTTAGTGATCACTCTTTTTCCATGGTTTTGTTTGAAAGGCGAGGAAGAGTAGCACTCGCACAATTGCTAGTTTTGCTAGTGCTAGACATAACACTCCTCTCTCTTCTCTCTTCCATCTTATATAAAACTGATGTGGGTCAATTAAAGTCAGTTTGAAAACACTTATGAGTTGATTTACTTTCTAAAAGGTATTCATTAGAACAATGAACCAATAAAATATAATTGTCATTTTGCGTATATTTGTAAATTGAGGTTTGTTTGTCTTATTTGGTGGCAGGAGAAAGATGAAGTAAGACATAGATAAAGAATTATATGATTAATTCCGTCTACAGGAATGTTGGTCGTTGTTTTTTTAGCAACTGATCTTGCCCTGCTTGCTGAGTTTTTGCATGTACATCTTTCTAATCAAATCTTGAACATAGGATTGTAGTTGAGAATTCGATCAACTTTAAGATGTATTTTTCTATATAATTCTTCGGCTTGTAAACTTGAAGATGTATTTTTGCCTTAAGGTGGTGTTTGGATAGTGATTGGGTTGAGCATATGAAAATAGATGGACTGGGTTGGGTTTAGGAAAATAAAACCTTTTCCCATTTCAGTGTTCCATAGTCATCCGTGGAGGAATAGCCGGTCATGGAACCCATACGCAGGAGCTTATCTTCTTTTTCTCTCCGTGCTATTTGCCCCCTTCTCCAGTGCTCGACCATGGTGGATCCAAAATTAAAAAGTAGCCAGCAGTAATCCAAAACTGAGTAGAAATCAATCCATCTCTTTGTGTCTTAATATTTTCTCACCCTACCAAAATCGTAAAAAAATAGCTACCAACAACCTCAATCCATTTGATCTTGAAGTAGCTCCAACCTCAAGAAGCAGACCCGCAGCACCGTGTTGGCGCCGTCCTCTGCCTCTAGTAGGGTGCTCGGGCTGCCCCGCCACCATCAACGCTGCGCTCGGGCCACGTCGCCGACACTAGTCTTGCCACGTCGGGCCTTGCGCTCGGCCGCCAACACCGCCTCCCACCGCGTGGTCTCCCTCGCTTGGGTCCCATCGGCTCCGGCCTCGCCCTTAGGCCGCGCCACCGATGCTACTTCTAGCCTCGTGCTCGGCCCCAGTTGTTGACGACTGCACACTCCGCCTCATGCTTTGGCTCCTGCCGCTGTCACCACGTCCAACCTCAGATTATGCCTCCTATCTCCAGTCGCTGCATCAACCGTCCGCTCATGTGCGTCTCCCTCTCTGGTGTCGAGTTCGTCTTTCTACGATCTCCACTCCAAGCCTTGCTCTTCATTTCTGGGCATAACCCACCCTCCCCGCTGAGTTGAGATGGCCGAAAAATAAGAGCCTTTTTTTTTTAATTCTTTTTTTTAACTCTATCCCATCTTATTTCTTTAACACAGTTCGAAAATGATATTGGACCTCCCCCATTTTCCTCAACCCAGCCTGCAACCTAAGCCTTTTCTTTCCCCTAAGCCTTTTCTTTCCTTCGTTTCTTCCTGCTCCTATGCTCCATAGCCCCCGACAGTTTGGGCAGCGGCAGGCAAGCGAGCCGCGCCAGCTTGGATCTGGACGGCGGCGGCTTGGCGTGGGCCACTGGCTCCCTCTCCTCTAGGCCCTAGGCCCAACCCCAACGAACGTTTGCATCTCCGGGAGCTGCACCGGAGCAGATGGGAAGAGACGACGCCGAGAAGGAAACCAAGCGCCGCAGCCAAAGACATGGCCGCGGCAGCAAGAAATCCCGCGACGCCTCCCCCTCCACCGCCTCTTCGGACTCCGACTCCTCCATTTTCGGTTCGTCCCGTAGCCGCAGCCCCGAGCCGCGCAGCCGTAGCCACCAGCGCAGTAAGTCTTCCTCGTCGTCTCATCGCCACCGCCGCAGCCATAAGAGTAGCGGCCGGTCGCGCAGCTCCCGCGAGGAGGACCGGCGGCGGCGGCGGCGCCGGCGGCGGCGGGATGAAGAGCGCGGGAGGCGCGATGCTGATGGGTCCTCCAGCTCGGGGTCGGAGGAGTCGGACAGGAATGAGGAGGCGCGGGAGATCGTCCGTGATATCCTCAAGGAATTCCCGGCCGTCGCCTGCGAGCTCCGTCAGGTAGGGTTTCTTAGACATTTTCATTTGAAAATCTCTTGAAAGAAGATATCGTTAAAGGATGGATAAACAAACTTCCAAACTAGACCTCCGCAATCACATCTATCTGAAGTTTTGGCAATTCATAGTAAAGCAATATCTGATCCAAATAGGATGACATCGAGGCTACGCCTGATTTGTGATCATGTTCAGTTTATTGGGACATTTAGGGTGAATGCCTGCGGTAGCTCTAAGCTGAGCGAGAATGGTATGTTTCACTATTAAGGGATGCCATAGATTTGCGTCTGAACTCTGAACAGATTCCTGCGTTTTTTATACCAGGCCGCATTGCATTTATGTCATGCATTCTTGTAAACTTTTTTTATGCATTATGGTAGTAGATAAACTACTATTCGTGGGTTCTAGCTAGGTCTGCAAAACGGTTCTTCCCGAATTGCTGTGTAATGGACCAGCAGTTTTGATATGGACGCATGATTTAGAGTTTGTAAAATAAAATAAAGTGGTTTAAACATCTGTTTTAGTCCAAAGCTGCAGTAAGATAGCACAGTCTTATACTCTCCATATCCCCACAGCTCTTGTTCACAGAATACCTAGAGCTAGAGATGACCAGTTCCAAGACCTCTTGGATGTGGTGGTTTGCTGAATGAGGCTGTAGTAGCGACATGGTGGTTAACTATCTTATGCTACCTTAGAGGATGTAGAATGGTATGGTGGACTACGTAAGAATCTCGCTGTGGATTGTATTAAGATAATAATAAGTGAACTTTAATTTAACTTCTTTGTTGTGAGAGCTATTTCCTTCTAATAAAATGATTATACAAAGGTGATAGGGTGAGGGAAATTACACCCGCATCGTAGCTGAGTCTTTTGCAGCCGTGCTTAGTATGAAATAAGCATTGCCCATTCCGTCCACTATGAATTGAAAGCATGAAGTGAGTGAATAAGCAACAAATAATGCAATAGAAGTTAATATGTCAGCAGAATAGTTCTATCACCTTTTTACAATGCAGTCTGGTAGATCTGTTGCTGAAATGATACTATCAAGCTGTTTCTGTTGATAATTTTTCATCACTGATGGATAACAGAATATATCTTGCACCATTGTCCACATATGTAACCTGCATAACTTTGTAGAAAAATTGGGTCAATCAAATTGCTTATATGGATAAATTTCGATACGAAGAAAATAATTGTAGAATTCTACATACTATCGAATCTTTATGTTCTTGGTGCCTAGTTTAGTTAGTTTTCCATCTAATTTGCAAAACTTTTGTATATTCTGATTGTCGATGCTATTATATCGAGAGCCGAAACAAATGGTATCTTTTTTTTTTTACTCAAATTCTCAGGAGAGCATATCATTGTATTGAGAGAGGAAAAAACAGCCCCATACAAATGTAATCTCCCCCACCCCCACTCCAGGCTGGTCTGTGAGAGGGTGTTAAACAAAACAAAGTTGTACTCAGAAACAAACACCGAGAAGTGAGGCCTGACCAATTAAACCCCTAAAACTCTTACAAATCCACTAAGACTGGGCCCAGCGCTTCCAGCTTGCCTGCTCCTGCAAGACACCACATATGTCGCTCATCTGCAAAGGTACGCGTCATGGCACTGATGTCGGGGCTAGCACCTTCAAAGACACAAGCGTTTCTGTGTTTCCCAAGCAGCCATGCGCACATGACCACCATCGAATTGAAACCTTCCTCTTATCTTTAGGGACACGTTTGCTTGATCTTCTCCACCAATCTGCAAAGATCTGATCACTATCATTAGGAATGCATTGTTGAAGACCGAGGGGTGTGACAACATAAGACCAAATTCTCGTGCAAAGACTCGTGCAAAGATCATTATCATTAGGAATGCATTGTTGAAGACCGAGGGGTGTGACAACATAAGACCAAAATTCTCGTGCAAAGACACATGGAGATAACTAATGCTGAATGGTTTCATCTGCCTGATCACAAAGAGGACATTGATTGGGATAGGGAGATTTCGCTTTGCTAACCGATCTGATGCCCAATATCTGTTTCGAACTGCCAACCATAGGAAAATTTTGCACTTGGGTGGCGCCCAAGTTTTCCATATGCGGCGCCAACGCTCAAACATAATGGACACATTAAAGAATGTTTGATAAGCTGACTTGGATGAATAGGAATCCTAAGCATCGAACCTCCATGTGTGCACATCCTCTTTGGTGGTTAGCAAAAATTCCTGGATAACATCCCATAGCTGAAAAAACTAAACAGACCAAGCATAGATAGACCACCACTAGACCACTGATGATCAAGTAGCACATCAGCTACATAGCAATTCTTGAACTTATTAGGTACCGCTGTGTACACGATTGGAGCAAGGTCCTTTATGCAGCACCCAAAAGCCATTTGTCAGTCCAGAATAAGGTATTACCATTGCCAACATGAGAAACAACTGGTATCATGTTTGAATCTGAGTGATTAGGGAATACAGAATAAAATGGTAATCAACATGTTGGCAGTGCTCGCTTTCAGTCGCGCTTGTTGGAATTATCTTGGAATTCAATGGAACCATCAGCTGCAGTTCTTTCAAACTTTTCAACAAGCAAAGTCAGATTTTCAACATGATTTCTTCATGGAAATATTCTCAATTGCCGCCTGGGAAATCCGGAAGCAAAGAAATGAGACCAACTTCAGATAACATATACACTCCTTTGATAATTGGAAGGAACATTTTCTCACAACAGCAAATTCTCAATTGTACAGATTTAATTCTTTGGACAAAACGCTGTTTCAGTGGTGGCTGGACAGCCTCTCTTAGTCTTTTCCTTTTTCTGTAGCCTGCTTTCCAGGTTTATTCTTGTAAATGTTTTCTCTTTTTCATTCATATATAATATACCACAGTAGGGGCTTCCCCTACTGTATTTCCCAAAAAAAAAAAAAACATGTTGGCAGTGCCGATGGCATATGTGAACATGCAAGGCTAACAATTGAGTAAAAAATTTATAATGTATAACTCTTACGTGAAAGAGTTTATATGAAATCATACTCATAATTTATCATGGTGGCATCATTTATCCTTGAGTTTTTTTTTGTTTTTTTTTTCCCGAGTATCCTTGAGTGTTATTTATCTTGTGTTGGCTTGTGATAAAATGATAAGCTTCTTAACCATCTACAATTTGTTATCTATGACATCTAAAGTAGAACATTGGTCTGCAGTGTGCCCTGCAGTGGTTCATGTCGTTTGTCTAATTGTTCATTCAAGTTATTTTGTTTAGTTCTGTGCGTACTTTTTTGTATTATTGCATGTTACACATCCTAATTTAAGGTAACTCATGAAATTTGTTAACTTGCAGCTTCTCCAAATGATAGACAGTGGTGAAGGCATTGATATTTCTGAAATCTCTGACAAGCCATTAGTGAAACGCTTGAGGAAACTTTTCCGAGCTCTGAGGCTGAAACAAAGTGCAAGTGGGGCTTACTTGCTGCCTCAAAAGAATGAACCCACACTTGATATCGTTGGATCAGTATTGCTAGACGGTTCTAAACATTCATACAATGAAAAAGAAAATTCGGTATCTCCAAATGGAGAAAAGTTACCTCTGTCTAGTTTTGACGTGCAAAATAAAAATGCTATTTCTTCCGAAGGGACAAAAGTTGATGTGGAAGCGGAACCTCCTAGGAAAAGGTAATACTTGGGTGCCACAATTTGCTTTGCTTGATAATATTGTTCAGAGAATATGGTTGTTCCTGTCACCATTTTGCTGCTATAAAATACTTTACAACTTCTATTGGATACCTGCAACTGTAATGCAAGTATCCATATGCCCTTGTAGTAATATATTGTTTGATTAAATACTTAAAGTAGATGTTTCTTCCGTTTACTTTATGCTAACCACACTACATGGCTTTTCAATAATTGAGTATTAATGTTTATACTAACTAATGCCACACATATCAACTTACTGATTGTATTTCAAGGCATTGGTAGCTTGGGAACAAAGAACAGAACGTCATATCATCCAAAACAACGAATAATGCTAGATCTATATATCGTTTGTTGCCATTGCGTTCTACCTGCTGATGGTATTGGCATTTCTGGATTATAAGCAACATACACGATTGTAGTAGCTTAAGTTTTTATACTTCATTTCAGTGCAAGTTGTCATTCCCATGCCATCTGAATGACAACTATGGGTATTAGTATTGCCCAGTTTGTTTTCTGATAAATATTGTACGTTTCTCTGAGTATTGGCGAAATTGTTCTTTGCTTAATCCCAAATGAATAAACCGATCCTAATTATATAGATCCACCACCAAACAAGCTTGGTTAACCAACTGAGAGAACTCTTGCTCTGGGCTAAAAAAATATCTACTATGGATAGCATGGCAAACGAATCACTAACAAGCTGAGTTATTAGCTAGTTGTATGAGGCAGATTATGGTCTTGCTAGTAAGTGCCCCACAAAGGCGTCTGCAACAGTTCTTTATGCTGTTCTCGTGATTTCATGATGCCTCTAATTATGATCTTTCCTCTGGATGTTTCTATCCCAAGTTCTAATGTTGGGATAATACTGCCTAACATGATGTAATGTTACAAAATGTTCATTTCCTTTTCAATTTCTTACCTGACACAATAAGATGCTTATTTCTCTGTGTCATGGGTAGCCTATTAGGGGTCTTGGGCCAGGTATGCAACAGTAGCCCAGCCCAGTACTGTAGCGGCGGCTACTGTAGCATCGCCTAGGGTTAAGTTGTCCCCTCTTCTATATAAGAAGAGGTAGGGAGTCATTAGGGATTAGGCAAGAACAGATTAAATCTACTGTTCTAGTATCATCCTGCCATTGTGGTGTGGGTGCCATTGGAGAGGCTGTGCTGCTGGGTTCATGGCCAATTAATCAAGGTTCATGACACTCTGGTTACCTTCAACTTGTTGACATATAATCTTTTGCTCTGTGCAGGGTTATTGGCCCTGCAATGCCATCTCGTGAATTACTAGCTGCAGCAGCTGAAATGACGGAGGCTCTTAGGTGCCGGTATGTTATTTTGTACAAAACTACGTGTCACCCAATGACTGGCTGTATAAAAATCTCATTCAGTACATCTTGAAATTCTATCTCCAGGGATGCCGAGCTGGAAACCGATGATGATTTGCTCATAGGGCCCGCACCACCTGCTGTAGTTGCTGAAGCTGCATCTGCAAATGAAGCTGAGCGATTTGAAGAGGTAAGTTATCAGTCATGACATATTTTTAAAAAATTCAGCCTTTTGTCTCTTGGACACTCTAGAAACGTGTATTTGTCTCCTAGACACCACTCATTTCGATTTTGTCTCGTGGACACTAAGAAATTGTAATGTTTGTCTACAGCACACTCCAGCAAAAAAATAGGGCATTTGAAACTTATTATCACAATGCAAAATACATTACAAATTGAAGTTAGCATAAATATATAATATTGTGTTTCCTACTTACATTTTTTTAAAATTGTTTACATAACTTTTCTACAAAAAGTAATATTTATTTTTAAAACCAACATGTGCAAATAATCATGGTAAAATCTATAACAAATCACATGCGCAGGGAATACAACATTCTTTATGCTAACTTTCAATTTGTAATACATTTTGTACATTGAGATAAATTTTTTTTTAAATAATACATTTCCATTTCGCTGCTATAGTGTGTTATGTCCAAATATCGTATTTCATAGAGTCCACGAGACAAAATCGAGACAAGCCATGTCCGGTAGTCAAATACTCCCTCCATTTTTTAAATATGGTCACAGTTGACTTTGACCATCAATTTTGACCGTTCGTCTTATATGTTTTAATATGATTCAATTTATCACTAAACATTTTTGAAACATGACTTTTTATGTGACACATTTGAACAGATTTTTTTGAATAAGACGAATGGTAAAAGTTATTGATCAAAGTCAACTGTGACTATATTTAAAAAACAGAGGGAGTACATGTTTCTTAAGTGTCTAGGAGCCAAAAAAACCCTTTTTTATTTGACATAATTTCAAATAAGTACTATACAAATATTTCTTATTATGAAGTTTGCGCATTGTTCTGTTTGTAAAATCACGTCTAGATTGATTGTTGCTGCATGTAGTTGCATGTAATCTTTCTTTGCAGTTGCAGTCCAATCACAACAGCAGTACACTATCCTTCATCAAGGATATATTGTGTGGGCCATTTTGTGTGTGGGTGCACCTATGAATGGAGATGGTAGCATAACAGGGAGAAATCTGTGCTATTTTGTGTTGTGTTGTTTTGACATATGTTTGTGGAACATATGATTAGTATCTAAATATTTTCGTTCTGCAAGGTGCTCCACACGGAGTAATGATTGTGGTACTGATTAGCTATAAACATTAAGCAGACACTCAATACTGCTTTTTAGACTGCATGACATGTCCGTTTCAATTGATAAATGTTTTTTTATTTAATTGCTATATTCAATTGGTTATCATGTCTTCCGGTCGGTTGTTTGTAGGTTACTCGAATATTGGCAGCTGACACAAATTCACCATATGATGTTCTGGGAGTGAATTGGAAGATGTCAACCGATAACATGAAGAAAAGGTTGGTGAATATATTTTGTAATTGACATCTTTCAATTTGTTTATTAGGAAAATGTGACTGCATCTTAATTCTTAAAAAAGCTTGATTTGTGGGGGGTATGACGGCCCCCGGGCATTGCTTAAGGGGAGATCTCTCATGTAGATCAAGAAAACCCCTGAACCCCCTTTCCTCCACCCTTACACGGGCACCGTACCTCATGTGAGTGTGGGCCAGACCTTAGACCTGTGCTTTGGTTCGGAGTCGGACGAGTGGATTTTTTTAACCCAGCTTGAAATTCGCCTCGTGGGGAATTGAATCCAGGACTTGAGCACCCTAACCATTCGGCTAGAGACCCTTTGGCATCTTAATTATTAAGACCGATGTTACAATTTTTGTCTCATCATGCAACATTAAATATATTTCCCCCCTCTTGTCTACTCAAGTGTTTAATCCTCTTATCTTGAATTGTAGGTATTGGAAATTGTCACTTTTAGTGCATCCCGATAAATGCCCTCACCCTTCAGCACAAGAGGCATTCGTGAAATTGAATAACGCCTTCAAAGACTTACAAGATCCTGATAAGGTACATGATTTCATGGTTCACTCATTCCTCAACTTAAAATAGGTTCATTTTATCAAAGTGTAACGAAGCGACCATTCTTTTGGCAAGTAGTGAAGCAATAATTTTTTTGGTTTTGTATGTAGAACATAATATGTTTGTATCATGATAATCAAAACACACATTTTTTTTAAGTGCAGACAAAAAGCTGTCACATAAACAACGTCAATGTATCTACTTCCTGTCAGTGCAGAAATGAACATATTTGCACACAACTGTCCTAAGACGAAGTGGTATTTCTCTTCCAGTGATAAAGCAAATCCTAATAAGATTAAGCACGTCATTTTTTTTTCTTGATTCAGTAGTTTGATTATACATGAGAGAAAAACATACTGATTTTGTGAAATGTTTTCCAACGATACCTACCATGAATATAAATACGTTTAATCTCGGATAATCCGGTATGCTACAAGGATCAAGGAATCAAACAAAAGAAACTTCTTTTGTGGCTACGGTCTATCAAAAGCTAAGTTTAGCTGTTGCTTAGTTTATTAGATGCATGGTTATTGTTATTTCAATAAACTGCAGGTATTAATCTACAAGAAACCTTTTGGTTTGTTCTCTGGAGTAATGTTATCATTTCTAGCCAGCAATATCCCTTGTCAGTTATTGATCATTCTGAAAACTTTGGTGCCAAGTCCATAACCATTACTAATGTATCTAGGCTTGTTTGGGAGAGTTCCAACTCCTGGTCTCTTGCAGAAACTGGAGTTTGTGGCCAGCTTGTTTTCATTCTAGAATGATGACAAGATTGTCCACCAAAAGATTCCGATCGGTTCACCCCAGCTATAACTATTAAGTATTCCTTGAGTAGAGCTCTCCCCAACAGGCTAGCGTCTGATCTGGTGGTTTATTTCAGAATTGGAATCAATAATTGATGCAGAGCTTCTATTATTTTATCTTTAAAATGACCTTGAAGTGATGAATCTTCTTGCATTTGATGAATAATTCAGATGCGATTTTATTAACTCATAAAGTGTTCCACCATTCTTGCTTACATTATTGTGCTGTGCTATTCCTTTCATTTTTAGAGAGGGGCAATAGATGATAAGATAAAAAAGAAAGAGGAGATGGAACAATTTGAGGTAATTTTCTTTATGCCATATGCGTATTGATTTACCACCTTCCTAGTGTTGAGCTAAAGCACTAGCACTTCTCATAGCTGCACTTTTAATGAAAACCATTAAGTATTTTATGTTCATGTTTCTTTTCTTTCCAGATTGAGCTTAAAGCAATGCGTGAAGCTGCTGAATGGAGACGATTGCAGGGTAAGTTATTGTAATATCAAGACTACTCATTCTGGTAGTGATAAATAAACAACAACAATAACTAGCCTTTTAATCCCAACCAAGTTGGGGTAGGCTAGAGATGAAACCACCAAGGTTTAACTTGAAACCCAGACAAAGCAAAAGCGGTAAAAGAAAGGGAAAAAAGAGCGGGGAAAAGAACAATAAATCAAAAAAAAGGGAATGATAGGGTGAAATAACATACACAAATGCCAAGCAAAAGGAGGACCTGGAAGGGTATAAAGCCAAAAATCAAGGTTCTGGCACATGGATTGCTAGTCTCCATAAACTCCTATCTATGGCTATCTCCTATCAATATTCCAATCCTTCATGTCCCTCTTAACAGACTCCTCCCAAGTCAATTGACTAAAAAATCGATGCGTATCTTAGTGTTGAAGGGCTACAATTTTTGTTCATATCCTGATGTTGAAGGGCAGGCCTGGCACAGTGGTTAAGTCATCCCACTTGTGCCAAGAGGTCCTGGGTTTGACACAGCCTCTCTGCAATTATCGTAGGGGTAAGGCTTGCCTCATATAAGCCTTCCTCAGATGCCACTTTGTGTGGGAGCTTCCAGCACTGGGTCTGTCCTGATGTTGAAGGGCAGCAATCCTAATATTTACTCCGGATATGAAATCCTGTCTAGTGTCCCTTAGCATTACTATCCATCGTATCAAAATGAAACCTATCGTCCTGTTGAGTGTCCCGTAGCAATACTCATCTGTCATATCAAAATGAAACCTATCTCGAAATATGTCCTAGGGTCGGTGGCACAACTGTCCCGGTGAGTCTAAATGCATGTTTGACCCTGTTTTTTTAAGGTTTGTTTATTTGACTCTGTGCCCATGAATGCATGGACTGTCTTTTCTGCAAAAATAAGTTGGGATCAGGGTTTCAATGGCTTTGGCGTCACTGCCTCCTCACAAATACAAAGTGCAGTTTTAAATTTAGTTACTTCATCGTTGTTATCGTCAAAGCACAATAACATTCCCATGTCCAAAGCAGTTCTGTTATCTATGATGCTTTCAACTACTTAAAGATGTCTGAAATGAATTAAATTACATCTTTACCATGTTTCTTTGACTGGCACGTTACCAGGTAAGAAAAGATTAATGTACTCACCTTCCTATGTGTGGATATCCAGAGAAACGCTCCACCGCACCCTCTAACTATTCCAAATTCCAAAGTACTATGTCCATGTGTAAGTGGCATATCTAACCATAGTCAGCGCTTGTCTAATATTGGACATGGCCGTAATAATCATTTGTGTGAGGAGCCTATGTGTATGTCAGATCAGGAAACAAATTGGAGTTGTTACAGGGTAAGTTTCCTCAGGGTTGTGGCATGGCTGTAAATCGACAACAACCGGTAGTGGAGCACACTGATGAAGTGTTGCTGGAGTAATTGGGGCCCTTAAGACATACTCCCTCCTTTTTTAATTGTTGTTGTGTTAACTTCTTACATCAACTTTGACCATTTGTCTTATTAAAAAAATAATAAATATTATAATATTTGTTATAATTTGATTTATTAATAAAATATTTGAACTGTAACTTATAGTTTTATTATATTCGAATACTTTTTTTTGAATACGACGAATGGTTAAAGTTGATGTAAGAAGTCAACGGCAACAACAATTAAAAAATTGAGGGAGTATAGGGCATGAAGATTCTGTTTGTGATGTGAGTGAGCATGCATTTAGAGTGTGGTGGCAAGATCAACTGCTTAAATTTAGAGTGAGATGAATTTCAAATAATCTTGCTACCTGTATGACGAATCAGTAATTTGTTCGTGAACATGTTGCTGATTTAGTTTTTTTTTTTTTTTTTGGTTTATGGGAAACAAAGAGGACCTGGTATGCTGGAATCATTCTTACAGAAAATAAAGGACGGGTTTG
The DNA here is from genome assembly GCA_001182835.1 of Oropetium thomaeum. Lineage (NCBI taxonomy): Eukaryota > Viridiplantae > Streptophyta > Magnoliopsida > Poales > Poaceae > Oropetium > Oropetium thomaeum. The sequence continues at coordinate 1,705,921 of LFJQ01000032.1, forward strand.
AGAATGGGCACACCAGTTATAATGTGTTTCATATGTTGCAATCTTAAAATTTGTCAACTTATCAGATCTGTAGTACATATGAAATGAAGTATGCCCATAGAATTTTACCATCAAATTCATCCTTAATTTAAAGAAACAAAAATAGAAAAGATTAAATCTGGCACTGTTTACCATATGCAGAGTGTCCCTTGTGATTTTTGAATCTTGATATCAAAGATGATTTTGACAAAGATCTTTTGGAGGTTTGATAACTCTTCATGTGTTCTACCTGTCATGATTTTTATTTAAAAAAATTAAAAGTTGATACATGTAAAATTATCACATTTTCATAACCGGGACGCGCGCCCCGGTGGGTGTCAAGTCTGCTCGCTTTTTCTTACTGCACAAGGGAGATTTGTAGATAGAAGTGAGATTAGAGAAGCGAAGTGGCATGTGGAACGTGGCGTGTTAGTCAAGGAGCCTCTAAACAATTTGATTGGCATCACTATGGCAGTCAGATCATAGGATTAGACCATTTGATGAATTGGAGTTGTTAGCATGTGTGTGTTGGTTGCATGCTCCGGCGTACATGCGTGAGGAAGGTACATGGGTGGGAGTGGGAGTGAATCCTTGTGGGTTGGCACTGGCAGGTTGGGCTGAGGAATAACTTGTCCGGGAGAGGTAAGGCAATGGAACTTAGTTGACTTGTTGCTGGGCCAAGCTGGCTCATTTACCTTGCCTTGCTGGGATAGGAGAGGGACGAAATGACCAGAGAAGAAAGCTGGTTGTGGTTATAAAATAATGAGTGGGTCAGATGTGAAAAGGGGGCTGTAGGTGGGATAGGTGGTGTGTGCGTGCAATAGTTAGGCCGGCAAGCACTTAACTGTTTTGAAGTAGGGCTGAAAGTGGATAATACAGGGGTAAAGACTTGCTGCTATAGCAACCTTTTTTTTTCCCCACTGGTGCTGCTATATGAATTTGACCGTTCTAAATGGAAAAACTGGCTCTGTAAAATTTTGTTGAGAGCTCCAGCCAAGGGCTTATTAGTTTCCTCTATGATTATAGGTTTCTTACACTGGATTGAACATTGGGATATGGAAAGGTTTCTATGTGAGGAAACTGTCTCTGTAAAATTTTGTTGAGAGCTCCAGTATTTAGGGTTTATTAGTTTCCTTTACAATTATTAGTTTTTTACATTGGATTGAATATTGGGATCTGGAAAGGGTTTTAAAGACATTGTAGTAAAATTTGAGGAGGATAAATCATTTTGGAATACTTTGTATCGTCTACAGTCCTGTAAAGTTTATCTGCCTTCTTGGTTGTTCCTTCACTTGAGGACTGCAGCCCTGTGCACTACTGCACTGTATCTAGTATAAGATGTTGTAAACTTTTGTTTTTTCTGCACGCACTCAGTTTAAAGGCCATCTGATTCCAATCTTAGTCATCATGTTCATTCTCATTTTAGTAAGACAGGCATGTGAATATCAAGTGACAGGGAAACATCATAAACGTGTAAGACTTTTTCCTTTCTTTTTGTCATGCAGGTGTATCCCTGGAGGGTGATGAAGAACTTTTGGCAGGTCCAAAACAGGCACCTAAGAGAGATGAATGGATGACTACATTGCCACCTGAGAGAAAAGTAATGATAAAAATGCTTACTTATTTAATTGTTTTCTACTATTGCCAAAAGGATGATTACTTTAATCATGGTCTCTTAAATTACTTGCATGTAAACATCACATTATCTTTCTCGCAGGCTGGAGTGCCAATGCATTCAACTAAGTCATTTAGTATGCACGGTAAAGAAGGACGTGGTGACACAAGTGCCTGGACTGATAGTCCTCTTGATAGAGCTCAAAAAGCACAGCAAAGGTACAATTTTGGCATTATTTAGTCCCATTATGACATTTCTCCACCTCTATTTTTCATAACTTCTATTCATATATAAGTGGATTGTCCCCCTTTTCCCATGAGCTTAAGCTTTTGGGTGGCACTGGTTGGTCCATGAAACTCAATGGTATCAAAGTGGGAGGTCTCGAGTTCGAATCTTGATAGATGTAGTTTTTTGCAATTTAAGTTCTCTGCTCGAAAATTCCATGTCTGCGCCCTACGGGAGGGTGCGTGTGAGGGGGAGTGTTGAAGAGTAAGTGAATTGTCCATTTTTCTCCATCAGCTCAAGCTTTTAGGTGTATCTGGCACTGCATGTAACGCAATATGGCATCAAAGCCAAAGATCTCGAGTACGAATCCTAGTAAAGGCACATTTTAACAATTTGAATCCTCCCTTCAAAAACTGCACGTTTGCGCCCTATGGGAGGCTGCACGTGAGAGGGAGTCTTGATGTATACTGTAGGTGTTCTGGACCAGATTCGGCATGGGGCCCACCTATCTGCTAGAAGGCCCAAATGGGTACTATTCACACTCATAAATAGTACCCACGGGTACTGTAGCACGACGTCCCTAGTAGATTACTTGCCATTTAAGTTAGATAAGATTAGCTTAGAACCTTCCAGATTGTAATAGGTTACTAAGGGATCAAGTAAGTCACCTCTATAAAGAGACGATATAATCAGATCTAATCAAGTAATAGAAAAAAGGGTTTATCCTCAAATACTCTTCAGCTCTCAAGCCTCCCTGCACCACTGCCTCCCTGTGCCCTAGCCGCCGATCAGGCCCTAGCCGGGTCTGACCATAACAGTTGGCTTATCCATCAAAGTTAGGCTTTTGTGCATGAAACTCAATAACTTCTAGTGTTGTAGCAATATTAGTAAAGAGTAATCAAGTCAGTGTTATCATTTGCACCTACAGGGATTGAAAGTCCCCATATCTGAATTAAGCATTTAATACGTTGCAACTTGTATGTACTCCCAGCATACTAAATAAGATTTACTTATTTCTTGAGGCTAGTCGTTGCAAACACTATATTGATGGGGCTGATGCATTGACACCTTACAGAGTCAGTTTGGAAGTACTAGGACACTACTCCTGAGATAGTGTTGTGCTTCAGCTATTTGACGCCGGTTTCATTACCCAACTAATTAAACCCCGTGACTCAAGTGAACATTTTTTTAGATGCCTTGCAACAGTTTGATAACTACTGTAACATATAGTTACATTGTTGATGTTGTGGAAATGATGTGCTCTAGGCACATGACATGGAAATCCTATGCATCCAACTGGCATGAAAGTGCAGGACTTTATTAGGAGGAAAGATATTTTATGTGCTATACAAAAGTAAATTAGCTGAAATATATTGCTGACATTACCATCTTTTGATAGTAGTCATTGACCTCATATCATATGTCATGGGCTGTCATAGTCCTAAACAAGGCCCACCCCTGAGGCCAATTAGAGTTAGGAATAAGGTGTAGGTTGAATAAGGAATTAGTAGAATAGAGGCACACTCTAATTAGAGTAAGCCACACTGTATTATGGAGGACATGACAACGTGAGAAAGCAAGCAAGAAATATGTCAAGAGTTTATCTCTCATATCCCTACCCTTGTGGTGCGGGTGACGCCTTCGGCCTTCTGTCTTCACGAGGTCGTGCTGATTAGGTTCAGGTTCATCTACATCAGAGAACGGATGGGACATCATCTTGGAGCATGGAACTTATGGAAACATGGCAATGCATGCGTCTTTGAAGGCGAAGCTCTGAACATGGTCGAGTTACAGCGATGCATGAGGAATGATCATCATCTATGGTGCCCATCCGGAGCTAAAAAGCTCCTGGCATTTGGTGTAGGTGGAGTTGTTGCCCAGCTAACTTAGTGGCTGAGGTGTCTATTCTGGTCTAGTATTTTTTTCCCTTGTTTTAGTGCTGTCTTGTTTCAGTGTTTGTTTGTATACCGCCTCCACTTTGGTCCGGGTTGAGGGGGTGAAAATTTAATGGACCGATTTCTCTTCTCTTAATACAAAGATAAGCAGCTCTCAAGAAAAGAATGTGGGATAATGAATTATCCTTTTTGATGCAGCTATTTAGAAGCCTACAATAAAACAAAGGCGATTGCGGAAGGGGAGGACTTGAAGAGCAATAACCCAGATGCATCAATTGTAGATAAATACAATACGTCCAAACGATCAGTGTCTCTTGTCCAGAAGCACCGAGACAGCAAGAAGGAGAAAAAGAAGCAAAAACAAAATGAAAAAGAAGAATGGGAGGGAAACCATCCATGGAAACCATGGGACCGCGAAAAGGATCTGTCTGCGGGGCGGCAAAAGGTCACCTTAGATCCAGAGAACATGTCACAAGGATTATCCTCCCGTTTTGCATCTGGAGCTGTGCAGAGAAACTTCCTTTGAGCAGTTTGGAACTGTAACGGGCCTGATTTGTCTAATGCCAGTATGACACCGGTACACATGAAAATAATCACTATATGGGGTTCACATTTGAAATGAGTTAAAATGGGGGGCAATCATGATGTGATTTGGGCTTCATATGTTCGTTATACGATGTTCACATGTGAAATGAGTTAAATGTAGTTTGGGCTAAAATGACAGTATGGTTTCCCCTGAACTTGGTCCATTATAGCTGATCCTTAAAGGATGCTTAACAGTGTGTGCATACCACAAGAGTAATATTTGAAATGGTGAAGTGCATGACCGGCACTTAAACTTGTCTTGATATAAACTTTTTGAAGGCATTAACTGAACCGCAGCTTTATGTGAGGTTTTTAGAGGGACTTGTAAGATTGATGCAAAACTGCATCTACACTTTTGCATATTGACGTTGAGAATTGTATCAGGAAAAATGAAGAGAACATCGGTTAAATAAATATATAACACAATTATTGAAAATTGCAGTCTGCATACAGTGTACTTTTGGCCCAATTTGGATTTTAGAGTTGTATTATGTACCTGCCTCAATGGTTAGATTCAAAAACTAAACATTTTATTACTAGACAGTTATTTCCGTTGCATATGCTCTGGTTCCGGTCGTGCTTGCCTTTTTATGTGCTTGCCGGAAAAGTAGTGAATTATATTAAGCTATAACGTATCCAGAATGGCAGATTTCAGATTAAGTCGTGTAGTACCTGAATCATCATCATAGGTTAGGCTAGTGAATTCGTTTTAAATATCCAATAAAACCAGTAAGGCCTCGTTCGGTTATGTGGGGAGCCTTTCCCACGTAAATTCATTCTCAGCAGGGATCAAGTGGATCCAAGCTTGTTCACTCAATCCCCATGTAGATTGATTCTCCTTTGTTTTTCAATCCCAAGCATGTTCGGCAGACAAGGATTAAGAACCGAGGGTTCGGTACGTCAAATATTTGTTGAAGCTGCTGCTCTATGCTCGGCATTATGGCTTAGTAAAAATGATGTTATTTTTGACAAATTACCTATTCCATCTTATCTATAGGTGTTGTTTAGGGATACCCACTGATTGCATGAGCTCACATACAAAAGTCTGAAGAAGATAAAGTGATGCTTTGTCATGCATGTCAATCGCTAGAGACATTGGCTACGTAGATTTTTGCCAACAAGAGATAGAGATTGCCTTTAATGATTCTTTATATCTAAACTTTGGTTGGTGTTCACTTTAGTTTCTCAAGTTTGTGAATTAGCTTTTCTACTAAGTATTGTAATAAATGAACGTTGTGCACCTCACTGAGGTGGAAGCAGAATATTGTATGAACTTGATAATAAGTCTGTAGGATGTCGATTTATGATGTCTCACTCTCGCTCATGAAATCGAGCATAGGCAAGTGACCAAAATTTGAAGTTTCGTTGAAAATCATTGCGCATGTTCCTTTCCTATTTGCATCGGCAGTAGAGCAGAAAAGGCAGCTACTAGACAATGATTGGTATGAGGGCAACAGAGCCGAACAATGATTGGGAACTTGGAATAAAAATCGATGCCGCCATTGAAAAAAGAGGAGGATGGACCTCTGGAAGGCTGCAAGATCTGCACCGAACGCATCGTAGTGACGCGGTGACGACAATGGCGCCGTCGCTGCCTGCTGCTGCCGTCCTCCGCTAGTTTGAACATGTGCTCGCCTCATGCTCGTGATCGCCTCGCGCCGCCAGCTCGTCAGGACTCAGGACCCGTGCTTATGCGTTGCGCCTCCGGCTACTAGCGAGGAGGAGGTGTGGGAAGGGGTCGCCATTACGCAATCCTCACCTTGTGCCAAGCTTGCCGCGCGCCGCCACTGCTCTTGCCTTGCGCCGCCACGGGATAGGTTCATTCCACGAGAGCAGTGGTTGGGATTGGAAGTCGACTAGGGAGAGGGGATACTGGCCGGTATGGGCCGGTAAGTGATGTTCGCGAGGCATAACTGAACAACCATTCCCTTTGTGGGATAGGATTAGACCTCCGCGCTGGCTGATCCACTGGTAAATGCCCAGTTTCCAGTCGTTACCCGAGAAGACGAACGAGGCCTAAAAACACATGAGAAAGCGGTTGTTTGGCGAACTGATGAACGCATGTATAATCCACGGCACACCAAATCCACGAGGCTTTTGGTTTGTTGCTATCTGCATATATACCCATGCAACAGACAGACATCATGGATCAAGAATATAAAACTATAGGTAGAGCTCCGTTTCCCGTGCATTGAACAGCTGCCCTAGCCAATGGGGTTCTTGCGATATCGTTTCCATGAAAGCAAAAAAAGTTCTTCCAACGAAGAGGCGAACAACTGGGTGTCCATGATCAATAGATCGGAGAAGCCGACAGAGGAGACAGTACTAAATTGCTTGCCCGGCCAATTCGATCTCATCAACGGGCACAAGGAAATAGCAGTCAACTAGAATCCCAATGCGGCAATGCCGTGTTTCTGTTCTTGTTGTTACATGCTTAATTATTTTAAAAAATTATCTAAGTTTGGATAAAATATATGAACTACCAGAGGCGTAGAAAAGACCATCCTATCAATGTATGCAGCTTAAGCACACTAGATACATCACTTCCTGCATTCTTCTCGCATGGACGAAGTCTCATTTGGTCCAAAAATTGTAAGTTGATGATGAAACAATCCTATTTGCATTTAACCTTCAAATCAACCAATCTCTAAATAGGTGGTGGGTATAAAGTCGTCCAATTGATTTGGTCTGCAAATTGGACTGGCACTACATGAGATTATAAGAAAGTGACCTCCTTCAACTCTGCATGAGACGGGCCTGCCTTCGTGATAATAAGGTTGACTAAAATTATTTTGTTTAAACATGAAAAGATAAATCATAATTTGGAATAATCAGTTATTGGCTCCGTTTAGCAAATGTTTACACACAGCTACAGAAGCAACACATTGTTTCTTCGATCGCCATGGCGGACCAGTAGGCATGACAATTTAACCTGATGAGACTTAACGGGTTTTGCATCCGACGGGTGCTAGTGTGGGTGACATTTGTCACCCATTGGTGCCACCATCTGCATCCGACCCGAGCACCCGCAGGTATGGGTTTTATATCTCACCTGCGGCTGATCCGAACTCGATCTAATTAATACTTATTGACGCTGGATTTTGATCGGACCCACGAATCAGTTAAAGTCTGACCCACGGGTCAGACACGTCGGCTCGGATGCGGTTGGGCTCGAGAGAGCGAAGGCGAATCGGCTGGACAATAGGGCCGATAGAAATGTAGAGCAGAAGATTGGGCTGGCGCGAAAGAGAATGGACCTGCGGAAGCCTGGTCCGCGAAGTTATCTTTTCCTTTTTCTAGTTTATTTTATTAAACATCTTTAGGGTTTCTGTAACCATGGATACGGTTCAGACCCTCTTCGACCCCCAGTATAAAGGGAAGGCCGAGCTTGTAAAGAACAAACCAATCAAAACAACAACAACTCTCTTTCGGCGCATCGCCACCCCTCCTCGCGGGGATCTCGTCTTCTCGTGGGTTGAATTAGCATTTCAACCCCCCGAGAGGTACGGATCCCCCTGCAATCTGGGTGCGTGCTTTTGATCGATACTTTCTTGATTAGGTTCAATATTCCAGTTGTTCTTGTGTTATCCAAGTTGCTAGTTATCCGGTTCTGTGGATCTTGGTTCATAACTATAGGATTGGTGATCTGTCTCGTCCTGACGCCTCGATCTGCTGTATTTTTCTGCGTTTGATATGGTATTTTTTGGTGCTTGGATCCCGGTACTCGAGTCATCATAAGAACCTTAGTTTTATGTGGTGGCGCAAGGTGCACGCGGAGTCCGCCGATTGTACATGGGGCTGCAACGGTTCAGTCAGATCTCCTAGCACGTGCTGGATGGTTTTCGATGTGTATCTTATCTGTTGTCGATCCCATTTCACTTGTTTTGCGTTTCTGTGGGTGTTTAGCATATAGCCCGTGTCCGCGTCCCTGTGTACCATGAAGTAGCACACGGGCTCTCCGATCTGTCGGAAAGTTATCTTGCCATACTTCGTCCTCGACCGATCGGGTGTGTTTTATGACTTGTCCGGTGTTGAACTATCTTTTCACTCCCCACCCACCCCACCCCCTACAGGGTTCTTTTTTGCATGCCTCTTTTAGGTTTCTTTCCCCATTGACGACGCGAGCGAGATCTGTGTCCTGATCGGCCAAAAGGACATACATTATACATTTTTCTTTGGTCGATTTGTGTGTTTCTTGTTTGGTCGCCCCGGATCAGGTGGAGTCACGGTTCTCTTTCTCATTTTCACTCGGGCGTTGCTGGTCAAGGATAGGATCTGAGCTCTGATCGGTCCAAGAGATCATAAAGCTATACCTTTCTTCCACCTAATGCAAATGTTTTCTACCCGACACGGTGCATGCGCTGGCTCGGCATGCGTAATCTACTTTTTGACCCAGTTTCTAGACGCAGCCGTCAGTCAAAAAATTCGTCCTATTATTCGTCTCCTGTTGTGAAACTACAAGCAGGGTCTGGGTTCCGATCCTGTTGGAAATATTATACGTCATGTCTGCTTTTGGACGAATCGGACGTTCCTGTTCAAAACAGGATGAGTAATCAAAATGGTGTTAGGGTTTGTTTTCTTCGCCTGCGGCAATCGTCTCGTTTCAGTCTATGCGCGTAATAAAAAAATAGTAACTCTGTTAAAACCTCCCTGCTTTATTGTACGTCCATCGGGCGCCGATACGTTAGGGACAAATGCTTTTTTACGCGTATCGGCCACGAGTCCCCGTGCCGCAGTCCGATGCGGCTACTGTACTGCACCCTTTATCTAATGTTCATCTTATCCTTAGGCCGTAGCCCCTCATCCCTCTCATGGTCTTATCCCCAGGATAAGGTTGAAGGGTAGGTATACGCCGCACATTGACCTACGGAGGCCGATGTCCCCTGTGATTTAACGTTTTCTCCTTTCTTTTTGGCAGTTTGCATGAAAACCTAACTGGCACGCCCTCTTCCTAACGCAAGGAAGCCCCGAGTCGCCAGAATTTGTTCCTGCATTGGAGTTAAACAGATCTCCCAGCCCACCCATGCGAGTTTCTGAACGAACAATACTGAATCCTTTAGTTATTATCATTCATTAGTGTAAATATAAGGTAATGAGTATTAATATTTAAACAGAGAGTAATATTCTATTGGCAAAGTTGCAGGGCACACCGATAACATACATTTACGTTAGGCACGCTGAGATTTTGCTTTTCGCGCAGAACACACTACAAAATTGTGAAATTTATGTTGGACACACTAAAGTGTGTGTTTAGCATATTTTAAACTTTTTTACCTCCTTACACAAAATACATTAGAACTTGAAACTTTGCATAAAGAAACACTATTATATTATCTGTCTACGTTCTTTTTCTAGATTTTTTTCAACTGTCTGAATAACTTAATTTACAAAATAAATATTATTTTTAGTGAAAAGTTGTTCAGACAGTTGAAAACAAATCTAGAAAAATAAATGTGGATAGATAATGTACCAATGTATCTTTATGCAAAGTTTCTAAGTTGTAATGTATTTTGAGCAAGGAGAAAAACGTTTGAATATCCTAAAACTCCACGTTAGTATGCCACATGTAAATTTCATAATTTTGTAGTGTGTTCCACGTGAAAAGCAAAATCACAGTGTGCCTCACGCAAATACATGTTTTTGCAGTGTGCCACATGCAATTTTCCCTATTCTATTTTTTTCCTTTATCAATGTATAAGTTATGAAATTTTGAACTAAATTATGATCATTTCTAACTTACACGCATTTAGGTGTTTTAAAAAATGTATACAAAATTTTATGTGTAGAGGTATGTATGTTGTCAAGCCAAAAAAAAAATCCAATTAAAAATTAGGGGTGGTACAGCTTTTACCCAATTATGAAGGCTAATTCTGATTTTGCCGTTTCCCCTAACAAACTAGTACTTTACCCTACTCCATTATATGCACTTAACGGTGTTAAATTTGATGAAATCAGACTAAAATATCCCTGCTACAAATTCTGAACAACATATCAATTAAATTTGATATATTGAGTATTCCATTGTTTTGGTCAGTATTTGAACAACATATCCGTTAAATTTGATATAATTTTGCACATTTTCAAAACAAATTTGACACTATGAAAAACAACAAAAATATTTCACAACATTTATATTTGTATAGATTTAGCAACATTCCACCAACAATAACAACATCCTATCAACATGCATAAAGTCAACAAAAACAATATTTAGCAACAAGTTTCGATATATTTCAACAGCAAATACTTTAATAGTAAAAGGAGGGAGCCCTGCCCGAGCCTACGTGCTCACCCACACCCGCCAGAGTGTCCCCGCGCACCGTGCTCGCCTGGGCACTTGCTCCCATGCCCGCACCGGGCCTTGCCTTCGCCTGTGGTAATGTTCGGGAGGGAAAGATGCTGAGAGAAAGTGAGGATAAGGTAGAAGAGGTAAGGATAATTTGATCTTTTTGTTTTATTTTTTAACATGGAAAAATGTGACCTTTTGACAAAAAAAAAAGTAGGGGTAAACGGCTGGTTCGTTTGAGAAAATCAAAGGTAAAATCGATAAGTTTCAAAACGGAGGCAAGATCAGAATTAGCCTTAGTATGGGGCCAAGAACGGTATAGCCCCTAAAAATTAAATGGTTTTTCAGGTTTACAAAAATGTGAAGAAATGTTAAACATTGACCAATAATGACTCGATGGATTCAATGCCACATTCAGCTAAACTATTAAGATGCCAAGCTTCCACGTGATAGATCAAAATTTTCCAAGATTTTAGAGAAAAGAATCAACTGATTTTGACTTTATACGACAAATTTATACAATTGAAAGTTTTAATATTAATCAATATAAAAAAATGAACCCTAACGCATAAACCACCCTCAACCTTAACCTAACTGTCGCCGCTGCCGCCCTCTCCTCTATCCCTCACGTGCCGCCTTCTCTCCCTCACGCGCCTCCGTTGTCATTTTTCATGCGGTGTCGCCTCCTCTCCTCCCCCCATCCACCGACTCTCCCTCGCACCGCCGCTGGCCTGTCTTCCTCGCGCGGTGTCGCTCCCTCCCTTGACATCTCCTCGTCTTCTCGCGCCGCTGCCTGCTATTCTCTAACGCGTAGCCGTCCCCGCCTCTCGTCTTAGTCCACCACGGCTGCCGCCTCCTCCTCCCTAGCCGTCACCTCCTCCCAAGCTGTCGCCGTGCCAACATCGTCCTCCTTGCTGCAGGTCACCACCGTGTTGGGACGGCCCAAGCAATGCCAAGCCTCCGTACGGTGCCGTGCCAACACCAGACCGTGCCATGGGCAAAATCCGGTGCATGGCACAGCCCGACAACCCGTGCCAGGCCAGCACAACACAATTTGCTTTCGTGCTGCGCCGCGCTTGGGCCTTGCCAAGGTTTTGGGCCGGTTCGAGTCCTAGATCTACGTACACGGTCAGCGGTGGAGGACCCATGTGGCCAGCTATGGCGGTCGCCATAGCTTGGTTCTGGAGCGAGTCCCCCCTTCCCCCAGCAGCAATTTTCCCACGGCTTGGTCGACCCACGAAGGCGTCCAGGATGGCCGGAATGTGGAGGTCGACGGCGAGCTCTGAGCAGCGTCAATGGCGGACAGGTGGTGGCGCACAGAGGTCGGCGTCACCGGCGAGAATCTGTGGACAAAACTGTGTCACAGAGGGTAGGGATGAAGCAAGGAAGGCGTCTGTGCATGAATCGAAAGAACTTACTCGAAGGAGGAGGAACCGAAAACATGGAGACGGCGCTCGGTATTTGGACTGAGGTAGAAGAAGACCTCGTTCCCGGCGAAAAGGAGCGGTGGAGTGTGATTGTCTGATGGAGAGTAGAACAGCAGTAAATGGAGTTTATTTGGCAAGGTTTGGCGTCTCGTCAAGGGCTGTGGCGTGCTGTCCACACGAGGGAGGCAGGGGCGGCAATGGTGGCCAATGGCACGTGCGCAGAGGAGCAGGGAGAGAGAGGAGAGGGCAGCAGCAGTGCAGAGCGACGGGACAGGGCGTGGTGCAGTGGGCAGAGGGATGACGTCGTCTCCATGGCGTGGATTGAAGGGCAGGGCACAAGCAGGGCGTGCGGCTGCTGCTCTGCTGCTCCGGCATGGATAAGCGTCGGGGCGGTGCTGCTGCGGTGTTTTGCGCGAGAAGGAGCAGAGCAAGGCAGTGGGGAAGAAAGGCGCGCGTCCAACGAGCGAGCGCTGCGCTGTGCGGCCTGCGGCGAGCTGTTTCGGCAACGGCAGCATTACGGCGAGCAGTTGGCGGGCGGGGCGTGGGCAGCTCTGAAAATTTGAATATTTTCGGAATTTGAAACATTTGAAACCATGCTTCCCACGGTATGAAGATTATGAAACTTTTTGTATGGTTTCCTGGAATTATTTCTAACATCTTTTATGTTGATCAAAAGTTGACATTGAGGCGACCCGCCCCTGAACCCAGGGACCGTTCGTCTGATCCAAGATCCTTTCTAAGTGATACTCGACGAAGCGACTATTCACATGGTACAACAAAGACCGAGAAACAACATAATTTACAAGATGAGAGAAAATGGTTACAATCTTAGTTCGTTACAGAAATCTTAAAAACAGAATACGGCATACAACTTTCAAATACAGGTTTAGCGAAAGCATAAGACACGATACAGACTCCGACTCTCGTAGACTAAGCAAAAGCACGTGCCTTGCCCACCAGCACTATGCTACTAGCCACCCATAGTTTACTGTAGCGAGTCACAGCGATCCCACTGAATGCTTCTAAGATCTGCGTGTCGCTCTTTCCACTGGTAGTGACCATCGCCAGCACATGCGTCGGTGCTTGAAAACCACGTATCGCAAAACGTGAGCTTCTATGAAGCTCAGTGTTGGGGGGCCTAGGCCTATCTGCGGCCCCTTTTCGAAGGATGGCGCAAAGCCCACGAAGGTCTGCGATAAGCCCACAAAGACTTGCGATCAAGAGAGCCTTCGGGACCAAAGGGTCCTTCGATCTTGTTACCCTTCTGCACTGAAAGGGAGGCTCAATGGGAGGATAAGGCTCGTGATGTATAGAGCACGGAGGTTCAGTTATGCATGTACTAGAAAGAATTAAATTACCGAATGCCCCGTGGTAAAGTAGAAAGATGAGGATATTCCTGTAATAAGGCTAATAAAGGTGTAATAGCTCTAGCTTATATAACCCCCCAAGGTCATTGTAACAAAACAACAATTGATCCCTTAACGCTTCCTACTACTCACTTTCCCTTGCCCTCACGCTCTGAGGAAAATCTAAATCCAACACTCAGTAAGACCGACCCGTCAAATTGGCTGTCTACAGCCGACACCTAGACATGCAGGCTGACTCAGGATATGATATCTTGCATAAAGGACTCGTACTACTTGAAGCTACTCTGGTCAAGTTTAGCCTCAAGCAAGTGGTTAGGAAAACATAACTTTAGTTTGCACTAGTCTGAACAATCATAGAGAAAAAAACAATAGATACAATAATAATCATTATAATCCAATCATAATCATAACTTAACATCTTAATTAAATGTGGTACATTTCACAAGCAAACTTATAAACTGAGAATGGCAGCGATTCGAATCGATTTACACCTGCAGAAATAACCTAATCATATGACACGTGCGCGTCCCAGACCGCACGTGGCAACCGTTCATACTAGATCCTGCAAAGTCAATTCCCTCCTACGCTACCTTAGCAGTGCCACATCCCATCCCACCAAAACACACGTCCCAGACGGTTTTTGTGGAGTTCCACACCTGCCCACCCCAGATCGTCTCCGATCAGACACCGTAGGGTAGGTTCGACTTTACAATCACTAGGTTACGTAGGTTTACTAGGCCCTATCATTATCCAGCATATGATAAGTACATTCAATGCTCGAACAGGCTCAGACCACACGGATTAGATAGGACTACGGTCACCCTGGACCCAGTCCAGTTGCCGACCTACTTTTCTCCTGTCTGACCCTCCAGTTTTATCTTCTATTAATCATACATAGTCATGCTCTGCATGTTTCAGGAGGTAGTTTCATTCATCTCCTAGCAGTCGCGAGCAGCGTCCACTCTGCTCGACTTGTACCGGTAAGTATAGTTAAGCATAGCATGCTACCACGGGTACCTATACCAACATATCGATAGGGTTCCCTAAGGAGACATATGCAGCTAGGGTTTGAATCAACTCCTGGAAACCTAATGCACGTACACGACACATAGTGATAAAGGAAAAACTTTATAAAAAGGTTGTGCACCGGGGCTTGTCTTGATCTCCTGCTTCGGTGGTGAGAGCTTCTTCGGTGAACATGGGCTCCGGTTCTGCGACTACCTCGTTTGCTTTGACGTCTACATGATGCAATAAGAGGTGTTACCATTAGTGATATGATAATATGGTGTTTTCATCATAGATAATATGGTGTTTTCATTATTACTTCTAAAGAGTTTACTCATGTCAGGGTGAGTTCACTTAACGATTTTCGACTACGGCATTTTAGTAAAGTAAATTTATTCCCCTACGACCATGGACTAAAATAAAGTGTCAGATCCTGCCAAGAGATTATTTTTAGTTGATAGTACTCTCTGAAATAGGATTTTTGGAGTTGAGTTGAGGTTGAACCGAAGTCTCTGGATATGAAAATTCACATAAGTTTCTGTTAATTAAACTTAGAAATTTAAGAAAAGGCAGTAAACTGCATGATAAAATCACGAAACTTAATAGGTGCACTTGCAAGCCTCTATAATAATATTTTGAATAGGGGTTGTGATGTTTGGTTGACATGCATAATGTAATTTAGAAAATAGTGAATTAATATGACAGTTTTGAGAATAATTACAGGCATGCATAGAACTTTCTTAAGATTAAATCATGGGAAAATTTCAGGAGGTCATGCATGTCATGAGACATCACTGGCACAAGTCTCAGCTCCAGAAGAGCTCTGGAACTCCACTAATAAATCAAAAATAGAAAATATTAATCTATTTATTTAGAATGTTCCATGGACTTTCCATGAAAAAGTGTTTCATCAGAAAGTTAGTGCATTCTTCAAGGATTCTATAGAATTTTGGTTCAACATAGTTAGGGCTTCCATTGATTTATTACATAATTTACAACATAAGCTAGAAAATAATAAAAATCAATTAAATTCAAAAACAGGGGCGGCGAGAGCTCGCCGGTGGCGAGTTGGCGCCGTTGGCCATCACGACCTTGGTCAGCAAGTCAAGGAGGTTCTAATGGGGGTGGTGCCGAGCTCCGACGATGACCGGAAGGCCATCGGCGACGAGCGGCGACGGAGGAAGCTCAACGCCAACAACGCGCACGGCGGAGGAGAAGGTTTAAGGTTCGATTGAGTGGTCAAGAATCATCACCGTGCTGCGCAGAGTCGATTGGTCGGTGATGAAAATCACGAAGATGGCCGGAGACGAGTTCATCGGCGAGCTCTCCATGGCGACAAAGGCGGTCGAACGACGGTGAGTGAAATTCGGCGGCTCCGGCGAGTTTCTGTGAACAAGAACAGGTCACGGAGTTGTGCAAGAGTAGGAGCAACAATTTGGAGCATCAAGAGGGGTAGTTCTAAATGGAGTTGGCCGGAATAGAAGAAAAACGTGGCAGTGGGGGCGCTCTGGACCGAGGTAGACGACGATGCGTTCCCGTCGATTCAGGGCGGCGCAGAGCAATAGCTTTGGAGGGAGTTGAAGAGAGTGGAGTGGAAGCTAAATGGCACGGTGGTGGAGTGCGGAGAGCTCTGAGTGGGGCTATCCACGTGAAGGGGACAGCGGCGGCAATGGCGGCCGGGGCGGTGCTCACGCGCGGAGGAAGAAGGGAAGCGGGGAGTGACGGTGGCGCATTTCCTTCTTGCTCGGCGTTTGCTCAAGCGCACGCACATGCAAGGATCTTAAGGAGCCGCTTGGCGTGAGTGGCGGGTGAGCGCAGAGGAGCGGCGGCGGCGATTGGGCGCGCAGGCTGGTGTTGCGTGTGCAGAGGAGAGAGTGAGAGCGGGAGAGGGCAAAGAAGAGGGAGGAGCGGGATTCCCGCGCCATCTATGGGACGGGACGGCCAGGCGGCGCAGGCACGGCCGGTGGGGTGGTGCAGCCGCGCTGCGGTTGGCCGGCGCCGCGGCGCACGCAGGCTTTTCTTATTAGTTTTTTTTTAATTTTCAATAATTCAAAAACTCCCTTTTGAATTCCAACAAAAACTGCACTTCTCGGGTTCGGAAAATTTTGAAAATATTTATGGGCACTCAAGACAGCATTTTGCAACAAACTTTTATTTTTGGAAGAAGTCCTAGTTCGGCTTCAAAAATTTTATAAATTTTCAACGCAGATTAGACTTGTTTGAATTTTTAAGGAGGTTAAACATTTTCAAAAAATTCTGGTAAAATCTCAAAAAACATTTTTTGAAAATTGCCATGCAAAAACATTAGTATGGTTACATTGAGAATTTGATGGTTTTGCAAAAGTTAGATGGAATTAATACCCGCATGCCAACATTTTGGTACTGGAGTCCAAATCGCTTGATTTTTTTTCAAAAATGCTCAAAAATTTACCATAATTTTTTGGAGGTTAATTATGGTTATAATGTCATTGGTTCAAGCAAAGATTTGTCTTTTGAGTGTGAAATTCATTTGATGAATTTTAAGTGACACCAGGGATGTCACAGATATTTAGCATATACAAAAATTTAATTTTCCTCCATTTGAAAATTGTTTGGAATTTTTAAGGGCATTAAATGACTTATTAAATATTTAGAATTCTCCAAAATTTTATTACACTATTTCCCTAATTTTCATGTAAAACAAAATCAATATAGTTTCATTTAAAAGGTTTAGATCTTGAGTGAGTCTACTTTGCTATATTTGAATATCATATTTGACTTGAAAAGAATTGTCCTTCATATCTTCTTTTAAAATGGTAGCGAGACAACGAAATGAAGATTAATTCTCATCTACCATAAAAGTTTAGTAAAGTTTAGGCACTAATTCCTGGTACAAAAATTGGGGTGCGACAGTGGTTTGATTCGTTTACGAGTTTAATTTTCCATGTAGCATGATTTTTGCACTATTTATTAAAAATTAAAGGATGTCTGAGAGGTAATTAGGCTCATCGGTTGTGTTCTTGATGATGTTAATCGAACAAATGACGTATGTTGATGACATGGTACGATATGGTGCAAGAGAATTAGAGAGAAATATCAGATGCACATAATGCATTTGGTGGACATGTGCACAAACTATTGACGACCGTAGGATCTAATATCGACGGCTCAGAATATTATAATTTTAGAAAGTTTCTCTATGATTTTAGCAACCATAAATCCATAAATTGTTACCATATATATTTGTTTTTAGCTGTCCTGATGCAATCCAATCACTCATAATGAGTTTGTGTACATGTGCATCAAATATATTTTTCCAAGAGATAGTGGGGAATGATTATTATGTAAAGAGAGATTTTGGAGGTTGACCATGACTTAACACGGAAGCGATTAAGCCAACCGTTATGGGCCACAGCCCCTCAGCAAGACAGGCAGCCCAGCCGTCGGCCATGTATATGGGCTTAATAGGTTCGTTCCATCGGCTGGCCGCTGGCCTATTCATTTTCTACGAAGCAGGTACTGCAGCACGCATTCTTAAAAAAAAAAAATTAAAAAAAATTCTGCAGCACGCACGCCTCGTCGCCGCTGCCGCATCACTAGTTCACGATCGTGCGCGCCTGTTTTGTTTGGCAAGGGAAGGGACTGGGGTGGCCCGCGGCGGTTGCTGTTTGCTGAATTATCGATCGGCACATCAAAAGCAGTATGGCTCCAAAAGGAAAAGGCAAGGGAAAATTCAAATGGAAACAACAAGTATGTATTGTATTATTTTGAATGGGCAAACTTGTTATACATAATACATTATAGCATAAATGCATAGTACTATCTTTTTTATTTTATCTAGATGAATTTACTTATAATTTTACTCCGTTTTAGTGGGAAAAAGAAAGAAACTTTTGTCTACGGAACACTCAATAAACGCGGTTTGATCTGTTTGGACATTACGAAATTCGATTTTGTCTCCTACACACTATAAAATTGTGATATTTATCTACAGCACATTCAAACATGAATAGATGATTTTTAACCTTTTTATCTTGGTGCATAAAATGTTTCATATCTTGAAATTTGATAAAAAAAATATAATATTGTGTTCCCTGGTTTTGTGTTTTTTTATCTGATTTTATTTTGATTGTTTCCAGAAGGTTTATTGAAAACTAATATTTATTTTTACAACCAAACTATGTAAACAATGTGACATAAAAATTCACATGTATAGTGAGCACAATATTTTATCTTTATGCCAAATTTCAAGTAGTAATTCATTTTGAACATCTAGATAAAAACATTTAAAATAGTGTATTTTCTTGCTTGGAATGTGTTATAGACAAACAACATAATTTTCTAGTGTCCAAGAGACAAAATCAGATTTGTAGTATCCTACAGACCAAACTATGTTTATTGAATGTCCTGTGGACAAAAATCCTAAAAAAATATCATCCATTTTTTCGATTTCCACGCTTCGCCATAACTAGGTTGTTTTGTTTTGGATTCTTGCAGCTCCGCTCTAGGTCCTATACGATGTCAGGTGCGGTGCGGGAGCGGGAGCGGGGAGCTGAAAATTCTAGCTTCGTCTGCTCCCTGTTATATTTCATAGGACAGAGAGTACACTACCACAGAACGGAAATTTCGTGAGGGCCTAAAACGCTCACGAAAATAGCAAATACTATCATGAAAATAACTCGTGAGAGCCGGCCGTCACGCAAAGGCACACACAATATTGGCGTCACGAAAATTCAATTTTCATGTGAGCTGGCTCTCAAGAAAACGTTTCGAGAGGGCAATCTGTGGCAGCCACTCCCACGAAAAATTAAGCGTCGTCAGATTATTAAATACTCACGAAAAATAGGTAAAACCCTCACGAAAATGCGTTTTCATGAGGGCTTCATGGCACAAGAAAAATAAGTTTTTATGAGAGCTTCATACCGTCACGAAAATGATTTCTCATGAGAGTTTCATGCGGCCACGAAAATTAGTTTTCATGAGAACTTCATGCTGACACAAAAATAGTTTTCCATGAGAGCTTCATACCACCACAAAAATGATCTAAACACACAGGAAAATTATCATATAGATCAAATGGCACCCTCACGAAAATTATCTTGGCCCACACGAAAATGTCTTCCAAAGCTACAAAAATCTACTCCCTCCAGTATCAAAAAGAATGCAGTTTAGGACGAGGTTATGGTCAAACATTGAGAATATAAATCATGAATAACTTTTAAATTATTATATTTAAAAATATAAAAATTATATGAGTGGATTCATCTTAAAAAATACTTTCATAAAATAATTTATATGTCACTTTTTCATAAATATTTTTATCAAAAACTAAAGTCAAAGTTGTGCTTCGGAGACCGTGTCGCTGTCCTAAACTACTTTTTTTATACCTGAGGGAGTACATAGATATTTATTGCAGCACACCCACAATTAATCAAATGAATTCACTCACAATTCATATGAATTAGTAATGCACAAAAATATATACAACCATAATTCATATCACTGAATCCAGTATCCACTAATTAATCTCAATCATATCATTGCGCACTTGAGAAGTAGCACATTAAGGTAACAGTACCAACATCCACTATGCACAGACCACATATATGCTGCTCGCATTGTAAAGTTCTGCTTGAGTGAAGCATCCCATGTCTCTACTCCTTCCGACAAAGTCATTAGTTCATCGACTAGAGGTTGCAATAGAACATTCAACTTTGTTCCTGGCTGCTCACGACCCGGTCAAGGCGAAGGAATATATATTCTGACTTCATGATCGTGGATGGGGGAAGGTTCAATGGGGTAACAAAAACTGGCCAACATGAGTAAGGAGCACCAAAATAGAATGGTTGGAATCCATCTATTGCAAAAGCAAGACGCACATTTCTAGTATCACTAACAAAATCTGGGAAGTCCTTATCGAATTGTTGCCATGCTTCCCCATCGCAAGGATGAACCATCTACCTAATGTAGATGGCTTATGAAAGCGCATTAGCCTTGCTGTGTCAGGATGTGCATACAATCTTTGCAACCTATCTTTGATGGGAAGGCACCACAACACTTTACGAGGAACTTTATTCTGATCTTCCTCATAACGAGAGGTGCCACAAACATCACAGTTGTCTTTATTTTGATTATCTTTGTAGTAAAGCATGTTTATTATAGCACACATCAATTTGATATATGGCACACCAAGGCCCTCAAATAGTTTCTTTGATTGGTAGAAGTTTTTTGGCAGTTTTGATTCAGGAGGTAAAAGCTCATGTATTGTTCCGAAGTTTGCTTCAAAGTGTGCAATTAACATGTTGTATTGCGATTTCAATGCTAGCAAGCGTGCCATAGCAGAAAGAGTTGAGTGTGTCGTGTTGTCATGGACAAGTTGATCAGCACTAGAAACCATCCTATAAAAAATTTGCGTAGAGGTAATTGGCTCCTCGTTAATTAGTGGTGGATATTCACCTCCTAGTTCAATTAGCATGTCATCCATGATCAGTCTCATCAAAACCCTCATTATTTCGATCTTCAAGTGGACTATCCACAACTGCCTCACCATGTGATGTCCATGTTTGGTAGTCATCCTTAAAACCAAATTTACAAAGGTGCATTTCTACATTAAATCTTTTCTGCCTAACGCAATTTCGATAATAAGAGCAAGGACACTTAATGGTGCCACCCTCAACAAGATTAGGCATAGAGAATGCACGATCTAAGAATATGTTTGTGTTATCAATCCAAACGTTTTGATGGACGATGTTTGAAGGAAGGAAGTAAGCCCAATTCATTTGAAGGAAACCCAACAATAAAGGAATGTGTGCTCATCGACAAAGACCTAGATTTGTGGGTGAGAAGCTTGAGCCGGCAGATTGAGGTAGCCGCGCTTCAGGCAGTGAGACCTAGGGTGGATTTGAGGTGGAGACGTGGTATTGGATCAAGGAGAGAGAGAGCCATATCGAGCCTAAATGCAGCGGAAGGAAATTCTATGGGTACGTATCGCACGCGCTTCGCTGTGCGGTACCTCCCCGATCTCTACCACGTCGGCGGCCTAGTTAATCTCCAAGCATTAGCAAAAGAAGCACGTCATTAGCAAACCAGCCGGCTTCCAGCGGTGGAAAACCATCGAGCCGAATCGAGAGAGACAGATCGAGCTGGGCAAGGAACCATAGCGACGCACTTTCCTATTACCACGCAAACTGCCGCTTTGTCGTCCCAGTACCTGCATCCATACGGATCTCATGCGGCATACACGCAAGCATACCGCAGCCGCGCAGCCATGGAAAACAATGGCCTGATTGACACGGAAGCGAATGGCGAGATTGCGCCGGCGTCAATCGTTGCTGTTGTGCCTGCGGTCGTAGCCCCTGCCGTTGTTGAAGTCATGCATCATCATTGGCCAGTTTGGAGCAGGAGAGTGCTAATGAGATCCATGGTTCATACTCGTAGATCACAAGGCCGATTGGACCATCGTTGGCATCAAATCATTGTCCTCTTTGGATGCAACCACTCAGATGATGCCACAACTTCCGACAATGGAAGTCACAGTGTCTCAGAGTGCACCCAACAAGGCATACTGTAGTTTCCTAAAAGTATTGAGATTAACATATTTATTCATATTGCTTGTTGCACTTTTTTCGTTAATTTTACATTGCCATAGGTGGATGATAAACACGATCGGACTATAATAGTACCTGAAGTTGGAATGGCTTTTAAATCATGGAATGATGCATATGAAATGTATAATTCCTATGCATTCAAAATTGGCTTTAGTACTAGGAAGAGCAGTACCAGGCAGAGACCAGATAAATCTATATATCTGAAGCGTATTGTTTGTAGCAGCGAAGGAGAACGAGGTCCCCATTCATGACATGACACTGTAAAAGAAAATGCTGCTACTAGGACGTCTTGTAAGGCTTGTATTCAATTTAGTGTTAGTAGAGACGAAATTTGGACAGTGCAAAAGGTCATACTTGAACACAATCATTATCTTGCAAGTCCAAATAAGAGATGTAAGTTAAGATCTCACAGACATATTAGTGAAGCGGATAAACATCTAATTGGTCAAATTCGAGAAGCTGGAATGAGGCCAGCTCAAGTATATGATTCTTTTAAGCAATGGTATGGAGGAGCAGAGAATGTACCCTTCCAACCGGTGGATTCTAATAATGAGACTGGTCGTGAGCGCAGGAAGTATTAGCCTGTGAATTGTATGTGGACACTTTTGGAATACTTGAAGAAAAAGCAATCAGATGATCCTACTTTCTTTTATGCCATACAAATTGATGAGGGCAATAGTGAAATAGACAAAGGTACCGGAGAAATCGTCAACTTTTTCTGGGCTGATGGCCAAGCTATGCATGTTTTGGTGATGCCTTATCTTTTGACACAACATTTCAGACCAATAAATTTGAAATGCCTTTTGCCCCACTTCTTGGAACAAACCATCATAAGCAAACAATTCTCTTTGGGGCCACACTGTTATATGATGAAACCATTCCTTCTTTTGTTTGGCTCTTTGAAACATTTCTTACAGTAGTGTCTAATAAGCATCCTCAAACAATTTTCACTGATCAATGTGCTGCCATGGCAGCAGCAATCACACATTGTATTCCCAAACACAAGGCATCGCCTTTGTTTGTGGCACATTTATCAAAATGCTGTCAAACATCTTAGTCATGTGATTGCTGAACATCCCAAGTTTCTTGCTGAATTTAAGAAATGTGTATATGAAGAAAGGTCAGTTGCATACTTTGAGAAGGAATGGCATGACCTGTTATGCCGTTTTAAACTTCAGGAGAACTCATGGCTCAAACATCTCTATGATATAAGGGAACACTGGGCTGCTATCTTTCGTGACTCCTTTACCGCTGATATGACATCAACACAAAGGAGTGAAGGTATGAATAATGTTTTTAAGAGAAGGTTTCGTAGAAAACTATGCCTTTCTGAACTTCTAGAAGAATGTGAGAAGTGCAGCACTAGACTTCGTGAAAATGAGTTGAATGAAGATCTAAAATCACGAGGTTCTAGCCCCATTCTTTATGCCAAAGATCTTCCAATGCTGAAGACTGCAGCTGAAGCTTATACAAAGAGACTTTATACAGAGTTTGAGCAACAATTTACGAATCAATTTTCATTCTCATGTAAACTGCTTCAATCTGATGGGCCAATCAAGACTTATAGGGTACTGCCTTTGAAAATAGAAGATGAATCAATAGTTCTGTTTAACTCTGAGGATACAACCATATCATGTTCATGTCGGAAGTTTGAATTCAATGGTATGTTTGTGTATATAATTTTTTTCTTACATTACCATTTAATTGATATAATTGACTAAAACATATTGATTATCTTGTAGGCATATTATGCGGACATGCTCTTAGAGTCTTCAATATCAATGAAGTTTTTGACTTGCCATCTCAATATATAATGCATAGGTGGACTAAATATGCAAAAAAGAGGATTTATTTGTGAGAAACAAAGAAGTGGGAAGGAAACTTTGAAAACACAGGCGGCATGTATTTCTAGAAAGGCAACTTCTATTGCATTGAAGTGCTCAGATTGGAAAGAGCTTCTTGATGATTTAGAGAAAGCTATAGACAAGTTGGACTTGGAAGCAGATAATTCAATAAACCAAAGACCTGCTACATCTTCCGTGGATACTGAAAATAGTAATGAACATGTTGTAGAAATATTGAAAGGTAAGGTGTCAATAAGGGCTCCTGCAGTTATAAAAGATCCAAAGTCTAAAAGGGCTAAAAAGTGCACTAGAGAAGAAAAAAAACAACAAGAAGATTATGAAGAGAAAAGGTACACTTATTAAAATATTTTCATTACGTACCTCATCCCAGTACACCAAAGAAAATTTGGCTTTTCTTTTCGTGAACAGCAGGTGAAGATTTAACCATTTCAGGGAACAATATAGAAGCTAGACAAGATCCACAACAAATGATTGTAAGGCCCATGATCTGTGTTTCTTTATTCTTTCTCAGTGTTCATTTCTTCGCACTGCACGCTAACATATAAGATTTTGTTTTGTTTTTCCCACAGGGATCTTGTGATGCAACAAGTGGTCTTAATACTGCAGCATCCAACTTTGTAGCCAATATGTACGAAGAATTTTCAACCATAGCAAATCCATTGGTCTCAGGAGAATATACAAGTCTTTTACTTGGAGTTGATCAAGAGGCTTCAGCTGCTAGAAAGTTACATTTTGATGAAGTAGCAAATATGTAATATTAAAGGAATAGAAATACTGGATAATTTTTTATCACTTCAGATCCATCAGTTCATATATATTTCAATCTCCAGAACTGCAAATGTATTTCAGTAATGACAAGACATGAGTACATCTTAGTTATTTGAGTTACTGTCATTATTTAACTGATAGTAGGTAGCCGATCTGATTGTGCATTACAATTGATATGATGAATCAAATTTGACATTGCCTTCACATGGCTTCCCATCTCCGAGCTTCTCTTCTTGCCTTCTTTCAACTGCACATTATATCGTATCAGCTCATTTGTTTCAACTGGTGAGACAATTCATCGAATATATGATGTGCATCGGTAGGACACGCAAGAAGGAGAAGGAAAACTTGCCTCAGCGTCAAGGTTTGGCTGCACGGCTGGAGCAAGATCACCGTCATCTACTCATCCATGTCCACCTTGCTGCCTTGGAACTTATGCCCATCTCAGCACTCCGTACCTCTCGCACCAGTACGTGACTATCGACGACCGGCGGCAACACCATGAGCACCGGTGGTGAACTTCACGAGTGTCATCCTAGCCGCATGTAAGCTGTCAAAGCCATGCGGAAGAGATGATGCAGAACGGAGCCGGAAGGAAAGAATGGGCGTCGGCCATGCCGCTCGGTTCTGGATGGAATCCATTCTCCGACCGCTATCGTCGCCGGTTGGATTTGTTTCCATCGGCTAGCCGTCGCTTGGCTCTATTTCGACTCATTTCATTCGGTCCCCCACTGCGTACGGCGTGCTTGGAGATTAACGAGGCCGCCGATGTGGCAGAGATCGAGGAGGTACCGCACGGCGAAGCGCGTGCGATACTACCCATAGAATTTCCTTCCAAATGCAGCGCACTGGGGATTCGAGATTGCAGCTTGGGGGCGAGCTCAGAGCTGGAAGAGTATGGGGCGCAAGTTGGAGAAGGAAGAGAGAGAGAGAGTTGGAGTGCCGCGTGCGTGTGGAGAGATGGGAGAGTGCCGCATGTGTGTGGGGACTCACGGGTAGGAGTCTTGGGAAGAAAGAGGGATGGTGTATGTTGTGTTGTTATTTTTTTCTTTTGTTTGAATCACGACCAGTAGTAGCGCAGGTGAGAGACGGAAAAGCAAAAAAAAATTGATGGCACGCATTTTTTGCTGCCAAGTTACCTAACTAAATGCAAAATGGAATCATCTTTGATAATAAGCAGGCTTCCATTGATGCATGACGACTGGTCTTCAGGAAGGAACTTAGTTTGGTGGCTTTAAGAGCCAAGCCATCCGTACGAACTCTGTTAGATTCTTTTTTATGTAATCTTGTTTAAGTTGTTATTTAGGGGATTCTTTTTGGCCTACGGCCGTGTACATGTAAATACTTTTCCTTTTTATGAAAAAAAAAAGAGGTAGGGGTCTTCCCTGCTGACTTCGGTCAAAAAAACTGGGCGGGTACGGGTTAAAAAATATTTCGTGGGGCGAAGACCCTCACGATATCTATATTTTTAGTGGCGGTTTTATGGTACTCTCACGAGATATATAATTTTATTGGTGATTGTAAGTCATTGTCACGAATTTAATTATCGTGACGGTATTCTACAACTCTCACAAAAAAATGTATTTACCGTGAGGGTTCAACGTGACTCTAACGAAAATGGGTGACTCTTATGAATTTTTAGTTCTACGGTAGTGGTAGAGAGAGAAAAAATCCAAGGTGGGAGGGAAGCGGGCCAGATCAGAAATAAACACGCCCCTAAATTCATTCCGCCACTGTACACGGTACACGTCGTCGTTGCAGCGTAGGGATCGCAAGGCCTTGCTGCGCCCGTGCTCCGCATGAACCGGGTGGTAGATCAACAGCGTCGATGAAGAGGCCCACGTAGAGCACAGCGCGCACCAGCAACACAGCAGCCTGCCTCAAGGTGACGGCTGGGTTAAAATGGCCGCCGGAGATACCTGTGGCTTGTGAGTAGACGATCACAAAGATCATAACCCCAAAGGACCAGGCAATGCTCAGGGTTCACCGCCATCGCAAATGTAGACGAATAATAGAGTGGCGATGAATTCGGCATTGACGTGTATGTATGGCGCGGTAAGGACCAGTTGGTACTCTTTCTCAGCTCTCCGACGTTCACATGTGGCACGAGAAGTGGATCTAGTGATAGATTCTTGTTGACGGGGGTTAAGTGGTGGGGCTGGGCGTAGACATGGGGCGGTGACAGAATCCTTAGACACCTCAACACAGCGGGATTAGAAGAATGATCAAAGGGACTTCCTTAGTAAGGTGGGTTACGAAAATGTGGGGTACAACAAATCAAAGATTAGTACAAAGGGCTCTAGACTCCTGCAATAATACGAGGGTGTAAAGTAAATTTTATTCTTTTCTTAAAGTTTTTATTTTTTATTTTTTTATTACTTTTTTATGCTTTTTTATTTATTATTATTGACTTTAATCGAAAACTTTGACTGCTCGTCTTATTCAAAAAATTAATTCAAATATGTAAAATCAAAAATTAGAATTTAAAAATCTTCAGTAATAAATTAAATCCTAACAAAATATTTGATATTCCTCATATTTTTTTAATAAGACGAATAGACAAAGTTAATGACGAAAAAAAAAGAACGGAGGGAGTATTTTAGAATATATTAATATTGGTTTTTTTAAACCCTAGTCTCTAAAAAGTCAACCCTATCTGCGTCTCCACCCTACACGAGGATGTAAAGTGAGTTTTTTTTTTCTATTCTTAGGTGCTAAGTTTTCTTCAATTTTTTTGATATTATTTTTGTTATTTATGAACAAATTAATATAGAATATATTAATCCAGTAGTCTAAAAAATCAACCTGCGTCTCCACTCTCCACTCATCCCCAAGCCACCGCTCCCTGTTTCTGTCCCTCTCACCCAGGCACTCGCACCCCACACTCTTTTTTTTCTCAAATAATAATGATTTAATTATTAATTTCAAAAATAGGGGTCGGTTAAGATAAATTACAGAAATAGAAGGCAGTCAGTAATCGGATGACCGATAAGGGATCTATCGGTCGTCTGAAAACCGATAGCCTATGTGGCGGTGACGAGGCGTCGACGTGGCGTCCAGGAGTTGAGTAGTCGGACGTAGATATGTCTGACAGGACTTATCGGCATCCTGAAGACCGACAGGTCCCCGGCTCCTAGCGTTTGCGTCCTGGGGGATGTTTAAGACCGAAAGAATCCTATCGGTAATCGGAAAACCGATAGGCCTATCGGTAACCGGAAAACCGATAGGCACCCATCCCTGTTATCCCGTGTCAAATCATGTAATGTTGTTGAAACAAAAAGGTTTCATTTATACATTTTATGTGTATGTTGTGGATATGTATTGGGCAATATGATTATTTTATTGCATATTATAGTGAGAATAAAAAATATTATTAAATTAAGAAAGTATACATGCAGATTATTAAAATTACAAAGATACATTACTTGTTTGATAAAGAGTGAGATACAAGTAAAATTTATTCCTTTCTACACTACAGTAACTGTGGGGGTATTGTCGATTATTAGTAACAGACTTAGAGCAGCTAGTGGAAATGAGAAGATGAGGAAGGGCACTGTTGCGGTGGAGTTTAGTAGGTCCAGGCTTGTGATGTGGGCATCTACAATACGGGACCTCGCACCATATCATGTCATCATCGTCAGCGATGGAAATGCCAAGATCTTCATTTTATGGTTCAAGAGTCGGAGCATTTAGCAGCTGGGTGAGGTCGAAGATTTTGTCCTCGAGGTAGGTGATGAAGTGCCGATACGGATAGATTGCCTCTGGATGAACCCATGCAGTCCATCCGTAATTATCGTCATCATCATACGACTGTGTGAAAAGTAATATATTCATGGAAAGCAGTGTTATTGAATAATAAAGAAAGTTAGATGTGAAAGGAAAATAGAAATTCACAGTTACCGCACCGTAAGGACAGCAAAAAAAACAGCGACCACTATCCTCGCCATAGTCCATCGTTTGCACGACAGCACGAGCACCATGTTTACACTTGGGCCATTTCTCCTTCGTAGCATCATATGGACGTAGAGGACTGTCTGGACTGAATTCAGACTTGAACTCTAGGGGGAACTCAGGTTTTAGTTCGGTAAACCATGTTGGTCTGCCGACCGGAGGAGGGGTTGGAACGGCCTCCCGACCTCCACGACCACGACCTTTACTAGCCATTGATGAAGTTAGGTAGTTTGAACTTTGCATATGCATGAAGAAGGGGGCATGGCATGATATATAGAGGCGGGGTGCAACACTTTGGATTCCCTAGCGCTATGTGGGAGCACATGTCGGATATCGGAGGACCGAATAGGGTATCGAAGTATTCATGGCCGACATGTTTCAGTGGCATTAAATAGTTTCAGAGACAAACTTTATTGGATTCCCTAACGCTATGTGCGACCGCATGCCGGAGATCGAAGTACCGAATAGGGTATTCGAGTCAGTCTTGAAGCCCGACATATTTCTGTGCGACGAAATAATAATTGACAGACGGACTTTATTGGAATCCTTGACATTATATGGCAACGCATGTCAGAGATGGAAGGACTGAAATATGCAGCAGATTTTTTGATAATACACATAATCATAATGCAACATAACCATAGTACAACATAATTATAGTGACACATAACCATAGTACAACATAACCCTACTACGAGATATCCATAGGACAATATAGTCATCATGAAGCACTGTAGCGATGAACATTCAACCATCACGACATCAGGTCTTCCGGTGCCTAATCTGATTTGTCGGGTAAGTGAGCTGCTCCCATGCGTGGCGAGTCCTAGGACCGTCCAAAGGGATCAACTCCGCCTGCTGCGTGAGCTGAGTCGGTACTGGAGCTCCGGGCATCTGCGAATAACCCTGCACTTCCACGTTGCTCCACGATGTCAGCTCATCGGAAATGGAGGGTGTGAGGTTCCTCGTGTAGGCACCTACAATAAGAGTATTAGTTTCACTCATTCATAAAGGGGTACTTCAAAATATAATATGAATCAAATGCGGGAAAGAAAAGATGAACCTGCTGGTGCCTGGTAACCTGGTGTCGAAATGAAACTCGACCCAAAAGGGACGTCTGATGCACCGGCCTGCAAATGGGACAAGCCCGGACGGACCAGCGTCCTGAAAATGGGACGGACCGGCCTCCTAAAAATGGGAGGGGCCGACGTCAAAGTTATTTCGAGAAGAAGAGGGTTCCTGGTGAGAACGGAAAGACGATGCTGCAGTGTGAGGTGGGACCGAACCTGTAATTTTTTGTAAGATAATATCATTTTAATTTTTAATTTAAAAACTATGTGTCAGTTGTGACAAATTGTAAAAATATAAGCGAGTGGGAGGTTGGATCCAACCTGGCTGGAACCTCGGACGCACATCGTATGACTGAGAACATGATGAGCACTGAAGGGCGTCCCTGCAGCGCCGTGCAAGGCGAGCTAGTGCTGCTCCCATCTCCCGCTCATCGAACCTAGGAGGGTTCGCATTGCACCGCTCTGTGTAACCCTCCAGTTCTGTTGCGACCTCTGCACATGCTTCCAACTATATACATGTGATATACGAATATGAGTATGACACTTGACACACAGGAAATATAGCTTTATGGAAAGTACAGTACCAGCATGTGGTACACCAAACCCCGCTGCGGAGCGAACGTGTCTGTGATGTCAGCATCATGGTCCACAACCTCCGCGGGCACTGGGTGACATCTGATGTGTGTTCTGAGCGTGTACCACTGCAAGTACGGAACATACGCTTCCTGCACGAAAGGGCCAGAGGGGACCCAAACGTCCTCAGCAGCACCAGCCCACTACTGAATCCAAGACAGCATCTTCTTGGCCCATGGTTCTTCGTAAGCGAGGCCCTGGCCTTTTTTAGTCATCCTGCAATGATGTTTACAATGTCTTACTGTGTACTCCCTCCAGGTTGGAAAACAAACTCTTTTTCGATAATTACACGGTTTCCAAAATAAATCATACTTACATATGGTCAGGAAGGACGGGTGGTCAGGGAATCAGGAACGTCGTAGAATAGTCTAAGCTGACGCATCACTCGGTTGACCGCGTATGGCTCGACAACGATGTCGTACACAAGGTGTTGCCTCGTCAACCATATGTGCTCATCACGAGTGCATAGGGACGACAACCCGCACGGCGCACGCCTCTGGACCTCCAGTGGACTGAATGGCGTCCATCGGACACTATCAGTTCTAAGCTGATCAAACGCAAGGACGTAGTTTGGATAGCCCCTACGGACAGTGCATGTCGCCCAAGTCATCTACATTACGATTAATATATTAGTTAAAACTATAATATACGACGGATTTGCTGTAATTGAAATGTATTTTTGTTACCTTTCTCTTACACCAAAAGGATCCCATTGTAGGCCTGTCAATCTCATCATCTTCATCCGTATACAGGTCATCGTCATATGGATCGTACGAGAAAAGAGTAGGTCGTCCGATGTCGAAACGCTCGTAACACCACAACATCAGCAATAAAGGGCACCTAGTAAGTGATCCTGCACTACTCCTGCGTCTACAACCGTCGCACAATGCTCTGTATGTTGCAGCCAACACGGCAGAGCCCCAACTAAATTGGGACATATGTGCCACGTCTATGTCAGCTATGATCTGGGCGACGCCTATCAAATGCTTGTCAACAGTGTCCTGGTGCGTGCTCGTGAACATGACCCAACCAAACAACCACAGAAGGTAGGCCTCCAGATGTCGCTACACTTTCCAATCCTCCGCATCTGCACTCTACGCCTCTGCTCGAAACTGCTGTAGCCATACCTTAGTAGGTCCATGGTTATCGTTGAACTGGAGTTGATCTTGTCCAGAAAGGTCCTTAGTAGCCATACTCTCCTTTCACCCGGCCCTTGTCTCCACAAAATTTTCATACTCATCATCATCCCTCTGCATCTCATCTACAATGACCTCATTCTCTTCTCCACAATCTGCAACCATCATTTCCATCCGGCCTTCTCCCACCTCATCGTGCGTCTGATTAAGCTATTATGTGGTACTATTATTCTCAACTTTAATATTTTGCTCTGTGGTCTCAGCGATTGCTCAAGTATTTGAAACATGCACATAACTTTCACCTACTTCCTCGTGGCCTTCCGATGTGCTGCTCGATTCATGTTGAACAAGCATCACGTGATCAAACATTTTTTGGATACCCATACGCACGAACTTCCGCCAACTTATTGTTTTTTTAATCTCAAAAAGCTTCCATTTGTATACCCTTTCGTACATCTTAGGAATTAAAACTTTTATACACTAACCGATCATGTAATTGGATATTCAACAAATCTTGTAACCATCTCCGCACTTGTATACTCTCATTTGTATACTCTAGGCACTCACAGGGTCCATTAAACCAACCATCCACATATAAAATTCATTCAAATCTACACCGTATTCACAATGCCTAATTTCTGCTTTCCTATAAAATACTCTGAATCTGACGACACTAGACATCCTGACAACAAAATTATTTTTAGCTACCGTTTATTTACTTTCTAATTTCATAATATTTCTATGAACATCAAATTTTTTTTGTATGCTCTATATATATTGTACGTATATAATACAAATTTTATGAACGAACTAATCTGTACTACAAGATAATAATCTAAAATAAATCACTATCTAAACAATCATCATAAAACTAAACTTATATTCTACATAAACTATCATACTACTTAATCCAACCATAAAATATTATACTTACTTCTAATCTCACGTGGACGTTCTTCTTCTTCCTTCTCTTCCTATTCTTCCTTCTTCTTCTCTTTCTCTTCCTCCTTCTCCTTCTCTCCTCCTCTCCTCCCGCGAGCACAGGCCGCCCGACGCGCGCCTCCTCCTTGCCTCCGCGCCTCTCCCCGTGCACGCCTCCTCCTTGCCTCCGGCTCTCCAAGCGCGCCTCCTCTGCCTCCGGCTCTCCGCGCCGCCCCCTCTCGTGTAACGCAAATGCGCAGTCATGGGCCATGACCGCCAATATAGGGGGACCTATCGGTCTCCCGAAAACCGACTAGCGAACGCAGTCAGTCGCCCGGATACCGACTAGCAAGCCAATCGGTCGCCCGGATACCGACTAACGACACAAATCAAGCCCGTTGGGCGTCAATTGGCCCAGAGCTCCTACACCCTATCGGTAATCCAATTATCGACAGCCAGTTTATCGCCGACAGCCCGTTCGCGCCGCCGATAGGCCACATGGCAGCAGACGTGTCAGCTAGTTGGCTTTTGGAAACCCGATAGGCTCATATCGGTTTTCAGACGACCGATAGGTCCCTTATCGGTCATCTGATTACCGACTGCCTTCTATTTCTGCAATTTCTCTTAACCGAACCCCATTTTTAAAATTAATAATTAAATTATTATTATTTGAGAAAAAAAACCCCGCACTCGCACCGTTGCCCGGCTCTCTCCCTCCAGCCACCGCTCTTTCCCTCCAGCCACCGCTCTTTCCCGCCTCCGCTCTGCACCGCTCTGTACTCCGGCGTCCCTGTAGGTTCGCACCACCTGCTGCTTCCCCACATCGACGACGACAAGATCTGAAGAAGCCACGACCACGCGGGGCAGCTGGCGACCTCCGAGCCCTAGGGCGCGCCGCGCCGGCCAGCCGCCGAGCTCAAGCGTTGGACTGCACCGGCTCTTCTAGATCTACGACTACTCGTGTCGTTCCCCAGCTTCGTGCCGTGCGGCCGTCGTGCGTTTCATGCCGGCACGGCCCGACGCCGTCCACTTTCTGCCGTGCTGTCGGCCATCGACGGCGCTTGTGGCCACGGCACGAATGCCCAACTGACGACCATCATCACTGCTTAAGCGTTAAGTTTCTTTGAGAGCTTTCCCTCACTCACTGGGTGTCTCCCTGCTTCATCTTTCGTCCAATCTCCAATCCCCCTTTTCCGGCAACGCAAATTCATATATATATATATATATATATATATATATATATATATATAAATCCTCAGCGATCCCAACAATCGCATTGCCGCTTGCCCATCTTCGCTCGCCCCCAATCCAGAGGCTGCGAAGTATCAGTGATGGAAGGAGATCGAGCGGGCATGGCGCTGCCCGAGGATGCCATGGCGGAAGTCCTCCGCCGCCTCCAGCCACGCAGCATCGCTGCCTCGCCGTGCGTATGCAAGGCGTGGCGCGCAGTCATCGACGCCCGCCAGCTGTTGCGTTCAGTGCTCCTGCCGCACTCGGTGCACGGCATCTTTTTTCATGTGTCATGACCTCGATTACCCGGCCTTCCTCGCTCACCCCTCCGTCGATCCTGAGATCTTTGGCAAGCTCGATTTCCATCTTTGCCCCGAGCGCTTGAGCTATGCCACCATCGTTGGCCACTGCAACGGTCTCGTGCTTTACAAGGACCCGCGAGGGTTCCATGTGGCCAACCCCACCACACAGCGGCGAGCACTCTTGGCCCCACCACCGCGCTAGAGCCTCTCATGTTACCTCGCGCACCTGGTCTTT
Organism: Oropetium thomaeum; assembly: GCA_001182835.1. Classification (NCBI taxonomy): domain Eukaryota; kingdom Viridiplantae; phylum Streptophyta; class Magnoliopsida; order Poales; family Poaceae; genus Oropetium; species Oropetium thomaeum. The sequence continues at coordinate 1,740,041 of LFJQ01000032.1, forward strand.
GATCCCGCTGTGTCACTGCACTATGATGTCTTGATCGTTCCTGAATCTCCGTGCATTGAGGAGAGGTACATGGAGAACCAGCAGCACGAGAGGGACGAGGAATGGCCAGCATCAACATGGGTGATGTATGTGTTCTCATCACGCACGGGTCAGTGGGAGGAGAAGGCGTTTTTCAGGGAAGGTGAGGCAGTAGGGATGGCTTCCGACGAGGTGATGCGGCGGAGTGATCCACTCTGGTACGCCCGAAGTGCTTATTGGCATGGTGCGCTTTATGTGCAGTGCCTTGGTGGCTTCGTTTTTATGAGGTAACCGTACTATGCACTCTTTGTTACTGCAATGCGCTTGGTACTGATTTCTGAATTCATTGGCCTTATGCATTTCATTTTATAATAATAAGCAAATCAATGCTCCGTAGAGGTTAATTGAATGATTTGGCTTTTAACGAAAGTAAAAAGCCTTTGTCAACAAGTTCATGTTTCCATCTGTTGTATTCACCCTGCTTTTCTCCTAAAAGATCGAAAAGTATCACCAGTTATTTAAATCTACTGTTGATGATTTCATATTTTGCAGAATAACCTTATCAAATAGCAAGTATCAAGTTCTTAAAATACCAATAGGTATTGAAAAGTTGGAATATTATGATGTTTGTCTTGGGCGATCAAAGGAAGGGTTATATTGTGCATCATTTCGTGATTGGTACAACCTTCGAGTTTGGATTCTTGATGATTCAGATGGAACGACAGATTGGTGGTTGAAGTATGACATTGACATGGAGTTTATAGTTAAGAGGGTAGTGACGCATTGTGAAGAAAATGAGGGACCCTGGAATTTACAGGATGCTAACATCTGCCAACACTGTGTTAACAGCGATGAAGATGACAGCAACAGTGCACTTGTGAAGAGTATAGTTGAATGGGACTCTGAGAATGATAACATTGTTGACAATCAATTTGAGGTTGGTCTATACGTGCAAGGACTTAACACTGTCCTTGGATTTCATCCTTACAAAGACATCATCTTCTTGAATCTATCACTAGAGAGAGCAACGGCCTATCATCTGAATACTTCCATAGTTCAGGATTTAGGTAAAATACGCCCAAGTGCTTACTTTAGTAATGTGCGAAGCATAACATTGTCTTTCCCGTACACACCATGTTTGATGCCAGAATTCCCAGAAAACTGCTAGCCCATGTTGGAGGCCAGCAATTTGAATAATTAGGCCTATGGTATTAAGTCCCTACTTTAATGTTTGCAGGCTCAACGAACCTCTTTTGTGAACTTAGGGCCTGTTTAGTAAGGATTATAGAACTGATTATGTAAACTGATTATAGTCTACATGTGATTATGTGTATCACACCTAAAACTCGTAAGTGATTATGGTCACATGCATTCATAAGTTGTTTTTAAATTTGTAAAAATAATAGCTTTTTTATAGTTTATGACTACACATAGCCACATAATCTATTTCATAAGTTGTTTTGCCAAACACTTATAAACATAAGAAAATGGATTATGCACATAATTTATTGTAAGTAGATAAGTCATTTTTTTAAATAATCAGCTATAAGCAACTTCATAATTACTATAATAATCTTTACCAAATAAGCCCTTAATGTTGTTTCCATAAATTCTACATGCTAGTAGTCATCTTGGCTGTCTTGGTGGAATGCAGGGCGAGATTATTACTATGTGTTGGGGGCCGAGGCCCATCTACGGCCCCTTCCCGAAGGATGGTGCAAAGCCCATTTAGGCCTGCGATCGAGAGAACTCTTTAGCCACTTAAGAGACAAAAGTCGCCGAGGCTTCGGCCTCGGTAACCTTCTACACCGAAGGAAGCCCTCAATGAGAAGATAAGGCTGATGACATGTAGAGTACGAAAGTTCAGCTGTACATATACCGGAAAGGATTAAGTTACGAGGGTATTCCTGTAATAAGATTAGTAAAAGTGTAATGGCTGTAACCTATAAATAGCCCTCTAAGGGCTACTGTAACAGGGGCTGAACATTAAAAATTCACTAATACTTCCCGCTTCGAAGAAAACCCAAATCCAGCAGCTGGTGCCGTCCGTGTTGTTCGGACAAAAAGTCTGTTTGGATGCCAGAGCTAAAGGGAAAGCGAAGAAACCTCAATGAGATGGTGAGGGCTCTTATCCGGAAGATGAAACGGAAGCCTCTGCTGAGGAATCGGCGGTCACTGCAGCAACGGAGGCGGGAACGAAGACCTCGGCTCCTGTGCCCCCAGCGGACAGGTTGGCGGCCGAAGTCTCAACCGAAGCCGGCAATCAAGACCTGCCACCTCAATAAGTCGAAGCTCTTGCGCGCCTTGAGCAAGAGAAGGAAGCGGCGGCGGTGGAAGAACGAAGAGCTGCGGGGCTTATGGTGGAGCTCGAGAAGCCAAGGCAGCAGTAGAAGAGGAACAGCTCCGACGGCGGGCTCTGGAGAGCATGTCTAAGGAAGAGTCCGGGTACAGGCTGTGAGCGGAAGCCGCCTGGCGGCAGCATGAGCTGCTTCGGAAGCAAATAGAGGCGCTGAAGAGAGTTGGCATTCCAGAAGCTGAAGCTCCAGGTTACGCTTCTTTCGACGAAGCTTCTCCTTCGCCTTTGTCGTCAGTGGCATCTTATGACAAGAATTCGCTGTTGGCTCCAGAACTTCAGCAAGCACCTTGGCCGTCACGCTTTGTAGTGGTCAAGCTTCGAACGTATGCAGGCATCTCTGATCCCAGAGAATTTTTCATGAGTTATGAAGCAGCCATTGAATCCATTGGCGGGGGGATGCTATCAAGGTGAAAGCCTTCATGCTGGCCATCGATGGAATTGCTCGAACTTGGTACACCAGGTTGCATCCGCTGAACATCTTCTCTTGGGGTTAGCTGAGACACGAAGCCATTACACTTCTACTAGTCTTATTATAGTAATACCCTCGTCCTTTCTGCTTTACTATAGGGTATTTGGTAACTTAATCCGTTCCGGTACATGTATAGCTAGACTTTCATACTCTACACGTCATCAGCCTTATCTTCTCGTTGAGGGCTTCCTTCGATGCAGAAGGTTACCAAGGCCGAATCGGTGACTTTTGTCTCTTAAGTGGCTCAAGAGTTCTCTCGCTCGCAGGCCTAAATGGGCTTTACACCATCCTTCGGGAAGGGGCCGTAGATGGGCCTCGACCCCTAACAGATGGCATAGTTCCCACAACAATTTGGAGGCCCTTGTTGGAGAGTCTACCTATCTTGTTGTTTTGAACTCATTGAACTCGTGTGCCAATGTCGTTTTGTTTTTCACTGGAAAATCAAGGTTCACAAAACCGGTAGAAACCGTCTGTTTTTTACAGTTTTCAGGAAAACCAGACAGCCTTGGTTTGTAAGACCGAAGGGTTTATCCTAAAATGAGCCATGCTACTGCTGCAAAGTTTTATTGGAAAATTTACTCGAGGACATCGTTTGCTCCTGAACATCCTTCGTTTCAAAATTAGCTGTAAGATATTGTGATTCAATGTTGTTTACCTGATAAATATTGCAATGCGCGAGAACGGTTCTAATAAATATTTTAGGTGCAAAAATACATAATGACTTATATTTTGCATGAAGATTTAAAACTACATTATCTATTTATGTGATTTTTTTACTTAAAAATTAAATTATTTGTATTATTTAATAGTAAAAAATCTACTTTAATATCCTGAGGTTTCCTAAAAGTTCACTTTACCCCTTTACTTATATTTGGTTTGATTCTCACCTAAAATTTGCTAATCTGGTCCATTTAACCCCCTCAACCTGTTTTATTAACTCACAGTGCTGACGTGGAGTAATTTTGACCGGGATTAGAATATAGAGCACTCTAGGTTAGCATCCAACATGGCGGTCCCTTTTGTTCTTCCTGTCGCACCTCTCTCGTTCCCCTCTCCTGTCCTAGTGTTTCTTCCTTTTTACACCGAGTCCTCATCCAGCAGTTCCTTCTTGTCTCCTTCCCTTCCCTTCCCTTTCTCTATGCTGTACGGGCCTACACTCCTTCCATTCTCTCGCAATGGCGGCTGCACGGGGTGACGACGCAGCGCGGGGAGAGGGAGCGCTGGGAAGGCGCGCGGCATGGGGATAGGGTGCGCGACATGGAGAGAGGGCGAGCTGGGAGAGGGCGCGCGGCGCAGGGAGAGGGCGAGCTGGGAGACGTGCACAGCGAGGACGTCGTCTTGGTGGCTATGGTGTTTGACGACCGACTGACGGAGCTTTGCACTTGCTGGTACTGTGTGATTCATGGTCATTTTTCTGGCTATTGGTACATTGCGATTGCTTCATTACTTGGCCTAATTCACTCTGTTTTTTGTTCATTCTGCAGGAATGTGTCTGAGAATCTGTCAGCGTATCTTGTAAATGTCCTGAGCTGAAGGAGGCCAAGAATATAATGTTTCAAATTTCTTAGAGTGACAGAATCCTTTTACAATGTGTTTGTGTTTTTCTGATGCAACCAAGCCGTGGTCGATGTAAAGATGTAGTTTTGATTTTTCAGAGACAAGTATGAGCTGAATATTACCAATGTTTCATAGCAGAATTCTTGGTCATTGTAAATAGAGTATGAAATTGTAAACTGCATCTTTGCTTTATTCCTTGTGGTTTGAGTACTGCTCCAGTATGCAGTGTGGTGGATGCTAATGACAGGTTGGTATGCAAGTTTCTACAGTTATTTCACATGAGAAAGTGGGAGATGAAGTTAGTGTTGTTGAAACTGCTCATTCACGTGGTGATATATTATCCACAATGCAGCAGTTGCACTCCTCTCTATAGTCACCTGAGAATTGTTATGCAATGTGGTGGATCTATAGAAGTCCAATTTAGAATTAGCAGCATATATTCCATCATGTATAATGGAATTTCCTGACATTCGAAGCAAGTAAAATTTAGCTTATAAGTGCAGCTGGACAGACCACCAAAAACAGTTCACTACATTCAATGGACAGGCCACCAAAATTAACCAAGTTCACTTCATTCACTGGACAGACTTGTAGTTTCAGTTATCTGTAATTTACTAAACCGAGAATGTTGAAAAACTTTGAATGTATGACTAAGAACCAAGAACCAAGAATGTGAAACCATCGTACTCAAATTCGCCTCCAAATTGAAATTGAACAGCAAGCATGTGAAACGGATCTGTTGCCCTATAATGCATACAACACCAATTCGAAATCATGAAGGAATAAGAACATAACACATTATAAGAGCCTACATTGAAAAATATATTCATAAAACAACCTAGCGAAACATGAACATACAGGTTTCAACAAGAATTAGACAATTAACGGATCAATTCTGCCCTCAACCAATCTCCAAAATACCAAATCCTAAATTCCAGACCTACTTTAACTGAACAAACTCAAAGTTGTGGTAAAAAAAAAATCGTATTAACCTACGGCCTGTTTCTACAAAATTACAAAGTGCAGCACTCCTGTTACAGTCGCGGGAGATGTACCTGCCGCCGCCGCGTGTGGCTCCCTACCGAAGACGCTCTCAGGCACTCCCTGTCGTCGTCCCGCGCCGCGCCGCTTTCATTTCTTTCAGCCGCATTGGCCTCCATGCCGCAGCTACTCGCAGGCGAAATTCCCTGTCGCCGCAGCGAGGGTCTCCCTGCCGCAGCTGCTCATGGGCAATTTCCTGCCGCCGCGCCCCTGAAGCAGCCCCTGCTTCCTCGTGATTGAGATGTGGGCAAAGACCAAACAATACAGTTGACTGGTTTCCTCGGTTCTATTTTTGGCCGGTTTGATAAGTGAAACCATGTCGGAAAGACAGCAAAGGAGGCTCTAACCTTAAAAAATTTATTAAACTACATAAAGAGAATTGTAGAATGAAAGGAAAACAACTAAATACAAACTTCTCTACTCAGAAGATCAAGCCAAGCAAAACGAGAGCCTAGTAACCTCATTGAATCCAAAAGCTTGTCTATGAAACTCTTTTTCTATAGGGTTAAAGAAACATATTTGCCTTCATGGATCTTGTCGTTCTCTATTTCCAAATGTGGCAACAGACAATAATCAGAACTTACATGAAGAAAGTTTAATGGAAGGCAAATTTAGCTTCGTGCAATACGTCGAAGAAATGCAGTTGAGTATTCCACATGATCCGTAGCCAACACTAGCAGCTTTTCCTGAATTCACATTTGAAAAACAGATGCATGGATATTTCTGTTATGAATAGTACCTCTATTCAATAGAGGGTCACTAGCCCCAAATATATAGCGTGTACAAATATGTAATAAGGTCCCTATCTAATATCCCCTCAAACTCATGGTGAATCAATAACATTGAGTTTGGAGAGAAAGAACACATGCTGAGCTCGAGTCTGTGCCTTTGTGAAGAAATCAGGCAACTGCAATTCTGAAGGCACGTAACGAAGATCAACGATACCATTCTGTACCTATGCTCGTGTATAGTAACAATCAAGTTAATGATTTACGGGGTCACGAGCAATACTGATAGAACATGTACTGTTAGACAAAAGAGGAGTCGGCCCTGAAACAGAAACACCAAAATCCTCAAGCAACCAACACAGCCAAGTAACTTTTGCCGTCACAAGAGCCATAGCCCGCAACTCATCCTCTACACTTGAATGAGAAACTGCTGTCTGCTTCTTAGTCTTCCAAGAAATGAGGGAACCACCAAGAAAAACACAAAAAACAGAAAAAGAGCGATGATCACTGACATCACTAGCCCATGTAGCATTAGAGTAAACATGAAGCTGTAAAGAACTAGAATGACTAAAGAACAGACGATGGGATATGGTGTCACGAAGGTAGCGCAAGACACGAAGAAGGTGACTATAGTGAACTTGGGTGGGAGTAGATACAAATTGACTCAGGATATATACAACATAAGAAATATCAGGACGAGTAATACCAAGATAAACAAGACTCCCTACAAGATAATAACGAGTGGGATCATCAAGAGGGTCACCATCAGTTGCACGGAGGTGAACATTGAGCTCCATAGGAGTCTCAACAACACAATGATCGGTATGAGCAGCTCGATCAAGAAGATCCTGAACATACTTTTCTTGGGACAAAAAGAAGCCCTCAGGTGTAGAAGTGACCTCAACCCTAGAAGATAATGAAGGGGCCCTAGATCAGACATAAGAAATTGTTGACTGAGTCATGCCTTAACGAAGGCTACATACTCAGAATCATCTTCAGTGATAATCATGTCATCAACATAAAAAAGAAGAAGAGTCCGACCCTGAGAGGTGGTGTGCACAAACAACGCGGGATCATGATTGCTGGCAGTAAAATCAACAGCAGTGACCACAGAAGCAAAACATTGAAACCAAGCACGAGGAGCCTACTTGAGGCCATAGAGAGAGCGGCGAAGATGACAGAATATACCCTCAGGAACAGAATACCCAACTGGTGGCTCCATATACACCTCCTCACACAGCTCGCTATTAAGAAAAACATTCTTCACATCAAGCTAAGAGATGGACCAGTCACGAGTAGAAGCCACAACAAGGAGAGTATGTACAGTAGTTATGTGAGCAACAGGAGCAAAAGTCTCATCATAGTCACGACCATACTCTTGCTGAAAATCACGAGCTACAAGACGAGTCTTGTAGTGCTCAAGGGAATCATCAGATCAAGTCTTGACCTTATAAACCCACTTACATGTAAAATGACGAACATGAGATGGGCAAGGTAAAAGGTCCCACGTGTCGGTACGCTTAAGAGCGGTAATCTCCTCAGCCATCGCATGTTGCCATTGTTGATGATGAACGACATCACGGTAAGAACTCGGCTTAGAAAGAACGGTAGCAGCAGAAGGAGAGTACCGAGCAGGAGGTCGACAAGTACGATGACCACGTCCTAGGAGCGGCTCAGGTGAAGAATCCTCGACAAAAGATGGCTCACTAGAAATAGAGGGCACACCATGAGAGGATGGCTCACTAGGAGAGGATGGCTCGCTAGGAGAAGATGCTTCTGAAGGAGTCGACGTGTCTGGAGAAGATGGTTCCTCAGAAGAAGATGAAACATCAAGAGACGATGACGTAATAGGACTATCAACAACGCGTCATGTATAGACCTGTGTCTCTAGAGGTTTTGTGGTATAATCACAGTGGTACCATAGAAGAAGGTACTTCGTGAACAGACGCGGGTGAAGAAGTCAAAGGTAGCAAAGAAGAAGAAGGCACCGAGGAGGATACACTAAGAGTATCAGGAAAAGTCATAAAGGGAAGTGGCTCGACCAAAGATGCAAGAGATGTATCGGAGGAAGGACGAGGGTAGAAAGGACGAGTCTCATCAAAGACAACATCCCTAGAAGTCCTCATTCGATGAGCAGCAGGATCCCAACAACGATACCCTTTATGCTCAGCACTATACCCGACAAAAATACACTCAGCAGACTGAGCAGTCAGCTTAGTGCGCTCACGAGGTGCAAGCAGCACATAGCATACACAGCTAAAAAGACGAAGGCTAGAGTAGTCCGACGTCTTGCCACAAAGACGCTCGAAGGGAATCCCTCCTTGCAAAACTGATGTAGGCTGAATGTTAATAAAAAATGTGGCAGTGGAAATTGGCTTAGCCCAAAATTAAGGGGGGACAGAAGAGGCAAGCATGAGAGCGCGAGCTGTTTGAAGGAGATGACGATGCTTGCGCTCGGCTACACCATTTTGAGCATGAGCGCCAGGTCATAAGAACTGAGCAAGGTACCCTTGCTCAGAAAGAACCTAACGCAGAGTTCCAGAGAGGTACTCCTACAGAGTCAGCACGAAAGACACGAATAGGCATGTTAAAATGAGTGCGAACCATAGCAGCAAAAGTCCGATAGATAGACAAAACTCACTATGATGTTTCATAAAATAAATCCAAGTGTAGCGAGAGAAATCATCTATAAAAATGATATAATATTTGTGACCCCCTTTAGAAACAAAGGGAGCCAGACCCCATACATCAAAATAAACAAGATCAAAAGGACGCTGGGATACTGACTCACTAGAATGATTGGGTAGCTATATCTGTTTCCCTAATCTACAACCCTGACACTGATGTAGAGACTCATGACGACCTAAAACTGAGCCTAGAAGACCACGACTAATCAAACTAGAAAGATGTGAGCCACCAATATGACCAAGACGGTGATGCCACTAAGCAAACGACAAAGTGAACGAAGCAGTCAAAGCAGAGCCAACAAGACTAGCATGCACAGCGGAAGGAAGACAAAGCCGGTCAAGCTCCCAGAGACGGTAGGAATCACGACGACGAGGGCCAAAACCAACCAGGCGACTCGTGCGACGATCCTGAGCATAGCAAAAGTGAGAATTAAGGATGCCACGACAGTTATGATCGGTAATCTGGCCAGCGGACATAAGTTACATGGTTAAATCAGGGACAAAAGACACGTTAGGAATAAAAAAAGAGTCACATAAGAGAGTGCCTTGACCTAAAACAAAAAGAGAGGATCCATCGGCTATATAAACAGTAGATGAACAAGAAGAAGGACGAATAGAGGTAAGAAAAGTACGATATGGAGTCATATGAAAAGAAGCACCATAATCAATAACCCATGGAGTACCTGAAGCAGAAATGGGTGGTGATTCTTCAATGGAAGACTGAGAAGCAGCAGCAGAACCTGTAAGTGTAGCGGGTAGAGTCACAGAACCAGCAGCTCTTGAGGACGATGAGGCAACAAGGCGACCGAGCAACCTAATGATTTCCTGTGTCTTTGAACTAGCTAACTCCACTAAGACCCTCTAGAATAAGAACTACCAGTATCCTGTGAAGAGTGACGAGTATGAGCCTTCTCCTTCTTCTTTCGATAGCAATAAGCCTCCACATGTCTAGCTTTATCGCAGTGAGCACAGTGCAGACCACCACCCCCACTCGTTGAAGGCACCGTAGTGGAAGGCACTTGAGGTGGAGGGATGGTACAAGGAGCAGAATGAGCAGCCAAAATAGAAAAAGTCTGCAACAGACCAGCAGCACGAAGACACATCTCATTTCGAACATTAGCAAGAGCCTCCATCAATGGCACAAGAGGATGACGAGCAAGCAACTGAGCACGAAGAGGCTCAAAATCATCACGAAGCCGAGTCAAGAAGTCGTAGGTGTGACGTAGAGCATGTGCATCCTCCTGTCCATTGTAGGAGGCACAGGTGCTAGAAGCCAACTGAGGACTAAGAGTATCCAACTGACGCCAAACAGCAAACATCGATCAAAGAATTCATCAACAGTAGCATCTCCCTAGCGTAGCAGCTGCTCATGATGTATAGCAGCTAGATAGGTAGACTGACCAGTGGGCTGATATCGAGTATGAAGAAAAGTCCACATTTGAGCTGCAGTGTCCATCCCAAGAATATCCGCAGAAAACCGCTCCTCCATACTAGCAACAAGAACAGTAGAAGCACGAGCGTCCTCATTTACCCAAACCTGATACGCGGCAAACTGTGAATCATAAGAAGCACAATTGTCCGCATACTCCTCTGTCAACTTCTTCTTCTCATCAGATGTAGCCTTCTCTGGAATCATGAACTGAGGAGCAGTAGGGCGAGGCGGTCAACGAAGATCCCCAGTGAGAAAATCCCAAACACGCAAGCCTCGCATGTGCACACGCATATGAGAAACCTAGTAATAATAGTTGGTGCCATCGAAAATCACCGGACACCAAGACACTGAAGATGCAACAGATGAAGACGACGAAGAGAGTGCCATGGTTAAAAGACACCAGTGACGGCGAGAGCATAAAGTAGCAGCAAGAGCAGGAGGCAACGGCAACAGAGCAAGAGAAATAAAGCGGCACAAGCAATATTTTTTTTCAAGTACCCTACCTCCTGCTGAAACACGGCGGTGGCAGTGCAGATGACCAACCACAAATATCCGTAAATAGAGAAACAAGAAAAGTAGACCTTTTATTTTTACCCTAACCCTAAAGGAACGGAAGAGGCAAAATCCAAAATAGAGGACAGTTCACCCGATGGCGGCACACCTGCTGAAGATGACGACTGGGGCGAGGATCCTGGCCATGGTGTGCCTAGCCAAGGTGGAGGCGACCCTGACGATGAGCACGCACCGTAGAGGCCCAAGGCGACGACGCAGATGAGCTGCAGAAAGGCTCGCGGCATCAGCGCGGTGAAGCTAGACGCGGAAGAGTCGACGGCTGCAATGAGCCGAGGTTAGAGCTCGAGCGGTGAAAGCCGAGTGATAGTGGCAGCGGGCCGAGGCGGCAGCGTAGATGGGCGGAGGAGATCCCGGCGATGGCGGCTTGAGCTTCCAGCAGCGCAGCGGCCCGTGGCGGCAGTGCAGACGAGCGCAGGAGATCCCGGCGGCGGCGGCTCGATCTTCCAACAGCACAGAATCCACGTCCGGATCGGATCGGTGAAAAGCCTAACGAAGAACAGACACGAATCGAAGAATAGATTCAAAAGAAAAATGGATGTAGCGCAAGTGCAACGCCTTAGATTGATTAGAAAGAGGGAGAATGAACCCTAACCCTAATCTACTGGTTGTGATACCATTTTATGAATACCATTTTATGAATAACACTTGTATTCAATAGAGGGACACTAGCCCCAAATATATACAGGTACAGGTGTGTACAAATATACAATAAGATCCCTATACATTGGAGTAATACAGACCCGCCCCAGAAACCAGGGATGGTCCATCTCGCCAAGATTCTGTTGGACGATACTCGGCGAAGCGAACATACACATGGTACAACACAGGCAGGATAAACAGTGTTGGATTTGGGTTTTCTTCGGAGCCTAGGGGAAGGGAAGATGAATGGTAGAAGTTGTCTGGAAATTAGAATTGTCTCTCCATTAAAATAGCCCAGGGGGGCTATTTATAGGCCAGAGCCAGCACACTTTTGCTAGCCCTATTACAGGAATACCCTTAACTTTCTACTTTAACTTAGGGTATTTGGTAATTCAATCCTCTCCGATACATACACAGCTGTACCTCCGTACTCTACATGTCATGAGCCTTATCTTTTCGTTGTGGGCCTCTCCTGTGGTACGGAAACATGACGGGATCGAAGGAACCTTTGGTCTCGAAGGCTTTTCTGATCACAAATCTTCGTGGGCTTATCGCAGGCCTTCGTGAGGTTGGTGCCATCCTTTGAAAAGGGGCCGTAGATGGGCCTCGGCCCCCCAACAGCAGCCCCTCATGGGTGAGATCCGCCTTCGAAAGGACCGAAACCATGACCCGAAGGCCAAGCCCATCGGTGCTCCCCCCTTTTCGGTTGTTCAGAAGGCCTGCAAAAGAGATTACGTGCCGATAAATAAATGTTAGTCGTGTAAGTGTCCGAATACGAAGCGGCAACCGCATTGTGGAACGGAACGGGCATGTTGTCCGATGAAATGCGTTAGTCGAGAATGAAGCGGCAATGGCATGTAGAACGGAACGGGCACGGTGTCTGATGAAACACGTTTTCACGAGAACGGGGCATGTTTCCCGATGAGTCGCGTTAGTGCTGCGCGTGAAGGCGGAGTGACGATGATCGCGCCTATAAAAGCGGGAGCGGGGCGAAGGGGCTCGATCCACTCGCACCCTCGTGCTCTCAGTTGAAAAAGCCCTACCGGCCTTCTCGCGTCTCTGCTTTGCCGGAGCCCGAACTTTGAACCCGAAACCTCCTTCCTTCTCGCGTCTGCTTCGCCGAAGCCTGAACTTTGAACCCGGAACCTCCTTTCGAAACCCCACAAGATCTAGAGCAGTGATCATGCCGAAGGCTGGAGGAGCATCGAGCTCGAAGGGTCGGTGCCGTGTCTCCGACTCCCTGCGCACTAGTCCCATGCTAGGGCTGAGCACGGTGACGGAGAGCCAATTGGATGAAATGGCGGCGCGGGGGTGGCTGGAGAGGCATTTGGCCTCGCTGCCTTCGAAGGGAGCAACCCAGCTGGATGTGCGTGCCGACCACGTCGTGTTGTTCCTTCGCTTCTTCGACGGAGGGCTCCGGATGCCGTGCTCATCCTTCGTCGGCAGGGTATTGCAGCACTACAAGCTGGAGATTCAGCAGATTACAGTGAACGCCATAGTGAGGCTGAGCATCATGGAGTCGGCCTTTCGCATGGAGGGAGTTATGCCGGATGCCAACGTCTTCGCTGTGATGCATCGGACGGCCTACTAGAAACATGATAGCCCGCTGGGGGAGGGTTACATGATGCCTTATGCCACGGTCAGCTTCGTGCCAATCGACGAGAACCGGCTGCCGGCTAAGGCTTATCGCGAGCATTGGGGTCGGGGCTGGACTTCCGGGTGGTTCTACTACCAAGTGGAAGAGGGAAGCCCCCTTCGGTCCAGCTGCTCGGAGATCCTGCACTGGCCGCGCCCAGCCGTCGAGCTAAGTGACAAGTCAAAGCAGCAAATGAAGACGCTGGAGGAGGTGTCCCACAGACTAACCATGCAGGATCTTTGCGAAGAGTTCATAACTGCCGGGATCAGTCCTCTACTCAAGGACTGGTCCCGAGAGTTCCTTATTGGGCTGCCCGGCGGCTGAAGAAGGCTGGTGCTACAGCCGGAGAAATTTCCCGGTAAGTGTTCTCACACTCTTCGGCCTTTCAGCACTTAAGTTAATGTGCCGCAAACTCATATGATTGATGTGCAGATCTTATTTTGGAGGAGATCGAAGTGCAGGCCGAGCACTATCTCGGAAAGTTTCGGGAGATGGAGGCACGCCACCGAGAGCGTGCTCGGTGCGGGCCGCGGCTCAACCGAGTCCTGCTCCTGAAGGACCCGCACGTGCAGCTTCCGGAGCGGAAGCTGGCTGATAAGGAAGAGGGGGAGAAGGGGAAGGGGAAGGCGGCAGTCGGGGAGGCTTCGAGTTCGAAGAAGCGGAAGGCCGGTGGCGAGGCGGCCTCATCCCTCAAGGGCACTCGGGCAGCGTAAAGGGCTGCTGCGAGGGCCATCATGATGCTGCAAGGCCGAAGCTCTCCGAGTGCTTCAGGCTCGCTGCACATGGAGCCGGAGGCCGAGGAGGACTCCGTCGGAGGAGCGAGTCCGAGGCACTAGATTGCGGCGGAGGGGGCTTCGGGAGGAGAGGCCGTATCCGAAGGCCCCGATGACTTCATAGTCGGGGATGTGGACTTAGATGGTGACGAGCGTCTAACTCTAACTTGCGGCTGTGCAGAGCCCGAGGCCCCACCTGCGGGGAAGGAGGCGGGGTCTGGTGACCATGGGGACGCCGCAGAAAGCAGTAGCTCCGAGAGCCCGCGCACCCATGGCCACGGGAAACGCTTGTATAGCTACCTGCCTCCGGGGTCGACGCTCGAAGACATAGCCGCCGGGCTCCGGAAAGAAGATTTCCTGCCGCGCGAAGGCGCGCGCCATGCACTGGGCTTGGCTGGCCGGCTACTTGACATGGCAGGAATTGACGAGCTGTTCAATGAGCTGAGCCTGGCCGAAGCGTTGGAGTCAATTTCCGGGATGGCTATATGGGTATGTCTTGTGCGCGTACGAGCTTCGTGTTGCTACTTGTTTAGATGCTGACATTGTTTTTGCATGTTTTCCAGAGCGCGATGCTGGCGCGGCGGGTGGCGTCATCAGCTCGAAAGAGCGAGGAGGGGCTGCAGAGGCCGAACCAAAAAAGTCTTCAAAACTGCGACGCGAGGCGGAGCTCCGCATCGTGGAGCTGGAGCAGGTGCTGGCGCTGCTGCAAGAGGAGAGGGACAATCTGGCGAAGGAGCTCAACACATTTTGCGAAGCTCTGCAGGCCACCGAGACCTAGCTGACAGTCGTCGAACAGATGACCGAAGGGATAGGGCAGCTGGTGAGCGACGTGGATGATCTCTGGGCACGCTCGGCGGGCGGCGGAAGACCGGCCGCTGCGGCGAGACCAGGCCCTTCGACCCAGGAAGCCGACGAAGCAAGCACCGCCTGAGCGTGCGAAGGCGAACGCGAAGGTCAGGCGGCGGGGGGCGGCGCATCGGAAGCGGCCGAAGGAGGACAGCCCCAGGTGTGAGTTGATACATAGTTTTGCCGTAGCCTGTACTTAGGTTTTTGAAAGCTCCGAAAGCAATGTAAACTGATCATTGAAGCAAATGGGAACTTAGATGCCTCTTTATATTTAGGCTGAAGTAATTGTTGACGTGATGCCTATGTCATACGTCCCTTCGGGAAGCACCACGGTTAGCCGTATCAACTTTGCGAGCAAACACCAGTGGCGAATGGTTCTGAAAGAACCCCTCCGGAACCTTAGAAGAGTTCTGGGAATTTATGAGAAAACACAGTGCCGCTATAAAAGAGTCGTGTAACAAGGTAAGCTCGGAAGAGAGGTTAAGGCGATGTGTGAAGCGGGACCAATGAAGGGCTCTTCGGGACCACCAGAGTCCGGTCCTCATGCTGCGTGCGCCAAAGGTAGAGCCGGAAGTGGAGACCATTGAGATATCAAGTGGGACTCCGTCACCCGAAGAACCAGTTCCAGACTTGATGGAGCAGTTGGCCCGCGCAGAGAACGGTCCCGAAGGGATGATGAGCTACTTAGCGCGACTTCGGAGCGAAATAGACGAGATGGAGGAACAGCTCCCCAGCATAAAGCGCTTCGGTCGGCGAGCACCGTGACTCAGTTGTTGTAATAGTATGTAAATGACGAAGGAGTGCTGCTTGCGCTGTGTATACGGATAGATTTGATGTTATTGTAATGAAGGAACGTTGATCGTAACGAAGGAATGTACGTGACGTTGCACTTACCGGAGAGATGTATATGACATTAATGTACCGAAGAGGTGTATTTGAAATCGTTGTAATCGAAGAAATGTGTTTAATATCCATTTTTTCCTTGTCTGTGACCCGGGATAAAAGGTGTGCTTCTGTTTGCGTAGTCAAGCTTCGAAATTCGTAGGTTTGCGAGGTTCTTCGGTTTGCGTAACTTTCACCTCCGGTAGTAAGGACTAGCGTGGCGAAGGTTTATGCTCATTGGTCAACTTGCGAAAAACCGCTACGTAATCGACGAGAAACCTTCGGATCGTTAGAGGCGTTGCCTTACTTTCGGTCACCAAACGGCTTTTACGCGCATGAAGGGGTGAAAGGCCTCGCGAAGGATGGCCTTAGCTTAAAAATCGCAGACCAACGTCTCAACGCATCGGAGGCGCTAAGTAACACCTGAGGCGTAGCCTCCTCTTCGAAGATAAGTCGGTATCTCGGTGCAACGACGCCACGAGGAATCGCACGATGCGCGGCCTCGCCTTCAGGCATACGCCAGCACCTCGATGCATCGAAGGCACGAGGAATCACATGAGGCACAGCCTCGCCTTCGAACATAAGCCGGCATCTCAATGCATCGAAGGCACGAGGAATCACATGAGGCACAGCCTCACCTTAGGACATAAGCCGGCATCTCAATGCATCGAAGGCACGAGGAATCACATGAGGCACAGGGCATGCGTAGGACGTTTGCGGGGGCGTCTTTCAAATGTCATTCGGTTTACACTGTTGTGAGACACAGCTCAGCTTAGCAAATCAACAACTAGAAGGTTCAAAAAACCTAGCTCGAGGCGCAGCTCGGCTCATAAGTGAAGAGGAAACAAAAGGACTTGCGGGACTTCGTACGAGACGCAGCTTGGCACAAAAGGAAGAAACCCACATGGCTCCGCACGAGTTGTAGCTCAGCTTAGAAGGAGAGAAGAAAACAGAATGACTCACGAGGCTGCGCGCGAGACATGAGTCGGCACGGACACAAATGACAACTTAAGCATAGAAGCGCTTGAGCACGTCCGCATTCCAAGTATGTGTGATAGGCGATCCATCTAGCTGCAGTAGGTGATAAGTTTCGGGTCTGACCGAACGGTGTACGATGAATGGACCTATCCATTTGCTTTTGAAGCTTCCCTACGGATGTAAGGTTGGGGTTGAGCTTGAGAACAAGATCACCCGGCTCGAAGGACCGGGGATGAACCTTCTTGTTGTAAGTGCTCTCCATTGACTTAATGTAGCGACTCAGGTTCGAAACGGCCTTCAAACGCCCCTCTTCGATGGTGTCTTTGGTGAGGTCTTCTGCATCGAGGGATGGATGATTGGCTCGAAGGGAACCATGTTTGATCTCTTCAGAAGTCATAGCTTCACTACCATACATAAGCTTGAACGGGGTGAACCTTGTTGCTCTTGTCTTCGTGGTACGTAAAGACCATAGAACGTGGGACAAGACTTCCACCCACTTTCCTTTCGGCAAATCCACCAATGCTCGGGAAACAGCATGGAAAATATTGTCATTTGCGCGTTCACAAGCCCCGTTGGCTCTGGGATTGTCCATGGAGATGTTGCACTTCTTAACACCAATGCTAATGCAGTACTCTCGAAATAGCCCAGCTTCAAACTATTTCCCATTGTCCACCGTGAGTTCAAGAGGTACTCCGAACCGGCATATCACATTCTTCTAGAAGAATTTTCTTATGGCGAACACTGTGATTTTGACCAGTGGTTAGGCCTCGACCCATTTTGTGAAGTAATCAATGACGACCACCATGAAGCGAAAGCCACTAGGGGCAGTTGGAAGTGGCCCAACGATGTCGATGCCTCACCTAGCCAATGGCCAGACTGGAGGGATTGGTTGTAAGGGGGTGGCTGGTCGATGCGACTGCCGACCCTTCCATTGGCACCCTGAACATGTGTGGACCAGAGACTCCGCGTCGGCCAGAGCTGTAGGCCAGTAGAAGCCTTCACGAAAAGCTTTAGAAACCAGAGCACGAGGAGCGAGATGTGACGAGCATAGCCCCTGGTGTATGTCAGAGAGAAGGCTACAGCCCTCGTCACGTGACAGGCACCGAAGCAATGACACGTAGACACCAGCTTTGTAGAGGATCCCTTCGACTAAGACATAGCCCCTTGCATAGTGGCGGAGATGTTGCTCCTCCATATGATCATCAGGAGAAAGGCGCCCTTCGATGTAAGCTCTGATAGGGGCGCGCCAATCTTCTGCCACAGAAGGGCTCACAGCAGCTACAAGCTTAATGTGTGCGGTAGATGGGGATTTGAGGACTTCATGAAAGACGTCAGCTGGTTTGTCTTTCTGGTAAGCTGCGGCCTTAGCCAACATGTCCGCTTCTTCATTTTTATTGCGCCGAATGACCCGAACCTCAAACTCAAGAAATTGCTTCGCCATGTCACGAATGAGTTGAATGTAGCGAGCAAGCTCCGACTATTTAGTTTGGAAGTCTTTGGTGATTTGTCCGGAGGTCAACTGAGAGTCACTAGAACAACCAGTCGCTTCACACCCAGATCATGGGCCTTTTGAAGACCTAACAGGATGCCTTCGTACTCAGCCCCATTGTTGATTGTTTGAAACTGAAGAGACGCTGAGTACCGAAGCTTCTGCCCACTAGGCGACGCGATAACTGCAGCGCAACCAGCACCAGAAGCTCCCCAAGCCCCATCAGTGAACACAAGCCAGGAGGGGTCTACCGGAGGGATATCAGAATGCTCAGAGGTAGCCAATTCTGCCAGAAATTCTGCTATGACCCCGGACTTGATGGCTTTCCGAGCAACGAAAGATATGTTGTATTGTGCTAGCTCTGCTACCCATTTGATGACTCAACTCGGGGCGTTCTTGTTTTCAAGAATGTCACGAATGGGATAGGCCGAAGGGACTAGTATAGGGTGCTCATCGAAATAGCGCCGGAGCTTCCTGGCCGCTATTAGGACTGCAAATGCCAGTTTCTCTCCCAGGAGGTAGTTGCGTTTAGCTCCAGATAGCACCTCTGAGACGTAGTAGATTGGCTGTTGGACGACTTTTTCGTCCAGCTTGAGCTCATGCACCAGAACAGCGCTAACTACACATTGAGCTACGGCAATGTAAAGTATCAGAGGGACCTTCGGAGATGGAGGATGCAGAATGGTTATCTGGATAAGGTAGGCCTTGAGCTCCTCAAATGCTTTCTGGTGCTGAGGAGTCCACATGAAGGGTCGGGACCCTCTGAGGATTTCGTAGAAGGGCAGGCTCCTTTCAGCTAACTTGGCGATGAACCAATTTAGAGCTACCAACCGTTCGATGAACTTCTGCAGTTCTCTTATTGTCTTAGGAGGCTTCATATCGAGTATTGCCTGTATCTTGGTGGGGTTCAGATCGATGCCATTCTTCGAGATCATGCAGCCTAGAAGCTTGCCGGAGCGTACTCCAAAGACACATTTGGAAGAATTCAACTTCATTCCGACTCTGCGGAGGCTTTCAAATGTCTCAGTGAGATCCGAGATGTGAGTAGCCTGCACTGTGCTCTTGACCACGATGTCGTCGATGTAAGCGGCTATGTTGCGTCCGAGCTGTTGTTTCAGCATTTCTCTGACCACCCGATAGAAAGTAGCCCCGACGTTCTTGAGGCCAAAAGACATTCTGTTGTAACAGAAGTTTCCTTCTAGAGTTTGGAATGCTGTGAATGGCTGGTCTGATGGAGCCAGCCACACTTGATGAAAACCAGAATACCCATCCAGAAAGCTCAGTAGTTTGCAGCCCGCTGTGTCGTCCACCAACTGATCTATGCGGACTAGCGGGAAATCATCCTTCGGGCAAGCCTTGTTGAGGGAAGTGAAGTCAATGCACATTCTCCATTGGCCATTTTGCTTCTTGACAAGAACAGGGTTGGCTAGCCAAGTTGTACGATCTATGGGTCAGATAACTCCAGTGTCAAGTAACTTCTGAACTTTTTGCTCGAGTGCGGCAGTCTTCTCGCCTGTCCATTGTCTTATCTTTTGCTTCACTGGGGGGTAGTGCGGACTTATGTCTAGCCGATGCTCCATTATGTCCCGACGAATGCCCGAAAGATCTTTGGACGACCAAGAAAAGATGTCTGCATTGGATCGCAAGAAGGTCAAGAGCTCCTGTTCTTGCTCCAGGGACAACTTCGTGCCTATGCAGACGAGCTGATCTGAAGCAGTCTGGTTGAGGTGGACTTCTTTGGAAGCAACTTCAGCCTTCGCCTGAACTAGGGGCTTGGGCAGTGCTGTGACATAAGCCTCGTTCAGTGCCTGGCTCTTCGGCCTCGAGGCGAGCGCGTGAACCTGCTTCTGGCACGGAGCAATACCCAATTCGAGACGGCGTGCTTCTGCCTCATCACCGTACACCGCGATAACTCCGTTTGGCGCTGGCATCTTCATGCATAAGTACCCGTGGTGTACTGTGGCACTGAACGCGTTGATCGCCCCCCTGCCGAAGATGGCATTGTATGGGTAGGAGAAGTCCCTGACATCAAAAACTACCTCTGTAATACGATGGCCTCCTGTGCTAGAGAATGACACTTTGAGCTTGATGCTACCGACTGCATACACCAGCTACCCCCTGAACCCCTGTAGAGGTACCGGGGAAGCTCTGAGGTCTTCTCATGAGATACCCATCTGTCGGAGGGCGCTGAGGAAGATGACATCAGCGGCACTGCCTCCATCAATAAGGAACCTACGGACCTCATCTCCGTTGATGTCTACTGCTGTAACAAAGGCATCCTTATGCGGATAGTCCATTGGCTTGAGGTCTTCCTGAGCGAAGCTTATGGACACATGAGACCAGTGGCATTGAACAAGAGGGGTGTGAGCTGCCACATGATTGACTCGTCTGATATATTCTCGACACTGACGTTTGGAAGGAAAGTCCTGACCGGAGCCCCCTGTAATAGCAAAGATGACCTTGCACGCTTGGGTCTGCTGGGCGGAGGGAGGGGCCTGCTCAAATGTCTGCTACGGTAGAGGAGGCGGCCGTGGAAAGTATTCTTGATGCGTGTTTTGCGCAGGAGGGGCCCAAGCGAGAGCAGGACATGGTGGTGGTGAAGGCAATGTAAGCTGCTGAGTTGGTTGACATGATGACGAAGCCCCTTCGTGTAGCCTGAAAGTGTGGGAAACTTGCTTGGCTGCTTCCAATGCTTCCGCACGAAGCTTGGCTTCTCGAAGGGCTAGAAGGTTAGGGTAGTAGTTCGAAGTGTGCCCCTGCCCAACCCCATGTAGAGACAATAGGGTTTACTGGGGTCTCTCGGTGGGCAATGCTGAGGGCCGGCAAAACGCCCCCCCTAGTCTTTACTCGTCTGATGCCTGTCCTGCCGCCGCGACTCCGGTTGATGATTGCGCGGCGGAGATCTGGCTTGGGATGGCTCAGGGTCTTTCTGAATAGGCAACACTTCGCGGCGAGGTGGCTCATATGGCTTGCTATGGTGGCGATGGAGGGAAGATCGGCGCCATTCAGGGTGACCTCCCCTCTGTGACACATGGTGTTCTTTCTCCCGCCTGATGTCATTTTCGGCTCTAACTTGTGCTTCCAAGATGCTCAGCATGTGATCCAGAGTCTTGGGATGTACCTTGCGTAGTTCAGACCTAGCTGGCCCAAGCCGGAGCCCCTTCGTGACGGAGTCAATAATGGTAGCATCGTTGATGTCTTCGGCCTGGCATTTGAGGTGGATGAATCACCGAACATATGCTGCTAGGCTCTCACCATCACGCTGAATGCAGGCGTGGAGATCTCCTGAGCTAATAGGACGGGCGTGATTTTCCTGAAAGTGCACTGATACCTCATGTCTCAGCTGCCCCCAAGAGAAGATACTTAGCGGGTGCAGTCCGGTGTACCACGTTCGAGCAATTTCCTCGATGGACAGCACGAAGGCCTTTGCTTTGACGGCTTCTTCTCCGTCGATAGATTCGATAGTTTCTTCATAGCTCATGAAGAATTCCCTGGGATCAGAGACGTTTGCGTATGTTGGAAGCTTGACCGCAGCAAAGCGCGACGGCCAGGGTGCCTGTTGAAGCTCTAGAGCCAACGGCAAGGTCTTGTCGTAAGGTGCTGCTGGTGACAAGGATGACGGGGAGGCTTCACCGAAGGAGGCGTAGCCCGGAGCTTCGGCTTCCGGAATGCCCACCCTCTTCAGAGCCTCTATCTGCTTCCGAAGTAGCTCCTACTGCCGGCGAGCGGCTTCGGCCTGGAGCTTGTACCCCGACTCTCCCTTGGACATGCTTTTCAGAGCCCGCCGTCGGAGCTGCTCCTCCTCTGCCGCCGCCTTAGCTCTTCGCTCTTCCGCCGCGGCTGCATCTTTCTCCTGTTGAAGGCGCGCCATGGCCTCAACTTGTGAAGGTAGAAGCTCCTGGTTGCCGGCTTCAGTGGAGCCTTCGACGGCCAACCTTTCTGCCGGGAGCGTCGGAGCCGAGGTCTTCGTTGTTGCCTCCACAGCCACAGTGAACGCCGGCGCTTCAATGGAAGCTTCGGTTTCGTCCTCCAGGTGAGAACTTTCGCCGTCGCGAGATGGTTTCTTCGCCTTCCCTTTAGCTCCGGCCATCCTAACAGACTTTTTGTCCGGACAACACGGACGGCGCCAGCTGTTGGATTTAGGTTTTCTTTGCAGCCTGGGGGAAGGGAAGATGAATGGTGGAAATTGTCTGGAAATTAGAATTGTCTCTCCATTAAAATAGCCAGGGAGGCTATTTATAGGTCAGAGCCATCACACTTTTGCTAGCCCTATTACAGGAATACCCTTAACTTTCTACTTTAACTTAGGATATTCGGTAATTCAATCCTCTCCGGTACATACACAGCTGTACCTCCGTACTCTACACGTCACGAGAGGAAAGGTGACGGGACCGAAGGAACCTTCGGTCCCGAAGGCTTTCATGATCACAAATCTTCGTGGGCTTATCGCAGGCCTTCGTGAGTTTGGTGCCATCCTTCGAAAAGAGGCCGTAGATGGGCCTCGGCCCCACAACAAACAGCAATCCTTTAGAGGATGAGAGAATCACTACAACATGGTTCTATAAATTAAGATTAAGTCTTACAACATCAGGGTACGAGTAAAGGTTTTGAAAACACGAGTTACCGCGGAAGCAACAAACGGGGTACAGACTCCAACTCTCAGAGATTAAGCAGAAGCATGAGTCTTGTCCAATGGCGCCATGCTACTAGCCACACAAGGTTCATTGCGGCGAATCACAACGTTCCCACTGGAAGCTCCCAATCTCTGGATGCGGCTCTTCCCACTGCTAGTTGCCATTGAAAACACACGCGTCGGCGCCTGAAAAACCATGTATTCGCAAAGCGTGAGCTTCTAAGAAGCTCAGCAAGACTGACCCGTCAAACTGGCTAGCTACAGCAGATAATTAGACATGCAGGCTAACTCAGGGTAGGATGCCTTGCAAAAGGACTCGCACTACCTGAAGCTATTCTAGTCAAGTTTTAGCCCAGGTTAAGTGATTAGAATTATAACTTTAGTTTGCACTGATCTAGTCAATCATAAATAGTAGTAACAGATAAAAAAGAATCATCACAACTTAGTCATCATCATCATAGCTCAACATCTTAATTAAAATATGGTGCGTTTCACAAGCAAACTCATAGGTGAGAGCGATAGCGATTCGAACTGACTTACACCTATAGGGATAACCTAATCATACGACACGCGCGCGTCTCAGACCGCACTTGGCAACCGTTCACACCAGATCCTGCAAAGTCAATTCCCTCCTACGCTACCTTAGGAGTGCCGCATCCCAGCAGAACACACGTCCCAGACGGTTTCTGTGGAGTTCCCGCAACTGCCCGCCCCAGATCGCCTCCTAATCAGACACGTAGGGTAGGTTGGACTTTGCAATCACTAGGCTACGTAGGTTTACTAGGCCCCATTATACCCAGCATATGATCAGTACATTCAATGCTCGATCAGACTTGGACCACACGGATCAGACAAGACTACGGTCACCCTGGACCCATTCTAGTCGTCGACCTACTTTTCCTTGTCTGATCCTCCAGTTTTATCTTTCCTTTAATCATACTTAGCCATAGTTCTTGCATGTGTCATGAGGTAGTTTCACTTAACTCCTAGCAGTCGCGAGCAGCGTCCACTCTACTCGACTTCTACCGGTAAGTATATCTAAGCATAACATGCTACCTCGGGGATACCTATACCAATATACCGATAGGGTTCCTTAGGAGACAGGTGCAACTAGGGTTTCAATCAATTCCTGAAAACCTAATGCACAATCATGACACGTAGTGATAAAAGAAAAACTTTAGAAACTGGTTGTGCACCGAGGCTTGTCTTGATCTCCTGCTTGGATGCTGAGAGCTTTGTAGGTGAATACAGGCTCCGGATCTGCAGCTACTTCGTTCACTTCGGCGTCTATATGATGCACAAGAGTGAGATGAGTTATATTAGATAAAGTTAAGGTAATATGGTATTTGCATCATAGATAAAATGGTGTTTTCATCATAGATAAAATGGTGTTTTCATCATAGGTAAAATGGTGTTTTCATCACTACTTCTAGAGAGTTAGAGCTAACCCTTGTCGAGGTGGTTAATCTAATACATAAATATTTTGACTACGGCGTTTATTAAAAGCAATTATTCATAATGATCATGGACTAAAGTGACACTTCATATCTTACCAGGAAATTATTTTTAGATGACTATGCTCTCTGAAATATTAATTTTGGAGTTTAGTTGAGGTTAAACTAAATTTTCTAGATTTTATAAAAATTCACTAAATTTCTATTAATCAAATTTATAAAATCATAAATAAATATTAAAACTCATGGTAAAATAATGAAAATGGATATATGCACTAGTAAGCACATAAACTAAAGTTTTGATCAAGGTTTATGATTTTTAGTTGAGGTCCATAATGTAGTTCTGAAAATAACAATTTAAAATGGCAGTTTTGGGTACAAATATTGACATGCAAAGAACTTTGCTTAGGTTAAAACCTGGGAAAAATTCCGTGGATCAGGCATGCCATGACACAGCGGTTCAAGTTTCAGCTCTAGAAGACCTCTGGAACTGCAGTGAAAATTCAAAAACAGAAATGATTAACCTATTTATTTAGGAAGTTCCATGAACCATTTTTAAAAAGTGTTTCAGCAGTTATTTAGAGTGTTTTACAAGGATTGCAAGGAATTTTGTTTTGCCATTTTTAGAGTTTCCAATGATTTATTATGCATTTTACAAAATTAGCCAAGAAATAGCAGAATTCATTTTAATCCCAAAAACAGGGGCGGCGGGTGTTCACCGGTGGCGAGCTCAAAGGCGGCGGCAATGGCGACAGAGGCGGCGCGGCGAGTTCTTCCTCACCGGTGGTTCTTTGCGGTCGAAACCTTGTCATACAAGTGCGCAAGAATGAGAGGAACCAGCCGGCGAAAGGAATTGAGCTAGAAGGGTACCGAGATGACGAATTTGGAGCTCGACTACCGGCGGCGTGCTCACGGCCGGAGGTTGAAGACGACGCGTTCCCGAAGAGAGAGTGGACCGGAGAAGGTGTTGGTAGTCAGAGAGCTGCGTGAGGGTGATAGATGACTGTCCGGCACGATGGCGGAGCGCGAGAAGCGCCGGGCGGTGCTGTCGCCGTGGAAAAGACAACGGCTGCAATGGCGGCATGTCGGTGCGGAGAAAAGGAGGAAGAAAGGGCGGAGCGCTGGCACTGCGAGGAAGAGCGGGAGTGTGGAGAACGGGAGGAGCACTCGTGCGTCCTAAATATGCTGCAGAGGGGGGAGAGAGAGAGAGGATGTCGCGGATTGGGGACAGCAGGCGGCGTTGGCATGCGGCAGGCGGTGGCGTGCGCCGTGAGTGGATGGGACGGCGCGTGAGGGAGAGAGAGTGAGAGGAAGTGAGAGAGGAGGAGAGATTCGCGTCGTCGATGGGACGAGGTAGGAGGAAAGCGCGCGCCGCTCCTGCCACGGCCTGCGCCGCTGCGGTGCGCCGATTGGCGCATTCCATTTTTTTTTTGAATTTTTGCACTAATTCAAATATCCTCCCTAAATTCATTTGAAAACTACAATTCCTTAGCTCAGAAAAATTTGAATCTTTTTGTAGATACTCAGGGAATTATTTGGAACAATGTTTGTTAAAGGAAGAAGTCCTGATTCTGCTTCTAAAATTTGGGGCTTTTCAATTCAAGTCAAGTTTGTTTGAAATTTTTAAGGGGGGTTAAACCTTTTCTGTGACACCCCAGGTGTCACCAGGGCAAAAATCGACAACTTTAAACCCTAATCCATAATTTCACTCACTTTAAAGCAGATTCAATCATGGAAATAAAAAGAAATATTGTTTAAAATGCTTTAAAGAGACACTATGAAAAGTTTGACAAGTAACAGAGCATTTTAGCAAAGTCCGGAGAAATCTCAACTAACAGTGTCGAAATCTCGTTAACAGAAAGAAATCCAAACCCTAACTCGTGACCATCAAAATTTCCACAGAACCCTAGCCATATTTTTACATAAAAATTAAGTACACTTCAAAATAGAATTTTGGGAAATTATTCAAGATTTTTGGAAAGGATTTAAACCTCTTAAAAATTCACACAAGCTATAATCAACCTAGATATTCAAGAATTTTTAGAGGCCAAATCATGACTTGAACCTTAAATCAAAAGTGTTCCAAATAAATTCCTGAGCTTGTATAAAAATTCTCAAAAGTTTTCGAGCTTGGGAAGTGTGCCAATTCGTTGAATTGCTTTCCAGCTAAAAGAATTAAAAAAAAATAATACCGCTGTTGCCGGGCGGGCTACAGTCCCCGCCCGCCCGACAACGCGGAGCAGGGAGCAGCCGCGCCGCCCGACACCAGCACCAACCCCACGTCGCTTTTACTCGGCGGCACTCTCACCCCGCTCTTTTCCTCTCTCTAGCTCGCGCTCGCTCCCTCCTCTCTCTACTCCTCCCTCCCTTCCTCCCTCTCTCTCTGCCGACTGCCGCCCGAGCCGCCCTGCGTGCCGCCCGACAGCAGCGCCGGCCACTCCCCTACCCTGGTTCCCCTTTAAAACTGGTGCCTCTCCCTCTCAAGTTTCTCCCCCTCCTCCTTTCTTTCTTCCCCCCCCCCCCCCCCACGCGCAAGCCTCTTCTCTGTCCCGGCCGCCGCCCGCCATAGCCGCCAAAACCGCCTCCTCGTGAACTCCGTCTTCCGGCCGTCCTCCAATCCAATTCTCTCGACAAAACACTCCCCCTCACTCCCATGAATCTTCCCGCACTCTTCCCCCTCCGGATTTGAGCCCCGTTCGCCAGAATTTCATCGATCGCCGCCGCCCCGAGACACCCCCACGGTGAGCACCCCTCTCCCGGCCAAAACCTTGATGAATACCATGTTGCCGAGCTTCTTCATGTCGTGTGGATCGTGAAAAGCCTAGGTTCGACCGCCGGCGACCACCCCACCGCCGGCAATGGCTCGCCGGAGCTCGCCGGCGCAACCTCCCCTGTTTTTCTTTTTCTTTTTATTTTTCCAGATTATTCCTCTGTCTTCTAAAATCCCTAGAAATTCACAGGAATATCCAAAAATGCCAAACTAAAATTTGTTAGAACCCTGGTGAAAGGGACTAATGTTCTGTTAAAACACTTTTTAACAAATGACCAAAAATTTGCAGAATTAATTAGAAACACTTCTTTCTGTTTTTGGATTTTAAATTGCATTATAGAGCAATGCTAGGGCTACCCTTTGATCCACAAGTACACCATGGTACTACACACCCTCTGGAATTTTATGAAGATTTTAGGAACAAGAAATGGCATCTAACCCTTTTAAAATACTTCAATCTACCTAGTTTAAATACCATTTTCTAAAGTACATTGTAAAAGTCATTTATAAGGTTAGACCCCAAAAGAGAAGTTTCAGGTACGGTGCTCAGGAATGCTCACATAAAAGGTCATAATTTTATTCTAAGGTTTACTAGTGCTTTCTGATTTTACAAGATCTAAAAACAGGAAATTTGATGAATTTTTATAAAATATAGAAAATTCATTTAGGCCCCACCCAAAGCCCAAAATGTTTATTCCAGAGAGTACTACCAACTAAAAATAATCTTGAGGAAGAATTAAAATCTTCATTTTAACCCTAGTTTAATAGCTGAAGGAATTAAATAATATTAACCAATGAAAATTGTCGAATTAACTTAACTAGGATTGAAGTTGATGAATATGCCAACTAAAAGTCACCTCATGAGAGTTTAATAGATTTCTTTAAACATCATTCACAAATTAAGAATTTAATTTAATCGACGGCGTCGAGTAATTAGGGTTAACCCTAATTCTGGGCGTCGCCAATCTAAACCCTAGGTTATTATTGATAATAACAATAAGTTTCTATTTCATTGAACTTATCATAATCCTACTGCATCATGTAGATTCTGACGCTCACGAAGTAGCTGCGGATCCAAGTTCCTCGACCCCCGCCGAAGAAGTCAACATCAGCTCAGAGGAACCAGGCAAGCCCCGGTGCACAACCAAATTTTAAAGTTTTACTTTTATAACTGTGAGAGACCCGACCAATTTATATTCAAGTTTACCAAGTTGACTCGCAGCCCACGCATGGTATGCGAGAACTCAACCCGATAAAAGAGAATATAAACCCGGCAGTCCCCCGACATGCTTCTCAAGCAATGCCCAAGATCCAAGCACGTCGGCAACGTCACAGGTGATACATCACATAGGTCACATTAATGAAAAACATTAATTTAAAAAATATTCTTACATACCAAGGTTCATCATAAGTCTTGAAACTAATAAATCAAAGAGCGGAAGCAATTCTAAGGAAGACGATAGTCGCAGCGGTTGCAATGAGAAAACAGCAAAGGATTGCGATGCCCAGCCCACGAACATCGCAAATCACGGTCACTCGAACGTCTTGACTACGCCTCGCCCTCGCCGGCATCGGCAGGGATAAAGTAGCCAAAGACCAACTCATCCTCACCTGCAAAAACTTAAGCAACAAACGTTGAGTACGAAGGTACTCGCAAGTCTTACCCTGTTGTGGGAATTATTTCCCGACTCCAAGGATAATGCAATGAGGCTGTAGCAAGGTAAATGAGGTATAGGAATGGACTCGATTGCTTAAAGAAAAAAACTAAGCATATATGAATAAGCATAAAGTAAAAGACTCTGCGGGCATGAACAGCTAATAAACCCAATCCCCAAGTACCATGTAACCATAAACCATGTAAATGCCATCATCCATGTTCCATCCGAACCATGGATACCAATACCCATATTCCATTTCCATCAACAATATCCCAATTCCCATCATGTTATGTGACAACTCTACGATATTATCCAAAGGACACTGAGCTTTGATCATAACCGAGATCGCGGCGGATTTGAACCGATTTTACACCCTGCAGGGGAGTCCAACTGTACCCACACGACTGAGGACCATACGGCTCATGTAACCCGCTAAAGTTACACAAGGGGATACTCATGTCAACCTTTTTCACACTCGTGCCCACACGGTTGGAAAATCCACACGGTGCCGAGTACCACGGCCTCGCAGGCACACGTGAGTCCCTCGTCGAGTGTCACGGCCTCGCAGGCACCCATGACTCCCTCGTTACACACACCGTGCAGTCATCGGCCAAACGTTGGTACGCAGTGAGATACTCAGCTTGTCTTACCATTATATCGGACATGTGGTATGAACGGAAAGTGCTCAGGCCAAGAATAACACGGCCGGGTCCTAGGTCAACCCAGACGGGGCCTACGACACACAAGACCTCCATGTCTTGCTGCACTCCTATCCCACCGTCCGGATTTTAGTTTTTAACACTTTTCAATTTTTACCATCATATGAACTCGCCACAAGTTCATAAGTAACCAGGATAAATCCTATACGTGCGAGTGGGACTTACCACTCGACTTCTACCGTGTTATCTAAGCATGGCTAAGCATTTAGTGACTCGAACAAAGACACTCTACCCAGGTTGACAAGGTGACGTATTCAATACCAAGGAGGGGTATATGCAACAATAATAGGTTTTCCCAATGTTACTACTAAGCCCGACTTCATGCATTCCTATACGTAAGCATTCATATTAATCATTAAGTAAATTACTTAGGGTAGCAATATGAGGTGCTTGCCTTCAACAGCAGCGGTGTTGACTTCCTCGACAGCTGGATCAACCTCTGGTGCTTCTCCCGCAGCAGCACCCGCGTCACTCTCTGGCGGTTCGTAAGCTATAAAGTAAAAACGCGACGGTATGAGATGCATGCCATGATGCCATGATGCCCAAATAATGCGATATGATGCAGAGAGGTAGCTACTGAATCTACGAACACAATGCAAAAAGAACGAAGACATTCGGAGTTCTACAGCTCAAGTTATGACCTAAACAGTTTTACCGATTCCGGTTACGGGGTTCCCGGTTCCTGGTTCCCGGTTCCGATATCGGGTGGCACATGAATGTCGTTTTCGGGAAAAATCCCAAAACACATCACATGTACTGGCTTTACTAAGTGGCTTGGGTTACTATGAGACTAAGTTTGAGTGGTTTTGACTCACGTTAACAGGAGCACGAGCCCTCCGACTGTCGTGGCCCTGTTTACGACATCGGGAATACCGTAACGGTGCCGTAAAAGTCGTAACGACTTTTCCGGTGAAATTCAAAGTTAAGTTACAGGCATGGGACCATTTTTAGTTTAAAGTAGGCTCTAAACTAAGACTTTTAGCTCTGGTTTGGGGTCAATTTGAGCTTCTATGAATTTACTAAAAATCAAATAATGTTCTGTTTTCCAAACTTATAAAATCAGAAACATGCACTAACACCCATGTAAAAATCATGAAACTTTATAGAGCTACTACTGAGAACCTAAACTAAAGTTTTTGTTAAAGGTCTTGGGCTTTTGGGGGACTTCCCTAATGTACTTTAAACAAAGGTAAATAATCTAGGGTTTTGGAGATAATATCAATAACATGCATGCACAATTTTTCATGAAAAATTCTAGTAAAAATGCAGGAGATGAATCATGCCAAGATAAAATTATGGTACAAAAATCAACCCTAGAAACCTTCTGGATCTTCAATTAAAAATCAACAACAGAAATAATACTTTGAATTATTAAAGAAATTCCAGGGACATTTTTGAAAAAGTGCTTTAACAGAAAATTAGTTCATTAACCAAGGATTGAAATATAATTAGGTTTGTCATTTTTAGACTTTTCCATGATTTTCTACACACTATGCAACTTCTAGCTAAATAAAAGGAAAATAGAAAAATGAATGGAACAGTAACAGAAACAGGGGAACAGGCAGTGGCGGTTGCTCCGGTGAGAATCTCGCCGGAGGAGGGGGCTAGGAGGGGGATGGAGCGGTCGTGGAGCTTCACCTAGATTCAAAGCACTAGTTTGAAGAGGATTACGCCCACGGGAGAGAGGGGAAAGGGGTTGGCGACGTGAAGCTCCGAGGCGGCTTCAATGGCGGCCGATGGGTGGCGCGAGGTGTTCCTTCCTCACCGGCGATGAGCTGCAATCAATACTTGTCAACTTGGTGTACCATGGTGAGAGGAATAAGCCGGTTGAAGGAATTGAAGAATCGAGCTACCGTGGTGACGAATTTTGGACAGAGGTGGCCGCCGGCGTTGTTGTCGACCGAGGAACAGGGGCGGCGACATTCCTGAGAAATTAGTGCACGGCAGGGGCTCTTGGTGTTCGGAGAATTTCAGTAGATCGAGGGGGATCTTCCGGGCACGGTGGCGTGGCTTGGGAGTGGCCGGAGTGAGCTGGCGTCGGTGGGGCGGCAATGGCGGTGGCGCACTGGCAGGAACAGAGCAAGGAAGAAGAAAGAAGAAGGGGAGCGAGTGGAGAGCTGGTGCTTGGCTTTGTACTCGAGAGGAAGCTGAGCCAAAGGAGGGAGAGAGAGCCGGGGCGCACGCGGATAGGGCAGAGGTGCGGCGGCCGGCAATTGGGCGCGGGAGGCGGTGGCTCGGCAGTGGGCAATGGTGTGTCTGCGCCTTGCCGTGTGCCAGAGGAGAAAGATGGGAGAGGGAGGAGGAAGGGAGCAGAGGTAGGAGGGAAGATCTTTGGGCAAGATTCGACCTTGGGCGAGTAAAGGAGGCGCGGAAGGCTGGGGCGGCCGGCGCTGCGCTCGGGCTGCCAGCCACGGCAATGGTCGCTGCGGGCGGCATACTGTTCACCGTCAGCGTATTGTCAAATTCAATTAATTCAATTAACTTCCCTCTAGAGACAAAAGAAAACCCTAGCTCCCGAGCTCAAAAATTTCTGAAACTTTTTGTGTGTACTAAAGGAACTATTTGGAACAACTTTTATTAAAGGAAGGTTCACTGAATCAGCTTCTAAAGATCTGTGAATTTTCAATTAGGTTCAAATTTGTTGGAATTTTAAAGGGGTTTAAACCTTTACCAAAAATTTTCATAAAATCTCCAAAATTCTATTTTAATGTATAGTTAATTGTTATGCAAAAACATTGGGGTAGTTTCATTAAGAAAACAAAAGGTTTCTTGAAAGCACGACTAGGGTTATGCGAAAATGACGAATTTCAAAAACCCTGACCCAAATTCAAAATAGGAAAAGGTTGAAATCAAACGATTGAATCAGTGAGCTCAAATTCAAA
This sequence comes from Oropetium thomaeum, assembly GCA_001182835.1. NCBI lineage: Eukaryota > Viridiplantae > Streptophyta > Magnoliopsida > Poales > Poaceae > Oropetium > Oropetium thomaeum. The sequence continues at coordinate 1,772,261 of LFJQ01000032.1, forward strand.
AGGACAAAAGATTGCAACTTTTGGGATGTGACAATAACCAAGTGTACCTTGTTTGTGCATTAAGTGCTAGGAGTTGATTGAAACCATAGCTGCATTTGTTTTCCATAGGAAACCCTGTCGGTAGCTGGTATAGATACCCCCTAGTCTGCTATGCTTAATAGGTATTGCCGGTAGAAGTCGAGCAGAGTGGACGCTGCTCGCGAAAGGATAGGTTGTTGAATGAAACTATTTCATGAGATGGGCCACACGAACGTGAACAAGTAAGAAAGATAAAAGTTTGAGGGTCAGACAGGATACAAAGTAGGTCGGCGACTGGACCGGGTCCAGGGTGACCGTAGACTTGTCTGATCCGTGTGGTCCGAGACTGATCGAGTGTTGAATGTACTGGTCGTATGCTGGGTGTTATGGGTCCCAGTAAACCTATGTAGCCTAGTAATTGCAACGTCGAACCTGTCCTATGGTGTCTGACTAGGAGGAGATCTGGGGTGGGCAGCGTGGGAACTCCACAGAAACCGTCTGGGACGTGTTGTCTGGTGGGATGCGGCGTTGCTAAGGCAGGCGTAGGAGGGAATTGACGTTGCAGGAGCTGGTGTGAACGGTTGCCACGTGCGAGTCTGGGACACGCACGTGTCGTACGGTCAGGTTTCCCCCTGCAGGGTATAAAATCGTTTCGAACCGCTGTCGCTCCCAGTTAGTGAGCATGCTCATGAAACGCACCACATTTTAGCAAATAGGTTGAGACACAATGAGAATGAATCATGAATATTACTAATGCTGTTGTTACTTCTGTTATGTTTGCTTAACTCAGTACTAATTAAATTTATTTTTCTAATCACTTAACCTGTGCTAAAATTCGACAAGAGTAGTTCAGGCTTTGCGAGTCCTTTTGCAATAAACCTACCCCCATCAGGCAGCACGTCTAGGAGTCGGCTGTAGTCAGCCACGTTGACAGGTAAGCCTTGCTGAGGTTCTTAGAAGCTCACGCGTTAGCGTTTTGTGGTTTTTCAGGCGCCGTCATGCAGGACCCAGCAGGTAGCTTCCATTGGGAGGAGCCGCTCCCCGAGTTCGGGAACCTCCAGTGGGAGTTGTGCGAGTCGCCGCAGTGAAATGTTGAAGTGGCTAGTAGCATGACGCCCATGGGCACGGCGCGTGCTTTTGCTTAAGTCCGAGCGTCGGAGTTGTAATAGTTCTAGTCTTCCGCTGTTATCGTTTTCAAAACTTTTGCGTACTCTGAAACAATGTAAGATTCAACTTCAAATTTATGAACCAATGATGTATTAAGTTCTCTCTTCTTGTAAATTATTGCTGTTTATCCCTGCCTGTGTTGTATCGTGTGTACGCTCGCTTCGCCGAGCGTTGCCCAACAGGATCCTGGCTTAACGACTGACTAGATCCGTCCCGAGACGAGGTTTTCTGGGCGGGTCGTGTCATTTTCCAAAAGTCCTGGTAAAATCTCCAAAATTTTTCTTTGAGTTAAACTTAATTTCCATGTAAAAACATTAGTGGGTTTATATTGAGTTTTTGATGGTTTTGAAACATGTGATGGATTTTTTACCTGCTAGACAATGATTTTGGGACTGTGGTTCAAAAACTCCTGATTTAACAAAAGTGTTCAAAAATTCACCAAAAGTTTTATGGAGGTTAATGGAATTGCTTAAAACAATAATGCTTATTAGCTCTAGTGTAAAATTTGCTTCAAAGTGCAAGAATTTAATTGATGGAGTTTTTAAGTGACACCTGGGGTGTCATAGCCCTCCTCCCTAAAAGAAATCGTGTCCCAAGATTTAAGGAAATGGTTGGGTTAGTCGTGGGTACCTATGGGGCTGGGAGTAACTCGGGGTAGTTTGATGGAAGGAATTCTGTGGACTCCCATGTGGCTTCATCTTCAGAGTGATTGCTCCACAGGACCTTGTAGAACTTGAGTGTCTGCTTCCTGATTACCCGTTCCTTCTCGTCCAATATCTGAATTGGCCGCTCTGGATATGTTAGGTCTGGTTGCAACTCTGCCACATTTGGGATTACTTGATCCACGGGTGCCTTCAAACACTTCTTCAGTTGGGAAACATGAAAAACATTATGTACCCCGGATAACTTTTCTGGTAGTTCCACCTGGTATGCCACGGGGCCGCACTTTGCCATGATGCGATATGGGCCGATATATCGGGGTGCCAACTTGCCTTTTACTCCGAACCGCTGAACTCCTTTGGTGGGTGAGACCCTTAAGTAGACGTAGTCTCCTACCTCGAAAGTCAGTGGTCTACGCCTTTTATCAGCATAGCTCTTCTGTCTGGATTTGGCGGTCTTCAGGTTAGCTTGAATGACTCGTACTTTCTCCTCTGCCTGCTACACTAGGTCAGGTCCACGTATAATTCTTTCGCCTGCTTCAAACCAATTGAGTGGAGTTTTGTAGCTACGACCATACAATGCATCAAAAGGCGATATTTGAATGCTCTCTTGGTAGCTATTGTTGTAGGAGAATTCTGCTAATAGGAGAATTCTGCTAACGATAAATAACTGTTCCAACTCTTTACATGCTCCAAAACACAAGCTCAGAGCATATCTTCAAGGATCTAATTTACCCTTTCCGTTTGGCCATCTGTCTTGGGGGGTAGGTAGAGCTATGGATCAACCAAGTTCCTAGCGACTCATGGAGTTGCTACCGAAACCGTCCTATGAACTGTGTATCGCGGTCGGAGATTATGGTCTTGGACACTCCATGCAGACACACTATTCGATCAATGTAGAGCTGGGTATGCTTCTTCATACTATACCTAGTAGACACAAGGATGAAATGGGCTGTTTTGGTTAACCGATCTACTATGACCCAAATAGAATCCAATCCTTGAGCAGTCTTGGGTAAGCCAACAATAAAGTCCATGTTGATATCTTCCCATTTCCAGGACGGAATGCTTAGTGGCTGCAACAAACCTGCCCCTTTCAAATGATCTGTTTTCACTCTCCGACAGGTGTCACACTCGGCCACATACCGAGCAATCTCTCTCTTCATTCTCGTCCATCAAAACCTCTTTCTCAAATCCTGGTACATCTTGTTGCTGCCAGGATAAATGGATTATTTGGATAAGTGAGCCTCATCCATAATCTTTCTTCGGAGTTCGTGATCTTTTGGCGCTACCAATCTGTTCTTGAACCACAAAACTCCGTCTTCGTCTTCCTGAAAGCACTGCATCTTCTTTTCTTTTAGCCCTAGCCTGATCTTTCCATGCCCTGGTCAAGTTGCTGGGCTTTGGCTACCTTGTCCTTGAGTGTCGGAACTAAGGCTAGGTTGTATAGCGATCCATGGGGTAGAACTCTCAAGGGCGTCTTTGGTTCTTCTGTTGTAACCCCTTGGTCTAAGTAATGGCAATGAGCGTTCCTACTCAATGCATCTGCAACTACATTGGCTTTGCCGGGATGGTAGTGAATCTCCAATTCGTAATCCTTGATTAATTCCAGCCATCTGTGTTGCCTCATGGTCAACTCAAGAGTGAAGATATACTTTAGGGTCTTGTGGTCGGTGTAGAGGTGCACTAGATTTCCCAGCAAATAATGCCTCCACACCTTCAGAGCTAACACCACGGCTGCCAGCTCCAGGTCGTGTGTTGGGTAATTCTAGTCATGTTTACGAAGTTGCCTGGAAGCGTAAGCGATCACTCACCCTTCTTGCATCAACACAGAACCCAGCCCGATCCCTGATGCATCACAATATACGTCGAAGGGCTTGCTCATGTCCGGTTGGGCGAGTACAGGTGCTGAGGTCAAGTGCTTCTTCAGAGTTTGGAAAGCCTCTTCGCACTTTTCTGTCCATTTGATCTTATGATCTTTCTTGAGTAGCTCGGTAATAGGTTTGGCAATTTTGGAGAAGCTGGGAATGAAGCGACAATAATATCCAGCTAATCTCAAGAAACTACGCACTTTGTGGACTGACGTGGGTGTTTTCCATTCGACGACATCTTGCACTTTCTCCGGATCAACAGAAATGCCTTCAGCTGACACCACATGACCCAAGAATTGGACATCAGAACTCGCATTTGCTGAATTTGGAATATAGTTAATGGTCTCTAAGCCTTTGCAGGACTATCCGGAGGTGCTCGGCATGTTCTTCCGAAGTCTTGGAATACACCAGGATGTCATCAATGAATACCACTACAAATTTTTTCAGTTCCAGCATAAAAACTGAGTTCATAAGATACGTGAAATATGCCGGTGCATTAGTGAGTCCAAATGACATCACCAAGTACTCAAATAGCCCATATATGGTTGAGAAAGCCGTCTTTGGGACATCTATCGGGCGTTTCTTGATCTGATGATAGCCAAATCTAAGATCAACCTTAGAAAAGCTCCAGCCAGCTGATCAAATAGGGTGCCTATGCCTGGTAGTGGATATTTGTTCTTGATGGTAACCGCGTTCAAGGGGCGGTAATCTACGCATAGTCTCAAGGACTGATCATTCTTCTTCACAAACATAGCTGGGCATCCCCAAGGTGAGGAGCTGGGTGTATGAAACCCTTGTCCAGCAATTCCTTCAACTGCACTTTTAACTCAGCTAGTTCTTTTGGCGCCATCTTGTATGGTCTGCGGGAAATTGGGGCCGTGCCTAGCTGTACGTCAATTTGGAACTCAACATCCCTGTCAAGGGGTAAGCCAGGTAGATCCTCCGGGAACACATCTGGGAATTCTCTCACTACTGATATCTCATCCTTCTTTCCGATAACATGGCAGATTTGCGTGGAGGTGAATCTAGGATGATCTAGGTTTAAAGAAACAGACCCATGAAGTGGTGAGGCTAGGCGGACTACACGGTTAGCTATATCGAGATGGGCTTTTGGTGTTTCATCCATTTCATACCAATGATAATATCAATACCCTGCCCTTTTAGGATTATGAATGAGGTAGATAGGTGTGCCCTCCCAGATTTAGTGGTGTCTCGCTTAAGCCATAATGTGATAAGATATTTTCCCCAGGCGATTTTATGATATAGGGTGGCTCTAGAAGAACAGTAATGATGTTTTTACCCATAACAAAATTCTTACTGACAAAGTTGTGTGAGGCACCGGAATCGAACAGAACGAATGCGGAATGACCAGAGAGCGAGAACGTACCCGCAAGCACAGGTTCTCCTGCGGCTATGTCTTCGGTCGTGGTGCAGTTACCCGACCGGTTCTGTGGGCCTTCTGGCCCCTCTGCTGGCTCTGTCCCTGGTTGGGCTAGCGGCTACCTCCTGGATGCTGGTGTGTAGGGCACTCACGGGTGAAGTGTCCTGGCTTTCCACAAGTGAAACATGGGGTTCCTGGTCCAGGTCGAGCGCCCTGCTGAGGTGGGCGAACACCCTGGGTCCTCTAATGTGGTGGTGGTGGCGCACGGTAGCCACCCTACAGTTGATTTTGTGGGGGCCTGTAGGATTGCTGCGGAGTGCCGAAAGATGGCCCTTGTGGAGGTGCAGCCCTATACTTCCTACCATCCGGTGCTGTGTACACCAAATGGTACTTCGGAGATGGTGCATTCGATGGGCCACCGCTGAACCGCTTTTTCTCCCGTTGCTCCTTTTCCATGTACTCCTCGGCAATGAGGGCATTGCTCACAAACTCATTGAAGGAGCCTCCCTGATTTAGCAACAGGCGGCCCTGGAGTGTGATATTCAGCCCTTCCATAAAGCGATGCTTGCGCTTCGCATCCGTGTCCACCTGCTCGGAGCATACAGAGCGAGCTGATTGAATACTCGGGAGTACTCATGCGTCGAATGGTTTACCTGGGTTAAGGCCATGAATTCCTTGGCCTTCCTTTGCATTAATCCTGCGGGGATTTGATGGGCGCAGAACGCCTCCTTGAACTGTGCCCAAGGCACCGAGGTGTTTGGTGGGAAGATAGCAAGGTAGTTGGCCCACCACGCACCCGAGTGCCCTTGAAGCATTTGGGCGGCGAACAATGTCTTCTGATGCTCCGTGCAATAGAGCAGCCCAAATTTGGCCTCGATTGTGCGAAGCCAGTGATCCGCCTCCATCGGTTCCCGAGCATCTATAAACTCGAGGGGATGCATTGCCAGGAAGTGAGCATAGGTGTTGTCCTGGTTTTGGTTCCTGGGACCATGGTGTTGGTTAACATTCTCCATTAGAGCCTGCAGCATCTCGCTATTTTGCTGGCTGCTCTGCAACATGACCGCCATAGCCGCGGCCAAGGTTGGCTCACTAGGCGGGGGTGGTGGGTTTGAGCCCTCAGGGTCTTGGCGTCCACCCCTAGTGTTCACCATGCTGAAAAAGCGAATAAGGTTTCCGTTAGTGCAGTTCATTCCATATTTCCATCTTGACATACGAAAAGGATTTCATAAAGCAATGCACTGATAACTCATAAAAATCTGATTTCATTCATTCCCAAAATTATGACAGTACATTAGTCCCACCAGCCTCCTAGACTGTCAAACAATCCAACATTACATAATGATGTTTCACACTGCTGCTATGATAACCATATGAGAGAACACGACACCGATCAAGACAATGATTACAACACACTTCTTACGCGTACAACTGGATGAACTCGATTTGCTAGGACATCTCCGATCTACTCCTCTTCGGGTTCTGGGTCTGAAGCATCGGGTCCGACACCTCGGACTCAAGCGCATCATCGTCCGCGGGAGGCGGTTGCTGAGCCTCTAAAAGTCCCTCGACCTGATGCTGTAGGTGGTGGTTCTCATGAACGAGATTTTCAACCACCTGCAAGGCCTCATCCCGAATAATCTCCAGTTGGTGAATGTACTCCAACATGGTATTGCAGTCATTATTTCGGGCCTGCAACTGAGCAATCTTGATTGTAGATACCTGCTCCAACTTGGCGATTTGCTGAGCTCGGGAGTCACAAGAGCACGCAGCCCGTTGTTCCTGCTCTCCAAGCTCTTAATTCTTTCTCGGACTCAGGCTAGCTCCCTATGAGCACGTCCCAGTGCCTGGCGATCATACTCGGCAGTGAGAATGGTGTCCTCATACAAGTTGAGCATCGCTAAGCTCTGCATGAAAAGCGGAGTCACATGGTCTTTTTCTCCCTTGAGAGTCTTGTCAATGGCGTTCTTGAGGTTCCGACACCAGGTATCGTCAATCTGTTGCCGTATCGGAAATAGTGCCACTGGCTGTTCCGTCACAGAGTCTCAACAGAGTCTCAAGGGAGTCTCAACAGAGCTATGTGGGCAGCAGCCTCAATAGCTTCAGTCTTGTCCGAACCAAGTGCGGTGGTGGTCCAAGTCTCCCAATCGGCTCGGTGAGGGTAAGCGGGTAGAGTAAATACGGCTGAGCAGCGAGGCTGGCCATGCTATTTAAACTCCCATGTTTGGAACCAAGGAGCCTCAGTACAGCCTAGCGACTGCAGTGTCTGGCGGAGTAGCTCAACAAATCCCCTGCGTCCCGACTCCTGGGTGACGCGGGTGGGAGTGGAGTTTTCAACTCCAAAGTCCTCTGGTCCCTGCTCGATCGCATTGTCCTACATATGCATCACAAAGATGAATAATATTTTATTAATCAGAAGCCACATGTTGAACATAGTTCAAGGCATTCAAAATCTTTCGATACGTAAAATATTCCCATCTCTGCGTAAAAGAGTAATCCGAGATCTACGCGTCCAATGGTACGAGCACTGCTAACCTATCGATAACCATTAAATATCCAAGTGACATTTTGATTTGTTTTTGCCTTAGGTTTATTAATGGTTTGCTTAACATGTAATGCAGTATCTGTGTGGCCTATACGTCCTTACCAAACAGAAAAGAATATACGTTTAGGCAGTGGCAGATCGCACTCAAGTTAGACGTTCCTACACATTTCTTACGATATTGCGGTTAGCGTACCTGCAGAAGAAAGACATCACAGACAGTTGCAATACAATATATCAAAAGTAAAACATCAACCCATATCATTGCCATATGGGTCGCCCCGAGTAGGCCACATATGGGGATCACGTGTCCGACCTTCACTGCGTGGCGACAGATTGCACTTCACTTCAAGCAGCGGAGGTATGAGAGAGGTCCGCAAAACCGAAGTCGTTAGGAACAAACTCATCTCCTGTGCAACAACGGCACAAGACACCACTGTTGCGAAGGTCTGCATTCGCAACAGGTCCATAACCCACACCTCGTACGGTAGAGGTCCGCTTCTCTCCCTAAACGGCAAGGGGGGTGTACTATGTTACAATGAACATAATACCTCCTTCCATACTATCATGGAATGCTACTGTTGCTGACGCAATAGGGATTTCTCGATATTTTACCAAGTCGAGCGGCGTGCCTTACCTTGCTTACCTGAGCGTAGGTGCGTCGTTATAGAAAATTAAATCTAAACTGGTTTAATTAGCTCCTGCACTAGGTTAGCTTTGCCACCTGATACAACCTATCTCCTAATAGGGCTCGTACCTCATTGGCGCGTAATTTTGAAAAATATGCCTTAGAAATATCGTACCAATCCCAACACAGCTCTGATACCAGCTGGTGACAGACCAGCCTTAGAAACCAGGGATGCTCCATCTCGCCAAGATCCAGTTGGGCGATGATCGGCTGACGCGGATCCGCCCAGAAAACCTCGTCTGGGGACGGATCCGGTCAGTCGTTGAGCCAGGATCCTGTTGGGCAACGCTCGGCGAAGCGAGCGTACACACGATACAACACAGGTAGGGATAAACAGCATTAATTTACAAGGAGAGGAGATTTTTAATACAACATTACTCCATAAATTTAAAGTTAGGTCTTACATTGATTCAGAGTACGCAAAAGTTTTTGAAAACAATAACAGCGGAAGACTTGAACAATTACAAACTCCGACACTTGGACTTAAGCAAAAGCACGCGCCGCGCCCAAGAGCGTCATGCTACTAGCCACTTCAAGGTTCACTGCGGCGGCTCGCACAACTCCCACTGGAGGTTCCCGATCTCGGGGGGAGGCTCCTCCCAAGGAAGCTACCTGCTGGGTCCTGCATGCCGGCACCTGAAAACCACATATCGCTAACGCGTGAGCTTCTAAGAAGCTCAACAAGACTTATCCGTAAACGTGGCTGACTACAGTCGACTCCTAGACATGCTGGCTGACGCGGGTGGGTTTACTTGCAAAAGGACTCGCAAGCCTATACTACTCTTGTCAAATTTTAGCACCAGATTAAGTGATTAGAATATAAATTTAGTTAGCACTGAGACTAATCAAACATAACAAGAGCAACAATAGCAATAGTAATAATCATGATTTCTCCTCATTGTGTTTCAACCTATTTACTAAAATGTGGTGCGTTTCACGAGCATGCTCACTAACTAGGAGCGACAGCGGTTCGAAACGATTTTATATCCTGCAGGGGAAAACCTGATCGCACGACACGTGCGTGTCCCAGACTCGCACGTGGCAACCGTTCACAGTGGCTCCTGCAACGTCAATTCCCTCCTACGCCTGCCTTAGCGGCGCCGCATCCCACCAGACAATACGTCCCAGGCGGTTTCTGTGGAGTTCCCACGCTGCCCACCCTAGATCTCCTCCTAGTCAGACACCATAGGACAGGTTCGACGTTGTAATTACTAGGCTACATAGGTTTACTGGGACCCATAACACCCAGCATACGACCAGTACATTCAACACTCGATCAGTCTCGGACCACACGGATCAGACAAGTTTACGGTCACCCTGGACCCGGTCGACCTAATTGGTATCCTGTCTGACCCTCAAAATTTTATCTTTCCTTACTCATCATCAGGTGTCATAATGTATCAACTGATAGTTTCATCCAACAACCTATCCTTTCGTGAGCAGCGTCCATTCTGCTCGACTTCTACCGGCAATACCTCCTAAGCATAGCATACTAAGGGGTATCTATACCAGCTACCGATAGGGTCTCCTATGGGAAACAAATGCAACTATGGTTTCAATCAACTCCTAGCACTTAATGCAAAAACAAGACACACTGAGTTATAAAATAAAAACTTTAAACAACGGTTGTGCACCGAGGCTTGCCTGGTTCTCCGGAGCTGTTGAATGCTTCTTCTGCGGAGGTCGAGGCAACTGGGTCTGCAGCTACTTCGTGCGCTTCAGAATCTACATGATGCAATATGATTAAGATAAGTTCAATGAAAAAGAAACTTATTATTTTTACCAATAGTAATCTAGGGTTTCGATCGGCGACGCCTAGAATTAGGGTTAACCCTAATTACTCGACGCCGTCGATTAAATCCAATTCTTAACTGTGAATGATGTTCAAAGAAATCTGATTCAAATTTCCCATGAGGAGACTTTTAGTCGGCATTTTCAACAACTTCAACTTTAGTTAAGGTTAATTCTATATTTTTCATCGGTTAAATATTATTTAATTCCTTCGACTATTAAACTAGGGTTAAAATGAAAATTTTAATTCTTCCCCAAGATTATTTTTAATTGATAGCACTCCCTGAAATAAGCCTTTTGAGCTTTGGTTGGGGCCTAGATGAATTTTCTATATTTTATAAAAATTCATCAAATTCCTGTTTTTAAATCTTATAAAATCAGAAAGCACTAGTAAACCTTAGAATAAAATTATGAAATTTTATGTGGGCATTCCCGAGCACCAAGTCTAAAACTTTGCTTTTGGGTCTAACCTTATAAATGACTTTTACAATGTACTTTAGAAAATAGTATTTTAACTAGGCAGATTGAAGTGATTCAATAGGGTTACATACAACTCCGTGGTCGTAAAATCTTCATAAAATCTCAGGGGATGTGTGTGGCCATGGTGTATTTGTGGATCAAAGATCAGCCCTCGAATTGCTCTAGAATGCAAATTAAAATTCAAAAACAGAATAGAGTGTTCTAATTAATTCTGCAACTTTTTGTACAATTTCTAAAAAGTGCTTTAACAGAAAATTAGTTCAGTATTCAAGGATTCAAATAAAATTAGGTTTGGCATTTGTAGATTTTTCCATGATTTGTTACACACTTTACCACTTCTGGCTAATTAAAGAAATTGGAGGACTTAATGGAACAGTGGCACAGAACAGGGGAAAACAGCATGGGCGGTTACTCCGGTGAGATTTCTCGCCGGAGAAGAGGGTTAGGGCGGGAATTGAAGTGTCGTGGAGCATCACCGTGAGTCAATGCACTGATTTGAAGAGGATCAAGTCCACGGGGACGAGTGCAAGGTGGTCGTCGACGTGAGCTCCGAAGCGGTGTTAATGGCGGCCGAGGTGGTGGCGCGCGACGTTCTTCGTCAATGGCGATCACCTGTGGTCGGAATCATGTCAAAGGGGTGCGCAATAACCAGAGGAAGTAGCCGGCGAGTTGAATTGAAAAAGCATTGTAGCGCGACGACGAATTTCGAGGAGGGGCGATCGGCAGTGAGGTTCTTCGGCCGAGAGGGAGACGGCGGTGTTCCGGGCAAAGCAGGGGATGACTGGCAGCCTTGGTGGACGGAGAGTAGCAGGGAGTGGAGAGGGACCTTTCGGGCACAGTGGAGCGGTCTGGAAGCTGTCGGAGCGTGCTGGCGTCGTGGAGGTGGCGGCGGTCGGCTATGGCAGTGGCGGCGCCCGAGCGCAATGGAGAAGACGGTTTGGCGTGCCGTTGTGGGGAGGGAAGGAAAGGGGAAGAGGGGGAGATGGAAGAGTTCGCGCCAATTTAAAGGAGCCGGGGTAGGGGAGCAGGGAGGTATGGCCAGCCACGCCCAGCACGGCCGGCGCGGTGCGGCTCGGGCGGCGCGACGTGGGGAGGGGCGGCGCCCGAGGGAGAAAGGAAGAGAGAGGGAGAGAGAGAGAGGGAAGAGTGGAGAGAGAGAGGGGTGGCGCGGGAAAATGAAGGCGGCACTCGTTAAGGCCGTGTCGGCCGGGCACAGTCGCCCTGCCGCTCGCCGCTCAGTCGGGCAGGCGGCAGGGTACTGTGGCCCGTCCGGCTGTTGTCGGTCCTTTTTTTTTTTAATCAAAGCCCGAATATAATTCAATTAAATGGCACACTTCCCGAGCTCAATAATTTTTGAAACTTTTTGTGAAAGCTCAAGAATTTATTTGGAGCACCTTTCATTTAGGGTTCAAGTCATGATTTGGTCTCTAAAAATTCTTGAATTTCCGAGATGATTATAGCTTGTGTGAATTTTTAAGAGGTCTAAATCTTGTCCAAAACTTCTGAATAAATTCCCAAAATTATACTTTGAAGTGTACTTAATTGTTATGCAAAAATATGGCTAGGGTTCTATGGAAATTTGATAGTCATGAGTTAGGGTTTGGATTTAATTTCTTGTTAACAGGATTTCGACACTTCTTAGTTGAATTTTTCCGACTTTAGCTATAGTGTTCTGTTGTGTGCCAAAGTTTCCATAGTGATTCTTGGAGCATTTCAAACATTATTTCTTTTTATTTCCAATGTCGATTTTACTTTTACGTGTGAAATTTGACTTCTAGGGTTTAAATCTGTCGATAATCTTTTAAGTGACATTTGAGGTGTCGCATCGGCGAAGCGAGAATACACATGGTACAACACAGGCAGGATAAACAACAATCTTTTACAGGATAAGAGAATCAATGCAACATGGTTCCATTATTAAGATTAAGTCTTACAACATCAGAGTACGATTAAATGTTTTGAAAACACGAGTTACAGCGGAAGCAATAAACGGGGTACAGACTCCAACTCTCAGATATCAAACAGAAGCATGAGCCTTGCCCAATGGCACCATGCTACTAGCCACACAAGGTTCATTGTGGCGAATCACAACGTTCCCACTGGAAGCTCCCGATCTCCGGATGCGGCTCTTCCCACTGGTAATTGCCATCGCAAACACACGCATCGTGCCTGAAAATCACGTATTTGCAAAGCTTGAGCTTCTAAGAAGCTCAGCAAGACTGATCCGTCAAACTGGCTAGCTACAGCCGACACCTAGACATACAGGTTGACTCAGGGTAGGATGCCTTGCAACAGGACTCACAGTACCTGAAACTATTCTGGTCAAGTTTTAGCCCAGGTTAAGTGATTAGAATCATAACTTTAGTTTGCACCGATCTAGTCAATCATAAATAGTAGTAATAGATAAAAAAGAATCATCATAACTTAGTCGTCATCATCATAGCTCAACATCTTAAATTAAATGAGGTGTGTTCCACAAGCAAACTCATAGCTGAGGGCGGCAGCGATTCGAACCAATTTACACCTGCAGGGATAACCTAATCATATGACACCAGATCCTGCAAAGTCAATTCCCTCTACGCTACCTTAGTAGTGTCGTATCCCACAGAACACACGTCCCGGACGGTTTCTATGGAGTTCCCGCAACTGCCCGCCCTAGATCGCCTCCAAATCAGACACCGTAGGGTAGGTTCAACTTTGCAATCACTTGGGTACGTAGTTTACAAGGCCCGGTTATACCCAGCATATGATCAGTACATTCAGGGTGTGTTTGGTTGAGCTGTAGCTGTAGAAAAAGCTGCTGTGAGCTGTGGCTGTGAAAAAAGCTATTGTGAGCTGTGATGTGACACCCCAGTGTCACCAGGTAATCAATCGCACACTAAAACCCTAATCGGCAAATTTCACACGCAAAAGCAAAATCGACATTTAAAATAAAAAGAAATAATGTTTGAAATGCTCTAAGGAATCACTATGAAAACTTTGGCACACAACAGAACACTAAAGCTAAAGTCGAAAAAAATTCGACTGACAAGTGTCGAAATCCTGTTAACAGGAATTAAATCCAAACACTAACTCATGGCTATCAAATTTCCACAGAACCCTAGCCATATTTTCACATAACAATTACACTTCAGAATAGAATTTTGGGAATTTATTCAAAATTTTTGGAAGAGATTTAGACCTCTTAAAAATTCACACAAACTATAATCATCTTGGAAATTCAAGAATTTTTAGAGACCAAATCATGACTTGAACCCTAAATGAAAACTGCTCCAAATAAATTTCTGAGCCCACACAAAAATTTTCAAAAATTTTCGAACTTGGGAAGCATGTATTTTCATTTGAATTAGGGTTTCCAACTTGAATTAGCAAAAGGAAAAAAAACTGAAACGGACTGTTGCCGGACGGGCTACAGTGCCCGCCGCCCGCCCGACCGAGCGGGCGGGCGGCAGGATGCCCCGCCCGACACGGCTTTCCCCAGCATTTGCTTCACACGTCGCCGCATTCAAGTTTTTGCCGCGCTCCCTCGCTCTCTCCCATTCCTTCCTCCTCCTCCCTCCCTCTCTCTATCATTTTCCCTCCCCCGCACGCCAGGCGCGCCGCCCGAGCGCCGTCCGGCATGGCCGACCATGCCGGCCATACCTGTGACACCCCAGGTGTCACCAGGGCAAAAAGTCGACAACAGTAAACCCTAATCCATAATTTCACTCACTTTAGAGCAGATTTAATCATGGAAATAAAAGGAAATATTGTTTAGAATGCTTTAAAGAGACACTATGAAAAGTTTGACAAACAACAGAGCATTTAGCAAAGTCCAGAGAAATCTCAACTAAAAGTGTCGAAATCTCGCTAAAAGAAAAAAACCCAAACCCTAACTCTTGACCATCAAAATTTCCACAGAACCCTAGCCATATTTTTACATAACAATTAAGAACACTTCAAAATAAAATTTTGGGAAATTAGTCAAGATTTTTGGAAAGGATTTGGACCTCTTAAAAATTCACACAATCTATAAACAACTTAGAAATTCAAGAATTTTTAGAGGCCAAATCATGACTTGAACCTTAAATAAAAAGTGTTCCAAATAAATTCCTAAGCTTGTACAAAAAGTTTCAAAAATTTTTGAGCTCGGGAAGTGTGTCTTATAAATCGAATTACATTCTAGCTAAAATAAAAAAAAATCAAACCGCTGTTGCCGGGCGGGCTACCGTGCCCCGCCCGCCCGACAACGCGGCGCGGCAGGGCACGGCTGCGCCCGCCCGACACGGGCTCCTATGGGCACGTCGCCGTCTCCTCGCCGCCCGGCCCCCCCTACCATCCTCACCCCCCTCGCCCCCTCTCTCCCGCTAGCTCTCTCTCTATCTCACTCCTCTCCTCTTCCTCCCCCCTTCCTCTCTTCTCTGCCGCCGCCCGACCGCATCGGTGCGCCGCCCGCTGCCGCCATGCCCCCCCCCCACTACTCCCCTACTTCCCTACCCCGATCTTCCTTTAAAATGGGCGCGCCTCCATCTTTCCCCCCTCTCCATCTCTTTTTTCCCCGTGCGAGCTCACCTCTCTGCCCCGGCCGACCGCCCACCGACGCCATTGCCGCCTCCACGGTGAAATCCACCCCCGACCCAATCCTCCACCCAATTCCTTCACCAATTCACTCCCTCTCCACTCCGTGAAGCTCACAGAACCTTCCAATCCTCCGAAATCGAGCCACCTCGCCGGAATTTCATCGGCCACCGCCGCCCCGAGGCACCCCCACGGTGAGACCCCCTATCCCGGCCAAGAGCTTGATGAATATCATGTTGCCGAGCTTCGTCATGTCGTGTGGATCATGAAAAGCCAAGGTTCAACGGCCGGCGACCACCCCATCGTCGGGAATTGGCCGCCGGAGCTCGCTGGAGACAGTGCCCTGTTTTTCCTTTTTCCTATTTATTTTTCAGATTATTGCTCTGTCTTCTAAAATCCCTAGAAATTCACAGGAAGATCCAAAAATGCCAAACTAAAATTTGTTAGAACCCTGGTGAAAAGTACTAATTTTCTGTTAAAGCACTGTTTAACAAATGACCAAACATTTGCAGAATTAATTAGAAACACTCCTTTCTGTTTTTGAATTTTAAATTGAGTTCTAGAGCAATTCTAGGGCTAACCTTTGATCTACAAGTACACCATGTACTACACACCCTCTGGAATTTTATGAAGATTTTAGGAACACGAAATGGCATCTAACCCTTTTAAAATACTTCAATCTTCCTAGTTTAAATACCATTTTCTAAAGTACTCGCCCAACCGGATTTGAGTAAACCCTTCGACGTGTATTGCGATGCGTCGGTCACTGGACTTGGTTGTGTGTTAATGCAAGAAGGGCGGGTAGTTGCTTATGCTTCCAGGCAAC
Source organism: Oropetium thomaeum (assembly GCA_001182835.1). NCBI lineage: Eukaryota > Viridiplantae > Streptophyta > Magnoliopsida > Poales > Poaceae > Oropetium > Oropetium thomaeum. Next base: position 1,788,235 of record LFJQ01000032.1, read on the forward strand.
TCCGTAAGCATGAGTTGAATTACCCCACACACGACTTGGAGTTGGCAGCCGTGGTATTAGCTCTGAAGGTGTGGAGGCTTTACTTATTGGGAAACCTAGTACACCTCTATACCGACCACAAGAGTCTGAAGTACATCTTCACACAGAACAAGTTGAACATGAGGCAACGAAGATGGCTAGAGTTAATCAAGGATTACGAGATAGAGATCCACTACCATCCGGGCAAGGCTAATGTGGTTGCAGACGCATTGAGCAGAAACGCCCATTGCCACTACTTGGATCAGGCAGTTGCAACTGAAGAATTAGAGGCAGCCGTAAGGATTCTACCCCACGGAGCACTTTACAACCTCGCCTTAGTGCCAACACTTAAAGACGAAGTAGCCAAGGCCCAGAAGCTTGATAAGGGCATGGAAAAGATCAGATTAGGACTGCAAGAGAAGAAGATGCAGTGCTTCCGTGAGGACGAAGAAGGAGTTTTGTGGTTCAAGAACAGACTGGTAGTGCCGAAGGATCACGAGCTCCGAAGGAAGATCATGGATGAAGCTCATTTATCCAAGTACTCAATTCACCTTGCAGCAACAAGATGTATCAGGACCCGCGAAAGAAGTTTTGGTGGACAAGGATGAAAAGAGAAATCGCTCGGTATGTAGCGGAATGTGACACCTGCCACAGAGTAAAGGCCGACCATCTGAAGGGCGCAGGATTGTCGCAACCTTTGAGCGTTCTGTCATGGAAGTGGGAAGACATAAGTATGGACTTCATTGTTGGACTGCCCATGACAGCTCAAAAGTTGGATTCAATTTGGGTCATAGTGGATCGCTTGACAAAGTCCGCTCATTTCATACCTGTCAGTACCAACTATAGAATGAAGAAGTACGCAGAACCATACATTGACCGGATAGTCTGTTTACATGGAGTGCCCAAGACAATCATCTCCGATCGAGGTACCCAGTTCACCGGTCGATTTTGGAAACAACTCCACGAGTCACTAGGAACCAGGCTAATCCACAGCTCAGCCTACCACCCTCAGACTGATGGTCAGACGGAAAGAGTGAACCAAATACTTGAAGACATGCTCCGAGCTTGTGTTTTGGAGTATGGAAAAGGATGGGACACTTATCTGTCATTGGCGGAGTTCTCATACAATAACAGCTATCAAGCCAGCATCCAGATGTCCCCATTTGAAGCACTTTATGGCCGTAGTTGCAGAACCCCACTCAATTGGTCAGAAGCAGGCGAAAGGATCATATTGGGCCCAGACCTAGTGCAGCAGGCTGAAGAGAAAGTACGGGTTATACAAGCTAATTTGAAGGCCGCCAAGTCAAGACAGAAGAGCTATGCAGATAAGAGGCGTAGACCATTGACCTTTGAGGTAGGAGACTACGTCTACCTACGAGTCTCGCCAATGAAGGGAGTTCAACGGTTCGGGATCAAAGGCAAGTTAGCACCCCGATACATAGGTCCATACCCTATCACAGCCAAGTGCGGACCAGTGGCATATCAAGTGGAACTGCCAGAAAGATTATCAGGAATGCATAACGTATTCCATGTCTCCCAATTGAAGAAATGCCTGAAGACACCAGTAGACCAAGTGGTTCAAGAAGTAGAAGAGTTGCAACCAGACCTAACCTATCCAGAGCGTCCAATCCGGATACTGGATGAGAAAGAACGAGTTACAAGAAGACGGACACTCAAGTTCTACAAAGTTCTGTGGAGCAACAACACGGAAGACGAAGCCACGTGGGAATCTGCAGAATTTCTTCAGTCACACTACCCCGAGCTACTCCCAAATCCCTAGGTACCTATGCCTATCCCAACCCTCTCCTTAAATCTCGGGACGCGATTTCTTTTAGGGGGGAGGGCTGTGACACCCCAGGTGTCACCAGGGCAAAATGTCGACAACAGTAAACCCTAATCCATAATTTCACTCATTTTAGAGCAGATTCAATCATGGAAATAAAAGGAAATATTGTTTAGAATGCTTTAAAGAGACACTATGAAAAGTTTGACAAATAACAGAGCATTTAGCAAAGTCCGGAGAAATCTCAACTAAAAGTGTCGAAATCTCGCTAATAGAAAGAAACCCAAACCCTAACTCTTGACCATCAAAATTTCCACAGAACCCTAGCCATATTTTTACATAAAAATTAAGTACACTTCAAAATAAAATTTTGGAAAATTAGTCAAGATTTTTGGAAAGGATTTGGACCTCTTAAAAATTCACACAAGCTATAATCAACTTAGAAATTCAAGAATTTTTAGAGGCCAAATCATGACTTGAACCTTAAATGAAAAGTGTTCCAAATAAATTCCTAAGCTTGTACAAAAAGTTTCAAAAATGTTCGAGCTTGGGAAGTGAGTCTTATAAATCAAATTACATTCCAGCTAAAATAAAAAAAAAATCAAACCGCTGTTGCCGGGCGGGCTACGGTGCCCCGCCCGCCCGACAACGCGGCGCGGCAGGGCACGGCTGCGCCCGCCCGACACGGGCTCCTGTGGGCACGTCGCCGTCTCCTCGCCGCCCGGCCCCCCCTACCATCTTCACCCCCCTCGCCCCCTCTCTCCCGCTAGCTCTCTCTCTATCTCACTCCTCTCCTCTTCCTCCCTACCTCTCTTCTCTGCCGCCGTCGGACCGCATCGGTGCACCGCCCGCTGCCGCCATGCCCCCCCCCACTACTCCCCTACTTCCCTACCCTGATTTTCCTTTAAAATGGGCGCGCCTCCATCTTCCCCCCCTCTCCATCTCTTTTTTCCCCGTGCGAGCTCACCTCTCTGCCCCGGCCGACCGCCCACCGACGCCATTGCCGCCTCCACGGTGAAATCCACCCCCGACCCAATCCTCCACCCAATTCCTTCACCAATTCACTCCCTCTCCACTCCGTGAAGCTCACAGAACCTTCCAATCCTCCGAAATCGAGCCACCTCGCCGGAATTTCATCGGCCACCGCCGCCCCGAGGCACCCCCACGGTGAGACCCCCTATCCCGGCCAAGAGCTTGATGAATATCATGTTGCCGAGCTTCGTCATGTCGTGTGGATCATGAAAAGCCAAGGTTCGACGGCCGGCGACCACCCCATCGTCGGGAATTGGCCGCCGGAGCTCGCCGGAGTCAGTGCCCTGTTTTTCCTTTTTTCTATTTATTTTCCAGATTATTTCTCTGTCTTCTAAAATCCCTAGAAATTCATAGGAAGATCCAAAAATGCCAAACTAACATTTGTTAGAACCCTGGTGAAAAGTACGAATTTTCTGTTAAAGCACTTTTTAACAAATGACCAAACATTTGCAGAATTAATTAGAAACACTCCTTTCTGTTTTTGAATTTTAAATTGAGTTCTAGATCAATGCTAGGGCTAACCTTTGATCTACAAGTATACCATGTACTACACACCCTCTGGAATTTTATGAAGATTTTAGGAACACGAAATGGCATCTAACCCTTTTAAAATACTTCAATCTTCCTAGTTTAAATACCATTTTCTAAAGTACATTGTAAAAGTCATTTATAAGGTTAGACCCAAAAGCAAAGTTTTAGAGATGGTGCTCAGAAATTCTCACAAAAAGTTTTATAATTTTATTCTAACGTTTACTAGAGTTTTCTGATTTTACAATGTTTAAAAACAGGAATTTTGATGAATTTTTATAAAATATAGAAAATTCATCTAGGCCCCACCCAAAGACCAAATGCTTGTTTCAGGGAGTACTACCAACTAAAAATAATCTTGAGGAAGAATTAAAATTTTTATTTTAACCCTATTTAATAGCCGAAGGAACTAAATAATGTTAACCAATGGAAAAATGTCAATTTAACTTAACTAAGGTTAAAATTGTTGGACATGCCAACTAAAAGTCACCTCATAAGAGTTTAATAAATTTCTTTAAAACATCACTCACAGATTAAGAATTGAATTTAATCAACGGCGTCGAGTAATTAGGGTTAACCCTAATTCTGGGCGTCGCCCATCTAAACCCTAGGTTATTATTGATAATGACAATAAGTTTCTTTTTCATTGAACTTATCATAATCCTACTGCATCATGTAGCTTCTGACGCTCACGAAGTAGCTGCGGATCCAAGTTCCTCGACCCCCGCCGAAGAAGTCGACATCAACTCAGAGGAACCAGACAAGCCCCGGTGCACAACCGAATTTTAAAGTTTTACTTTTACAACTCAATGTGTCTTGTTTGTGCATTAAGTGCTAAGAGTTGATTGAAACCATAGTTGCATTGTTTCCCATAGGAAACCCTGACGGTAGCTTGTTTGGGTACCCCTAGTATGCTATGCTCAGCAGATAGTTGCCGGTAGAAGTCGAGCAGAGTGGACGCTGCTCGCGAGTAGTAGGATTTTGAATGAAACTATTCCATGAAATGTGCCACACGATTTGTCAATGAGTAAGAAACATAAAAGATTGAGGGTCAGATTGGATACCAGTAGGTCGGCGACTGGTCCGGGACCAGGGTGACCGTAGTCTGGTCTGATCCGTGTGGCACAGTTGGGCAAGTATTGAATGTACTAATCGTATGCTGGGTGTTATGGGCCCCGGTAAACCTACGTAGCCTAGTGATTGCAACGTCGAACCTGCCCTACGGTGTCTGACTAGGAGGAGATCTGGGGTGGGCAGCGTGGGAACTCCACAGAAACCGTCTGGGACGTGTTGTCTGGTGGAACGCGGCGCTGCTAAGGCAGGCGTAGGAGGGAATTGACGTTGCAGGAGCTGGTGTGAACGGTTGCCACGTGCGAGTCTGGGACAAGCACGTGTCGTACGATTAGGTTAACCCTGTAGTGGTATAAAAATCGGTTTGAATCGCTGTCGCTCTCAGCTATGAGCTTACTTGAACTCTCTGTCATATTTTTGTAAATAGGTTGAGACACAAATGAGAAGAAACCATGATCATTGCTATTACTATTGTACCTCTGTCATGTTTGCTTAGCTCAGTGCTAACTAAATTTATTTTCTAATCACTTAATCTGATGTTAAAATTTGACAAGAGTAGTATAGGCTTGCGAGTCCTTTTGCAAGTAAACCCACCCGAGTCGGCCAGCATGTCTAGGAGTCGGCTGTAGTCAGCCACTTTTGTCGGGTAAGTCTTGCTGAGCTTCTTAAAAGCTCACGCGTTAGCGTGTTGTGGTTTTTCAGGCGTCGTCATGCAGGAACCAGTAGGTAGCTTCCATTGGGAGGAACCGCTCCCCGAGTTCGGGAACCTCCAGTGGTAGTTGTGCGAGTCGCCGCAGTGCATTGTTGAAGTGGCTAGTAGCATGACGACCGTGGGCACGGCGCGTGCTTTTGCTTAAGTCCGAGCGTCGGAGTTGTAATCGTTCTAGTCTTCCGTTGTTATCGTTTTCAAAACTCTTCGCGTACTCTGAAACAATGTATTATCCTACTTCAAAATTTATGAACCAATGATGTAATAAGTTCTCTCTTCTTGTAAATTATTGCTGTTTATCCCTGCCTGTGTTGTATCGTGTGTACGCTCGCTTCGCCGAGCGTTGCCCAACAGGATCTTGGCTTAACGACTGACCAGATCCGTCCCGAGACGAGGTTTTCTGGGCGGGTCGTGTCAATACCCCCTGCTCCCCTACCCCTGGCTCCTTTAAAAACCGGCGCACCTCCATTCTCTGCCCCCCCTTCTTCCATTTTCCCTTCCTCACGCGCAAATCCCTCTCCTTCCCCTGCCTCGCCCTCCACCGACGCCATAGCCGAGCCGCCCCCAAGGTGAACTCCACCTCCCGGCCATCCCCCGCTCCAATTCCCTTGACTAATCCCTCTCTCTCCCTTCCAGGAAGCTCACTGCACTCCCACTTCTCCGAAATTGAGTCTCCGTTCGCCGGAATTTCTTCCACCGCCGCCACCACAGACGCCTCCACGGTGAGACCCCCTCTCCCGCGCCAAACCTTGATCTTCGTCGTATTGCCGGGCATTGCCGTGTCGAGTGGATCGTGGAAAGCCGAGGTTGGACCGTCGGCGATCACCCCATCACCGGCAATTGCTCGCCGGAGCTCGCCGGGGAATCTCCCCTGTTTTCCTTTTTCTTTTTATTTTCTAGAATATTGCTCTATCTTATAAAATCCATAGAAATTTATAGAAAGCTCCAAAAATAGCCAACCTAAATTTTTTAGAAACCTCATAAAAGGAAAAATTTTCTGTTGAAGCACTTCTTAGAAAATGTCCAAAAATTTGCAGAATTATTTAGAACACTCCTTTCTGTTTGTGAATTTTAATTTGAATTATATAACAATGCTAGGGCTAATATTGAATCCACAAATGCACCATGGCCAAACACACCCTCTGGAATTTTATGAGTATTTTAGGACCAGGAAGTTGCATGTAACCCTTGTAAATTACTTCAATCTGCCTAATTAAAGTACTATTTTCTAAAGAACATTGTAAAAGTCATACACAAGGTTAGACCCAAAAGTAAAGTTTTAGCTTTAGTGCCCATGAGTTCCCACAAAAAACTTCATTATTTTATTCTAAGGTTTACTATTTCTTTCTGATTTTATAAGATTCAATAACAGGAACTTTGATGAATTTTTACAAAATCTAGAGAATTCATCTAGGCCTCAACCAAAGCTCAAAATGCCTACTTCAGAGAGTGCTGTCAAGTAAAAATAATCTTCAGGTATAACTAAAAGTTTTATTTTTAACCCTAGGTTAATAGTCGGAGTGGTTAAATAATTATTAATTCAGGAAAAATGTCGAATTAACATTAACCAAAGTTGAAATTCTTATTTTAAAAATATACCAACTAAAAGTCACCTCATGAGATTTGAATAGATTTCTTTGAACATCATACACAGATTAAGAATTGAATTAAATCGACGGCGTCGAGGAATTAGGGTTAACCCTAATCTCTAAACGTCGAAATCCTTAGTTAATCTTTAACAAAGACATTATGACCCTTTTTCATTGAACTTATCATAATCATACTGCATCATGTAGATTCTAAAGCGCGCGAAGTAGCTACAGATCCAGTTGTCTCGACCTCCGCCGAAGAAGTCTTCAACGCCGGAGAACCAGGCAAGCCCCGGTGCACAACCGATATTTAAAATTTTGCTTTTATAACTTAGTGTGTCTTGTTTGTGCATTAAGTGCTAGGAGTTGATTGAAATCATAGTTGCATTGTTTCCCATAGGAAACCCTAACGGTAGCTGGTATAGATACCTTTAGTATGCTATGCTTAGCAGATAATTGCCGGTAGAAGTCGAGCAGAATGGACGCTGCTCGCGAGTGGTAGGAGATATTAAATGAAACCATTACATGAGATGTGCCACATGTTTGTGAATAAGTAAGAAAGATAAAAGATTGAGGGTCAGACCGGGTACAAGTAGGTCGGCGACTGGTCCGGGACCAGGGTGACCGTAGTCTGGTCTGATCCGTGTGGCACAGCTGGGCAAGTATTGAATGTACTGATCGTATGCTGGGTGATATGGGCCCTAGTAAACCTACGTAGCCTAGTGATTGCAACGTCGAACCTGCCCTATGGTGTCTGATTAGGAGGAGATCTGGGGCGGATAGCGTGGGAACTCCACAGAAACCGTCTGGGACGTGTTGTCTGGTGGGATGCGGCGCTGCTAAGGCATGCGTAGGCTGGAATTGACGTTGCAGGAGCTGGTGTGAACGGTTGCCACGTGCGAGTCTGGGACACGCACGTGTCGTACGATCAGGTTAACCCTACAGAGGTATAAAATTCGGTTCGAACCGCTGTCGCTCTCAGCTATGAGCTTACTTGAACTCTCTATCACATTTTAGTAAATAGGTTGAGATACAATGAGTCGGCTGTAGTCAGCCACGTTGACGGGTAAGTCTTGTTGAGCTTCTTAGAAGCTCACGCGTTAGCGATATGTGGTTTTCGAGCGCCGACATGCAGGACCAAGCTGGTAGCATCCATTGGGAGGAGTCTCACCCCGAGATCGGAAACCTCCAGTGGGAGTTGTGCGAGTCGCCGCAGTGAACATTGAAGTGGCTAGTAGCATAACGCCCGTGGACACGGTGCATGCTTTTGCTTAAGTCTGAGCGTCGGAGTCTGTATCGATGAAGTCTTCCGCTGTTATTTCCAAAACTTTAATTGCGTACTCTGATTCACTGTAAGACTTAAGTTTCAAACTACGAACCAATGATGTATTAAGTTCTCTCTCCCTGTAAATCATTGTTGTTTATTCCTGCCTGTGTTGTATCGTGTGTACGCTCGCTTCGCCGAGCGTTGCCCAACAGGATCCTGGCTCAACGACCGACCGGATCCGTCCCGAGACGAGGTTTTCTGGGCGGGTCCACGTCATGTGAACTGTGGAGAAATATGAAAGTTGTTTGGTTGAAACAGCTGTGGCTATACTTTTGAGAGGAAAATGTCTGTAATGCTGCTAAACGTTTCAGAGATTGTTTATATGTAAAATACTCGTACCATTTTGTATTACCTAATAATTTACATGATTTTGACCATCAAAGAAAATAAATAGAACTTCTTAAGATTAGCATCCATCATTAACATGATGTTAATAATACAACGTTTGCATTTCACAAAAGATTAGCATAGAATTTGTTAAGATTGGCATCTATAATTATGTCCCTCTAGCTAAAAACAAAGCATCTGCGATCCTAGCATGAATAGTATTCATGCTTTCCTCATTCTGGGCTTCAGGAATCTCCTCGCCTTGTGTTTGTTCCGCAGGTTGTGTCGACTGAATAAGGTAGTCATCATTAGCATCACATATGTCGAATGCCTTATCTTGTATCTTGTTGTCACGAATAGAGTTATGCAACGCCATAGAATCTATTATTATATGCTGTTGCGTACGAGTATGAAAGCATGGTATGCCCTTCAATATACACCACTTTTGCTTCAAGACTCCAAAAGCTCGCTCAATGATATTTCGAAGAGATAAATGCAACAAATTGAATAACTCGTACTTCCCTTGAGGAGGACGGCCTGGACGGCGTGAGAATTCTGGTATGTGGTATGCGCTTCCTTTGAAAGGAGCAAGGTACCCATTTCGATTTGGATAGCCAGAGTCCAGAAGGTAATATTTTCCTGTAAAACCAAATCAGTATAGTGAAATAATAATACAAGCAACACATATCTACTAAGTCCAAATTGTTATACCATTAGGAGGCTGAGGGAAGGAAAAGTTGTTATCGCGTGGTTGAGAATCCTTGTGTCATGAGCAGAACCAGCCCAACAAGTAGATACAAAGTTGAATCTCATGTTGAAGTCACACACTGCAAGCAAATTCTGAGATGTATATTCATGTCGATTCATATAGTTCACCATTCCTCTGCTGGCACGTCAACAGAAATGTGGGAACCTTCTATAGCTCCAATAGCATCTTTGAAATGAGGCTAAAATTTAGCCTCTCTGGCCTTCTCATGCTCTGTTAAAAAATTAGGATCTTTTGGTTTAATATTTTCTTTTGCTAACTTGCGCAAACATCTCAACACTTGATGAAACTTTGTGTGAATTGTCCATGTTGACGAGTAAAACAATTTTCAGCTTGAGAAAAGGATTGGGGCCCCCCAACAATCCATAAGAACATTGCCAATGACTCAACCGAAGATACATTCCTACTCGAGGTCAAACCGTAAGACGAGACAAGCAAGTCATGTAATGCTCGGAAAACAGGAGGATACATCCTAAACATTTTGTAGAAATATCTCGGTTTGGCCAAACACCTTTCAACCCATTGAATTCTAGTTCTGGTGTTTCTTTGTATTGACTTTTGTTCAAATAACGATTAGTATGAAGGTTACCAATAGCAGCCGCATGCTGCGCAAGCTGAGCTAGGAGTTGGAGTCCATTATGTCCATTTTTTGTTGGTTCTTCATTGTTACCTTCCATCTGCACAGAAGAGGACATATCATTATTTCCAACAGCCAAACAAATCCTTATTTGCATCAACTACACAAATCATTATTTCCAACAACCACACAGATCATTATTTGCAACAACACAGTTCATTATTTCTAGCATGTTCTACAAGCACACAATTAAACTAATACATGGTTCCAAATCAGGGAAATAAATACATGGTTCAAAACAGAGAAATAAATAAATGACTCCAACACAACGAAACAAATAAATGGGTCCAACACACTGAACAAATAAATGGTTCCAACACAACTAAACAAATAAATGGTTCCAACACAACGATCAATTCCCATGCTCCGTTTTAAGCCAGTCGAGCCTTCCTTTATTTGTTTCCAACAAGCTAAGAATCTCCCTAAATTCAGGCTTCACGATAAACTTTGTAGCTGTGTGCATTAGTGTTGTTTCTTCTTTTACACCACAATCTTTAACCATCTTCATGGCCTCGGCGAGGGTAGGAATTGCATTATTGGGTGGTGCTGAGGATGCTTCAACACTTGAGGATATTCTTTCCGCTGCAGTTTCAATTTGCAAGCATGTCTTCTTGTACACCCGAAGGAATGAGTTCTTCTCATCTTTCTCTTCGGTAGCAACAGAGGAACCCTTACGTTTTTTCTTTCCTTTTTTAATTTTCTTCAAAGCAGCCAGCTTGACTTCCTCAGGTGTAACTTCTTCCGCATTATCACCGCTTGAGTCGCTAGATGATATATCCCCGGGGCAGGTGGCATTAGCACCAGTCACATGTACCTTCTCAAATAATATATGCAAATCATCTAGGTGCTTTGGTCCTTGCTTCTTGAACCTCATATGGTTGCATTTCAACCCTTTTTCAAGATTATTGCATCTCTGAAATTCAATGAAATAAAATGTAATAAGGTCCACCACATCATCAAAATAGACAGCACATAGTTCAACTTAAAAACAATCTGCTCAACTTATAGCAAAATATTCATCCCACCATTCCTTTGAGCAGTCAATGGTTTGTTTTGCCTCATTCCATCCAAGACCGGTGGCGCTATTCTTCAACTTCATGAACAATGTATATTCCTTTTTCAGATTATCCAACTTGTTCTTCAATTGTGTTTTTGTCCGCTTGTCACCTGATCTTTCCCCAAACTTTGTTACAAGGTTTTTCCAACCGGTGGATGTAAAAATTCTGATTGGTCTATTCCTAGCTTCGATCTCTTCTTTCGAAGTATCAATCAAATGCCTCACATAAAAATCACTCCAATCCGCCTTATTAGCCATTTTTGAAGGAAGCAAAGAATTTTTCAGATAAAACACTTACAACAAAGCACACAAACTAGTCCATCAATTTTTTAAGCTAACAATACATTCATGCAACATTAACGCAGGAGGATGGGTCAATCACGTACCTTGCTCTCGGATCTGGCGAGGAGAACAGCGGATTAGGTGCCACTGGTTGCCTCTGCGCGAAAAACAGGGGGTAGGCATATCAGATTTCTATAGAAAAATTCGGACAAAGGTGTGGAATATACCTGATGAAGGATCGCACCAGACGCGTGCCACTGGTGCTGGAGCAGCTAATCCGCCGCGCCTCCGCGATTTCCCTGCCCGCCACGCTGTGACGCGCAACCGCTGCTGAGCGCACCTGCTGCGACGCGCATCTTGCCCCGTCCCCCCCCCCCCCCCCGGTGACCTGCGCCCGCCGCCAAGCGCACCTGCCACGACGCGCACCCGCCCCGCGACGACGCGCCCTGCCCCACCCCGTCCCGCCACCACGCGCACCTGCCCCGCCCCGCCGCTACGTGCGCCCGCTCCGCCACATGACGACGCACCCTGCCCCACCCTGCCACTACGCGTAGTGGTCCGCCGCCGAGTGCCGCACCACGAGGAGCGCTGATCCGCCAGGGAGGGCCCTAGTTGCCGCGCTTGCCTCGTCGCCTCCGCC